>JAZGLO010006670.1:4178882-4906382 GCA_036873155.1 Biomphalaria sudanica
ATTATTTAATCTACTAATTCTAATGAGAAATGACTAACATTTCATTGTTCTATCTACTAATTCATATGAGAAGTGACTAACATTTCATTGTTCTATCTACTAATTCATATGAAAAGTGACAAACATTTCATTATTCTATCTACTAGTTCATATGAAAAGTGACTAACATTTCATTGTTCTATCTACTAATTCTAATGAGAAATGACTAACATTTCATTGTTCTATCTACTAATTCATATGAGAAGTGACTAACATTTCATTGTTCTATCTACTAATTCATATGAGAAGTGACTAACATTTCATTGTTCTATCTACTAATTCATATGAGAAGTGACTAACATTTCATTGTTCTATCTACTAATTCTAATGAGAAATGACTAACATTTCATTGTTCTATCTACTAATTCATATGAGAAGTGACTAACATTTCATTGTTCTATCTACTAATTCATATGAGAAGTGACTAACATTTCATTGTTCTATCTACTAATTCATATGAGAAGTGACTAACATTTCATTGTTCTATCTACTAATTCATATGAGAAGGGACTAACATTTCATTGTTCTATCTACTAATTCATATGAGAAGTGACTAACATTTCATTGTTCTATCTACTAATTCATATGAGAAGGGACTAACGTTTTATTGTTCTAAGAGCTTTCCTCGTTCAACCAGGAATTATACAAAGAGTATGAGGATCGAATGGCTAAAATGAACAAACTGCAGGAAAAACTTTCAGAGATCAAGTCCGAAACTGACCACAGAAACATGCTGCTTCACAATGAAATGTCCGAGCTACACATGAAACTGAAAAATTTAAGTACACGCGTGAGTTTTAATGGCCCCCGAAAGGGGAATACCCTCTATTAGTTTTGTGTGGTCTGTTTGTCCGTTCGTCACGTTTAGATCGCAAAAACTAGAAAAAAAAAATGAAATTCGATATCATGATCTTATAGATCTTGCAAAGTTCTGGTGCAAAGGCTATTTTAAACAAAATGATTTTTTTAAACATTCACTATTAATAGTAAAAAAAAAATTAAAAAAAAATGGGGAGACTTTATTACTGAAGAGTGTGATTATTCTGTATATTTTTAAAAAACATTTATGCAAATGGTTTTATTTTCTTTTTAAAATAATGTTATAAAGATATTACTAAATTATGTACTTTCTACTATTACTTTATATTTTCAATAAAATTTGTTTTTTTTTTGGTTTTGTTTGGTAATATGAACTCTAAAAATAAACTTAATAAAATTCTAAATGCTGCTGGTGAAAAGACTAACTCCATTCGGGCAACTGATCCTATAAAGCACTCATAATAAAGCCACAGACATTTTCAATATTAGAAAAACATCCCCTGGGTCAGGATTTTGTGATTTTACCATCACAAAGGAGATACAAGACACCGATTACAAAAATAAACAGACATAAAAACTCCTTTTTTCCCCTGGCAATCAAAACATTAAATATAAATCAATTATAAAATCCATATAAACAATTCACATGTAACTTTTGAGTACATCTGGTGTTAATGTATATTCTCTTTTCTATAGTTATGTTGTTGTTTTTTTGGTGTAATGCACAAATAGTAAGACAAATTTCTTTATGGATAATAAAGATTATTGAGATAAAGAATGCATTTTGTATGTATCTAAGTCAAATATAATTGAAGCAACAATTGATCAGCAGTGTTCTCTATTATACAAGTGGAATGCAATAAGTCACATATATTATGACACTTAACCTAAGGGAAAAGTTGTGTTGATGAGCTTAATGTAACTTAATGTGGTTGGTTGATCACTCCTATAAATCTAGCTGTATGTAGATGTTCAACGCGAGCTCAATACTAATCTACATAAGCTACATACAACAGAACAAATAATGAGATATATATGGAAGAAATCCAGATATCAACTTGAACAACAATTCATTATCAAATAAGGGCACAGTCGACGTCGCCTCTTTACTACAAGTCGGTCTCCGTCGTCGTTCGTCTGTTCATTCCTTTCTATTTTTGTTCTAGCTTTTTAAATTATCTGTCGCGTCATAAAGGAAATATCTGATAAAACCCCAACTTCTACGAGTCTTGCTATAGTGTCATTACAGTTTCTTCCTTGTGGCCTTGAAAGAGAGATTTTTTTACCTTTATCTGTCCCTTAGTCTGTCTATTGGACCGTTGGGGCACCATGCAAGACTCATCGACCGTTTTTCTCCATTCCCCTCTGTGTCTTGCTTTAGTTAGAACCTTTTTCAATAGCAGGCCCGTCCATTCTTTTATCTTGTCCTCCTATCGCTTTCTCTGTCTGCATCTTCTTCTTTTTCCTGGTACTATTCCCTGAAAGAATGTCTTTGCGAGCCCCGAAGATCTTGTAATATGGCCATAGACTTTAAGCTTGCGTTTTTTTTTATACGAATGAGAGATTAATCCTTTACAAAGCCATCACAAGATAGTCATTCCATAACAACAGTTAGGCCAGGTTACTGACTTAGATTCTCCCGCCAAGTTCGGCGCATTGGGCGGAAAGCTGCTTCCACAAAAGTCTATCACTGCAATATCTCTAGCCTTTCCCACCTGCTCTGAGGACCTCCATGAACGTGTGGCGCCAAGTTATACTAGGATTTCCTTGTTTGCGCTTTCCTCGTAATGGCCTCCATGTCATCGCAGCTCTTATTATGCGTAATTCATTTTGTCGGAGAACAGGTACCGCAAACCTCATGCAACGCTCTGTCACAACTTTACTAAGGGGTCGACCAATTTGGCATAGGATTTCCTTGATTGAGACTCGATCTCTATAACTGACTCCTAAAATCAGTCTTAGCCATCTTTGTTGCGCCACATTTAGTCTTTATCTATTTCGGCAGATGACTATTCACTGCACTTTAGTAATGGACCTCATTCACCAATCGTAAACAAACAACATTTAGTCACGTGATCTTATAAAACAATGAAAAAAAAACTGTCCCATGACAACCATCATGAATTAAACATGAGATCGTAAATTATATAGAAGAGATAGAGCACCACGTGGCTAAATGTTGTTTGTTTACGATTGGTGAATGAGGTCCATTTAGCCAAGCCACAGCTAGAAATTAGTAACTTCTCTTGTCAACTCTCACGAAATTAGGTGCCTGTAGTTTGATGTAGATTTTATATCGAAAATGGATGTTTTATCGTCAAAATCATCTGTTGGGGGGGGGGCGTTAAAGTAAATAATCTCTGGAGTTTTTTTTTTTTTTAAATTCAAAATATAGAACTTGGTGACAGTAGTTTGTTTTAGAATAATATTAAAGAGAGAGGTTTTCAACCTCAAAACTCTATGTATGGGGATTTTAAACTACGCTACGCTCATAGAATTTTTAGTGTGTAATTTGCTTTTTTTTATATTGAAGAGGTGTTTTTTAGCATCAAAACCCGCTGAAACGGGGGGAGGGGGGAGGTCAAACTCAAAACCCCGTTTGGCTACGCTCATAGCATTTTGAGTGTGAAACTTGCTATTTTTATATTGAAGAGGTATTTTTTGGCTTTAAGCCCCGCTGAATGCGGTTTAAACTAAAAACAAAACCCTTTAGCTAAGCGAAACCCCGCTGGAATGGAGGGGGCTTAAACTCAAAACCCCCTTTGGCTACGCTCATAGAATTTTGGGTGTCATTTGCTTTTTTTATATTGAAGAGGTATACTTTAGCTGGAAACCCCGCTTCAGGGGAGTTTTAAACCAAAAAAAAACTCTTAGCTACGTTCATAGATTCTGGTGACTGATGAATGGATAGTCTTATATTGAAGAGTTTTATCGGGTTTTATCGTTAATTTCGGATTGGGGTTTAAAATCAAAATCTTCCTTAGGTTTCTCTTGGAATATAGGGATTGTCGTTTGCATTATTTTTGTTTTGTTTTATGGAAGAGAGCAACCTGGAAGGGGGTTTTAAACCCAAAACCCCATTGGCTGCGCTGGGGCAAGTGATTGTTTAGTATTACAACGTAAACTAAACAAAATCAAAGCAAAAACAGTCTCTAAACTCTGACCCCCCCCCCGGCTACGGCCATGATACCAACCAATACAATACAATTAGCACAAACTTCTGGGAAATGTATGGTTTCCAAACATACTTTTGCTGTAATTTGTAAAAAAAAAAAATCTGACTGTTGTGTCAGATGTTTTGATGTGATGATTTTAATACATTATCTTATCTTATCTTATATAATACAGACGTTACTTCAAAAAAGAAGATGATTACGTCCTACGCGTCATGCATTTAGTCATGCATATTAACCAATGACTTAAATTCTGCCAAGTCACTGGTTTTTCTGGCTAGCTCAGGCAACCCATTCCATGCTCTAATAGCACTAGCGAAGAAGGAGTATTAGATGTTGTAGATGTGCTGAAATAATCTGATCTAGTTTTCATGCAATAATGAAAAAAAAGTTGAAAACTATTGTCATTTACATTTCTACCATTTAATATTCCATAAAATCGATTTTCTTTCTTAAAGAACAATAAAGTTTGTTTCGTTAATAGTTTCCATAAAAGTAACGCTGAGAAGTAAACCATTGAGTGCTTAATGCTAGTGAAATTATTTGCAAGATCTGGCAGTAATCTTTATGTATGATTTCAAATACATATTTCTATGTTTTCTAAAGATCACTTACATGGAATATGAATTGAATGAAAAGATGGATCAATCTACTAATACGGAGATGGACATTTACAGGGTCAAAAATTCTATTCACAGATCATACGTAGCTCTCATGAACTACAGGTAGACCTATCATACTAAAGCTATATTTTAAAAAGCATTGAAATTATATAGCATAATTTCCAGGTATTACACATAATTTTACTGTTATACTGTTATCTATTTAATTAGTATTCATAGCTTAACCTTATAGAAAAGTCTTTCCTTTTCCCGCCATTTTGAAACAAGCTTTGTAGAAAATCTTTGTAGATATCTTTCCGAGGTATTTGTAACTAGATCTATAGTATTGTTACGAATTTTATATCAACTCACTCTGTCTGGTAAAAATTTTACGCGTTATTTCTCCCTCACCAAATCTCGGATCAAGTTAACATTTTATACTTTTTTCTTGTGCCTGACAAAGCGAGATTCAATACAAAATAACTAGTGAGTCAATTAACTACTGATAATTTTTTTTTGTTTGGTATCAAACAAAAGAAAGAAATCGAACTTGACAGATGTAGTGGTAGGCTTTAAGTTGAATTAGTCCCCTTGAGAAGGCTTGATTTATGAGCGAACAAGTTGTTGTTTTTTATGCATTTAAAAAGCTATCACGGTAACACGTACTCAGATACCCCTTTCTCTCCCACCCCCCTTTTTTTTCTTTTTTTTCCCAACTGGTCCAGACAAGTGATAGCGTATTGAAAAAGCTAAAAGCATGAAATTGCCTTAAACAAACAAAAGTGGTAAAATATTTATAATCGCAAAGATTTATTACTGTTAGTCTAGATCTGTTACAAATTTAATTGCATGACTGATCCAAACTAATTGATACAATTATACTTCATATAAGCTTTGTTTTAAAAAAAAAGTATATATTAATGTTTCTCTTGTTTATCTTTTAAATGAGTTTATTTAAAACTTTGAATCTTACTTGATCCTTGTCTACAGGGGCGTTGAACCAACAGAAACTGACCCATTTCTCCAATTAGAACATATAGAGACTAGAATTCAAAATGCGCAAGACGTGATCAAATACATCCGGGATGAGACAATGAAACAACATTTAAACTTTAGACGTAGACACAGAGAACAGGAAGAAGAAACGGCCAAATCTGAATCTTTCAGTTCCACCAGCGTGGAAACATTTATGACAGAGTATAATGACAATAAGACGATAGCTGGACAAGGCAACTATAACATCAACAACTTGGCCATCAGAAGGAAACATGGTCAAGAGAAACAGGAATATAAAAACGCTAGGTTTGGACAGAGTAAGAAAAGTGGTCGGACTTTTCTGAAAAGAAGTTGTGTTGTACGTAACAAGAAATGTGAACAAGACAAAAAGCTGCTAGAGAAAATGTCAAATCATGCAAAAGTGACGAAGTTTGAGAAGTTGCCTGGTATCGGAACAAACAACTGGGAAAACATTCCATCTAATATAAATCGACATAATTTGGACATGTATAATAGAAAACCTAATGGAAATGTAAAGATTTCAGCTAATCGTCAACTGTACACAATTTTAAGTCAGGCAGATTGGTCTAAGCACTCAAGAGAGTCAAATCCTATGAAACTAAACATGGAAACAAAAATCTGTCTAGATAATGAGCGCACTAATAATATGTCAATGCCTTTATGTTGGAAGGCTAAAGCAAATCCTACAAGAAAGACAGTGAACCCCAAAATGTAGTGACAGTGACTTTGGAGTTCACATGAAGGCTATACCACGTGATGGAGGCAATAAGATGTTAAAAGTTAAGACTAAGGTCATCGGAGTCCAGTAGCAGAATTCTTGACTAAGAAAGTTTTAAAGACACCCGGAGACAATGTTTCAGTTTGAGCAGCAATGTATAGGACTACAGTCTTGAAACAGTTTAACTTACGACGTCCAAGATCTGTCAAGGAGTAACAGTGTCTACAGTTTCATTGAGAACACAATTTTATATATATATTAGAGGTGTATGTTTGAATGTGATAGTATACGTATAATAATGAAAGAATCATGTGTCAATAAAAGATCCTATACATTTGAAATGAAGGATAATGCTGTAATAAACAAAAACATGGGTAGCAATACGTTTTGCAATAAAATATTTCGGTTTGATTATACGATATACACAATCTTGAAATAGACTTTTTATTACTTTACTTTCTTCAACTGAGCAGTTTGAGATTGACTGTAGAACTAAAGATTGGACGCTTTGTTGCTTTTTAAAATGTGATTCTTTAAGCCCTAGATCTAAGAAGTTTGAAAAATA
The DNA here is from genome assembly GCA_036873155.1 of Biomphalaria sudanica. NCBI lineage: Eukaryota > Metazoa > Mollusca > Gastropoda > Planorbidae > Biomphalaria > Biomphalaria sudanica. Next base: position 4,185,816 of record JAZGLO010006670.1, read on the forward strand.
TGTTACTTCATTCTTAAAGGAGAACATTAACTCTACACATCTATAGTAGAGGTAGCACTCACTAACTGACCTATATAGAGACAGATCTCTTAAATTATCAAACGGATTCGCATAAAATTTCGTACACAGGTTTCTTTGATCTCATAGCTACTTGACAAGGCACGGGTTTTGACAGATTTTACATCTTCAACATCGCTATCAGTGAAAATGTTCCCGACAATTCGTTCATGACTTTTCGTTCATCCGACAATTTGTTCACACGACATTTCGTTCACCCAAAAATTCGTTCACACGACATAGCGATCACCGATAACTTGCTCATAGACAACTCGTTAACCGATAGTTGGTTCACAGACAACTCGTTAACCGATAGTTGGTTCACAGACAACTCGTTAACCGATAGTTGGTTCACAGACAACTCGTTAACCGATAGTTGGTTCACAGACAAATCGTTCACAGACAAATCATTCTCTATAGAAACATATTGTTAATGTTTATATTCACATCGTTTGTTTAAATTGTTTGCATTAAAACTTTTGTAGCTATTTTTTCATATAAAAAATTGATTTCGTATTGAGCTGTCATCCTCCTACATTGCTCTAAACCTCAGAAACGTGGACAGTACACAGAAAACGTGCAAAAAACTTAATCACTTCCACATGACCTAAGAAAAATACTGAATGTCAAATGGCAAGAAAAAATACCAGATACTGAAGTCCAAATAGCGGATCTGCAAAGCATCCACACAATCCTGATGCAGTCCCAGCTGCGATGGGCAGGACATGTCTGCAGAATATAAGACCGCTGCATCCCTAAACGACTCCTGTATGACCAATTAAGCAAAGGAAAGCGTTCGCAAGGTGGACAAAGAAAACGCTTTAGGGACACCCTCAAAGCTTCTCTGAAAGCGTTCAGCATTAACCCAACCACCTGGGATAAAGGAGCATATGACAGAGCATCATTGCGCACATACTGCTGAGGAAAAGAGAACAGCGCTGGCAGAAGAAAAACGCCAGAGAAGAATGGCAAGGCCAATGACACTAGCTCCAGCTGGAATAACCTGCTCAGTGTGCAGCCGTACATTCCGGGCTCACAGAGGTCTCACCAGCCACATGAGGAGGCATCAAACCCCAGTGCAAAGCCCTCAGCCTTTAGATGAATAAAGAGGTCATCATCGAACCACGATGGACGAATATATATATATATATATATATAATTATGTTAATATAATTATATTAATTATATATATATAATAAGACTAGTCTTCGAGTCCGAAGATCAGTGAGGAATGCAGTATTTCCCGTGGCTGCGCAGTACCAGCTGTGACCTACATATTTTGCCTATTTTTAAATTATGTCGCCCCCCCCCCCCAAGTATACAGGCCGATTCGATGTTCGGGGGGGGGGGAGGGTGGTAGCATCAATCCCGCCCCCCTCCCCAAACTTTCGAGTGGGGTGAAGGTCCATTTTGTTTGTTTAGAAATCACAGTTTGTTAACAGAATTAGTTACCTATCTATATGATAAAAACAGCTAATTAACATTGTAACAGATCTTTATAGGCCTACTATGTCGCTCTCCTCTGGTATGTTTGCCGTTTCGTTGGGATGGGGGAGGGGCGATTACATATTTTTCCCTCCCCCCTACCCACCATTCAAAATTATTTGAGTTGGAGACAGTCCAATTTTTATGGAGAAATCATAGTTTATAAACAACATTAGTTGAATATCTATAGAATATAATTCTTATATTATGTCGTTCACTTCTTTTATCTCGCCGTTTCAGTGGGATGGGGTGGGTATGTGGGCGCGACTGTCCTCCCCTCTCTAACCCTTTAAGTTGGTCCAATTTTAATGCATAAATTATAGTTTAAGAACAAAATAGCTACTTATTAATATTTGAACTCATGTGTCGTATCACACTTAAATCTCAAATTTGTCGTAATGGACCCCATTCACCATCTTGATCTCTTCTACACAAATTACGATCTAATTTTAATCCACAACAGTAACAGTTTTTGTTTTGTTTTTTGTTGTTTTATCAATATTATCACGTGACCGTTCGTTTCGATGCATGAGGTCCATTACTAAAAGAAATACTTTTTGGGGAAAAATTTAGAATTCATAAAAATTGCTTGTGTTTAGTTCACTCTATCCAACGTAAACTGCAAGTTTTTTTTTTTTTATTCAACATCAGACGAGCTTTTGGTACAAAGGACTGTAGTTGATACAAATAAAAAACTGTACAGTGGCCGTGAATGTTTGTAGGTCAACAAGGGTCAGAAGTTTAAATAGTCACAGTGAAGAGGGAAATCCGCTATTAGTATATTGTATTTTTTACAAGCTCATATCAACTCACCCGTTCTGTCTGTCTGTCTTGTTACGTCTCACACACCCATTCTCGGATCAAGTTGAAGCATCGCACAATTATTAATTTACATAAACAAGACATGAATCAATTAAAAAATTAACCAATTAGATAATTAATTACAGTTAATTTATTATTTTGTTCAAAAGCTACAAGGGAAACTAATACTTAAGTATTCACAGATGTGGCTAAATGTGTTGGGTTTAGTCCCCTTAAATAATTGATAACGTTAATTCTCCCTCTCGCATTCTCCGATGAAGTTGATAGTTAAAAAAAAATTATTGTACCTAACAAAACATTAATCAATAAGCAAAAATACTCAATTAGTCAATTAATTTTTAATAATTAATTCTTTTTTATATCGAATATGGGAAATAACTTGTACATTATTGGTAGATGTAGTTTTAAGGACTGGGTTCATCCCCTTTAGATAACCCCCTTTTTTTTTTTTAAATAGAATTTTTTGGATATTTTGCTTGTTTGTATTGTGTTGAGCAAAGTGTCTGGCTCCACCTCCACCACAGTCAAGAAACTAATCATGAGAATAAAGTAAATATTGCCTTGAAAAAAACAAGTCTAAATTGTATCTTTATGTCCAAGTTGTTTCAACAGTTTTCTTACTGTGTAGTGTGTACCTTTTCTTGCTGTAACTTCAGCACGAGTTTGATTGTCAGGTACAGTACCTGCTCTCTAAAACGTAAACATCGTAAACTGATGAATGATGCCAGAGCAGACATAAGTAAGTCTGTAGGATTTGTGCATGAACTCTAGTTTAATGTCTACAACATTTGATATAATAGGGCCTGGATGGGAATGGTTTTCACTTGTATTCCAACATTCATTCACAGGACAGAAAAGATGTTTGACAACCTCCTTCCTGACACAATGACGTTCTTACATTCACGGCTGTTTAGAGGGAATCTTTTACGCAAAAATCATTCAAAGATCTGTGAATTAGCTGTACCAGATCATGGCCCCATATCACCTACTTTTGCATTCCAACTCTGGTAACCCAGTCTTTTGATCACCTCTTGTTCTTGTTTCTTTAATTATTTTTCTTGGTGACCGAAAAAAAAAAGTTTCACGAGTAACTTTGCGTCAGTGATGATCAAGCTGAACGAGTTACGTGGTCTGATTGTAGAGTAGTTTTACGGCCAATAATTTACTGACATTTTAATTAATTATAATGTTGACCTAGTTTTATTAATTATTATCTCTTTAAAGGCGTAATTGTCCTTACTGTCTCTCGTGTTGGTGTCTCTAGACTGAGATGAAGCCTTGGTATCTTTTCTCGTCTGAAGCCTCTTCGGGGTTTCCCAGTGCTGACACCATTGAGAAGCACAACGAAGACAATGTCAATTTCAAACTAACATTGTTTTCACTTCGTTTTTAATTCTTTGCCTACATGGTTCTATAAAGGGTTGGTAGGTTGAGGGGAAACTAAGTGTGTTCAATGGAGGGAAAGTGGAACAGAAAATATATACAGGCGGGAGAGGGGAAAATGGTCGGTAGCAGAGCTGGGGAAAGGAAGAGGCTGTGAGAGTCAGATGGTGGATAAGAGTTAAGAGTAGCGGGGCATGGGGAACAAGAGGCGATCAAAAGACAGGGTTACCAGAGTTACCAGAGTTGGAATGCAAAAGTAAGTGATATTGGGCCATGATCTGGTACAGCTAATTCATTGTAATTTTAATGTATTGTAATGTAAATGTATATCTAGTAAGAATATTCAATAAACATATACTAAAACTGTAAAGCCGAATGTTCAACTAATTAGTTGTTTTAATGAGTGTGGTCATGTTACGTCCAATAAGTAGTACTTCTGATGTAGGTGCTGTATGCCTGTCAAGCCTGTTAGCGCGAGTCTTAAGTGTTGGTAGAGGTCATCTTTGACTATGGTTACTCAGCTAGACGTAGGGTGTCTCGATAGATCAGCTAATCGATAAATCTTTAAAATGATGAAGAGACTTAAATCGTGGCGAATTGAGAATATTGCCTTGTAATGGGGAGATGATGTGCCAGGTAGGAGTTCACTTAACAGATGTAGCTCCCCCCCCCCCCCCGGACTATGGTTACCTAGCGAGACGTAGGCTGTTTTAATAACAGTGCAATCGCTAGTCACTAAGTCTTTTAGGATAAAAAGACTGCGACTGTGCGTGATGATGACGGGTCCACTTAATGGTGCATTATGGACCACTAGGATACAGATATAGATGCAGATCTATAAGATCAGGGTTCACTTGGTACGTGTACATCCAGAAATAGGTTCAATCAGAAACGATTGGGTCCTTTCGGTCAATTGTGTTAACATAGGATCCGATAATCAGAGACCCTATTAAAAAAACTGTCTAAAAACCAAGTGTTTTTTTAAATAAGTGCAATCACAAACCGTGTGCTTTTAAGAAGTGCAGTGGCAAACCAGGTACGCGATGGTGTAATCTCTTCAGTAAAGCAGTGGTCTGTGTGTGGGGTGGGGGAGGGGGGTTGTATATGGGACTGGGAGAAGGTTTCCTTGCTCCCTTTTCAAAAACATTTTTTTAAAGTTGCTAGATCGATTAGCTCATTAATCGAGACATCCTACGTCTCGCTGAGTAACCATTGTCAAAGATGACTCTCGACCCTCCACGGCTCTTTTGTCTGTCTATAAAACACAATTAAATGGGACTAGTTGATTCCTTTGGTTATTTGTTTTCATTGACTTATGTATTGTCATCGACAATGAATAATTGTGCAAAGTTTCAACTTGATCCGAGAATGGAAAGTGGAAAGAAATATCGTATACAATATTCCACCTAGACAAAATCAATTAAATTGAGTTGCTCAATTGTAAAAATATTTCCAATCGCATTATCGCACGAATTAATTATTGTTAGTGCAGACTCTAGAGCTATTAAAAATCAATTACAAGATTGATTATAGATAATTGATGCATCTTCACTCAATATAAATTTTGCTTTTAAGTAAAGTTTTTTTTAGCGGCCCCCGAAAGGGGAAAAGACGCTATTAGTTTTTGTGCGAAATGTCTGTCCGTCTGTCCGTCCGTCCCGTTTAGATCTCGTAAACCAGAAAAGATATTGAAAATCTGACATCACAATATTTTAGACCATTCAAAAAATCTAATTTTTAAAATCACTTATGCACGCAGTTTTTCAAAAAATTAAACCAAACTATTCACTATTAATAGTAACAAACACAGAAGGCTCTTTAGTAGGGAAAATGACAATCTACCATATTTTTAACATATTTATGCTAACGGTTTTAGATTTTTTGTTAAAAAATTTTTTTTAAACATTTGTATTGCTAAGCTAAGTAAGTTTTGTCATACTGACTACTACATTTATACACACAAAAAAAACTTTTTTAAAGAGAAAAATTCTATTTAATATGCATATAAGTTGGACATAATTTAAAACAACAATTAATAAGTAGTTTCTTACATTATCGCGTGAACCGTAGTGCAGAGATATAATTGAGAACATAAAACAGTGATGCCCAAAATACGGCCCGCGGTCCGCGTGCTTCCCTCCGGTCCGCAGAAACGTCGGCTCAAAATATAGAATATACCCCCGCCCTAAAAAAAAAATTGACAATTTATCTTTACCTACGTTTGCAACTTTTTTAAAATGGATTGCTGCGATGGCTTTTAACTCTTTTGCGTTTATGAAATAGGACTCAGAATATAGAATCTACCAGGAAAAGTCAACGGATCTTTACTTTTGTGTGGGACATGCTAGGCCATAATGTTTGTTTTATACAGAAAGTGTGGTTATTTTACAAAACTAACAAAATATAAACAGAACTTACGCTATTTTCTGACGCGTAAAAAGAAAAGTCCAACATCCCCATAATTAATGTAAGTACTAGATTAACTAGATCCTCGGGTCTCAAAAAAATAGTTTCAGGTCAATTTCATTAAGTTTTTGTATCTTTTTCGATTATGTGGCCCACGACACTAGTGTTGGAAATAAAAATGGCCCGCAGATTGAATTAGGTTGGGCATCACTGACAAAGTACATTATTAAAAAGGAATGTTTTTTTTTAAAGGAAATGTTTTTTTTTCTTGAGGATCAATTAGATATTCATTATAAGACATCAGTTAGGCCAGGTTCACATCTAACTTCACTTTTACTTTCACCAATCCTTTGGTCTGCTGGACAGCTGGGGCACCACACAAGATCTATCAACGTTCTTTCTCCATTCTTCTTTGTCTTTGATAGAATTTCTGCCTTTGTGGACCAATTCGTAAGCCGATTTTGAGTTTGTGTTTCCACACAAACTTGTAACCTTGGCTTCAAAAGGTAAGATAATAAACTTATAGATTCAATTTTATTCAACCAGTAACACAGACTAAAAACGGGTGTTATAATAAATGAAAAACTAACTTAGAAAAACTATCATAGAATCCCCATATTGATGAAACTATTAAAACATCAAACAAAGCATTAGGGTTTAATTTCTAATGTTAAAATGTTATTTAACCCTGGTAAGGCCAATAATAGAATATGCATCCTCAGTTTGGGACCCCTTAACTCAAGAAAAAATTAAGAAACTGGAACAGACACAAAATAGAGCAGTAAGATTCATAACAAACGAATATTCACATTAGATTAGAGTAATACCTTTAGTAAAATCACTAAATATAGAAAGCCATCAGGATAGAATACTTAAAAAGTAAAGTAGCAATCTAATATATAAAGTCGAATGTTTGGCGTATGTATGTATGTATGTATGTATGTATGTATGTATGTGTGTATTGTGATGTGCTTGTTTAGACTGTCTTGAAGTCAACCAACGATGACTGTTGAATTTCAACCAATTACTCTGCAAGCGTTTGAGTTTTATTGTTCGGGTGTATTCCGTGTAGTTGCTCAGTAGACAGAATAAACAATACATCGATTTAACTAGTGAAGAGATGTGATCAACACTGATGAACAATATAACAGATGTTTATTTCATTAAAAGGCCGCAGTAAAAGTCTCTGTCAACATAAATACGTCTTTACCCTAGAGAATTCTATCGCTAACTGATTTTCCGGTCTCTAACCCAACATATCCCAAACGTCACTAGTCCCGTTCAATATACGTCTTCTATGGTGCGTCGCTAAATAACTAATACTCTAAATAAGGTGTCTAACAGATTCCTCCCCCCCTTGAAAAAAAAATATGTCAATATTTTTCTACTACTGTCAAGTCTTACAAGGGCATTTGCAATTCATGGGGAAGACAACAAACATAAAATTTTGACATCTTCATCTTGGCTTGACAGTGTATGATGTTCCTGCCAATGTTCGTATCATTCTACTTAGGTTAAGTTCCAAAATCATCTTTGTTCAATACACAGTTTATCATGTGGCATCTCATGGGCACGTCATAACATATCACCTCACAAATGTTCTCCACTGGCAGTAATCTGACAAAATATAACATTTCAAAACAATTATAAAATTTATTTCCACATTCAAAAAAACTCTTTTTTTTTTTTTTTTTCTTACCACCCTTTTATACGCTTTTCGTCCATTTTTCTTTTATACTCACCCTTTTCCATCGACCTAACTTTTGTCAATGATATATGAAATGATTCACAAAAATATATCCATACTTACTTTCAAATGCTTAACATCAAATTTACTTATCTCCCTTTTCCATAATATATAGATTGTGTCAATATATTAATATATATATTACATAATAAATATAATCATAATTGTTTATAGCATTATCTCATCTCATTTCAATGTCATTCTAGATAACAGATCAGCTACAATATTCATAGATCCACTAATAGCTTTCACTTCAAATTTATATTCCTGTAGTGCTAAGAACCATCTATATACACGACTGATTTTCCGGTACTGATGAACAATGTAACAGATGTTTATTTCATTAAAAGGCCGCAGTAAAAGTCTCTGTCAACATAAATACGTCTTTACCCTAGAGAATTCTATCGCTAACTGATTTTCCGGTCTCTAACCCAACATATCCCAAACGTCACTAGTCCCGTTCAATATACGTCTTCTATGGTGCGTCGCTAAATAACTAATACTCTAAATAAGGTGTCTAACAGTATGTATGTATGTATGTATGTATGTATGTATGTATGTATGTATGTATGTATGTATGTATGTATGTATGTATGTATGTATGTATGTATGTATGTATGTATGTATGTATGTATGTATGTATGTATGTATATATGTCCCCGTATAGAAATAAAAAACGCTTAACCAATCCTTATAAAACTTGGCAGAAATGTTCCTTGGGTACCAAATGAGACCATAGTGTATGTATTGTAGCCCTATAACAAACTTAAGACCCTCTTAAGACAAACTTAAGACCCTCAAAAAAAAAAGACCAACTCTATTACAGCTAAAGTATTTTATGGATCTAGGCCATGTTTACGATGTTGACATGAGAAAAGAAGGAAAGGATTTAGACCTAGATCTAATTTTAAGAAATACACTTTGCGCAGATAGTTTTTTACTTTGACACATGAAAATACAAAAGAATGTCCATTGAGTTCATTATATAATAAATTTAACCTTCAAATTTGTGTTTCAAAAACATTTTTTACATACATTTGTTGCTTATATTTGTGACTACAGATTTCCTGACGAACATTCTTTCATTAGACAATACCGTAATGTTACACATCTTTCCATTCCTAGTAAGATGATAAAACTTCTCTTCGCACAGATAGTTTTATACTTTAATACATGAACATACCAATTATCGTTTATTCATTTCATATTTTGATCAAATTTACATTCAAATTTGGTTTTCTAAAGCATTTTTAATACATTCGTTTACGAACAGGAAAACCAATGACTTGGCAGTCATTGATGAACATGCATGACTAAATTGACATAGGAACACGTGTACTGTTTAGGACGTAATCATCTTCGTTTTAGAGGAAAAATCTGTATTTTATAAGATAACAAGAAGATAAGATAAATAAAAAGATGTATTTCTAACAGGTCATACTACATGAATAGCTTATCAGATTTTGTTAAGTTCCAAATACTGGGTAAAGTAAATCACTGTTCTGATTCATTTCTAGGGACATCTTAGGAGACTTTCGTTTCTCCCGTTATAAATTGAAATGGACATGCGAGTTATTTACACTTGGCCTTACTCTTGTCCAGTCTGGACTCGACGCTCACAACGTCATGGGAAGCCGGGGGAAGATTGTTTTTGTCAACGCGTGAGAGCGCTACATTGTGTTCTTGTGAGAGCGCTGTATAGTGTTCACGTGTCGATACCCAGCACCCACTTTCTTGTAGTCCTTTAGATCTAACTACATCTAGGTCTACTTCTTGGAGGACACTGTCTAACTAGGTCTAGTTCCTGGAGGACACTGTCTAACTAGATCTTGGAGGACACTTTATCTAACTATTTTTAGATCTTGGAGGACACTTTATCTAACTAGGTCTATATCTTGGAGGACTCTAATCTATCTAGATCTTGGAGGACAGTTTACCGAGCTGGTTTTTAAGTCAGAATGATATGAAATATATTTCAAAGACACAATAGGCATTAGTTTGTGAATTTTAATAAAAATTTCTAATACATTTTAATTGCAGCCATAGAGGTGTCTTAAAAATTACTAAGTACGTCCTTCTGCCTGTGATATTTTAATGTTATATTTTCATTTTATTTCTATATAAAAATTAATAGTTATAATAGGTCTACTCATATTTGTTTTTCTTTCATCTAATTTCACTTTTTGTGTTTAACATTTAACTTACTATGGATCTCTAGTGTACTAAACCGAGGGGAAAAAGTCAATAATTTGACTTGGTGTGTTTTCAAATTATTAAATAAGCTCTTCAGAAACCTTAGTGTTTATTCCTGACAATGGAAGAAAAGACCCATGTAACTTCTAATCTACACAAGTGTCTTTGTATAACTGGATACCTCTGTATGTTTCAAGAGCAGATGTAATCAAGGTCAGTAGTTATAAGAAATCGTTATTTTCTTCCACTACATGACAATGAATGACTGTGTTTGTGCATGAAAACAAGAAAAACATTTCTAAAATACTTTTTAAAAAAATGTATACAAATTGATATTGTATCAATTAGTTCGGATTAGTCATGTAATTAAATTTGTAATAGTCGATCTAGACCAACAACAATAAATATGTGCGATTAGAAATATTTTTATCAATTGTTTCTGTTTAGCACTATTTCATTCGTTTAGCTTTCTCAATACGCAATGACCCCCTGGTATATTCGGCATCTTCTTCTCAGTTGTACTTATAGCGCTTATAAATCCCTGGAAGATGGAGTATATCCACAGTAGATCCGATGGAAAGCTATTTAACCTGGCACGCCTTAAAGCCAAGACAAAGAGACGGCGTATCTTGATAAGGCAACTGCTGTTTGCCGATGATGTCGCACTTATATCGCATTCACAAGAAGGATTGCAGAGGCTTGTGAATGCACTGGCAGCTGCTTGTCAAGAGTTCAGCCTTACAATAAGCCTCTCCAAGACTAAAATCCTGGCACCAATGTTGCATAAATACCAGTGATACATATTGGAAATCACACACTTACGGTGGTGCAGGAATTAACATACTTGGGAACAACAATAGCCAGCAACCTAAACTTAGACACTGAGCTGACAAAAAGAATAGGAAAGGCTTCTGCAGCAATGGCAAAACTCTCCAAGCGTGTGTGGGAAAATACCAAATTGACTACGGCTACAAAAATCCTGGTCTACAATGCCTGCGTTCTGAGCACACTACTTTATGGCAGTGAGAGCATCTATGTTCTCCTTCAACAGAGAAGACTACGCTGGCTCTGTCATGTAACTCACATGCCAAATGGAAGAATCCCAAAGACATCCTATACGCTTTGCTTGCAGAGAGAGTCAGAGCCAAGGGCCGCCCAAGACTAACCTACAGAGATGTCTGCAAGCGAGACAAGAAAGCCACGGGCATCGACCAAAGTATGTGGGAGGAGATAGCCCAAGACCGGACAGCATGGAGACAGACTGTACGTGCTAATACGACCTTCGCCGAATGCTATAGAAACGAAGATTCGTCAGCCAAGAGAAAGAAAAAGAAATCTGCCCTGTCAGATAGCCCTAGGACAGATGAATATACATGCACAAACTGTGCCAAACTCTGCAGCTCCAGAATTGGCTTGATCAGTCACTCCAGATCCAGCCCCACCTCAAGTCGTAACCAGCGCCAGTGACTCATCTGGGTGCATCCATTGCCTTCCGAGACAGAAGGAGCCGTATACACGATCCTATCCCTTATCTGGGTGCATCCATTGCCTTCCGAGACAGAAGGAGCCGTGTATACGATCCTATCACTTATCTGGATGCATCCATTGCCTTCCGAGACAGTGTGACAAGTCAAAAGCTTGCAGTCAGAGTCACTCAAATTTATCACAGCATTAATCATTATTTACTATTATTTATTTATTTTATTTTAATTATTTCTCCGCTCTATCCCCAATTTCTCCACCCGCCCCACCTTTACCTCTTCGAGCTAGACTTGGTCCGCCACCTTGGCGTCCTTTCATTTATCTCCCTTGACCGGGGTAAAGATAAACACACAGTCTCTTTGATGTCTGACGGCCGCAGTTGACACCACCTTGGGTGGAATGCAAACCAATCTTTCTCCCCCCCCCTCTCCTACGTCTCTCCTTGATCTAGGAGATCACTCGAACCAACACGCCTATTGTCGGACTTCACCCACGTGTAAGACAATTCTTAGCCTAGGACATTTCCTGTATCCGCCCACATTTTCCAGGCCTATATATAAGGTAGATTAAATCAAGCCAGACCCTCTCATTTGTCTATCGCTGTCAATCGAGTCTGGACTATATCATTTATTCTTACTCCTAAAGGAATACCTGGTGGTAAGCCGAACTTAAGTTCTTCCATCTTAATTACTTTTGTGTATATTTCTCACTGGATACTATCATGTGTATTTTAGTGTTTCATTTATATTTAATTAGTGCATTGTGTATTTCTCACTGTCGTAAGTAGAAAACATAAGCCTGTCATATGTATGTATTTATGTATTGCATTAATCTATTAATGCCACTTTGCTCAATTGATCGTTGATGCAACCATGTATATATTTGTACATCTTATTTTATTTCATTTATCTCGGCTGACCGCCTTGATAATTTTACTATCGCACTAATACTGCGCTTAGAAGAGAGATATGAGTTATCTCCCCTGTAGTTATTCTACGTTGACTAGAGTTGCGCCCCTTAAACGGACACTCTCCTTTCAAGCGCACTCCATTGTTCTCGGCCGACGGTCGTATGTATTATGTAAACAAACCGTCATGGTCGCTGACTACCGTCCATTCCCCCCCCCCTTTTTCTCTTCCAACTTGTGTTGTTTATTTGAGATTATTATTTCCCCTTTTTTGTACATTTTATATTGCTACTATCCGCCATCTGTTTTCCAAATCCCATTTGTCACCATCTCCTCATTGTACTCAAAAGAACTATAGAACCAGATCTATGCGAGACGTCATAGCTACGCCAAACCCTCTGCAACTCACTGGACATATCCTGCTAACTACGCTGCCCACGGCAGATCCGCTCTGCCCGCAGTACACTTCAAAGTGACATACTCTCTTATTAAGGGCAAGAGTGATGATCAAAATTAGTATCAATTAGAGATAGATGCAAACCCTCCCCCTTTTTATTCTTTTATGTAAATATTTATGTTAATAAATATTCTTCATTTTTAACTTTGTATCTTTCTTTCATTGCTTCTTTCGTTGCGTGCCTGCTCCTGATTTATATGCTGACGGGTTGGTGTGTGATAATTTCAAAAATAATCATCCCCTAGACATTAAACGCGCCAAACACACGTCACTTTCCCCAACCTGTCACAGACAGAAGGAGCAGTATATACGATCCTATCACTTATCTGGGCGCATCCATTGCCTTCCGAGACAGAAGGAGCTGTACGATCCTATCACTTCTCTGGACCAGTTGGGAAATGGAAAGTGTGGAACCTATCTGGGTAAATGTGACCGTAATCATTTAAAGCATTTACACCTTTGAAAAAAAAAGGGGTAGACTGAATTCGAGCTTATGGCTCACGCCTTCTCAAGCCGACATACTAACAACTCTGCTAGTGAGGTGAATATAAAAAAAAAGATTTTATAGTTATGACAGATAAAGAAGACTAATTCAGCCCATGCCACCAGCTTGAACTAAGATTTAGATTTAGCATTTTTGTTCGGATTTGGAAGGGAATGTAAACATTTCTTACTACACTAGTTTTTGGTCATCAAGGATTAGTCAAACGGTGTGGATTTTTTTTTTGAGTTACTTATTGTGATGTGGATGACAGTTGGTGGTAAATAGAATGTTATAAAACCTTAATTACTGCCTCTCAAACCTTGTTCTAAAAAAATGTTCAATTATGTGTTTATTATATTCTAATTTTTTTTAAAGAAACATAAACATGTTCGTTAAATCATTATATGCTCGTAGACAACCAAACATTAGTTACACATATATTTGGATTTCTCTGGTTTTACTAGTAACATTATTGTCCAATTCACAATCACCCAGTCTGACTAATAACAACATTGCATGTATGTTAATGTTATAAAAAAAAGCCCCACCCCACCCCTTTTCATATAAACCTGCTTAGTATGACTGATAATTTTAATTTGGCTATTAATTTTGAAAGGATGTATGTTTATGACATAAAAGAGGTTACATATTTAATTTAAAAAACAAAAAGTTTTGCTTTCAGAAGACAAAATGTTGCCGTTGCACCTAAACTTTGCAAGCTGCAAAATATGAAATTTGATATTTTCAATACCTTTTCCTTTATATATATATATATATATATATATATATATATATATATATATATATATATATATATAAATATATATAAATCTGACAGATCACATAGAAGTTATATCGTTGTTTTTTTTTTTTTTTTTTTTTTTTTTTTTGTCCTTTCGGGGAACACTAAAAAAAGCAAATCGGTGGATCTAAAATGTAAAAAAAACAACAACTTTATTTTTAACAAGGCTTATATTAAGCTAAGTTGTAGCAATTAGTTTAAATCAGCTGTCATTAAATTTGTAATAGATATAGACTGACATTTGTTCTATTAGAAATATTTTTACCAATTGTTTTTGTTTAGCACAATTTCTTGTTGTCTCAATGCGCTATAATCGTATCACTTGCTGGACCACTTGGGAAAAGGGGGAGGGGTAGAAGGGGATAACATGTGAATGTTGACGTGATAACTTTTTAAATGTATTTCATATAAAAAAAATTGTACAACTTTAGTTCGAAGTCGAGGGTTCAAGCCTTCTCAAGCTAATACACTAACCACTGTGCCAGCCAAGTGCTATGTAAAGACAAGGTTTCATGGCTATCTATTGTTAGTTTCAAACTTTTATGCGACGACCTAATTCTCTACACAAAGTATAAAAAGGAGTAATTCAACTATAACGCCAAATCAATCGAGTATAATCTCTTTCCCTTGTTTGATACCAAACCAAATAATTAATTACCATTAATTAATTATCTAATTGGTTGTTGTTGTTTTTTTTATCGTTCTTAATTGATATTAAATTAATAGAAACAATTTATACAATAAGCCTTTAATAGTATTTTTTTAAAACTAAAACTAATGAAGCTTTTAGTTTATCTGGAAAAACACCCGTCGGAGTCCAGTTAAGCCATAGATTTAGACCTTTGATGAAGATTACAAAGAAAGTTTGTTTTGCAGTTTTGTTTCGAAATTTTTCTTCGTCACTTTGCACTGAAATGTGTAAGTTTGAAAGTGGAATTGTATAGGAAGGAGAGAAATAGAGGAGAGAGAGAGGCAGAGAGAGGCTTAGATAGGGAAAAAAAAACAAAAAAAAAGAGAGAGGGAGACTGCAAATATTTTTTAAAATTTTGTTTAGTAGTTGCCTGTGTTTTAAATTGACTACCTTTTGTTGCGCATTTGTGTCCTGTGCATAACAAGAATAGAATGAAATTGAAATGACACCTACCAGAAACTAAACTGACAACCTCTGCTCTCCCTTAATGTAACGAAATTTTAAAGAATTTTCAGATTTCTATTCTATCTTACAATTTTACTAAACTAATTCTTATAATTTTACTTGACAAAATTGCTCAGAGTGTATTGTTACAATTCCAACTATCGGAAGAAAAGGTTGAAAGGAGATTGTACAGAATGTCGTTTTGGCATTAATTGTTTTGTATTTCCAACGTTTCACTTCAAAGTTTGCTTTACATTTCTTCTATTTTGTCGTTTGCTATCTTTAGGTATTGTACGGCCCTAGGATTAAGTTTAATTTGAACGTGACGAGAAAAGACAGCAATACTCGATTCTCATTTGATTGGTGTCTGCCCAGTACGGACAAAACAACATGGTATTCTATAACCTCCCTTGTGTGTGTGTGTGTTCACTGACATTACCTGTCATTTATCAATGCCTGGACATGAAGTTAATAACACCATAGAAAAGTCAGACGGATGTTTTGCTGATGTTTTTTTTACAACTAAAGACAAAAAAAATATGTTTTCTTCCAATGATGATCGAAATCAACCGTCAAAACTGTCTTTTCGTTGACGTTATTGACATGTCAATGTTTAGACTTTGTAAATATCACTATGTGGATGTTTCTATAGCGTATAGAAATGTTAAAGCTAATATTTAAAGGACTTGCTGTTTACTTACAGTTCTTGTTAGTTACAAAGTTTTTTAAATACAAAGTATTGATGGGACTAATTCAACTTTGTACAATTTTTCTATTGTTCGAGGTACCAAACAAAATAACTAATTACCAATAACTAATTAACTAATTGTTTTTTTTTTAATTCTTGTTTTTTTCGGGAAAAATAAATAATTGTGCTAAATTCCAGCTTGATCCGATATCGGTTTGGGAGAAATAACGTGTACAAAATTTTTACCAGCTTTGTAATAATTGTCATTCAAGAAATGAAGTTGCAGACAACTGAATCAAAATTGTTTCAAACATTTTAATTAATGCAGTATAAAAAGTATTCAAAGTTGACATGAGGTCTATTAGAGATGCTGATTTTAAAGACGAGCTTCTATACACTTACTTCTTGACAAAGTGGATTTATTTCCGGAAAAGTGTAAAATCTTTTGAAAAAAAAAATACTTGTGATGTCTGTACAGATCCACTGGCGGATCCAGTGGGGGAAAGGGCGATTCCTCCCCCCCCTCCCAACTAGGCCGACCCCCCTCCCAAAGGGAGGCGGACGCATTTTAGCAGAGAAATCACACAATTTATATACGAATTATATGCGAATTCTATACTTTGTTAATAATATATACAACTTTCGAGTTGGGTGGGGGGGGGGGGGCAATCCAATTTTGTTTCAGAAATCACAATTTGTTAACATAATTAGTTACTTATTGTCACGGTCAATGGATCTTTAATACTTGAATAAAAAATGCCAAACTATCAGGATCACTGAAGATCTTTGATGATGATAGATGTCACGATGAATAAGCTCTTGAAGTAGAAATGATCTTGAATGAACTTTTGCCTCTTAGATAAAGATCATGTAACCGTGATCCCGAGGATTAGAAGATGTCAGCTGTCTAGAAGAATTACTGTGACTTGCTAAGAACTATGTTATATCTAGATCTAAATGCAATCTAGAAAATGAATAGGCGAAAATCCTTCTCAATTCAAATAAAGAAACTTTTAATTTAAAACTTGAAACAGCAAATGTACAAAAATTACATGAATAAACTGTGACTTAGATAAAACATTCAAAAGATTTCTACTGGATGTTTAACGATCTAAACCAGTGATGCCCAAAATACGACCCGCGGGACAGATCGGGCCCGCGACGTGGTTCCATCCGGCCAGCCAAAATGTCGGCACAAAGTATATAAAGTCCGCTACCCCCCCTCCCCAAGAAAAGGTTTAAAAATGTCTCTTTACCTATGTTAAGGCCATCAATTCTACTCCGATTTACTGGTACCATGACCAACATTTGTAAGTTTATGAGACTTTTAATGTAGAATTTATTTAAAAAAAAACAAAAAAAACTTTACTTTTATGGCAGAACATGATAATAAGCCGATATGTTAAGATTATAAATAAAGTATGGCTGTTTTTTTTATTTAAAAGAAACCAATTATAAAACAAATTTGACGTCATTTGAATAAAAAGATTGTTAAACTACGTCTAAAGATTAGGGGATTAATGTTAATATTTATCAAAAAGTGTCGAGAATATGAGTCGTTTGTAAAGCTAGCTACACTGTTGCTCATATTTTTAGTAGAGAAATGAAGCCGTTTTCTGACGCATGAAAAAAAAAAGAATGCATACAAAATGGAATAACAATTCTGAAGTTTAGAGACTAAACTACCACACGCATCTTATGGGTTAATGACTGTAAGGGCTAGATCCACGGGTTTCTAATCAAACAGTTTCATGTCTATTTCATTTCATTTTTGTACCTTTCCTTTATGTGGCTCGCGACACCATTGTCGGAGATTAAAATGGCCCGCAGGTCGATTTATGTTGGGCATCACTGATCTACACAGTATGAGAATCGGCTCGAGACTAGATAACAATAACGTCTTACTGGGATGAAGATCTACCTACGACTGAAGAATTCTAGCTCCCACGCGTCTTTCTGTCCACGTGACTATCTTAAACCTCTAAATTTGCATAATTAGCATAACCAATGAAATCGGTTCTTTGGCTGATCAAGGATTTTCTATCAAGCGCTGCATGAATGATCACCGCGTCATTGGGAAAACCTAGACTTGACATAAAAATTTATTAAATAAAATGATATGTTTGACAAATGATACGTGACACTTATCTATATGATAAAAGCAACTTATTGATATTTTAACTAATCTTAGTATTATAAAGTTCCCATTCTGGTATGCTAGCCGATTTGGCGTGTTGGATTCCGCTCCCCGACCCTTAACTTTCGAGTGGGTGGGGCGGTCCAATTTTCGGCAGAAATCACAGGCTGTTAAAATAATTAGTTACATATCTGTATGATAAAAGCTAGCATATATCTTAACTGACCTTTATATTATGTCTTTCCTCTTCTGGTATCTTGGTCGCTTCTGTGGCTGTGGGTAGGGGGCGGGGGCGATTACAGCTACTGCCATACTCACTCCTGACTTTTGAGTGAGGGGGCGGTCCAATGTTTAAGCAGAAATCATAGTGAATAAACAAAATTAGTTGAAAATCTTTATAATATAAGCTACTTATTGACACGTGAACCCATTTGTATATTATGTCACACCACACTCTAACCTCAAACTAAATCATTAGTAAATATAAAATGAAAGAGGATTTTACCAGGTGTTAGGGTCGATAAGATCACCTTCTCCCCACCGAGCAAAGCAATACTTTTTCTTTTGTACTATTGTTAAGAATGTTTTTTTACAAACCAAACCTGCCACTCATTATATATGCTATTAATTACATTCTCATATAGATTCGGCCTAATCCATATTCTTTAATGCCAAATGCAATCATTAGCAATAATTAGAAAAAGGAGAAAGGACTCTTACATGGTAATTGTTTCCACTCTACCGGTCTCGACACAAACATGACATTTGTAAATAAAATTGTTCAATATGGCGACATAGTCTTTGTAATTGCGCTTAAATTTAATTTTTGTAAGAATATGTTTTGGTAAGCTTAGAATTCATAAGAAATTTTTAAGTATAACAGTAATGATTGAGATTACTATTGGTTCTGAAACCAAATATTTTTTCCTAGTCACCTTTTCTTTCCCAACCTTTTCTCTTAAATTTTGGGACTATAACTCACAATTTTATACTTGAATCTGAAACCTGCATATATCCTACAAAATAGATTCACATCTAATTGGTCTACCAAATTTCTTCTCCGTCTTCCGAATTTATTATTTTGCTGTTATTGCTCAGGGATTTGTATTCTAGTTCTTAAATTAACCAAACGAAGTTACAAACAGGCATATTGAACAAAATTAATAACTTATATATGAACTTTTTAAAAATATTCTTTTTCAAAGACATTTTTTCTCGGCGGTGACCCTCAAAGCCTTAATCTAAATCTGATAAGTATCTTTTCTTTTCAAGGAACAAATCTATTGTATTTGAAATGTACTTAGGCCCTATACATTTACATAATAATTTATAAAAGTAAAAACATTATTCAAAGGGTATTTAAAAATTAGACATTTTGCAGTCGCACAGCGTTTAACCATCGTTCTGCTGGCGTCTTATTCTGACACACACAATTTAAGGGTCAATTTGATTAAAATATGAAATGAATGAACTTTATTTTGTATGTGTGGTGTGTTTGGCACAGAATGTAACACAATGGAGGCAACTCTTGGGCTAATTGAAGAGTTTTATTAGCAATAAAAAACCTGCAGCCTCGAACAATACAATGGACTTATGAAGAACTCAACAGGATTACACAGAGTGGTATAGGAGTAGGTGCATACCAGCAAGTTTCAATGAAAGACGCCAGCAGGAAAAGGAAATGACCACCTTGGTTGTGACTTTTAAATCGGTTGTTTTGGCGGTTTTTCTGGGGCAGAGGTCAGCTTGTGTTTGTGGACCATTGTTTGGTCAAGCTTAGCCTACCAGTATATAGTATCATCCCTACTACAGAGCCCCTATCTTGAAACGACCAGTCTCGGGGCGTTCTGTCCTAGAATGACTTTTCAAAATCAAACAACTGATTCGAGTTTGTGTGCACAGCCTTTAGGAGGTAATACATATTATTATGTTGTCTGCAGTCAGTCGTTGGGTCTCTTTGGACTCTTTTCATTACTTCGCCACCAGACAGGTGGTGCTTGGTAGCGCTTGATCTATGTTCTGGTAACACGCCTAGGAGTTCCTTTATCATCCTTTGGGTTCACCAGGTATGGATCACCATCCTTCCAAGGTAAAGCAATTACCTTGAAATGTCTAGGATCCCAGTGGTTCTGTATCTTGTTGCGACACAGCCACCGCCTTCTAATGAGTACAGTATCACCTAGAGATATGATCTCTCCTGTCTGTTTAGAGTCTTGTGCTTCTTTCCCTTTCAATGTTTCTTGTTCTAGCTTAGTATAGGCTCTTCAGTGAGCTTCCTTGAGTCCATCAATGTGAGTGTGGAGCCACTTTATGTCAGGCTCTGTGCCCACGTTATCTGCCTCTGTCCTAATAAGAAAATCAAGTGGAAGCTTGGGTGTCTGCCAAACATTAGTTCATAGGAGCGAATCCAGTGGTTGTATGTGGGGTACAATTGTACATAAAAACTAACTTTGGGATGTGGTCGGGCCACCTTTGTTTTTTTGTCGGGTGGCAACGTTCTAAGCAGATCTTGCAGGGTCCTGTTGAACCTCTCACACTGTCCATTGGCTTGGGGTGGTAAGGTGTTCTACGAGACTTGTTAATGTCATAGGAGGAACACAGTACGGCAATTAATTGTGACTCCCCCATAATGTAGGAATCAATGTAGGATAAGGACCTTAGTAACAGTACTAGCTCGTTGGTCTTTCGTGGGAATGACGATTGTATAGTTCGTAAATCCATCTGTAAGTATGAGGATATCTTCCTTTCCATCCGTGGAAGGTTCCAGCCTGGTAAAGTCAATGGCTAAGATTTCTAGAGGCTTCGAGGCTAGTATTCTACCGGCAGGCCCTTTTGGTATCCGTGTGGGTAGTTTAGCCTGCTGCCATCGTTCGCACCCCTGTATATAGCCTGTCACATCATGGTACATTTTTGGTCAGTAGCATATTTGTCTCAATAGTACAATAGTCCGCTCCATTCCTTGATGCCCCAATGAATGTGCTGATGATATTACTTTTCACGAAGTTGGGCTGGGAGTATCTTGCTGATACTGTCTATATAAAATGCCTTCACTTTCTTCCACTGATTTAATAGTGTTTGCATATTGGGGGATAACTTCCTCCGTTCCCCTGACTTGGGTTTGAAGCCAGAGTGTAAAAAAAAACTGAGAGTGCTGCAATATCTGGGTCTTTCATCTGTATTTCAGCAAATTCTTTCTTGCTATAAGATTGGAACATTTCTGCAAGATCAGTTGCTTCTACAAAGGCTGTGGCCTTTTCATTACTGTCCCTAGGCCCACAATTCACTATTTCACTAATCTCCTTTGGCACAGTCAAAGATGTTTGATTGCCGCTTATTGCATTTTCCTCGTTATCTTTGCTGTCTTCTCCATTTTCAAAAGGATTCCGTGATAGAATATCTGCATTCACATTAGAATGTCCAGACCGTAGAATATTTCGTAGTCAAATATTGTCAAATCAGCTGCCCATCGCTGTTCTACTGCTCCCAGTCTACATGTTAGGTTTTGAGGTGAGACAATGGATTATTGTCAGTATAAACTTGAACTTTTGTTCCAAGTAGGTATGCTCTAAACTTTTCAGTCATTGTCCACTTATGAGACACCACCAGCAGAAACTGTGTGTCCCAAATAGTTAACTTCACTTCTCATAAATTGACATTTCTCTGGGTTCAGCTTCAAACCTATTGTCTTTAGCCGCTTTAATACCTTCTCTAGGCAAACAATGTGGTCTTCAAAGGTAGAACTGTAAACAAGATGTCATCTAAGTACACCAGCACACTGCATGATCAAGCCACTCATTTGAGATTGCATGAGGCGGCTAAAGGTGACAGGGGCATTGCACAGGCCGAAAGGCATTCGGTTATATTCAAACAGTCCAAACGGAGTTGTGAAAGCGGTCTTATGCTTATCCCTCTCATCGACTTAAGTTTGATGGTAACCACAGGCCAGGTTCATAGAGGAGAAAAAATTAGCACCATGCAATGTGTCTAATGCCTCATCAATTTACCTTTGAGAGCAAGTCGAGCTCTACCCCGTAGGCTACTTGCTTTTTGGGTTTGCTTGAAGTTTTAACACCGATTTTTGAGACAAGCACTCCCAGGCCGTCTGTACGTAGCACATACATTCCTTATGTCCCAGGTACTTCGTCTTTGTGACACTTCCATCCAGGGGAGTTTAGATCCTTGGTTACCAAGAAGCCTCGGTTTCTTATAACTTTATCCATGAGCTAAACATCCGCTTCAAAGTAACCAACGTCTGATATAACCAGCCCATTAGCTGCGGTGATTTGGAACCAATTGTCCACACACTGTAGCACATGGCCTTGAGATTAAAAGTGCTCATTAAAAAATGAATCTGTGAGCAGAGACACCTGTGACCCAGTGTCTAGAAAGCATGTGAATCTTACATTTCCGATGACTGCAACTGTAATCGGGCAGGTGCCAATGGCATTCTTCTTGATGTGACTAATTGAGTCATGAACAGCCCCTCCCAGCACTAGGCTCCTCATGCCAGGGGGCTGGAGTTTGGGTGGATTGCATAGCGATGAACAACGTGACCTGTTTCACAACAGACTGGAAACCCGTCGGCTGTATATGGGAAAAATCCTCTGTTTGTTTGTGTCTGGAACCTGTTGTGCGATTCATTGCCGGTGTTGTGGTACGACTGTTTACAGATGCCATTGGGCTATTAGCTGACCACTGTCCCTGGGTCTTAACTTGCGTATTTCTAATGTAGTCACTGATATAGTGCATTAGAAACAATTAAAGAAAATAATAATGTTATAAGTAAAGCGAATGCATGAATTCATGAATAAAAAAATATTATGAATGGAGCTAAAAATAGCTAATTGACCTGAATTTAATTTTTTTATGAAAACATTGACGAACGAATATTGATCTATGTAAAAAATGCTTTAGAAAAACAAATTTGAATGTTATTTTATTCTTACTCTGGAACAAATATAACCTAACACAACCCCGATTCATTTCTTAATGTGATACTTATGTTTAAATACTAAATAAATCTGCACCCCTAAGCTGTCAGAAGATATTATTGCCTTAATAATTAAAATTTTGTTCAAATTATTAATGCATTTATTATAAATATATTTAGATCTAGGCTTTATTTAGTCTTATTTAGACTGTCAAGTGTAGGGCCCTATAATGAGGATATGTCAAAACTGCGTGCTATAAAAGTAGTTGGTCATTTTTTAAACTTATAACAAAAAATAAGTTAGTATCAAAATTCCTTTTTTTAAAACAGCATTTGAATCAGTATTCAATTCAATGGAAAATATATTTTGTAATGAACCATTGACACTTTTACCATTGTGACCTTAGATGCTAATTTTTTGTAACAATGTGCGAATCTATGAATGAAGCTTGAGTTATTAATGAACAAGTCCATGACCTTTTTTTAAAAAAAAAATTACCTCCCCAGAAGTTTTTCATTGAAAAGTGGTGTAATTTTTTGAAAAATCTGCTTGCATATATAATTGTAAAAATTACATGGTTCACTTTCAGAAAAGAAAAAAGTTGCCGTTGCATCGGAACATAAAATGATCTAAAATATTATGATATCTGATTTTCATTCTCTTTTAGTTTCTGAGATATAAACGGGACGGACAGACAGGCCACACAAAACTAATAGCGTCTTTTCCCCTTTTGAGGGCCTCTAAAAATGCACAGTTGGTATGAATGAATTTTAAGATCTGTAAGAATGTTCAATGGCACATAACCAGCTGCTTCCTTTTACATATTTATTTTGAGAACGCAAATATGTATTATTTGTAAAGGTAAAAACAAAATATATCTATACTATAAAGTAGAATGTAAGGAGTATGTATGTTCCGAATAGAAATCAAAATCGTTTGACCAATCTTGATGAAACTTTGCACAAATGTTCCTTTGGTGCTAACTGGAACCGTGACGTATGTATAGTTACCCTAAAACAAACTAAAGACCCTCAAAAAAAGGTTGCCCAACTCTATGAAAGTATTAGTATTTGATGAATCAATGCCATGTTTACTATGTTTAAATCGAAAGGATCTAGATCTAATTTTTAAAACTACACTTTGCACAGATAGTTTTTTACTTTGACACATGAAAATAAAAAATATAGTTTATTGATTTCATTATTTAATAAAATTAACCTTCAAATTTGTGTTTTAAAAGTATTTTTACATAAATTTGCTCCTTATATCTGCGAATTTAGAAGTCCTGACGTATATTCTTTCATTAGACAAGACCAAATGTTACACATCTCTCTATTCCTAGGTCTAAAACTCTAATTCAACTCTAAGATGGTAGAACTTCTCTTCGCAAATATAGTTTTATACTTTAACACATGAACATACCAATTATAGTCAATTCTTTTCATATTTTGATCAAATTAACATTCAAATTTGATTTCCTAAAGCATTCGTTCGCAGTAGCTGCTAAGTCGTATTGACATACATTTTAATATCAACATAATTCAGTACATCTAACAAAAAAGGTAATGCATGCGCAGAGTGAAGCCTCCACGCATGCGAAGAAAGAACTCTATCCAAGTCAATATTTAACTCTATATTAGTCTACATCTAGGCTCTCTCTAACTCAAGATCTAATTCAAATATGATAAATCTACTTTATGAACATACAAAATAAAGTCTATTCATTTCATATTTTAATCAAATATATGTATGTTTACAAATGTTGTTATTTTAAAAAAAATGGATTTAGGTCGATTAGCTATTTTGATAGCTCCATTAATACTATTTTTACAATTGTAGACCGGCGGCGTAGCATATGACGCTATTTTGCAGGGCTGGCCTTAGGTGACCACAATGACTCCGCACTTATGCGACCGCAGTGGGCCCCGCACTTTCTTAGGACCCGCGCTAATTCTAGGTGTATCAATTATTAAATTAAACCATTTTATAACTTATAACAGATTTCCCTCGGCCTCCAATCGATTTACCAGGAGCTCCTGGAAATCTTCTGAAATTGCAAAATATATGCGGAAATTATTAAAATCTTTAGAAAACTCATACAAATCTCCTGAAATATATAGAGAGAGAGACACAAAAAATGTCATTTTGGGGTGTCATTCAATATGGAAAATGCGAATCCTTCACGCGATAAAAAAAACGGCATTATCCCATAATTATGAAATGTGGTGAAAAAAGCTACTCGCGCCTCAAACTAATGAAGAATTACTTTAGCTCTACAATTCTCGTAGATAGATTTAAACATTTGGTAATTATTGCTAATGAGCGTAATTTATGTAGGGAATAGAATCTTTTTAATAAACTGTATGACTGCGCTACACGCAAGTCTCGTAAAGTAATTCTGTACGTTTTAAAGGATGAATAAAATGCAAAGACGAATGTATTTTCTAATATAAACTCTTAAATTTTACTTATAATCCGTATCCCTACCCAAACTGGGCCCCGCGAATTCCGTTTTGCATAGGGCCCCACAATGTTTTAGTCCGACACTGCTATTTAGTGACGGGTGAATACAGAGTAGATTACTTGTATATATATATAGTCAACCCACAGCGTAAGATACGCCGCTATTTTGCAGGCCACTGCAACCGATGCTACCGTGGGCCCCACACTTTCATAGGACCCGCGCTAAATCTAGGTGTATATTATTAAATCTTTTGAAATGGCAAAATACATGAAAAAGTCATGGAAATCTCCGGAAATTATTAAACATTTTTTAAAATCTGATGAAATATATAGACAAAAATTGTCAATTGGGGGCGTTATTTAATATGGAAAACCCCAATCCTGCGCGCGATATATAAAAACGGCATAATGCATTATTATGCTTTCTATTCACGATTTATTTAGGTATGCGCTGTTTTACTATTACAAGCCAAGTATCAGATTTTATAAAACCCAGGTTCGTTTTTAGATCTAAATTACATCTCTTTATTAGTATAATTAAATCTATATATTAAAATCTGTATGAATGCAGCAGATCTAGAGCTACATATTATAAATGAGAATATCAGATGGCCGAGCCTCGCTCGGTTAAATAATTTCATAAGAAAGGTTATATGCCCAAAGTCATTTTGGGAATATTTTTGTAATTACGATCAGATAATCAGATAAAGACTACTAATCTGAAGAGTTCCTTTAGTGTTCTGTTAGTTCTAAATGTAATAGTATATGGCGATTTAATACAAAGTCTCTTGTCCTCCGACAGTCTAGACAAACCATAGCTCACGTCCGTCTTATAGTTTTGCAATCCATTTTTTTGCGTAAAACTATTGTTGGCCTACTATTATTGGCTTGGAAAAAAGTCTTTGCAGTGTAACTTTTTAGATGGTTACGTTCAGACATTTAATTACGGAATTAGTATATTCATTATCGCTTTAGTACGAAACATCGAGTGACGCAAATCTCTACGCTATAGGGTAAAACAGGCACTTTGTGACAAAGTAAAATGGCGCATTTTTTCTTAATAGACTTAAATCATTAGTTTTCTAAAGAAACGTTTCCGTGGGACACCTCTGTTACGCCGAACAATATGTTCGTCCCCCATACGGGATACGTGCCCTGCCCAGCCTGACTGTCGGACTATAAGAAGTTCATACCGGCTTTTGCCATCCATTTATCCCAGTAGTGCTACAGCCCGTGGAAGGATATGGCCTGCTTTTACACATCACTCCATTCAGATCTCTCATGTGCCTTTCGTCACCACGCCCTAACTCCAAGCTTTTTACCGAGGTTTATAGTTAAATCAAAAGAGGCATCAGCGTACGCAAACTCGTTAACCGCTAGATGGATATCATGTTTAATGTGAGCAAGTAAGGCGTAGAGAAGCTGTGTTATGACCATTTCCTTTTTTTTTAGTACGGGACAGTAAATACCGAAGCATGAACACATGGTAATAATTCACCAGCAAAATAATAATAATTTTAAGGCTTGTCTTCGAGTCCGAAGATTAATAAGGATTGCAATATTTCCCATGGATACGCAGCCCCAGCTAAGACCTACATATTTTGCCACATCCAGGGCAAGCATAACCATTTTCCGCAGGTGGTCGATTAAGATTTACGCAAATTAAGACCTGCGGACCGCGGGTAACATATGGCTAGTATATATATATATATATATATATATATATATATATATATATATATATATATATATATATATATATATATATATATATATATATATATATATATATATATGGGCGTAGCCAGGATTTTTTTCGGGGGGGGGGTGAGGGGATTTTTTCTCCCCCCCCCCCTGCGCTACATAAATATATATGTTTTTGTGTGTGTATGTATAATTAATCTTTATTGTATTCTGATTCTGACTCTTCATTCTATCGGAAGACGTTTATTATACCCAAGAAAAGGTTCTTCTTAGAGTTAGTGGAAAATTCGTAGACTTCCCGCTATTAACAGCACTGGGGTCTGAGGGAGCGCTTAGCGCTCCTCCAGCGCGGGGAGACCGCCAAGCACTATTTCAGATATTGAAAGCTTAAAAAATGCATATACTGAGGTATCTACAGTGCATTATTCAAAACCTGTGCTTTTCTTACTGACTTAGATCCTCCGGCGCCGTTCGGCTCATTTCCACAAAAATCTGTCGCTGGCAATGTTTGAAGCCTCTTCCCACCTGCTTTGAGGACCTCTACGAAAGTGTGGTATGAAGTTGTACTGGGATGTTCCTGTTATCGATTTTTTCGTAATGGCCTTCATGTCATTGCAACTTTTATTATGCGTAATTCAGTGTGTCGGAATACATGTCCCGCAAACATCATGCGACGTTCTGTCACAACCTTACCAAGTGCTCGACTCCCAGTTCGGCATAGCATTTCCTTGATTGAGACACGATCTCTATAACTGATTCCTAAAATCCGTCTTAGCCATCTTTGTTGAGCCACATTTAGTCTTTTTCAATTTAGGTAGATGACTATCCACTGCACTTTATTAATGGAGCCCAGCTACTGGTAGAAATTTTGTAACCTCTCTTGGCTACGCTCTTGGAATTAGGTGACTGTAGTTTGCTTTAGATTTTATATCGAAAAGGGAAGTTTTATCGTCAAAATCATCTGTTGTGCTTTTTAAATTAAAAAATCTCTGGAGTTTTTTTTTAACAACATCAAAACCCCATTAACTACGCTAATAATTTGGTGAGTGTAGTTTGCTTTAGAATAATATTGAAGAGGGGTTTTCAACCTCAAAACTCTCAGTAGGGGGATTTTAAACTAAAAAAAATCTGGAGTAGTGTTAAACGGCTATCTGGAGGAGGATGTTTAAACTCAAAATTTTCTGTGGCTTGGCTAAGCTCAAAGAATTTTAGTGTGTAGTTTACTTTTTTTTTATATTGAAGAGGTATTTTTTAGCATCCAACCCCGATGAGGGGAGGGGTTAAACTCAAAACTCCCTTTGGTTACTCTCAAAGATTTTTGAGTGTGTAATTTGCTTTTTTATATTGATAAGGTATTTGTTTAGCTTCAAACCCCACTGGTTTAAATTTAAAACTACTTTGATTACGCTCAAAGATGTTGAGTGTGTAATTTGCTTTTTTTTTTATATTGAAGAGGAATTTTTTTAGCTTCAAATCCCACTTGAGGGGGTGGGGTTAAACTAAAAACTAAAAACTCCCTTTAGCTACACTCACAGAATTTGGAAAGTGTAATCCCCCCTCCTTTGATATAATTGATTTCCCCCCACACACACCCTTTCAATGTAATTGCTCGTCTCAAAGGTAATTATAGCGGAAAAGAGAAACGTAAATTGTCAAAATTCAAAAAATTAAATTCATTTTCTATAGATAGATAGATAGATAGATAGATAGATAGATAAATAGATAGATAGATAGATAGATAGATAGATACATACATACATACATACAAACATACATACATACATACATACATACTGGTACATATATACATACATACTGTAACACACATACATACAGTGCTTTTTTTGTTACGGTACGCACCGGTACGGCGTACCGGCATCTTTTTTTGATGTGAGGAAAAAGTATTACTTTTCTTGTATTTGAACGTTTATTGTTAATTTATTAGTAGTTCAAAGTTCATCACTGAGTACCTGCACCTATTTGTTTACAAAAAAGGCACTGCATATATATATAGCCTAATCCCCTAAGTTAGACACTTGCTTAGTGCAGTTGAAATAAATCTAAGTCTCAGCTCCTTTCTCTGTTTGTATATTTACAGTTGTCAAAGTAGAGCCGCATTACGCTGTCTTGAATCCTTCCCAGCATTCTCATCTTACCCTGTCCACACTGTTTTCGATTTCTCCACAGGGTCGAGGAAATAACAAAACTACTTGACACTTACTGTGCAGAGACACTGGGTAATGGCTAAGTTGTACAAAAACCTTTCAACTCTTGTTCAATTATGCATGCATCCACCGGTTGTTAGGACAACATTTGGCTGGATACAACGTGTGCACTGTAGGCTGGAGCCATCCCCTTACTGAAACAACGAAATACACAAGTAACATTTTCCTAAAACCTAAGTACACACCACCAATCGCCTTTCTAAACTAATGAGCTAATGATGTTTGTTATTGCGGACAGATTGTTAGGTTGAGATTATATCGACTTCTTATTGTTGATGAGCTTATTGATCTCATCTACAGCTTTGTCGTCTTGCTTTACTCGGGCTTGTACTTTTTCCAGGCAGACAGTAATTATGCTTTAACACAGTCAGTGTCCGTCAGTATGGGAAGAAAGAATACTTACATCGTATTTTAATACAGTCAGTGTCCGTCAGTATGGGAAGAAAGAATACCTACATCATACTTTAATACAGTCAGTGTCTGTCAGTATGAGAAGAAAGAATACTTACATCGTATTTTAAATCAGTCAGTGTCCGTCAGTATGGGAAGAAAGAATACTTACATCATACTTTAATACAGTCAGTGTCCGTCAATATGGGAAGAAAGAATACTTACATCGTATTTTAATACAGTCAGTGTCTGTCAGTATGGGAAGAAAGAATACTTACATCGTATTTTAATACATTCAGTGTCCGTCAGCATGGGAAGAAAGAATACCTACATCATACTTTAATACAGTCAGTGTCTGTCAGTATGGGAAGAAACAATACTTACATCGTACTTTAATACATTCAGTGTCCGTCAGTATGGGAAGAAAGAATACCTACATCATACTTTAATACAGTCAGTGTCTGTCAGTATGGGAAGAAACAATACTTACATCGTACTTTAATACAGTCAGTGTCTGTCAGTATGGGAAGAAAGAATACTTACATCGTACTTTAATACAGTCAGTGTCCGTCAATATGGGAGGAAAGAATACTTACATCGTATTTTAATACAGTCAGTGTCCGTCAGTATGGGAAGAAAGAATACTTACATCATACTTTAATACAGTCAGTGTCTGTCAGTATGGGAAGAAAGAATACTTACATCGTACTTTAATACAGTCAGTGTCCGTCAGTATGGGAAGAAAGAATACTTACATCATACTTTAATACAGTCAGTGTCCGTCAGTATGGGAAGAAAGAATACTTACATCGTATTTTAATACAGTCAGTGTCCGTCAGTATGGGAAGAAAGAATACTTACATCGTATTTTAATACAGTCAGTGTCCGTCAGTATGGGAAGAAAGAATACTTACATCGTACTTTAATACAGTCAGTGTCTGTCAGTATGGGAAGAAAGAATACTTACATCGTATTTTAATACAGTCAGTGTCCGTCAGTATGGGAAGAAAGAATACTTACATCATACTTTAATACAGTCAGTGTCCGTCAGTATGGGAAGAAAGAATACTTACATCGTATTTTAATACAGTCAGTGTCCGTCAGTATGGGAAGAAAGAATACTTACATCATACTTTAATACAGTCAGTGTCTGTCAGTATGGGAAGAAAGAATACTTACATCGTACTTTAATACAGTCAGTGTCCGTCAGTATGGGAAGAAAGAATACCTACATCATACTTTAATACAGTCAGTGTCCGTCAGTATGGGAAGAAAGAATACTTACATCGTACTTGCTATTTTGTACATATTCCCTTTGAATTTATCGCCTACCCTCTGGTTGATAATAATACAATTTAGGCTGTATTAGTTTTATGTGATCTGTCTTTCCATCACGTTTAGGTCGCAAAAAACTAGATAAAATTTTGAAAATCCGCAAAATTTTGGTGCAACGGTTAGTTTTTATCTTCTGAAAATTAACAGTTTTGGTTTTAAAATGAAGTATTCAAGCAGTTTCCCTAAACCTTTGAAGAAAATAAGACTTCAGGGGAGGTAAGTCTTTAAAGTAGGTCACTTACGGAAAAATATTCGTGGCTCATTATTAACTATTTGCTCCATTTATTAAATAACTTAGTTTTTCCAAATATTTTTGATCCGAACATTCGCTCTAGTTGTAGCTCAAGTAGAGAGATTACTTTTGTTTTATTACCCAGTCCAGACCAAACCTCAATCTGAATCACTAGCGGATCCAGAACTTTGGGGGGGGGGGCGTTTTTTTTCCAAACCCTAACGCCCAGTAAACCCTAACCCTATGCAGTGTTTCTCAACCTTTGGCGATAAAAAAACAAACAAAAACAGTAATGTTGAGGCCTTTCTCTTGCAAGCTTGGGGGTCTGGGGGAGCGCTGTAAGCTTTCCCAGTGGGGTTCGGGGCAAAAATCCGACGCCAAAAGCGTTTACTTGCATTTTTTTACTACATAAACGCATCCTCCTGACATTTAAAGCTCATTATGTAACACTGGGGTTCGGGGCGAAGCTCCGACGCCAAAAGCGTTTTCTTGCATTCTTCACTGAAGAAACACATTCTGCTGACCAAGCTCATTATACATCCTATTATAAAGGACCTTTTGAATAATGTTGAAAAATATTCTAATATGAATTTATACGCCCTTAATACATTGCAAATAAAACCGATTAGTTCCTTGAAAAGATAAGATACCCCACATATTTAGATTGAGGCTTTGAGGATCGCCGCCGAAAAAAAATTATTTGATAAATAATATTCAGTAAAATTGAAGTATAAATTGTGAGTTATAGTCCCAAATTTATTTAACTAGAAAAATATCAGATTGAGTAAAGGTTGGAAAAGGCGACTAAGAAATAATTTTTTGGGTTTAGAACTCATCTCAATCGTGACTATTACACTGAAAAATTTTGTTTGAACTATAACTTTTCCAAAGCAAAGTCTTTCTTAAAATAATTAAGATAAATTCATGTGAAATTAAATAAAGTCTGTCTGGAAAGGGGAGAGGCGGTAGAGTGAAAATGATTAATCCTCGCTCCTTTTTATAATATCTGCTAATGTGGGTGGGTCGACTCGATATAACAATTTAATTTATAGCATGTATAAATTATATTATTGAAAGTTTTTTTTTATTTTGTAATTTCTTAACTATAACACAAAAAGTAAAAGTATTGGTTTGTCCGATGGAGGGAAGGTGATTGCATGTATCACCCCTCCCACCTGGTACAATCCTTTTTCATTTAATATTTACTAATCATAAAATTTGAGGTTAGAGTGTGGTGCGACGCAATATACAATGGGTTCACATATCAATACGTAGTTTATATTGATAGATATTCGACTAATTTTGTTCACATACTATGATTTCTCCATAAAAAATTTGACCGCCCCCCCCCCCACTCAGAGGTTTAAGTTGGGAAGGGCAGTAGAGGTATTCGCCTCCCCCCCCCCCATCGGCCAACAGGGGAACGACATAATATAAAGATCGGTTAAAATACCAATAACAAGTTTTAATCATATAGATATTTAATTGATTCTATTAGCAAGTTATGAGTTCTACAAATAAATTGGACCGCCCCCCCCACTCGAAAGTTTATGAGGGTTCGGGATTGATGAAATCGCCCCCTCCCGACCCTACCATATCGGCGAACATACTGGAGGGTGGGCGCGAAATAATCTAACAATAGGTTGAAATATAAATAATTAGTATATATATTATCAACATAAGTAATAAATTCGTATACTAATTGTGTGATCGCCCCTACCCCCCCCCCCTTGGAACCACCAGTGATCTGAATGTCGTAGCTGATTGAATAATTGGAAAACATTTTTCAATTATCAAATACTGAGCATTAATACGTTCCCTGTAAATGAGTAAATGTGTTACAGGCATTAGCGGATCCAGGACTTTGGAGTGGAGGGGGGCGATTTTTTTTCCAAACCCTAACCTTAAGCATAAACGCGAGTACAGCATATATATATATATATATATATATATATATATATATATATATATATATATATATTGTTACGTTGTCCACTATCAAGGCTCTCTGCCAACTGCACCACACGACACACTGAACTTAAAGAACACCACAACTCAGGGCTCCAAAGTAACAGTAACAGTTTAATTTCAAATACATCAAAGCCAAACTGTACAATTGGCAACAAATCAAATCACTTTTGCATTTTTATAATGACACAGTGTATTGTTATTTATGGTCCCACATTTTATTATACAAAAAATATATCAGTATGAGAAAAGGTTGGAAAAAGATGACTAGGAAAATAATATTTGGGTTCAGAACTCATCTCAATTGTTACTTTTATCCTGAACAATTTGGTATGAATTCTAAATTGTCCAAAACAAAGTCTTTCTTGAAATAACAAAGATAAATTCGTGTGCAATTACATGTAAGACTAAGATTAAGACTAAGACTGCTTTATTGATCCTTACGGAAATTTGTTGTGATTACAAGGACTCGTTTCTCATATAAAGACAAAACAACAGAAAAATACACATAAATACAACAGACACAACATTAAGAGTTCATTCAGCGACTACACACAGGTATCTAGGGGCATTTCATAATCCCTGATCAATGAGTGGCGGTGATAGAGTCTGACAGTTTAGATGAGGCGTTGCCTTGCCAACAACTTATTCCGTATGTTAGCAGATTTTGTACAATCGCGCCGTAAAATGTCTAAAGGATCTTCTTGTTTAGTTTAAAGCTATTGAGTTTGTATAGAAAAAATAGTCGCTGGGCTGTTTTCTTTGTCACAGTGTCAAGGTGGTCCTCCCATGAAAGCTTGTTGTTGATGATAACGCCTAGATATTCATATGCCTTTACTTGTTCTATAGATGTAGTGTTTATTTGCAGTTCACGTATAGTTTGTTTTTTCTTTCTAAAATCTATTATAAGTTCTTTAGTTTTTGTTACATTCAGTTTTAGAAAGTTGTCGGTGCACAAGTTTGTAAACTCTTCTATCGAGCTTCGATACTGAGTTTCGTCTCCTGAAATAAGAACGACTATGGCAGTATCATCAGCGAATTTAATGAGTTTAACTGAGTCATAGATGCTTCTTATGTAATTAGTGTAAAGAGTGTATAGTACAGGAGAAAGTACACAACCTTGTTGAGCACCCGTATATAGTACTCGAGTTGACGATTTGGTGTTGTTGACTTTAACATACTGGGGCTGTTGGGTTAAAAAGTTTAGAACCCACGCTTGTAAGTAAGGGCTTACATTTAAGTTACTCAGTTTGTTTATCATTAGATGTGGCTGTATGGTATTGAAAGCTGAGGAGAAATCTACGAAGAGGACTCGTGCATATGTTTTGGGTATATCGAGATGCTTAGAAAGCTGGTCCAAAAGCAATAGAATGGCATCCTCAGTTCCTCTAGCTGCTTTGTATGCAAATTGGTGAGGGTGTAGGCTGTTATTGACTTTTTCTACAAGTTCTTTAAGCATATATTTTTCAAAACATTTCATAACAATAGGTGTTAGTGCTACTGGGCGGAAATCATTTAAGCATGTAGTGGAGTGGATACCTTTTTAGGAAACACCGGCCACCCCGATATCCACGTGACCCTTCCCCCTAGATGGCACCTTGTGTCCGCGCATAAAAAGGCAAACAAACGTGGGCACTTTCCATTCTACCGACATCTCTTGTCGCTGTAGTGTCCGTATGTTACTGGACCTACGTCGTCTCCACTTCCTGTTTGTGCCTGGTTCTACACCATGTGTTCACGTATGGCTGCAGGTCTTTAGTGTATAATAAACTGATTGAAATCGGCCTACGAGTTGCCTTCGTCATGTCATTTAGTTTGTTCTGTGCCAAACCTACCACAGACCACATACATTAACTCTGTCGCCATATTTGACTTTTCTATTTTAAAACGTCATCTTTTCGTCTAGAACGGGGAGAGGGCGGTAGATTAAAAATGTTAATCCTCGCTTCTTTTTATAATTTCTGCTAAAGATTGCATTTGGCATTAAAGAATAGGGTGTGGGGCGACTCGATAAAATAATTTAATTTATAGCATATACAAATTATATTAGTGACACTTTTTAAAAAATTTTGTAAATTCTTAACTAAAATACAAAAAGAAAAAGTATTGGTTTGTCCTATGGGCGGAAGGCGATTGCATGTATCGCCCCTCCCACCTGGTACAACTCGTTTTCATTTTATATTTACTAATGATAAAATTTGAGATCTGAGTGTGTGTGAAACATAATATACAAATGGGTTAAAACATCAATATGCAGCTTATATTATATAGATATTCAACTAATTTTGTTCACAAACTATGCTTGTGATTTCTACAAATAGATTAGTTTATAGTGGAGGGCGGGATTGATGCCATCGCCACCTCCCCATCCCATCAACTTCGCCAACATACTATGGGGGGGGACGACGAAATAATCTTAAATTAGGTTGAAATATAAATAATTATTAACATAACTAATAAATTCGTATACAAATTGTGTGATTTCTTTACTAAAAATCTTCCGACCCCCCCTCGGCCGAGTAAGGGGGAGGGCAATCGCCCATGCCGCACCCCCCCCCCCCGGATCCACCAGTGGTTAGAGGCGAGATATGGTGTCATTAAGTTATATATCATCTCTACATCTAGATTTAGATAGATAGATTCGACCGTGTTCTATCATCTTCCGAAGTCAAACCCACATTAAATGGAACCTTTTAAGACAGATCTAGAGCTCTAGATATGATCTAGATTACTGCACGAACCAATGTATGAAAAATTTAGGACCTAAAAATCTGCGCTTCTACTAGATCTAGTCGCACAATGAAAAATTGTGTGCGTTTTGTTTTTCAATTGCTTTTGTAAAGCGCAACAACCTTTTTTGGGGGGGCGGGATGTGGGGGCGCGGTTTGTCTACATTGGTGGAGTGTTTTTGAGAAGTTTTCTCTATATATTCCAAAAAGACCTAATAAAAAATGTTGAAATAATGTTTAATATTCACCACGTGAATACATACCCTATGGGCTAGAACACCCAATTAAAAAAAAAAATCTTGATATTTTTTAAGGTCTTGCTAAGTTCTGATGCAAAGGTTACTATTTTTTTTCATAGCGAACTGTTTAATATTCAAAGCTATATATGGAAGCAGTTTTTACATAAAAAATACACTTCTTTTTAATCTTCATTCAAAGATTTCTTTCTGTTTATGTCTTCTAGGATATAGAGTATGTATGATATAGAGTATAGAGTATGTATGATATAGAGTATAGAGTATGTATGGTATAGAGTATGTATGGTATGGAGTATGTATGGTATAGAGTATGTATGGTATAAAGTATAGAGTATGTATGGTATAGAGTAAAGAGTATGTATGATATAGTGTATAGTACTATAGAGTATGTAAGATATAGAGAATAGAGTATGTATGATATAGAGCAGCGGTTCTCAACCTTGTTAGCTCTGCGACCCTTTTTACTATTCCACACTCTGCGGCGACCCCCCCCCCTTTTTTTTTCCAACAGAAAAGCTATTATCGTCTATAAGTATAACTGTATAAGTAACTGTAATAAAAATGGAAATCTCCTAAAGTATAAGATATGTATTGCCAAAGCTCAATGTTCAATCACGGAACCGTTTGAAATAATATTCTTCAAAGACACATTTCTTCTTATTATTACATCACAAATAAATTATTTTAAAATCTTTCCTAGGCGCATCTATTTACTTTTCTATTTCTTAGTCACCATATCCATGTTGCAGACTTAGATGAAAAATGTGAATAGCATGTCTGAACTCGGGATGTCATCGGGAAAGAAGTAAGCTACATTGATACAATAGTGTTGCGTCTGTCTGAGTTTGTTTCTGCTTTACCAGACTAGCGACACTCGAAATAGTCTTTGCAATTTCACAACTACAGTCATCCACTGGCGGATCCAGGGGGGAAGGGAAGGTTCACGAGAGAGGTTTACGAGAGAAGGTTCACGACAGGGGCTTAGAACACGGTCAACTACAGCACAGTTCAACGGTGTGGTTCTGTACGGAGCATTACGACGGTTCAGTGCGGAGTACTGTCAAGTACAGTTGAGACGACTGGCGCCTTGATCTTGGTCTGCGATCGAGTCCGACATAACGAGCCTAGTGTGTGAAGTCAGTCCTGAACTGTTGAACCCAGTGCAAGCCCGGAATGAGACGGAGAGGCCAGTGCAAGAGTTCATACGGCGGTACGGTGTTATCGGAGAGATATTTGTACAGTGTACGTTTTGCCAATTGTACAGTATTGGCTCAGATTTATTCAACTATAAAAGTGTTAAGTTATTTTGGAGCCCTGAGTTGTCAAGTTCTTTAAGTTGGTGGTGTATGGTGCAGTTTGCAGATAGCCTGGATAGTGAGATTCGTAACAATATATATATATATATATATATATATATATATATATATATATATATATATATATATATATATATTTATGTGCTGTACGCACGTTTATGCATAGGGTTAGGGTTTACTGGACGTTAGAGTTAGAGTTTGGAAAAAAATCTCTCCCTCACTCCAAAGTTCTGGATCCACTAGTGTTGTCATCTTCTGCATCAAGTCTTGTTCTTTATTTAGACTTTATGGCTTAAAAGCTGGAAAACCATGTTTTGCGAAAATAAATATTTAAAATGGAGAAAAAATCGCTGATACAGACACAAATGGGAATATGACTGTAAACACTTGATCAAGATTAAAGAAAAGTCATTTTTTACTGCATCACAATTAATGGGTTTAATACTTTATGATATGTCTCCGGAAAATCTTCAACTTCCACTGTGAATGGACTTCTGGCAAGCCCAAATAGTGTGTCTGGTACATTTGGAAAGTAGGATGCGCATGCATGCACGAATGTTCTTTCACAGAAACTTTTATCTTTTTGTCAGGTTCATAGTGATTGGATAAGAATGGCAACATGTAAATATT
The DNA here is from genome assembly GCA_036873155.1 of Biomphalaria sudanica. Lineage (NCBI taxonomy): Eukaryota > Metazoa > Mollusca > Gastropoda > Planorbidae > Biomphalaria > Biomphalaria sudanica. The sequence continues at coordinate 4,224,181 of JAZGLO010006670.1, forward strand.
GATATTGTTTTCTTCTATTTTTGTTTGCCAATTTGAACTTTCATTTTGAAGGATCAGATTGTTTTAGACGAATCGAGCCATGTTACATTTTATCCATGCAGTGACGCTATTAATCACTTGTAATTCTTGTGGTAGTGCCTTTGTTAATATCCTTCGACAAAGCTCGTATGCTGAGTATCAAAATGATGTTGCATTTATTTCGGCTACATACATTCGACTTCGTTACAAATAACGAACTGGGATTTGTCAAGTTCTGCTTCAACGAGTGGAAGTCAAACCATATCCACTTGATATGTTCTGTTCTCAACCTTTTTTTGTGTGTGCGAGAACTTTTGTCACGTGGCTTGCTCCATAATACAAACATTACCTTCAATAACATGTACTATTAAACTATGGCGTATCATAATTATTAATTAAAAGAAATTGCTTTTTTAATTTCGTCACGACGTCACCATTGAAATAATATCTGTTTCCACAAAAATGTAAGGTTGCAGTATGCATTAGTTTACATGAATTAAAAACTGTTCAAAATAGTTATGCTGCAACTATTTAAATTTATAAGATTATTCTATTTTAGTTGTATAAAACAACTATTTTGGAATGACAATAACAATGAAATAGTAACTTCAAATGGGAAAAAAAGTTGGTAAAACATCAACTTTTAAACGTTAGAATACACACACACAAAATCCATATTTTCGATGGTCCTAGGCGACCCCTGGCAAATCTTCAATCGACCCCCACAGGTTGAGAACCCCTGATATAGAGTATGTATGATATAGAGTATGTATGATATACAGCAATGATGCCCAAAATACGGCCCGCGGGCCAAATCCCTGCCAACGACGAGTTTCCCATCCGGCCCGCCAAAATGTTGGCACAAAGTGTGGAACATGATAATAAGCAAAGATATTTAATTTGTAAATAATCATAATCTTAATCTTAATCTGTCATAGAATCCCCATATTGATGAAACTATCAAAAAATCAAACAAAGTATTAGGGTTTATTAAAAGAAATTTCTATAAATCAATTAAGAACATAGAACTAAAATGTTATTTAACCTTGGTTAGGCCAATAATAGAATATGCATCCTCTGTTTGGGACCCCTAAGTTCATGAAACATGAAGAAGTTCATGAAACATTAAGAAACTGGAACAGACACAAAATAGAGCAGTGAGATTCATAACAAATGAATATTCACATTTGACTAGAGTAACATCTTTAGAGAGCAGAGCAAAGTAATACTAAATTTAGAAAGCCTTCAGGATAGAAGACTTAAAAGTAGAGTAACAATTATACATAAAACACTGAATCATAATCTTCAAATACAAAAACAAAATGTAATAAAATACTCAGAAAGACACAAAGATAAAGGCACATTCCTCCTTCCATATGCTTGGACAAATTTGTACAAATGCTCCTTGTTCCTTAGTGCTTGGAATGGATTGCCTGAGCTAGCCAGGAAAACCAGTGACTTGGCAGAATTTAGGTCATTGGTTTACATAGGCATGACTCAGTGCATGACGCGTAGGACGTAATCATAATTAATACTTCTACGGATTGCAGGGTCGATGGGAATATTGACTAAAAAGAGACAATGAGTTGTTGTAGCTACAAATCTGCTCATATTTTAAGGTCAGAAATGAGACAATTTTCTGTCTCGTAAAAACAAAAATAAGCTTCAGTTATCCAATTCATTAATGTAAGTACTAGATCCAAGGGTTTCAAATAAAATTGTTTCAAATTCATGTCAATTTCGATTCGTTTTTCGTTCATGTGGCCCGCGACATGAGTGTCGGAAATTAAAAAGGCTCGCGGGTCAAATTAGGTAGGGCATCACTGATGTAGAGTATAGAGTATGTATGGAAAACTTATCAATATACTGAGTATATGACAAAGGCTGTGATCTCCAGTAACAATTTACTTTAGCTCTGTGATATAAAAAAATACTTTGCTCTTCTAGTAGGCCACTCAATCAACCAAAAAAAAAAAAACCCACTTGAAATGTATCCATTATTTTTTTTTGTCCCTCTTTGTTTATTTCAACACATTTTGTCACCAGCGTTACTTCCACGTTTGTTCCAACGTTCATATTTGATGTATTCGGGAAATTTTCTCCGACTTAAAGTCTCTCACACACCAAGCATGGAGGCCGAAACGAGGAAAACGTGAACAGGGACGTCCTCGAAGCGTGGTCGAGAGGCTAAGTGCGCTTGAACTTGGCTTGGCTTGGCTACCTAGAAGGGGCAGAGTTGTGTTTACTGAGCGCCTAAAGGCAGCTCGGAAGACCAACTCCTAGATACCCCCTCTGAGCATGCTATAAGCATGAAAGTAGCGCTATATAAATAATATATAATATAATAATAATGGCACTTCATGCAGGTTTCAAAGCAGCTGACATGAGAAGAAGCAGGAAACATTACTGGAGACAGATTTCTACGGAGATCGATTTCTCAGGAGACAGCTTGCAAGGATATAACTCTAAGTTATTAACATTAACAATTGTGATCGAACATTTTAAATCTAAGCTTAGTGAGAAGGGTTTAAGGTGTAATATTCTTTTTATTTCTCAGTTCATTCTTGAATATTTTCACATTTGTATTTGAAAGTTCATACAGAAACACAAATGATAAATCTGTTTCTTTTCACCAAAATATAATGGGTAATGTGCATCTCAAAGCCGCCTGCTCCGAAAGTTTTAGCCTAAACAATGGATCCTGGCCCCAAGCCTCTTTAGAATACTCTTTTCACTGCTAATTCACGACACATTTGACAAATCCACTGAAGACATCTATATCCAATCAAGATTTGATGTCAAACTTTTTAATCGTTACAGAATGAGGGCCAAAACGAAAATCAGAAATGAGAACCATTCTTTCAAGAGATATTCTATTCACGGATGTCGCAGTGGTAGGGTACACGCACAGGAGAAGATTCAGTCACTAATGTCCCGCTTCCCTCAGGCCTGTAAAGGGTATGAGCTAACCATTAGCGCAAACGTTATGAGGCCACCTGCTATAACATCACCACCTATCGTCATTGATGAAAAGTTAGAAATCGTACATGAATTCTGCTACATCGAATCCACTGTTCAAAATGACCTGCCCCTAGAAGAGAAGATTTTAAAAAAGCATAGTGAAGGCTGAAGCGACCTTCGCTAGACTCGGACCAACAGTTTGGAAAAACCAGAAGCTCACTATAGCGATGAAAATGGAGGTCTACAAGGCTTGTGTTTTGAGCGCAGGATCCTGCAAATCCCATTTCAAGAAATAGTGTGTAACACTGAGATACTTGATCGACCAGGTCTTTCCAGCATCTCTGAAATCATCAGAAAACGCCTCATGTGCAGGCTTGTTCATGTTCACCGAATGAACAACATTAGCATCCCAACTCGCCACAGGTTCAAGAAAAATTGGTTGTCCCTACTTCCGATATTTCGACCTCAAAGCAGTGGACTATTGACTACTGGATGGACATAGCCCTAGACCGCACTATGTGTAGAGAGATAGTGACCAAGAAAGCTATGGAGAGCAAAAAGCACCTCTGAAAGAATAGCGTGTGAAACGCAAAATGGCCGGCTCCTCTGTCACCAAGCTAATAGCACCTTAACGTGCGCTATATGTGGACAGGATTAGGGCTCCACAGTCATAGGAAACATTGTTCTACGAAATGAACCCTAGTCGTTCTATAACTGAAGGAGGCCAACAAAATATACAAAATGAATGCCAAACAGAATAGACAGACATACCAGTGACTTAGGGCTGTGACGTGGTCAACTGACCAGCTGGATGGACACAGCAATTTACACAGAGCCACTAATCTAGTTTCCGACTTCTTTTCAGGCTGCATCCGGTCTACTCTAGTAATTCTTGAGATTGACTGTTGCGGACATTGATCATTACCAGAGAGTTTCTAAATGACGTGACAGGAAGCACCTAACTTTTGACCTGTGTCAGGATTAGGATTCAATTATTAAGATAAATTATATGTAAAAGTGAATAGCCCTCAAGATATGAAGGCAATGTCTACACATTTACTCAGTACAGTGAGAAACGTTTTAAAAACCATAAGTTTTGTAGAATAATAGAAAAGGCGAAGGTAAAAGCTTACTTTCATAAAAGGACGTATGAATATAAGAGTGTATACAATACACAATTCTATCTTTTATGTTATCATAATACATAATACCAAAAGAATCAGGTTGAATAAAAATAAAGTTGATTAGCTAATTTTATATTTAAAATGATAGATACTAAGATTAGAAGCTGGTGTACACAATGAAAGCATGTAGTGTCATATCAATAATAACGTACAAACAACAGAGATGTTTTCACATATTACCGCCCTCTTCCAAGAATAAGGGTCGGGGTTTTGAAATTTAGCCCCGGAAAAAAACTTTTAATCAGGTACCACTGTATTTCCCACAAGAATACGCCCGCACACGCACACGCTTTTGGGAAGAGGCAGTTTAGTGGGGAGGTGATTCTACCTCACCCTTTATTTTATCTTATTATCTTATCTTATATAATACAGACGTTACTTCAAAAAAGAAGATGATTACGTCCTACGCGTTATGCATTTAGTCATGCATATTAACCAATGACTTAAATTCTGCCAAGTCACTGGTTTTCCAGTGCATTTTATCCCCAAATGGCTAAGATTTATAGATCTAGTTATAATGTTCGTGGATTTTTTTTTTAAATTTACATTCCATTCCGTTACATGTCATGAGAAAGTAAATCCTTATTTAGTCATGCGTTTGTCATATAAAAAGAAAATCTTTCTACCAAAACTATCCTTCAAATTTTCACTTAAATAAAAAGTATAGGTCTATGCGTTTATTTGTTTATATTTTTTTCCTTCCATATAAAATGTTTCTTAAGGAACTTTAAAGTGCATGTTAATGTAACAGCAGAGATTGGAAGCACGTGTCAACAAATTTGTTTCTCTTGAGATACAAGGATCTCTGGCACGTTCAAGGCTTTTTTAAAAAGAATTCTTGATAGTTTGCTCTGTGTATTTCTTGATGCTAAATTTTTACTGAGTTTAGGAGTTCTTGTTAAACGTTTGCTAAACAACAATACATTCTGGGGATTGTGTGTGTGTCATGTATGTCATGTTATGCACATTACAGAATGAGCCTCGCTCGTTTGAATACTTTGTTGAGGAAATATATTGACTTATTTTGGATCGGGTAAAGACTCCCAATTAAAAGGTTGATTTCGTGTTCTTTTAGTTCTAAATGTCAATGTACATGGCGATTAGAAAAGAAAGTCTCTTAAGTTCCAATACAGTAGCCCTGGCGTAAGCATTATCACGTATGGGGGGACGAGTGTTTCCAAAAGGCAGCTTTTTTATTGTGAGCTTAATGGTGGTAGACGTAACAGAGATGTCCCACAGAAACGCCTTAAAGACCAGCTTAGGCATATACTTGCTTTAACTGACATAGAAAAGGGTATCTGACTGCAGAAGGCTTCAGAAAGAGATAGCTGTTGATTTTTTTTTATAAAGGCCGAGCGATACACAAAAGAAAATCCACTTTGGGAGCCTCTGAGTCCACTCAGCTCTAATGGGTACCTGACATTAGTTGTGGGAAGGTAAAGGCGGTTGGTCGTTGTGCTGGCTACATGACATCCTCGTTAACCGTAGGCCACAAAAACAGATGAACTTTACATCATCTGCCACAAAGTCTAAAAGGGGAACTAGTTAGGCCAGGTTCACATCTAAATTAACATTCTTTGATCCGCGGGACCGTTGGTGGCACTACACAAGATCTGTTAACCTTCTTTCTCCATTCTTATCTCTCATTTGTCTTTGAAATAATTTCATTTGGATGTTCTTTCTGAAAAAATTGAAGCCTACCTGGGTGGACCACTTCGGGGGCCAATTTTGAGTTTGTGTTTTCACACAAACTGTCTTTTGTAACCTTGTTTTGTTATATGTTTTGTAAGCTATATCTTTAATTTTATAATGTGCATGTTCCGTTATGTATGTAATGTTTTTTATGTATATCATAGTATTGCATTATGTATGTTATATTAGGCGATATATACTATTGTTATATTTGTTATGATAGGTTATCTGCGTTATGTTATATATGGTGTGATTGCTATGTTTTCTTATTATGTATATTTTGCTATTTTATGTATATTATGTGTGTTTTATAAGTTATGTCTGCTACATTTGTTATTGTATAATGCTGTGTTGTTTATATGTTATGTTTTTATGTTATGTTTGATATGTATTAATCTTATTCTTACATTATAAGCCTTACAAACCACAAATGGGACACCATGAGCTATTAAAACCTACTCTTAAAACAGAGACTATTGAAAGAACGTAAGGTCTGTTCTAAACCCCAGGGCTAGACCCTAACAGAATGGGATTGTGAGACTCGCTGATAGAATTATATTTCTCGCCTAGACACTGCCAGGAAAGGAAGCCTCGGGTCGAAATCAAGCTAACAGGAAAACTCGATTGACCTTCTTCTGTGACAGTCGGGACACATAACAAACTGTCAGACAAGACGCCAAGTCTAATCTCTCATTCAATGATGCATCTTATTTTTCTCTTGTCATTTTCAAAAGTTTAAGGGCGTGTTCTTCTCTAATGCAGAGGGAAAGTGGCCTCGTTTGTTTTGACCGTAAAGTTTAGTAAAAGGATAGAAAGAAATCTTATAGAACTTTTAAAGTTCCACTGTATTTATCTATTCATATCATATTGAAAACTAGAATATATTTCTTTCAATTAAATTATAGACTTATCATGTCCATAGTTGAAAGGGCTTGAGTGACCATGGTAGTTTTACAGTGTCCATAATAATAAGATCTATAATAGTTGGTTGGCTGGTATATAGTACACAAGGAACTCTGATATAAATAAAACACACAAAACAGAAAAACGTATCATATTGGGCAACTTTAACGTCAGAGTGAGATCTGACTGAAAAACCAGAAGATAGGTTTCTGACAGTCAATGCAACAGCAATGGCGCACTGATCTAAGAAATGTGCACAGTTTACAAGCTGCCACAGTTGCCACACAGTAAAAAAGGCATCGTGGATGCATCCCAGATACAAGCACTGTCATCAAATAGAGTTCCTTATAGCCAGACAGTGTGACAAACAGGATGTCTAAATCACAAAAGCTGTATGTGGAGTATACTATTGGACTGATCATCCCCTAATATTATTTAAGTTGAAAATATGCATCAAACCATCCCAAGAAAGTAAGTAGGCCTATGCAAATCGCCTAGATGTCGGCAAGCTCTCAAACCCAGATACCAAGCAAGAGCTTATCAATAAACTAGACAGTGAAACACAACTCTTGCACGTTAACAAGGACGTGGCTGGAATACACTGAAAGACTCTGTGTACTCTATGACTAAGTGTTCTCGGTCAGACAAAACGGAAGCACCAAGACTAGTTCCACGTAAACAATACGCAAATCGAAAATCTCTTAAAACTCAAGCAACACTTTTATAAGGCCCATCGGTGCAATCCACATTAACCCCAAATCAGAGAACGCTACACTTATGCCAAAAGGGAGGTCCAAAGAAACTACAGACTCATGAAGGATTCCTAGTTTAGCACAAAAAAAGCGGAGAAAATCCAGGCTGACGTGGACACAAAAAAACGCCAAAAAATTAATTCAATCAAAACTGTTAAGCTAGAAAACGTACACTTAATAACTATAAACAACCACAACACTATAACACTAGATTCATCAATCCATTTATAGTACGAGGTTACACACAACACTGTGATATGAACTTTCTTACCAAGGGGAATAGCTCTACATACTAATAACAAACACATACACATAAACACAATGTTAACATTAATTACAATTTCTTTTTTTTTATTTCATTCTTTCTTTCATTCCTTTCTTCATTCATTCAAATCTTCCTCTATTTCTCTTTTTCATTGCTTTTTTGAAGGCTAAGTAAAACTGAGTATAAAGGCTACATAAGAAAACAAAACTAGATGATAGTACCTCTGACTACCTCGAAATATAATTTAACGAAATAGATATACAAAATGTTGCAAGTGTTCGTGTCTACACCAGATACACTTCAATCTTCTCAAACAGCAAGGAGAATGTCTAGAGTGAGACTAAACAAAACTTTACAAGTGTCCTTGTCTACTAGATACACTTCAATCTTCTCAAACAGCAAGGAGAATGTCTAGAGTGAGACTAAACAAAACTTTACAAGTGTCCTTGTCTACTAGATACACTTCAATCTTCTCAAACAGCAAGGAGAATGTGTAGAGTGAGACTAAACAAAACTTTACAAGTGTCCTTGTCTACTAGATACACTTCAATCTTCTCAAACAGCAAGGAGAATGTGTAGAGTGAGACTAAACAAAACTTTACAAGTGTCCTTGTCTACTAGATACACTTCAATCTTCTCAAACATCAAGGAGAATGTGTAGAGTGAGACTAAAGAAACAAAAAATGTCAACTTTAAAAAAGAAATGTAGCATGTCTGGTATGTACAGAGTTGCCTTAGCATCAGGCCTACATTCAATAACACATGTACAGCAAAATATTAACTAATCAAAATATTAAATTTTATGCATGCATAATGTAATAGTGTAGGCTACGAATATCAATGACATACAATAAAATGACATGATGTTAGACCTGCACATGTAAATGGATAGATTTGAGTAGTAGATGTCAAATGGTAAAAGAAGTATTCTGAAGAGAAATAATTTAGTTGTATTACGTCTTCTGACAGTGTATGTTCATTAAAGAAATATATCAAAATTTGAACAAAATGAAAACAAAAGAACAGGTATCAGAGAAACGTATGCAAAGTACTAGTGTGAAGTGAAAATAAAACCAAGAACAAGTATCATAACAATGAGAGCAAAATAATAATTGTTAATATGAAACCTCCAGATTTCAGCCAGTCTTTTTTATGTGCCGTCTCAACTGATCCGCATTCGTATTTGGTGTTTGGTATTGCAGGGCCTTGTTAACTCATCACTTTGATTCGTGTACCTTCGTATTTGGTTAAACATTGGCTGTAAGTTGTAAGTTGGCTGTGCTCATAGAGTGGAGTCAAATGGGTTGTCAACATATAGGGTTGGTAGGACTAGGAATAGAATAAATGTCCTGAGGATAATGGGGGGGGGGAAACATTAGATATGGAGTCATACATCGTCAGAATGTAGCTCTCAAAAGACGACATCAATGGAGTCAATTGTTCTGAGGATGTTATGGTGTCAAGCTGCCCCCACCAAAAGACTTGTACTGTCAGACTTCATCTTGCTTCTTGTTTCTTTACTATTTCTGTATTCTCTGATGGCAACGTTGGTGTTAACAGTGGCAAGTGTAGATAGCATCTTTCTGTTGGTGTTGTAGGCAGTAACCAGAAATACACATAGTCTCATACTCCCAGGTTTTTAAATGTTCTTCCCACACAAAGAAGGTTAAATGTAGTTGGGTAAAGAAATCTTGACAATGCTCTGGAGTCTGATCAATGTAGTGGGGTAAAGAAATCCTGACAATGCTCTGGAGTCTGATCAATGTAGTGGGGTAAAGAAATCCTGACAATGCTCTGGAGTCTGATCAATGTAGTGGGGTAAAGAAATCCTGACAATGCTCTGGAGTCTGATCAATGTAGTGGGGTAAAGAAATCCTGACAATGCTCTGGAGTCTGATCAATGTAGTGGGGTAAAGAAATCCTGACAATGCTCTGGAGTCTGATCAATGTAGTGGGGTAACAAGACTGGTGGGATGGGGGAGAGGAACTGTTAACAATCTGCTCTGTTGCTGTTTTCAAACTTGATGCACATCGTCTGAATCAAGAGTGACACAAAGGCGATACGAGAAAGTAATGCCAGTTGTCAAAGAAAACAGTGTGTCTAGACACAGCAAACTTGTGACTAGAGCAGATAGCTTCAAAAATCGTCTCCGACTAACACACAGTTGTTTCCTTCTGGTCGCTAGATAAAAGGTCACTAAGTCAAAATATTCTACCTAATATTTCGACACAGGTATGTTCACTTTGTTTTTTCAGTCACAGGAACTGAAAGTAGTCTCCACACACACACAGTCAGTTACAGTATGATTATAACTCTCTCTTTGACCGTGACCTTGAAGGAGTATTGTACAAACTATACTATCAGCTCTACTATACATGTGTAGCTTAAAAATTCGTGTATTCTAGAAGAAGGTCAGCCTTGAATTTCTCCACCACTGTCAATAAAAAATAATTCATCGCTATACTGGAGCGTGCACTGCCCTCATAACCTAGTTGTGAAATCTTTCTCTCTGTGGTCTCCAGTAAACAGACAAGTTCCCTTTTCGTCCTCTATAACTTTGAGCGTGTCTGTCAGATTCTCCCAGCTGTCTGGACATTTACACAAAAGATGCCTATATGACCCACAAGATAAGCATCTCAAAACATTTCCATCACGGCCTAATGGGTTTAAATTTTTCTTTCTTGGTTGAGAGAACTGATATCGAGCAATGTGTTTGACTTGACCTTTACCTCTAAAGTGACTTCCACCTTTATATAGTCTACTTTCAAGATGTTCCACTTTCGGCTTTCTGGTAGATTTCAACTGCTCTTTATCTCGTCTTTCAAAGCTCTTGAAGTTTTCACGTCTGCTGTTGTTGAACTGTTGTTTAACTCGTCTTCCCAAACTGCTAAACGGTTCATGTTTCTTATAACCAGCCGCCAATAAAGCCTTCTCGTTCTCAGACAAATACCTTGGCTCAAGTTTGATACAGGCATCGAACTCTTTCCCTTTATTAACTTCTCCTTTGAACTTTCTAAGAGATGCCTTTGCTTCTTCATACAGCGTCTCCCGATGAGCAAAGCTCATACCTGTCAGTACTAGCATCTTCTCAGTTTGGGTAATTCTTGCCTTTCTGAGCAGCTTGAAGGCCAGAATCTCAGGTAACATCTTCATTCGTTTCTGTTCTAATCTCCTATACTTTGTATCAAACTCTGAGATAAAATCATGTATGGATTGATTTTCCCTTTGCCTGAAGTTTTCAAAATCATCAAATTTATCAAGACTGTCTGCCAGGTCCTCTTTAGCCAAGTTCGTATCTAGAAACTTCAATAGATTCTCGAAACCTTCCTGACACTTGAGCTCCGACAGCTCTAATTGCTCAAATACCTTCTCTCTTATCCTGGACTCACTGCCTTGTGGTAATGAAAGGGCTACGGCTATCGCTCTCTTCTCTTTCTTAAGCTCCGTGATTTCATTCTTTCTTATATAATTTATAAGACATATCTTTCAAAAAGGATGGAATATCAATTCTTGTAGCCATTATCACTTTAAATAGGATCAACTAAGTCAATACTTTTACTTACACGTTATTGCTACCACTTGTTAAGCTAGAAAACGCTACACTTAATAACTATAAACAACCACAACACTATAACACTAGATTCATCAATCCATTTATTTACACACCCTCATAGTACGCGCTTACACACAACACTGTGATATGAACTTTCTTACCAAGGGGAATAGCTCTACATACTAATAACAAACACATACACATAAACACAATGTTAACAAAAACTTTGTATGGTTCATAACGCTGATGGAAACAAACTTCTCATAGACAAAGAGGAAATACTTGTTCGCTGGGCAGAACATTTCAACACCGTCTTCAACTTTCGCTCAAGTCCCAATCAACTATATTCAAGCTGATGCTCCCCCGGCTCAATGAATGCAATATCAAACCTCTCAACTGGTAAAGCACTGGGACTAGACTCCATCCTGGTGAATGAAATATACTCACTTAGCAGTTCAGAGCTGACACTGACAGCTAAACTAACAGAAATCTACCAGATAATGTGGGAACAAAAGAAACTACCTCAAGTGTTCAAAGATGCCTCCATTATTCATCTCTACAATAGGAAAGGAAATCCTGCACACTACTCCCCTTATAGAAGTCGTTTGGGAAGGCGATGTTTGGCATGCGGACTACATGTCCCGCCCATCGAAGTTGGGACCTTTTTACTGTCGCATTCATACTGCACCTGTGTGCAGGAAAGCGCTTTCAGAGAGGTCAATACAAGCGCTACAAAGACACTCTAAAGAGCTCATTCAAGGAGTGCGATATCGACATTCAAGACTGGGAAGCGCTCGCTCCTCATGGCGTGAAGCTGTGAGTCTCGGAGTCTCGAGATTTGAAGCAAGAAGAGTGGCCAGGGTGAAAGAGCGCCGAACCAACAGAAAACTGGGAAAAGAAGCATGCCTATCTGCAACTGACCAAACTTACCCATGCTACGTAAGCGATCGGCTTTTTAAAGCGAGGATTGGACTTAGCATTCATCTTTGAGTCCATAGGATTTGAGAAATGTGCTCATCTTGGACCACAAAGGAGGAGCTATAAATGCCTCTAATGAAGAGGACCTTTAAAAGAGCTCGTCCCTGTTCACCAAAAATTTGGTCTCAATTTCAATGTAAACAAGGTTACAAAGATTGTTTGTGTGGAAACACAAACTCAAAATCGGCCATATTAACAAATGCCAATCTAGATGTCGAAGTAGACTTCCGTGTGGCACGTATCAGTGCTGCCTTTGGCAGACCTCAAGAACAAGTATGTATATATCTACAAAAAACTGAAGCTTTAGTCCTCCCTTTACTTGTATATGTCCGTCCACCTATGCTGTATACAAAAAAAAGCATCAGATGAACAGGTTTGTCCTCATACTAAATGTTGAGATCCTACAGTTGTCACATATGAACAAGTAGCCACGCCACAGAAAAAAAGGTCTTAAATATCGATGAGCGGGACATGTAGTTCGTATGCCAGAAAATCGCATTCCAAAACAACTTCTTTATGTGTGAAAGAAAGCGCTCTCAGGGATTTCAACACACGCGATGCAAAGACACTTTTAAAAGTTCTCTTCGGGAGTTTGATATTGACATTCACGGCTGGGAAACATTAGCTCTCGGTCGCTGGAACCTATCCATGACATGTGTATGACCTGCTTTTTAAAGGGAGTATTGAGCATTATAGCCATCTTCGAATTCATTGGAAATAAGTAATATGCTCATCTTCGACCTTAAAGGATGAGCTATATATTGTAATAACTTAAGGGAGGAAACATAGATGTTTATTTACACGGAGACATCACAAACACATAGGACATCTGCCTTGAGCACTGCATATTCATCTCGGCTCTAGACTTGGGCGGAAATCGTTCTTCTTACTCCTAATAATGTCAACATCCTTCCTAGTCTAGTCACTAATAGTGCGCACTTTCTTTATGCACTATCTTGGATGGCGGTGTGCATGGCAAGGTTATAACAATATGGTTTATATAATCTGTAGGCCTATAATGTGTCCCTAGGTGGTAATACTACAGTATCAATGTTGGTAAGTATATAGTTGCCATAGTTTAAGGTTAAAAGTGCCCATTGTTGGTCGGATCAAGAATATTACTTAACTAGTCGACCATACGGCGCTGTTTTGCAGGGCCATTACCTTAGGCCACTGCAACCTATGCAACTGCAGTGGGCCCCGCACTTTTATAGGACCCGCGCTAATTTTAGGTGTATAAATTATTAAATTAAACCATTTTATAACTTATAACAGATTTCCCGCGGCCTCCTTTCGATTTAACAAGGATGTTCTAGAAATCTCCTGAAATTTCAAAATAAACGAAAGAGTCCTGGAAATATCCGGAAATTATTAATGTCTTTTGAAAACTCATACAAATCTCGTACAATTCTTTTAGATAGATTGAAACATTTGGTAATTCTTGCTATTGAGCGTGATCTATGTAGGAAACATAATTTTTATGATATACTGTATGACTTCGCTACACGCAAGGCTCGTAAAGTATTTCTGTGCGTAGTAAAGAATAAATAAAATGAAAAGACGAATTATTTTCTAATACAAACTCTTAATTTTCACTTATTATCTGTATCCCTACCCAAACTTGGCCCCGCGAAATCCGTTTCGCATAGGGCTCTACAATGGTAAAGTCCGGTTCTGCTATTTAGTGATGGATGAATACTACTTCCCACCTTTCTTTTTTTTTTTCGCCTCTTAAATTACCTAGGATAACTCCCTCCTTCCGAGTTGCTAAAATAAAAGAGTGATCTTTTCATGGTGTCCAAACTCTTGAGCGTGCTCTGTGTTGCCTCGATAGTTACTACATGCGCACACTTTTTAAAACAATTTAAATTGTTATGGGTTATAAGCAGTAGAAGCAGCATGTGTTGTCAATAGAAGTTAAATGAAAAAGCAGATCCATGGGACCCTACCCCCAACCCAAAATCATCGCCAAACCTTCAAATCTTCGCCGAACCTTTACACCTAAGCCAAACCTTCACGCCTTCGCCAAACCTTCACACCTAAGCCAAACCTTCAAACCTTCGCAACTAAGGCAAACTCCAGCGGATCAGTGTTAAGACCTGTTGGGGGCCGCCTCTGAGTTTGCTTAAAACGAAATGTGTTAAGAATAGGCTAAATTGTGATCAGTGGTAGTATGGTCGAGAGATTGTACACTGCACATGGTAGAAATGTAACAAAGGCTCGCTAACCCGTCCACCCCCCCCCCCCATCGATTCGTTCCCTAACGGGGGCCATATGCGCTGTTATGGACCCTCGCACAGGTTCGGTGGGACATTATAGGCATATAAAGGGCCCCCACGCGTCTCGGCCTCCGGCCTCGCACGGGATAGGGAACTCGTGCGGGGCTCAAGGGGGCCGTAACTAGCGACACATCGGGTGTAAATACATGATCACCTTGGGTAAGGCGGGACTTCGGACATGGATAAAAGCCTTTCCTTTGTCAAGAGGTCCATAATAGGGAACGGGACGTTCTCGGACCTTAAGGACATCTGAATCAGGTTAATATATATATATATAGGCAGATATCCTATATGTTTGTCATGCTCTCTTGTAAATAAACACATATATCTCGTTGAGTTGCCTTCCTTCAGTAATTACATTGGTGGCAGAAGTGGGATTATAGGCGAGAGAGGTAGGATTTGATCACAATAGCATCTTTGAAACAATTAGACCAACACTCAATTAAATAGCTTATGCAGGAACTTCGTTACCGATTTTAGAAGCATAGTGGTACCAAGGAGGTGCTTACAGCTCGTCTCCGGCAAGCCCTGATTGATGAAGACGAAGATCCGGATACCTTACTTCGACTTAGACTTAGGTCCTCCCGCGCCGTTCGGCGCACTGGGCGGCAAGCTGTCTCCATAAAGATCTGTCACTGGCAATGTCTGAAGCCTCCGGATACCTACCTATTTGAAATTAAACCAAAGATTTATGAGCTCATTGGCAAAATACATGAAGGTATTGATGCAATGTGTGAACTAATTAACAGTATGAGGAACAAGGTAGATGAAATGGTGTCTCAAGCAAAAGAAGGAATAGACTCGTTGTTGAAGAAGCAGTTGCCCGTAGACTTGTTGGTGAAGAATTTGCATGGTCTGGACTGAGGCTGCACAAACAGTGGTGACAGAGACGCTGGGGATTGGAGCGCCGTCTGTGGCTGTGTTGTGGGTAAATCTTGTGGCGTGACTTTCTAGACGAGAAACGAGACAACGACTGCTGCGACGATCTCAACGGAATGTACCGAATTGAAAGAAAAGAGACAAATGCAGAAACTGAAGTCTGTTATGTGCCTGAAGCGTTTGTTCCTGTTGTACCTGTTACGAGTACCTCAATGAGCTGGACAGATCAAGACAACGTTGGGTCTGCGTCCAAGCCTGTTGTTATGGACCTAAAAGACCTCTGCCTATCTTGAACTTGAAGAGACCTCTCTTCTGGACGTGAGACTGTTAGCTGAGGATAACCGCGGCGCATTGGATTCGTTTTCAACGTGGCTGCATGGGAACCTTAAGCTCCCTTGAGAGGCGTCTGTCGGGAGGGTCTACTAATACAGTGTGTCCGATCAACATCTATGTTTAAGAAAACAGTGCTCAACGCTATCTCTTTGTGTGCAAAACGGCCAGGTTATCGTCCCATGAACAGCCTGGTCAACTTGAAGAAGAGAAAGTGACAGCCGCAAAAACAAGTGCAGATGACTTCGTGAAGAACACACTGCCTGCTGCCTGTGGCTCCCACAGATCGACCTCCTCAAGAACTGTCAAAGAGGAAAACTGCTCAGATGGCTTCGTGGGCAACAGGCACCCTACCGTCTGTAGCTTCCACCGATCGACGTCCACCTGAACCGTCAAAGAGGAAAACTGCTCGGATGGCTTCGTGGGCAACAGGCACCCTACCGTCTGTGGCTCCCACCGATCGACCTCCACCTCAACTGTCAATGAGGAAAACTGCTCAGATGGCTTCGTGGGCTACAGGCACCCTACCGTCTGTGGCTCCCACCGATCGACCTCCAACTGAACAGTCCAAGAGAAAAACTGCTCAGATGGCTTCGTGGGCAACAGGCACCCTACCGTCTGTGGCTCCCACCGATCGACCTCCACCTCAACTGTCAATGAGGAAAACTGCTCAGATGGCTTCGTGGGCAACAGGCACCCTACCGTCTGTGGCTCCCACCGATCGACCTCCACCTCAACTGTCAATGAGGAAAACTGCTCAGATGGCTTCGTGGGCTACAGGCACCCTACCGTCTGTGGCTCCCACCGATCGACCTCCAACTGAACAGTCCAAAAGGAAAACTGCTCAGATGGCTTCGTTGGCAACAGGCACCCTACCGTCTGTGGCTCCCACCGATCGACGTCCACCTGAACCGTCAAAGAGGAAAACTGCTCAGATTACTTCGTGGGCAACAGGCACCTTACCGTCTGTGGCTCCCACCGATCGACCTCCACCTGAATAGTCAAACCTTCAAGGCACTGTTTCTTTTCGGGACGAAAAGCGCTAAGAAGGGGGCAATGTTATAACTCTGCCATGCGCATCGCCATCCAGGCTAGTGCAGAAGGTGCGCACTTCTAGAAACCAGAGTAGGAAGGATGTTTACATTAGGAAGGTGAACGATTTCCGCCTATGTCTATAGCCGATTTGAAGATGCTGTGCTCAAGGCAGATAACCTAAGTCTTTGTCATCTCCTCTTGTAAATAAAACATATATCTCGTTGAGTTGCCTCCCTTCTGTTATTACAATATACTCCTTTTCCATTCTTAAATCAAGAAATAGTTTTCAAGTTTTGTAGAATTTTAGCTTTGGAATAAAATATTTTTCTCTATCAAATCAAATCTTTAGTCGGACTAACTAAAGTCTAGAAGGACCAATAACTAACAGGTAATCTTGCAGGACCAATGTAAGTAAATGCAATATCTGGCAAGGCCAAATCTATTGTAGGAAGAACAATCATTTAAACTGGTACCTGGTCGTTGCTATGCACTTTACTCTCGATAACCTTGGTACCTTAGTGCTGCTAGATTTCTGGAAGTGCCTCAAAATAGTGATATTCTAGTATTGCCTCAATAAATTGATATTCTAGTAGTGACTTCATAAATTAGATTTCTGGTAGTTACTCAATAAATCGATATTCTAGTAGTGCCTCAATAAATTGATATTCTAGTATTGCCTCAATAAATTGATATTCTAGTAGTGACTTCATAAATTAGATTTCTGGTCGTGCCTCAATAAATCGATATTGTAGTAGTGCCTCTAAAAATTGATATTCTAGTAGTGTCTCAATAAATTGATTTTCTAGTAGTGACTTTATAAATTAGATTTCTGGTAGTGCCTCAATAAATTGATACTTTAGTAGTGACGTCATAGATTAGATTTCTGTTAGTGCCTCAATAAATTGATATTCTAGTAGTGCCTCAATAAATTGATATTCTAGAAGTGACTTCATAAATTAGATTTCTGGTAGTGTCTCAATAAATTTATATTCTAGTAGTGCTTCAATAAATTTATATTCTAGTAGTGCCTCTTGAAATTGATATTCTAGTATTGCCTCAATAAATTGATATTCTAGTAGTGACTTCATAAATTAGATTTCTGGTCGTGCCTCAATAAATCGATATTGTAGTAGTGCCTCTAAAAATTGATATTCTAGTAGTGTCTCAATAAATTGATTTTCTAGTAGTGACTATATAAATTAGATTTCTGTTAGTGCCTCAATAAATTAATATTCTAGTAGTGCCTCAATAAATTGATATTCTAGTAGTGCCTCAATAAATTGATATTCTAGAAGTGACTTCATAAATTAGATTTCTAGTAGTGCCTAAATAAATTGATATTCTAGTTGTGCCTCAATACATTGATATTCTAGTAGTGCCTCAATAAATTGATATTCTAGTAGTGACCTCATCAATTACATTTCTGGTAGTGCCTCAATAAATTTATAATCTAGTAATGCCTAAATAAATTGATTTTCTAGTAGTGACTATATAAATTAGATTTCTGGTAGTGCCTCAATAAATTGATATTCTAGTAGTGCCTCAATAAATTGATATTTTAGTAGTGACTTCATAAATTAGATTTCTGTTAGTGCCTCAATAAATTAATATTCAAGTAGTGCCTTAATAAAATGATATTCTAGAAGTGACTTCATAAATTAAATTTCTGGTAGTGCCTAAATAAATTGATATTCTAGTAGTGCCTCAATAAATTGATATTGAAGTAGTGCCTCAATAAATTGATATTCTAGAAGTGACTTCATAAATTAGATTTCTAGTAGTGCCTAAATAAATTGATATTCTAGTTGTGCATCAATACCTTGATATTCTAGTAGTGCCTCAATAAATTAATATTCTAGTAGTAACCTCATCAATTACATTTCTGGTAGTGCCACAATAAATTTATACTCTAGTAATGCCTAAATTAATTGATATTCTAGTAGTGACTTCATAAATTAGATTTCTGGTAGTGCCTCAATAAATTGTTATACTAGTAGTACCTCAATAAATTGATATTCTAGTAGTGTCTCAATAAATTGATATTCTAATAGTGCCTCAAAAAATTGATATTCTAGAAGTGACTTCATAAATTAGATTTCTGGTAGTGCCTCAATAAATTGTTATTCTAGCAGTGACTTCATAAATTAAATTTCTGGTAGTGACTTTATAATTAGATTTCTGGTAGTGCCTCAATAAATTGATATTCAAGTAGAGCCTCAATAAATTGATATTTTAGTAGTGACTTCATAAATAAGATTTCTGGTAGTGCCTCAATAAATTGATATTTAAGTAGTGCCTCAATAAATTGATATTCTAATAGTGACTTCATAAATTATTTTTTCGGGTAGTGCCTCAATAAATTGAAATTCTAGTAGTGACTTCATCAATTAGATTTCTGGGAGTGCCTCAATAAATTGATATTCTAGTATTGCCTCAATAAACTTAAATTCTAGTAGTAACTTTATAAATTAGATTTCTGGTAGTGCCTCAATAAATTGATATTCTAGTAGTGACCTCATCAATTAGATTTCTGGTAGTGACTTCATAAATTAGATTTCTGGTAGTGTCTCAATAAATTGATATTCTAGTAGTGACTTCATAAATTAGATTTCTGGTAGTTATTCAATAAATTGATATTCTAGTAGTGTCTCAATAAATTGAAATTCAAATAGTGCCTCAAAAAATTGATATTCTAGAAGTGACTTCATAAATTAGATTTCTGGTAGTGCCTGAATAAATTGTTATTCTAGCTGTGACTTCATAAACTAGATTTCTGGTAGTGACTTTATAAATTAGATTTCTGGTAGTGCCTCAATAAATTGATATTTTAGTAGTGACTTCATAAATTAGATTTCTGGTAGTGCCTCAATAAATTAATATTCAAGTAGTGCCTCAATAAATTTATATTCTAATAGTGACTTCATAAATTATTTTTTCTGGTAGTGCCTCAATAAATTGAAATTCTAGTAGTGACTTCATCAATTAGATTTCTGGTAGTGCCTCAATAAATTGATATTCTAGTATTGCCTCAATAAACTAAAATTCTAGTAGTAACTTTATAAATTAGATTTCTGGTAGTGCCTCAATAAATTGATATTCTAGTAGTGACCTCATCAATTAGATTTCTGGTAGTGCCTCAATAAATTGATTATCTAGTAGTGACTTCATAAATTAGTTTTCTGGTAGTGCCTTAATAAATTGATTTTTTAAAAGTGACTTCATAAATTACATTTCTGGTAGTGCCTGAAATAAATCATATTGTAGTAGTGCCTCAATAAATTGATATTCTAGTACTGCCTCAATAATTCAATATTCTAGAAGTGACTTCATAAATTAGATTTCTGGTAGTGCCTAAATAAATTAATATTCCAGTAGGGCCTCAATAAATTAATATTCTAGTAGTAACTTCATAAATTAGATTTCTGATAGTGCCTCAATAAATTGATATTTTAGTAGTGACTTTATAAATTAGATTTCTGGTAGTGCCTCAATAAATTGATATTCTAGTAGTGCCTCAATCAATTGATATTCTAGTAGTGACTTCATAAATTAGATTTTGGTAGTGCCTCAATAAATTGATATTCTAGTAGTGCCTCAATAAATTGATATCTTAGTAGAGCCTCAATAAATTGATATTCTAGAAGTGACTTTATAAATTAGATTTCTGGTATTGCCTCAATAAATTGATATTCAAGTAGTGACTTCATAAGTTAAATTTTCTGTAGTGCCTCAATAAATTGATATTCTAGTAGTGACCTCATAAATTAGATTTCTGGTAGTGCCTCAATAAATTGATATTCTAGTAGTGACTTCATAAATTAGATTTCTGGTAGTGCCTCAATAAATTGATATTTTAGTATTGACTTCATAAATTAGATTTCTGGTAGTGCCTCAATAATTTGATAATCTAGTTGTGCCTCAATAAATTGATATTTTAGTAGTGCCTCAATAAATTGTTAATCTAGTAGTGACTTCATGAATTAGATTTCAGAAAGTGCCTCAATAAATTGATATTCTAATAGTGACCTCATCAATTACATTTCTGGTAGTGCCTCAATAAATTTATATTCTAGTAATGCCTCAATTAATTGATATTCTAGTAGTGACTTCATAAATTAGATTTCTGGTAGTGCCTCAATAAATTGATATTCTAGTAGTGCCTTAAAAAATTGATATTCTAGCAGTGACTTCATAAATTAGATTTCTGGTAGTGACTTCATAAATTAGATTTCTGGTAAGGCCTCAATAAATTGATATTCTAGTAGTGCCTTAAAAATTTGATATTCTAGTAGTGCCTCAATAAATTGATATTCTAGAAGTGACTTCATAAATTAGATTTCGGGTATTGCCTCAATAAATTGATATTAAAGTAGTGACCTCATAAATTAGATTTCCTGTAGTGCCTCAATAAATTGATATTCTAGTAGTGCCTCAATAAATTGATATTCTAGTAGTGTTTTCATAAATTATTTTTTGGTAGTGCCTCAATAATTTAATATTTTAGTAGTGACTTCATAAATTAGATTTCTAGTAGTGCCTCAAATAATTGATATTCTAGTAGTGCCTTCATAAATTAAATTTCTGGTAGTGCCTCAATAAATTGATATTCTAGTAGTGCCTCAATAAATAGATATTCTAGTAGTGCCTCAATAAATAGATATTCTAGTAGTGATTTTAAAAATTAGATTGCTGGTAGTGCCTCAATAAATTGATATTCTAGTAGTGCCTCAATAAATTAATATTCTAGTAGTGCCTTAATAAATTAATATTCTAGTAGTGACTTCATAAATTATTTTTTCTGGTAGTGCCTCAATAAATTGATATTAAAGTAGTGACCTCATAAATTAGATTTCCTGTAGTACCTCAATAAATTGATATTATAGTAGTGCCTCAATAAATTGATATTCTAGTAGTGTTTTCAGAATTTTTTTTTTGTTAGTGCCTCAATAATTTGATATTCTAGTAGTGACTTCATAAATTAGATTTCTGGTAGTGCCTCAAATAATTGTTATTCTAGTAGTGCCTTCATAAATAAGATTTCTGGTAGTGCCTCAATAAATTGATATTCTAGTATTTCCTCAATAAATTGATGTTCTAGTATTGCCTCAATAAATTGAAATTCTAGTAGTAACTTCATAAATTAGATTTCTGGTAGTGCCTCAAAAAATTGATATTCAAGAAGTGCCTTAATAAATTGATATTCTAGAAGTGACTTCATAAATTAGATTTCTGGTAGTGCCTCAATACATTGTTAATCTAGTAGTGACTTCATAAATTAGATTTCTGAAAGTGCCTCAATAAATTGATATTCTAGTAGTGACCTCATCAATTAAATTTCTGGTAGTGTCTCAATAAATTTATATTGTAGTAATGCTCAATTAATTGATATTCTAGTAGTGACTTCATAAATTAGATTTCTGGTAGTGCCTCAATAAATTGATATTCTAGCAGTGACTTCATAAATTAGATTTCTGGTAGTGACTTCATAAATTAGATTTTTGGTAGTGCCTCAATAAATTGATATTCTAGTAGTGCCTTAAAAAATTGATATTCTAGCAGTGACTTCATAAATTAGATTTCTGGTAGTGACTTCATAAATTAGATTTCTGGTAAGGCCTCAATAAATTGATATTCTAGTAGTGCCTTAAAAATTTGATATTCTAGTAGTGCCTCAATAAATTGATATTCTAGAAGTGACTTCATAAATTAGATTTCGGGTATTGCCTCAATAAATTGATATTAAAGTAGTGACCTCATAAATTAGATTTCCTGTAGTGCCTCAATAAATTGATATTCTAGTAGTGCCTCAATAAATTGATATTCTAGTAGTGTTTTCATAAATTATTTTTTGGTAGTGCCTCAATAATTTAATATTTTAGTAGTGACTTCATAAATTAGATTTCTAGTAGTGCCTCAAATAATTGATATTCTAGTAGTGCCTTCATAAATTAAATTTCTGGTAGTGCCTCAATAAATTGATATTCTAGTAGTGCCTCAATAAATAGATATTCTAGTAGTGCCTCAATAAATAGATATTCTAGTAGTGATTTTATAAATTAGATTGCTGGTAGTGCCTCAATAAATTAATATTCTAGTAGTGACTTCATAAATTATTTTTTCTGGTAGTGCCTCAATAAATTGATATTCTAGTAGTGACTACATCAATTAGATTTCTGGTATTGCCTCAATAAATTGATATTCTAGTAGTGACTACATCAATTAGATTTCTGGTATTGCCTCAATAAATTGATATTAAAGTAGTGACCTCATAAATTAGATTTCCTGTAGTACCTCAATAAATTGATATTATAGTAGTGCCTCAATAAATTGATATTCTAGTAGTGTTTTCAGAATTTTTTTTTTGTTAGTGCCTCAATAATTTGATATTCTAGTAGTGACTTCATAAATTAGATTTCTGGTAGTGCCTCAAATAATTGTTATTCTAGTAGTGCCTTCATAAATAAGATTTCTGGTAGTGCCTCAATAAATTGATATTCTAGTATTTCCTCAATAAATTGATGTTCTAGTATTGCCTCAATAAATTGAAATTCTAGTAGTAACTTCATAAATTAGATTTCTGGTAGTGCCTCAAAAAATTGATATTCAAGTAGTGCCTTAATAAATTGATATTCTAGAAGTGACTTCATAAATTAGATTTCTGGTAGTGCCTCAATACATTGTTAATCTAGTAGTGACTTCATAAATTAGATTTCTGAAAGTGCCTCAATAAATTGATATTCTAGTAGTGACCTCATCAGTTAAATTTCTGGTAGTGTCTCAATAAATTTATATTGTAGTAATGCTCAATTAATTGATATTCTAGTAGTGACTTCATAAATTAGATTTCTGGTAGTGCCTCAATAAATTGATATTCTAGCAGTGACTTCATAAATTAGATTTCTGGTAGTGACTTCATAAATTAGATTTTTGGTAGTGCCTCAATAATATGATATTTTAGTAGTGACTTCATAAATTAGATTTCTGGTAGTGCCTCAATAAATTGATATTCAAGTAGTGCCTCAATAAATTGATATTCTAATAAAGACTTCATAAATTAGATTTCTGGTAATGCCTCAATAAATTGAAATTCTAGTAGTGCCTTAATAAATTGATATTCTAGTAGTGCCTCAATAAATTGATATTCTAGAAGTGACTTCATAAATAAGATTTCTGGTATTGCCTAAATAAATTGATATTAAAGTAGTGACCTCATAAATTAGATTTCCTGTAGTGCCTCAATAATTAGACATTCTAGTAGTGCCTCAATAAATTTTGTATTCTAGTAGTGTTTTCATAAATTATTTTTTTGGTAGTGCCTCAATAAATTATTATTCTAGTTCTGACTTCATAAATTAGATTTCTGGTAGTGCCTAAATAATTAATATTCTAGTAGTGCCTTCATAAATTAGATTTCTGGTAGTGCCTCAATAAATTGATATTTTTATAGTGCCTCAATAATATGATATTCTAGTAGTGACTTCATAAATTATTTTTTCTGGTAGTGCCTCAATAATTTGATATTCTAGTAGTGACTTTATAAATTATTTTTTCTGGTAGTGCCTCAATAAATTGATATTCTAGTATTGCCTCAATAAATTGAAATTCTAGTAGTAACTTTATAAATTAGATTTCTAGTAGTGCCTCAATAAATTGATATTCAAGTAGTGCCTTAATAAATTGATATTCTAGAAGTGACTTCATAATATAGATTTCTAGTAGTGCCTCAATACATTGTTAATCTAGTAGTGACTTCATAAATTAGATTTCTGAAAGTGCCTCAATAAATTGATATTCTAGTAGTGACCTCATCAATTACATTTCTGGTAGTGTCTCAATAAATTTATATTCTAGTAATGCCTCAATTAATTGATATTCTAGTAGTGACTTTATAAATTAGATTTCTGGTAGCGCCTCAATAAATTGATATTCTAGTAGTGCCTCAATAAATTAATATTTTAGTAGTGTCTAAATAAATTGATATTCTAATAGTGCCTAAAAAAATTATATTCTAGAAGTGACTTATAAAATTAGATTTCTGGTAGTGCCTCAATAAATTGTTATTCTAGCAGTGACTTCATAAATTATGTTTCTGGTAATTCCTCAATAAATTCATATTCTGGTAGTGCCTTCATAAATTAGATTTCTTGTAACCTCAATAAATTGATATTCTAGTAGTGACTTCATAAATTTTTTTTTCTGGTAGTGCCTCAATAAATTGAAATTCTAGTAGTGACTTCATCAGTTAGATTTCTGGTAGAGCCTCAATAAATTGATATTCTAGTATTGCCTCAATAAACTGAAATTCTAGTAGTAACTTTATAAATTAGATTTCTGGTAGTGCCTAAATATATTGATATTCTAGTAATTGCTCCATAAATTGATACTCTAGCAGTGATCTTATAAATTAGATTTCTGGTAGTGCCTCAATAAATTTATATTCTAGCAGTGCCTCAATAAATTGATATTCCAGTAGTGCCTCAAAAAATTGATATTCTAAAAGTGACTTTATAAATTAGATTTCTGGTAGTGCCTCAATAAATTGATATTCTAGTACTGCCTCAATAAGTTAATATTCTAGTAGTGACTTCATAACTTAGATTTCTGGTAGTGCCTCAATAAATTGATATTTTAGTAGTGTCTCAATAAATTGATATTCTAGTAGTGCTTCAATCAATTGATATTCTAGTAGTGACTTCATAAATTAGATTTCTGGTAGTGCCTCAATAAATTGATATTCTAGTAGTGCCTTAATTATTGATATCTTAGTAGTGCCTCAATAAATTGATATTCTAGAAGTGACTTTATAAATTAGATTTCTGGTATTGACTCAATAAATTGATATTCAAGTAGTGACTTCATAAATTAGATTTTCTGTAGTGCCTCAATAAATTGATATTCTAGTAGTTCCTCAATAAATTGATATTCTAGTACTGACTTCATCAATTAGATTTCTGGTAGTGCCTCAATTAATTCATATTTTAGAAATAACTTCATAAATTAGATTTCTAGTAGTGCCTCAATAAATTGATATTCTAGTAGTGCCTCAATAAATTGATATTCTAGTAGTGCCTCAATAAATTGATATTCTAGTAGTGCCTCAATAAATTGATATTCTAATAGTGCCTCAATAAATTGATATTCTAGTAGTGCCTCAATAAAAAAAAATTTCTTTAAGTGACTTCATAAAATTGATTTCTGGTAGTGGCTCAATAAATTGATATTCTAGTAGTGTTTTCATAAATTATGTTTCTGGTAATTCCTCAATAAATTCATATTCTGGTAGTGCCTTCATAAATTAGATTTCTTGTAAATCCTCAATAAATTGATATTCTAGTAGTGACTTCATAAATTAGTTTTCTGGTAGTGCCTCAATAAATTGATATTCTAGTAGTGACTTCATAAATTAGATTTCTGAAAGTGCCTCAATAAATTGATATTCTAGTAGTGACTTCATAAATTATTTTTTCTGGTAGTGCCTCAATAAATTGATAATCTAGTTGTGCCTCAATTAATTGATATTCTAGTAGTGACATCATAAATTAGATTTCTGGTAGTGCCTCAAGAAATTGATATTCTAGTAGTGACTTCATAAATTAAATTTCTGGTAGTGCCTCAATAAATTTATATTTTAGTAGTGACTTCATAAATTAGATTTCTGGTAGTGCCTCAATAAATTGATATTCTAGTAGTGCCTCAATAAATTGATATTCCAGTAGTGCCTCAAAAAATTGATATTCTAAAAGTGACTTTATAAATTAGATTTCTGGTAGTGCCTCAATAAATTGTTATTCTAGTAGTGACTTCATAAATTAGATTTCTGGAAGGGCCTAAATAAATTTATTTTCTAGTAGTGCCTCAATAAATTGATATTTTAGCAGTGACTTTATAAATTAGATTTTTGGTAATGACTTCATAAATTTGATTTCTGGTAGTGCCTTAATAAATTGATATTTTAAAAGTGACTTCATAAATTACATTTCTGGTATAGCCTGAAAAAAATCATATTCTAGTATTGCCTTAATAAATTGATAAATTAATATTCTAGTAGTGACTTTATAAATTAGATTTCTGGTAGTGCCTCAATAAATTGATATTCCAGTAAGGCCTCAATAAATTAATATTCTAGTAGTGACTTTATAAATTAGATTTCTGATAGTGCCTCAATAAATTGATATTTTAGTAGTGACTTTATAAATTAGATTTCTGGTAGTGCCTCAATCCTCAATAAATTATATTCTAGTAGTGTCTCAATAAATTGATATTCTAGTAGTGCCTCAATAAATTGATATTCTAGTAGTGCCTCAATAAATTGATATCTTAGTAGTGCCTCAATAAATTGAAAGTCCAGAATTGACTTCATAAATTAGATTTTCTGTAGTGCCTCAATAAATTTATATTCTAGTAGTGCCTCAATAAATTGATATTCTAGTACTGACTTCATAAATTAGATTTATGGTAGTGCCTCAATTAATTGATATTTTAGAAATAACTTCATAAATTAGATTTCTAGTAGTGCCTCAATAAATTGATATTCTAGTAGTGCCTCAATAAATTGATATTCTAGTAGTGCCTTAATAAATTGATATTTTAGTAGTGCCTCAATAAATTGATTTTCTATAAGTGACTTCATAAAATTGATTTCTGGTAGTGGCTCAATAAATTTAAATTCTAGTAGTGACTTCATAAATTAGATTTCTGGTAGTGCCTAAATAAATTGATATTCTAGTAGTGACTTCATAAATTAGATTTCTGGTAGTGCCTTAATTAATTGATATTTTAAAAGTGATTTTATAAATTACATTTCTGGTAGTGCCTGAAAAAAATCATATTCTAGTATTGCCTCAATAAATTGATATTCTAGTAGTCCTCAATAAATTGATATTCTAGTACTGACTTCATAAATTAGATTTCTGGTAGTGCCTTAATTAATTGATATTTTAGAAATAACTTTATAAATTAGATTTCTAGTAGTGCCTCAATAAATTGATATTCTAGTAGTGCCTCAATAAATTGATATTCTAGTAGTGCCTTAATAAATTGATATTCTAGTAGTGCCTCAATAAATTGATTTTCTATAAGTGACTTCATAAAATTGATTTCTGGTAGTGGCTCAAAAAATTTATATTCTAGTAGTGCCTCAATAAATTGATATTCTAGTACTGACTTCATAAATTAGATTTATGGTAGTGCCTCAATTAATTGATATTTTAGAAATAACTTCATAAATTAGATTTCTAGTAGTGCATCAATAAATTGATATTCTAGTAGTGCCTCAATAAATTGATATTCTAGTAGTGCCTTAATAAATTGATATTTTAGTAGTGCCTCAATAAATTGATTTTCTATAAATGACTTCATAAAATTGATTTCTGGTAGTGGCTCAATAAATTTATATTCTAGTAGTGACTTTATAAATTAGATTTCTGGTAGTGCCTAAATAAATTGATATTCTAGTAGTGACTTCATAAATTAGATTTCTGGTAGTGCCTTAATAAATTGATATTTTAAAAGTGACTTCATAAATTACATGTCTGGTAGTGCTTGAAAAAAATCATATTCTAGTATTGCCTCAATAAATTAATATTCTAGTACTGCTTCAATAAGTTAATATTCTAGTAGTGACTTCATAACTTAGATTTCTGGTAGTGCCTCAATAAATTGATATTCCAGTAGGGCCTCAATAAATTAATATTCTAGTAGTGACTTCATAAATTAGATTTCTGATGGTGCCTCAATAAATTGATATTTTAGTAGTGACTTTAAAAATTAGATTTCTGGTAGTGCCTCAATAAATTGATATTTTAGTAGTGTCTCAATAAATTGATATTCTAGTAGTGCTTCAATCAATTGATATTCTAGTAGTGACTTCATAAATTAGATTTCTGGTAGTGCCTCAATAAATTGATATTCTAGTAGTGCCTTAATAATTGATATCTTAGTAGTGCCTCAATAAATTGATATTCTAGAAGTGACTTTATAAATTAGATTTCTGGTATTGACTCAATAAATTGATATTCAAGTAGTGACTTCATAAATTAGATTTTCTGTAGTGCCTCAATAAATTGATATTCTAGTAGTTCCTTAATAAATTGATATTCTAGTACTGACTTCATAAATTAGATTTCTGGTAGTGCCTCAATAAATTGATATTCTAGTAGTGCCTTAATAATTGATATCTTAGTAGTGCCTCAATAAATTGATATTCTAGAAGTGACTTTATAAATTAGATTTCTGGTATTGACTCAATAAATTGATATTCAAGTAGTGACTTTATAAATTAGATTTTCTGTAGTGCCTCAATAAATTGATATTCTAGTAGTTCCTCAATAAATTGATATTCTAGTACTGACTTCATAAATTATATTTCTGGTAGTGCCTCAATTAATTCATATTTTAGAAATAACTTCATAAATTAGATTTCTAGTAGTGCCTCAATAAATTGATATTCTAGTAGTGCCTCAATAAATTGATATTCTAATAGTGCCTCAATAAATTGATATTCTATAGTGCCTCAATAAAAAAAATTTTCTATAAGTGACTTCATAAAATTGATTTCTGGTAGTGGCTCAATAAATTGATATTCTAGTAGTGTTTTCATAAATTATGTTTCTGGTAATTCCTCAATAAATTGATATTCTGGTAGTGCCTTCATAAATTAGATTTCTTGTAAATCCTCAATAAATTGATATTCTAGTAGTGACTTCATAAATTAGTTTTCTGGTAGTGCCTCAATAAATTGATATTCTAGTAGTGACTTCATAAATTAGATTTCTGAAAGTGCCTCAATAAATTGATATTCTAGTAGTGACTTCATAAATTATTTTTTCTGGTAGTGCCTCAATAAATTGATAATCTAGTTGTGCCTCAATAAATTGATATTCTAGTAGTGACATCATAAATTAGATTTCTGGTAGTGCCTCAATAAATTGATATTCTAGTAGTGACTTCATAAATTAGATTTCTGGTAGTGCCTCAATAAATTTATATTTTAGTAGTGACTTCATAAATTAGATTTCTGGTAGTGCCTCAATAAATTGATATTCTAGTAGTGCCTCAATAAATTGATATTCTAGTAGTGCCTCAATAAATTGATATTCTAGAAGTGACTTCATAAATTAGATTTCTTGTAGTGCCTCAATAAATTGATATTTTAGTTGTGCCTAAATAAATTGATATTCTAGTAGTGACTTTATAAATTAGATTTCTGGTAGTGCCTCAATAAATTGATATTCTGGTAGTGACTAAATAAATGGATTTTATAAATTGACTTTGTTGTAGAACTTTAATAAACAGACCTTTTAGTAGTACCTTAATAAATTGACTTTGTATAAGTACCTTTAAAACTGTGCCCTTTTCTAATCTCCTTCTTTGTGTGAGTATTGATCACTTCTTGACAATTTTGCCAGTTTTTAATAACATAGCGTGTTCTTCTCACATTGAGATTGAGCTATTTGATATTTCATTTCAATTATAATGACACGATTAAAAGAACAGGCAATATCGTGTTATATCATCATTGTTTTTTTTTCTTTTCTTTTGTTTTGTTTGTAATATTATATTAATATTATCCAAAGGCATAGTTTTGTGTAGCAGTCTAATGGAGATACATTCTTGGTATTTCCATTACAAGAGCAGATGGTTTTCAGATTTTTTTCTTTACGGAAAATTTATGTGAACCTCTGATACATTGAGATATGAAGCCTGAAAATACTATTTGCTACATAGAAATATAAAAATCCCTGATACTCTGTACAATACCTCTATTCAGCTCATTTTATGGAGAAATCATAGTTTGTGAACAAAATTAGTTGAATTAATATATACATTTTATATTATGTCGCTCCAATTCTGGTATTTTGGCCGGTTCGGTGGGGGGGGGGGCGATTGCATGTACCCCATTCTAGCCCTCTGAGTGGGGGGGGGGGTCCTATTTTTATGGTGAAATCAACAGTATGTGAACAAATGTGGTCGAATATCTATATAATGTAAACTACATATTGATATTTGAACCCATTGTATATTATTTCGCACACACACCTTAATCTCAAATTTTATGATTAGTAAATATAAAACGAGAAGGGTTGTACCAGGTGGGAGGGGTGATACATGCAATCACCTTCCCCCCATCGGACAAGCCAATACTTTATATTTTTGTATTATAGTTAATAAATTACAAAATAAATAAAAAATTGTCACTAACATAATTTATATAAGCTATAAATTAAATTCTTATATCGAGTTGCCCCACCCCTATTCTTCAATGCCAAATGCAATCTAAATACTAAACCATCAGTTGCCACAGCGCAGCCAATGGGATTTTGAGTTTAAAACCCCTACCAGGGGGTTTTGCAGTTAAATTCCCCTCTTCTTCAAAACAAACAAAAAATAATGCAAACGACAATCCCTAAATTCCAAGAGCATAACTGAGGAAAATTTTGATTTTAAAACCCCCTCCTAAATTTACTATAAAACCTCACTCAATATAAAAAAGCAAATTACACACTGAAAATGCTATGAGCGTAGCCAAAGGGCTTTTGAGTTTAAATTAAAGTTACAAAATACCTCTTCAATATAAAAAAAGCAATCAATTATATTGAAGGAGGAATCGATTATATTGAAGGGAGCATCAAGTATACAGAACAAATAAATAGAAATAAATTTAAATTTGTATTTTTTTTTAATTTGTATTAACTATATTTCAATGCTTTAATAATTCATTAAAATAAATGAACGAATGGATTATCTCCAAATTTCAACTGTTCGTTTCATATATTCAACAGCAAAGTCAGAATGAGCAGACATTCCAAATAACAGCTGAACAAGATGGCTTCCAAGGAACATTCATTAGTTATTTTATACAACGTCAGTCATCTTAACACTAGCATTCTGGATGCCAATAGTTCTACATCAAAGTATAACGTCTATGAGGTCAGTTGACAACAATTGTATTTATTTAATTATTCATGAATAGAAGATGTTTGTTTATGGTGGATAACTATTAGCATTTAGCAATAATGTGTATCCAATGTAGAACTATAAGAGGCTACAATTTCCTGCCTTTTTGCTCGAGTCTAGGTTAGTACATAATAGTCTTCATATCTGAAGGCACCATAAAACGTTAAAAAATATTAATAATATATGCTGATTATTTGAAACGTATTAACCACCAATTCAAGAAGTACATTAACATAATTGTTTCTGGGCGATGAACCAGCGCAACAATCTTACTATCCCCTACTTTTGAATTTCGGAATTGAGAACATTTATAGTTGCACGTATTTGAACCAACTGAAATGTTTTAGGATGATCTTGTATTGAACGGAAAAGCAATGAGGAGGAATTTAAAAGCTGGCTGTTGTTTCGTAGTTTTTATTTTGTGTGTGTGTGTGTTGTTTTTTTGTTTGTTTTTTTGTTTGTTTTTAGGTAATAGTCTGAGACAGAATTTAGTTACGAATGAATGTTTTTAATAAAGACAGAACAGCTAATGTCAGAATTGACTATGTTACTCTTGGATGTATCTTGCTTCTGTTAACTGTGAAAGTGATAATAATAATAGCTTTTATATAGTTCTATTTTCATACTTATAGCATGCTCAGAGCGCTATGGTCCAATCTCATTTGTGGACCAGTGGCAATGAGAGGGTATCTGGGAGAAGGTTTTCCGTGCTGCCTTTAGGCGCTCAGTAAACATATCTTTGCTTGAGTCGGATGTCGAACCTCGAGCCCCCTTCATAGGTAGCCAAGCCAAGCCACGTTCAAGTGACTTAGCCCCTCGATCTTGCTTCCCACTAAATGCAGTAATGCTGGCTTTTTAAAGATAAAATGTACTAATGTAGCCTTTGGAATCGTTTGAGTGTGAGGTCTATCCTGAGAACGAATATTTTAGTTCAGAATATTTCTTAAGAAGTTTGTCGAAAAGTTTGTGATCAACGTGAATCAAAATATAAATCTGAGAACCAGTGGCGTCACTTGAGAGGGTGTCACCTGGTGCGTTCAGCTCAGGGTGTCCCCCCCCCCCCATATTCCCGTTTTTTTCGATAAACCATAATTACAATATTAATTAATTGTTAAATAACTATAAAAGGAGTGTCGATTTTATTTTAGAATTTTGTTGTTTATTATAATGTATCTATAGTTTAATTTTACAACAACGCGGCCTTAAGTAAATTACAATGTTGGTGTTTTTTCTTTTCTGGATTTAAAACTTGAAAACAATTCAACAAAAGTCGATCTTAAATATTTCTTAACTTAAATTTATTTAAACAATCATTTTCACATGACGCCACATATATTGGCATCTTTCAGTCGTAGAACGACTATGGTTAATCTCAGAGCACACTTCCTCATGTGACTATGGAGCCCTATTTTGGAGGTTAAGGTGACTTTTGCTTCGGTGGCAAATGAGCTGGCCATTTTTCGGATTGTACGTTTTTCTTCCTGAGCTGAGACCCATGTACTTTCACTGTCCATAGCTTTCTTGGTCACTGTCTCTCTCCATCTGATGCGGTCTAGAGCTATGTATTCCCAATGGTCAGTATCGATGTTCACTGATTTGAGGTCCCGTTTTATTACATCTATGTAACGGAGTTGGGGGCGATCATTTTCTTTGTGCTAGTCGCGAGTTGTCCATAGAGGATGACTTTCGGTGTGCGCTTGTCCTCCATCCAAGCCAGCGCAAACGGCGTTGTCTGAGAGCTGTAAAAATGCTGTGAATTCCTGGTAAAACTTAACGGAGTAGCTGGTTCTTAATGCTAGCATTGTAATAATTTAACTAATCTAAATATCAGAATGTTTATATGATTGACATTTGTCTGACATAGTTTACTAATTAAAAATTATTTAATTTATTAGCACAAAAAATAATTACGCAGGTACAACTCTTAGAGTGGATGCTTCATCTAAAACGGTTAGTTGGCCTCCTTCAGTCGTAGAACGACTATGGTTCATCTGGCACAATTCCTCATGTGGCTGTGGAGCCCTATTTTGGAGAGACAACCCGTCCTCAAATATCGCAAGTTAAGTTGGTTTTCGCTTCGGTGGTATAGGAGCTGGCCTTTTTTCGCATTGTACGTTTTTCTTCCAAAGCTGAGGCCCATGTTCTTTCGCTGTCCATGGCTTTCTTGTTCACTGCCTCTCTCCATCTGGTGCGGTCTAGAGCTATGTCTTCCTAATGGTCAGTATTGATGTTCACTGATTTGAGGTCCCGTTTTATGACATCTATGTAAAGGAGGTGGGGGCGACCCGTTTTTCTTGAGCAATTCGGAGTCGGGAGTTGTCCGTAGAGGATGACTTTCGGGATGCGATTGTCCTCCATCCGTCGAACATGTCCAAGAAAGCGCAAACGGCTTTGTCTGAGGGATGTAAAGATGCTGGGAAAACTTGATCGCGCAAGGATCTCATTATTGCACACTTTTTCTTTCCATGTGATTTTCAAGATCCTACGGAGACATCGCAAATGGAATGAGTTTAGTATTCTCTCTTGCTTTGCGTAGGTTGTCCATGATTCACTGCCATACAGTAGTGTACTCATAACGCATGCTTTGTAGACTTCCATTTTGGTCACAGAAGTTAGCTTTTGGTTTTCCCATACTCTTGACCTTAGTCTAGCGAAGGTCGAGGCAGCCTTCCCTGTGCGTTTTTTGTATCTCCTTTTCTAGAGACAGGTCATCTTTAATTGTGGATCCCAGATAGCAGAATTCGTTTACGGCGTCTAGCTTGTTATCGTCTATGAGGATGGAGGGTTGTGCTGTAGCAGGTGGTCCCATAACATGTGTTTTCTTCGTGCTAATAGTCAAGCCATATTCTTTACAGGCTAAGAGAAGTGGGACATTAGTGACTGAAGTTCCTCTTGCGTGTGTGTCTCTACCGTTGCGTCATCCGCGAATAACATCTCTTACGAGGGTGGTTCTGATTTTCGTTTTAGCCCTCATTCTGGCAATATTTAGGAGTTTGCCATCAAATCTGGAATGGAGATAGATGCCTTCGTTGGATTTGTCAAACGCGTTATGGATTAGCAGTGATATTAGTATTCCAAAGAGGGTTGGGGCCAGGACACATCCTTGTTTAACTCCGCTGTTTATACTGAAACTTTCGGAGCTTGCACCGTTGGTGGACAGCCTATTATCTGTAAAATTTTAAAGATGCCATCTCTGCTGAGTAGATCGAAGGCTTTTGTCATGTCAATGAAAGCAATATACAAAGGCATCCTTGTTCTCTACACTTTTCCTGGAGTTGGCGGATGGAGAAACTCATGTCAATCGTGAATCTCATTGAGCAAAAGCCGCACTGTGATTCTGGATAGACCCGATCAGCGAGTTTTTGTAGCCTGGGAAGTATCACTCGAGCAAAGACTTTGTCTACAATACTTAGGAGGGAGATTCCCCTGTAATTGTTGCAATCGCTTCTGTCACCTTTGTTCTTATACAGTGTAACGATTTTAGCATCCTGCAGGTCTTGTGGCACAGCACCTTCTATAAAACATTTGCAAAGCAGTTCGTGTAGAGTTTGGATTAGAGTAGTTTTGCATTGTTTTAGAAGATTAGGGGTGATACCATCGCATCCGGGTGCTTTGCGTGCAGCAATGTTGTTTATGGCTTGGATGAGCTCTGACAGGGTGGGTGTTTCCTCTAGCTCTTTCATTGTGGCCTTAAGGGCTGTATGATAGCCTTAAGGGCTGAGTCAGAGACTGGGCTTGTTGTGGCATAGAGCTCAGAGTAATGTTCATGTGCATTTGTTGGGACTTGTCTGTGATAATTTCCCCAGTGGTTGATTTAAGAGGTGCTGTCTTGTTTTGGAAGGGTCCGAGAGCCTTTTATTCCTTTGTACATCCCTCTTATGTTGCCCACTTGAACTACGAGCTAATTATTCTCACGGAGCTCTACCCAGTATTCATTG
Source organism: Biomphalaria sudanica (assembly GCA_036873155.1). Taxonomy (NCBI): domain Eukaryota; kingdom Metazoa; phylum Mollusca; class Gastropoda; family Planorbidae; genus Biomphalaria; species Biomphalaria sudanica. Next base: position 4,259,904 of record JAZGLO010006670.1, read on the forward strand.
GCACATATCCTTGCTGTCCTCTGTGCATTGGCTCTAGCTTCTTTCAGATTTAACATGTTGCGTTGGGTAGGTTTTGCATTGCATGTAGCGAGTGCATCTCTCTTTGCTCTGATGACAGGTGTTAAAATAGCTGATTCAGAGTCGAACCAATCATTTTGTTTTGTAATTTTTTTTCCAAAGATTTCCAGGGAAGTATTTTGTATGATTGACCTGTACGGCAGTGCTGAGCAACTGAAGAAAACAGCACACTTTTTTTCCTTGGCACAGTCTGCAAAAGACCTCACAGCTCAGCAGCAATAAAGCTGGCTTGAAGAAGAAGAAGAAGAAGTATGGTGGACTTGAGGTGTTCCCATTTTTCTGTTGCTGTATTTCCAGAGACATTTTTATACTAGCGTTCAAAAGATTCCGCAAACTGTATCTGGAGATCAGGTGGCATATCTTGCTTACATCCGATTGGTGTATTCCAATCTGCTTGGTGTGGTAGATTTTTTGGGGGAGAAGATTGATGTTACAACATACCAAGGAGTGATCTGTGTCACAGTCTGCACTGTGATAGGACCTGGTAAGCCTGACAAATTTTAAGCACTTTTGTCTTACCATGATCAGGTCTAGTTGATGCAAGTGTTTGGAGCGAGGGTGCCCAGTTTAAGAGTGGAGCTCCTCTTTTTTTTTCTTCATGTCGACTGGTTCATTGGCTTTGAGCCTGCTTTTCAGATTTTGTCCTATCCTCGTGTACCCAAACGAGGAAGACATGCATATCGGGACAGCACCTTATTGGCTGGGGGCTGCCCAGCTTGAGGCGGGCGGTAGCTGTCTATTGGAATCCTAGGATCCCTCCCACCGACGAAAGTGGCCCCTGGCGCCCTGCTCTACGTCAATTGAACATTTGAGCTTATAACCGGTGACTGCCACTTCCCGTGTTTGGTCGACGCCAAAGACGAAGCTGGAGTGTCCTCTCCAGTTTTTTGGGGTTAGGGCTTTGAATAAGTGAGATGAAAGCCTGGGCATTGTTTATGGTCGGAACGATGTCACCCACACAGCAGTTCCCCCAAGGCTAACGAGCCCCTCCTGCCCGAAGCTTACTGGTTTAGGCGCCAGTTGCTCGCCTTTGCCCCTTCTCCTGTCTGTGGTAACGGTTCCGCCAGGCTCAGTAACTGAATCACACTTCCAGGCCAGGAGTTGGACTGGTTGTCAGAGGCTATTTGATACGCATGCCATTGGAGGCATTTTAAAAATAACGATGGGCTTAAGACCATTACCACTTCCGGCGTTAACAACCTTGCGGAACGCCACATATACGAAGATAATAAGAAATAGTGGAAGGCTTTGTTAAATGATTCGGATATATTCTTTAAGCTCTTATTGACATTTGCATCGTGCACTGTCAATTTATATTTTCAAAGACGCGAATAATTTTGAAACTTACATCTACAATACTTCGTTGGTTATTGAAATAAAAACCGGGTTCGAATCCTGGTGAAGGCTGTGATTTTTGTATTTTGGGATCTTTAGTCGCCTCTAGTCCATCCAGCTCTAATGTGTACCTGACATTAGTTGGGCAAAAGTGAATGTGGTTGGTCGTTGTGCTGGCCACAAGAAAACCTCGTTAACCGTAGGCCACAGAAACACATGACCTTGGCATCATTTACATTATAGACCGCAAGGTTTGAAAGGGAAACTTGCTTCTAAATAGCAAGTCCGGCATCTTAAGATGGTTCGTCTGACATTTTCTTCTTGTTTTTTTTTTATTGAATCACAATGCTTTTTTTTAAGAGCATTATCAATAACGCTTTCCGCTAATTTGTTATGCTTAAATTCACTCTGACTTAAACGTTGTTTGCTAAAACGTCAATAAACTTTTCAACGTTATAGATGTACTTTCAGTAATGGACCTTGTTCACATTTCCATCATATCAAGGAAATTCTTTATTCAATTAAGACACGTCATTAATATGGTCAAACCATGTCAATTATTCTGCGTTTATAAAATCAATCTGTGCAATATATCCTTCCATTTTTTTTAAAATCTTTCATAGCAACGAGTTCCCTTGTATTTGTTTGTGTAGCCAGATGCCTTTATTTTCTAATCCAGAGGAATATTTTTCATATGTCTTTTAATATTCCAATTTCAGACTTTATTTCCGCCACCCATTAAATTAAGTAACAGATTTCTATTTCATTTCTATAGAATTGGATGAAAATAGTTAAAACAAAAACAAAATTGTATGCTATTAAGTGACTAATTAAATCAAGTGAATAAGTCTCTGATAGAACTAATCTTTCGACAACTGGTGTACTTTTCCTTTTGCTCTGGATAATTTCCTTCGTAACTCATGTAAATGAGGCCCATGGAAAGATGAAAAATACCCTAAAATATTGCAGTTTTTATCATTTGACTGACTTAATATAACAGTTCCTTCATCTTGGCCAGAGCTTCTTTTGGTCAATTTCTGAAATTACATCATCATCTTTAGAAATCTCAATTACGACTTAGTTACTTTCCAATGCTTCGGAATTTACATTAATGGCATATAAGTTTTTGTAATACTTTATGCCTTAAGAATGTCGGCATTTGATAAACAGTGATTATTGGTTGACACACTTGTATTACGAAACAAGTAAGTAGCTTCTACTTCAATAGATTCAATAAAAATATTTTAAAAATCAAAGCAGTATACAGCTGAAAGTAAGCTTTCACGTTTTGTGTGTGATGTAATGTTTTGGACATTTTGTTAGAAATAAATAAGATATTAAAATACGTTTCACCGATATTTATTTTAAGAATGCACAAAGATATTTTTATTAATTGTGAATAACATGTTCCAATATTTAGGCACTGACACAAAAATTTTTTTAAATTGTTAGTTAATGCAAATTGCATTTTTCCACTTGGGTGTCACCCCCCAATGGGTGTCACCCGGTGCCGACTGCACCCCCCTAGTGACGCCACTGCACTATTCTAACATGCAATATTAGTACTTACCTTTGTATTTCATTTTTTTTTAAATCCGGTTCACATCGTTTCAACAAAATTCGGTAACCTAGAAAAAGAAGAGGCGATATGAAGAAATTCCTGGCCATATAAGGTAACCTGCATAACTACAGGGAAATAAATAAAATATTGGGAGCGATATTGAAAGATGACTGTTGCCAACTAAAAAAAATAAATTGATTTTGTGACCACAATCGTAAGAGCTTTGACATTGGATTTTACAGCGCTTAATTGTGCACAAAATTATCTTCTATTTTTTAAAATGCATAGCTCATCAAGACTTTATATATTCTGTTCACCTGAAATATAAAAAAGCGAACTATTTATTAGTGCTGCCTTTATATATTTGATATGTCTTCATCATTGTTTCAGCACTTAGCTTCACATTGCTATCTAGGGTCTATTAATAAAAAGAATTCAAAGCTTCAATGATTATGTCGGATAGCCCATGTATATGTTAATTATCCATATTGATGCCTCATTGTATGATTACCGTCTTCAGGAATACACATTGTTGAAAGATTCACTGATCACTTCACATGACAACCCGTTTAATATTTTTCTTATCGTGTTGTATATAGGCGCATTCGCTATTGGATTTATAGGTCAGTATAAAAAGTGTAAAATTGTTTTGTTCATTGGTTGACCTAGATTTAAAAACTAGTATGTTGTTAAAATGGAACAATATGATGCAATCATTACATTTTTTAAATTGTTAACCTCATAATTGTTACTTAATTAATCTATATCTTAAGGAGACAAATATATATTTACTTTGACATGTCACTACATTGGCTAATTAAAATAGCATTTAAAAAACGTTTACATAGATTGATATTTCGTATTATCAAATTACATGGCTGGATTATATCTAACCAAATACATGGAAATGTTTATAAAATGTATGATTAAACGCCTGACGCATAATATCTTATAATTAATTTTACTATGATGTAATTTTAAAGAATTATTTTTCCATTTTTATCTGGTTTTCTCTACACTTTCTCAAGATTTGTTTTGCTACACAAGTCTTAAATCATTTCTGAAATGTTTTAATGTCTATACTAGCCAGAAATTTATTTTGTCTAGATATTTACATTTTTTGCTCATTATAATCATTTATAAATGAAGTTTTTTTAACGAGGCCCCCAAATATAAAAGGCATATGTAGGTTGACTTGATTATTGTGAAATGCAGTCCAGCAATCCGACGCGGTGACGATGTAGCCTGTACATCAGCTGAAGATGAAATGTTTTGAAAGATTCCATCAGAATGTTTGCGTAGAATGAAACGTTGTTAGAGACTTTAAAAATAGAATCAAAGGTGTAGGCTACTGTGATACGTCATAGTTCTAGGATGTAGATTGTACACTTGATGGGAGTTGAAATCATGTGTTGTATTTTCTAGATACTTGTAATATAATTTTAACTAGTCGACCGGCTTTTTTAAATTACAACAGATTTACAGCGACCTCCTGATTTACGAGGAGCTCCTGGAAATCTCCTGAAATTGCAAAATATACAAAAAAGTAATGGAAATCTCCGGAAATTATTAACAATCTTTTGAAAACTCATACAAATCTCCTGAAATTTAGACAAAAATTGACATTTTGGGGTGTCATTCAATATGGAAAACGCCAATCATACGCGCGATAAATAGAAACGGCATTATGCATTACCGTAATTGTGTAATCTGGTGAAAGAAGCTTCTCGCGCCTCAAACTAATTAAGAATTACTTTAGTTTAACAAATCTCTTAGATAGATTGAAATATTTATTAATTGTTCCTATTGAGCGTTATCTATGTAGGAAATAAAATTTTCATGATACACTGTAAGACTTCGCTAAACGCAAGGCTCGTAAAGTTCGTGGGATAACTCTATCCGCAAAATTAAAAAAAGTGATTTTTCCTTTACTTCTTCTTCTCGTCCAAACTCTTGAGCGAAGAAGAGAATTACATAGGACCCGCACTTTCATAGAACTCGCTCTAATTCAATGTGTATACATTATTAAATTAAACCATTGTATAACTTAAGAGATTTCCAGCGCCTTCCTGTCGATTTACTAGGATCTCCTGGAAATCTCCCGAAATCGCAAAATATACAAAAAAGTCCTTAAAATATACGGAAATATGTAGACAAAAATTGACATTTTGGGGTGTCATTCAATATGGAAAACGCCAATCTTACGCGCGGCATTATGCATCAGCCATAATTGTGTCACCTGGTGAAAGAAGCTTTTCGCGCCTCAAACTAATGAAGAATTACTTGAGGTCAACAATTCTTTAAGATAGATTCTAATATTTGGTAATTCTTGCTATTGAGCGTGATCTATGTAGGGAAAATAATTATTATGATATACTCTAGGACTTTGCTACACGCAAGGTTCGTAAAGTAATTGTGTACGTTGTTAAGAATGGATAAAATGAATAGACGAATTTACTTTCTAATACAAACTCTTTTAAATTTCACTTATTGTCCGCTTCCCTAACCAAACTTAGCCCCGCGAAATCCGTTTCGCATAGGGTCCCACAATGGTTAAGTACGGCCCTGCTATTTACATATATCTACATAGTAGATTACTTAATCTCTTTCCATGACTTCTAAGTCACACTGATTAAGTCCGGCGCTGCTGTTTTGTGTTTGTAAAATGTTTGTTTGTAAAATATTTTACAATGTTTCGAATGTTCCGTCAGAGTTAAAGATAGTTTACTTTTAGTACAAACCTTCCACAGAACAAAGGGGGATGGGAGCGGGCAGGGTTTGATAAATTTAAACGACAGTCCAGCGCTCAGTCAGCCATCCGTAGTGCGAACACTACTCTTGTGTTTTCTCGTGGACTATCCGCAAAAATAAGAGAGTGATCTTTCATTCATTTCTCATTTACACTTTTTAGGGAAGAAGAGAATTATATACATAGATTATTACTTTCTTGTTGGTTTTATATCCTTGATTATTACACCATAAATAAATATAGATTTTTTCTTGACATATCGGTGAAATTCTTTGAAGTTAGCCTTTGACGTTTTCGGTAATCCGACCTCCCCCCTCCTCTTGTATTTTATGAACAGTACGTACCATGTTAGATAAGCTGTATAAGTTGGAAGATGAAAACTTAATTTAGGCCTACGTTAAAGTAACGTCTAAATGAATATGGAACAAATGGACCTACTCATTTTCTAAAGTCACTAGGACTTTGGTTGACAATGTACCGTAAGTTGAAATGAAACCGATTTATTTCCAGAAAGAAGAAGGAAGAAAACGAATGTACGAATGAAAAGAACGAAAGTCAATTCTTTTTTATCGTTTAATTACTTCCGTATTGAAATGAACCACACATAGGATTTACCGTCAGTGACTTTGATTTTTGAGTTGGCAATACAATGACAAAGTCTTGTGAAAGGGAGAGAACAAAACAGTTCGTCAAACAATGCTATCTCCAACTATTTTTTCCCTCATTGAAGTACGTAATACACCAGTAAACAAGCTAGTTGATTTTAAGTCCAAGCTCAATTTACACAGCATTTATTTTTTCTTATCAGTCTTGCGATGACAATAGGTTCTTGATAATTGGGGGGGGGGGGGATGATTCTCAATATCTAGTAACGAATAAGTATGAAAAGGAAATATTTGTTTCATCTCTGTATGGGTCACGAGACAATGTCAATGATTACAATGAGTGTTCAGTCCAGTAGACAACTGGACATCCATCTATTAAGTACGACAATTACAATAAAATAAAATGATGCCAAATAATTACTTTGTCTCCTGTAATAACCTATTAAATAAATTGTAAGCTGGTTATTAGGCCTAAGTCTCTAGTCTTAGGTAGACAACACCTTTGTCTACATCTAATGATGATAAAATATGTAGGTCACAAATAAGTCTACGTAGCAACGTTCGATATCTGAACACTTGAGTGATTTTCGGACTTGAAGAAACCAAGACTTTTCCTATTATGAATCTGCTCGTCAAGTCAAGGCTATTTTCTAGTTGAAAGAAGTAGAACACGCAACTCTTGCCTTTACGACCAGAGACAAATTTTTTCAGCTACGTAGTCATCTATCACTCTTCATCAGTGATTCCCTAACTTTTGGTCTCGTAGGCCCCTTGTCATGTTTTTTTTTGTTTTCGGTAAACACCCTGCTTTAGTAATATTTCATTTTTGAAAATTCATTAACTTCAAATTTCACGTTTTTTAAAACTAATTTATAATCAGTGAGTCGAATAGTAAAAAAAAAGTATTTAAAGCCACATTTCAAGTTATATCATTTATTAATAAAATTCAAGTGTAAACCAAAATGCTAGTTACTATGTAGTATATACAATCTTGAAACACACTGGAAACGATTTCGTTGTTAAAGGTTTGCAAGCTAACCATTTGTAGCTAGGAGATTATGTTTCATTTAATGGTTTGTTCAGGGTTTTTTTTTTCCTGGATTTTTTTTTATATCTATAATAGCTCGAGCATATGCCAATAACAAGCAATATAAAAAAGAATACTTTTTAAAACAAAGCTTATCTAAGGAAAAGAATCGCTAATTACTGCTATTTATCTGAAAATTGCAACGTTTAGCTCTCATTCTGCTATCTAAAACAAAATTAATTAATTAGTACTAACTACTAAATGATTGAATCGTGTCTTGACATCGATTATGAATAGTTATGGCAAAATTTCAACTTGAACCGAAAATGAAAAGTGGAATAAAAAAACGTGTCAAAGCGTGTAATAAGGAGATTAAATCCATATATGCATCCACATATTTCATTAAATAGCATTTATTCCCTTTTTTTTTCGATATCTAACAAAATAATTAATCAGCAACAATTAATTAACTAATTGGTTAATTTTTTAAAAATTAACTCGTGTCTTGTCTGGTTCAATGAATAATTGTGCAAAGCTTTCACTTGATCCGAGAATGGAAAATGGGAGAAAAACATGTTCAAACTCTGTACCAGACAAACAGATAGACAGACAGATAGAGTTGGTGTAACTTTGTAAAATACTGCATTACCAGACAAATATGAATCAGTAAACTGTATAGAGAAATATGTCATTTGAAGAAATATGTTGTGTGCAAAAAAATGACATAAAAAGAAAGAAAACTTTGATTTAAATCCTACAGACTTCAAGAATTTAGTGAACTCTCTTCTACAAATGCATTACCCTAACATCCATAGGGTCAGACTTTATCTCAAGAAGCCACCGCAATCGGAGGTGCTGGAATACTAAACGAATGGCCCAATGGAGAAAAAATAATTAATAAATCATGTCCATTGCAACTGGTGAGCTCTCTGATTCTCACAGAGCAGAAAGGGGAGCACCGGAACTAGCAGCTATCATGCTAGCAAATCACTAAAGTCTTCCTGACCGATGCAAAAGAAGTCCTCCAAAACTTGAAAAACTCAAATTCCTCCTATGAGAAACGACTCAGGACAGCACTTATAAAACTCAACAACAACAGCGAGAAAACTGTTCTCCAATGGACGCTAGCACATATTGAAATAGAAGAAAATGAGAAGGTTGACACACTTGCCAAGTGTGGGAGAACAAATACATATGTAGAAACTAATAGTGAATAGTAAAAAAAAAACTACTAGTCAACCCCCGGCGTAGCATACGCCGTTTTTTTTTTTGCAGGGCCGGCCTTAGGCCAATGCAACCTATGTGACCGCAGTGGGCCCTGCACTTTCAAAGGTGTAAATTATTAAATTAAATAATTTTATAAATTACAACAGATTTACCGCGACCTCCTGGTTTACGAGGAGCTCCTGGAAATCTCCTGAAATTGCAAAATATACGAAAAAGTAATGAAAATCTCCGGAAATTATTAACAATCTTTTGAAAACTCATACAAATCTCCTTAAATATATGGACAAAAATTGTAATTTTTGGGTGTCATTCAATATGGAAAACGCCAATCCTACGCGATGAAAAAAAAACAGCATTATGCAATACCCGTAATTGTGTAATCTGGTGAAATAAGCTTCTCGCGCCTCAAACTAATGAAGAATTACTTGATGTCAACAATTCTCGTAGATAGTTTGAAACATTGGTAATTCTTGCTATTGAGCAATTGCTATGTTGGAAATAAAAATTTTATGATATACTGTATGACTTCGCTACACGCAGGTCTCTAAAGTAGTTCAATACGTAGTAAAGAATGAATAAAATGCAAAGACGAATGTATTTTCTAATAGAAACTCTTAAATTTCACATTTTATCCGTATCCCTACCCAACTGGGCCCCGCGAAATCCGTTACACATAGGGACCCACAACGGCCATGCTATTTAGTGACGGGTGAATACAGAGTAGATTACTTGTTCTCCTTCCCCCTCTTAAAAACTACGTGGGGTAGAAATAAAAAAGATAGATCTAGCCATGACTTCTTGGTCACAACGGTTAAGTCCGGCCCTGCTATGACGGGTGAATACAACGTGTTCACCCCCCCCCCCATCTTTTTTTTTCGTAAGGTTTGGCTTGCAGAAATAAAAGAGTGATCTTTCCTTTACTTCTTGTCCAAACTCTTGAGCCATGAAGGGATTTATATTTATAGATTCCAATTCGACCAACCTCTAATTTTCACATGAGAACCAGAACAACAGAATGAATCAAAACATGCTCCGGAAGCTGAAATTTAAGACCAGTGAAATTTGCCCTTGTGGAGTGTCCCCTGAGCCGAATATGTCCTTCAAAACTGCAATCTTCAACAAAAAGCCCAAACAAGTCAGTAGGGTCTGCTAAATTCGTATGGCTTGAAAAAGTTTGTGAACCTCTGCCAAAGAATAAGGTTTTTTTTCTGGAGTTAGTGGAAGGACAGTAGATTACCCTTCCTTGTCAGCCACTGGGTCACATCGCTTTCCCTGGCGCCAAGCATTATTTCCTATATTTGAAGCTAAAAATGCATATTCTGAGGTGTCTACAGAGCAATATCCTGCTACTCTTCTTTTGAAAAAGTGTATGCATTCGCTGCACTTCATTAATAGAGCGCAGTGACCGATAGAAAACAAATCAATGTGTGAAAAGAGGGAAGTTAAGCAGAAAAACCCTTTTCCTTACGCTCATGAAATTTAGTGATTGTAGCGTTGCTTTTATTTTATCGTGAAAGGTTATTTTTACCCCCCCCCCCTTTTTTTTGAACAACTCTCAGGGTATTTGTTTTCCTTTAGATTTCTTTATTGGAAGGGGTTTTAATCTGAAATATCTCTTGGCTTCGCTCATGGAATGTTCTTGCTGTAGCTTTGCCTTTTTTTTTAAATAGGAAGAAATATCTGTTCTGCTTTCATTTCTACCATAACCGTTTTGACATGATATTCTCCATCCGCCAACTTCAAGAAAAGTGCAGAGAACATAGGATGCCTCTGTATATTGCATTCATTGACCTGACAAAGGCCTTCGACCTAGTCAGCAGAGATGGCCTCTTTAAAAATGTACACATAATAGGCTGTCCACCCAAACTACTAAATGTAATCGTATCTTTTCACCAAAATATGATAGGTACATTGCAATTCAACGGTGCCTGCTCCGAAAGTTTCATTATAAACAGCGTAGTTAAACAAGGATGTGTCCTGGCCCCAACCCTCTTTGGATTCCACAAATCACCTATCCTTTAATGTGTTGTACTATCCCCTGTCTTTCGCCTTGAATAGAATCTTTCTCAGTGGCAGACCCTTCCATTATTTATGTTGTCTTTCTATCGCTTTTTCTGTCTGCCTCTTCTTCATTTTTCTGGTACTGTTCCCTAAAGGAAGGTTTTTGTGAGCCCTGACTTGTTAAGAATGTTTGTTTCTTTGGTACTCACTGTCACCTCACTTTCTTTCTCTTCATTTCTCCTTTCACATTCCCTCTTGTAACATTTTCTTACTATTTCCTGCCATCTCGCTCAATCTTTTTTTCCCTTCATACACTCCCACATTTGAATAGTACGTCTCTGGTTACTGGGATAAAACACTTGCAAGGTTTCAGTTCATGTCTTCAGAAACGTGATACTTTTGCTTCATTTATTCAACTTGTTTTGCTTCTTCCATCAGATATTGAATACATTTAATCTGATTACAAAGAAAATGTTTTTCATTTCAATTTAAAATACTGTAACATTAACGAGAACATTTTTTACGATATTCAGATAAAGTTTAACAAGTTTATATCAGATACAAAATTATTTCAGGAATAAATTTATATCGGAATAAATGGATATAAGATTATATATATATATATATATATATATATATATATATATATATATATATATATATATATATATATATATATATATATATATATATATATATATAAGAACAAAGTTTATATGAGATAAAGTTTAAGTTAGTGTCTTAATTTTAAATTCATTAATAAAAATAGACATACGGGCCTACATTTTCAATATTCAATAAGCGTAAGATACTGACCACAAGTGCGAAACATTGACTCTAGTTGTAAACCAACAGTGTGATACATTGACCAAGAATGTGAAACATCGACCAGGTATATAAGACATTGACCAGTGATGCGATCCATCGACCAGAATATTAGACATTGACCGGAAAGTGAGACATTGACCAGAACTAATACTAAGATGGAACTTAATGCATTGTAAATAGGATTGAATGAGTTTCCAGCCTGCTCTATGTGAATTCCTTTTCTCTAATAAAGTTCTTTCATGACCACTTTTGTCATTCAGGGGCCTGAGGGCCCTGCACTGGGGTTTTGTGCCTCCTCATATGGCTGCATACTGGGCAGGTTATTCCAGCTGGAGTGTCATTGGCCTTGCTTTTCGTCTCTGGCGTTTTTCTTCTGCCAGCGCTTTTCTCTTTTCCAAGGCAATTTGTAGCATTGTGAATCCATTTTCTCTAGTAAGTCAATTTAAGTATATCTCTGTAGCTAGATTAAAGTATCTTCTTACTTTGTTGGCTTACGTCATAACGACATAAATACACCATTTATTATTGCACTATGATACGATATCGAGGCATTACACTTCTGTCAGTAGCAGGAAAGATCTTTGCTCGAGTGTTGCTCGACCGACTAAACCAGTCTTTAGTGGACGAGGTCTTATCTGAAAGCCAATGTGGTTTCAGAGCCGGAAGAGGTACATCTGACATGATATTTGTTCTGCGACAACTACAAGAAAAATGCAAAGAGCAGAGCCTAAACCTGCACGCTGCCTTTGCGGACCTCAACAAGGCTTTCAACATGGTCAGTCGCGATGGTTTGTGGAGGATTTTGGCTAGGCTGGGATGCCCACCTACGTTCCTATCCATTCTCAAGCAGTTTCACGTGGGACAAAAAGGCCAGATCAGACACAATGGTGCCCTTTCTGATCGCTTCCCAATAGAAAATGGCGTGAAGCAGGGCTGTGTACTTGCTCTTATTCCATTTGCTATCTTCTTTGGTGTAATGCTGGGTCAAATGAGGCAGCGAAGGCATGAAGGCATCTACCTCCGGTTTCGTTCTCACGGCAATGTGTTCATTGTCCGGCGTCTACTATCCCATACAAGAACAAAGGAGATGGTCATAACGGAGCTTCTCTATGCCAATGATTCCGCCCTGCTAGTTCACAATGAACATGATCTCCAGAACGTGGTAAACGAATTTGCATACGCTGCCGCCTCTTTCTGTCTATCTATAAACCTCGCGAAAACAGAAGTCATGTTTCAGAAGTCACCCAACGAAACATACTCAGCCCCAAGGATCACAGTAAACGAACAGCCCCTTAACGTGGTAGACCACTTCACATATCTAGTTGGACATACAGTGGCAGGACCGCACTACAAACAGCGATGTCCTTGCGAACGCCGGTATGGACAGTATAGAGGGACTTCTTATGGTCCGACAGCTACGCTGGGCAGGGCACGTATCCCGTATGGGAGACGAACGTATGCCAAAGGCAGTCTTTTTTGTTGAGCTAAAAGGTGGTCGACGTAACAGAGACGCCCCACGGAAACGCTTCAAAGACCAGCTTAGGCGTCAACTTTCCTTGGCTGACATAGAAGAGAGCGCCTGGCTGCATGCGGCGTCGGAACGAGACAGCTGGAGGTCACTCGCGAAGGCCGCGGGATACACATTTAAGACGAAAAGAAAATCTGCTGCCGAGGACAAACGCAGACGACGAAAAGAATATCTAAATCGACCACCTGCGGACAATGGTTATGCTTGCCCTAGATGTGGCTAAATATGAAGGTCACAGCTGGGGCTGCGCAGCCACGGGAAATACTGTATTCCTCACTAATCTTCGGTCTCGAAGACAAGCATTATATATGATACACTAAACAAACTCAGTAAACTCAGTACCATGATACAGTAAACAAACTCAGCACAATGTTACAGTAAACAAACTCAGTACCATGATACACTAAACAAACTCAGCACTATAATACAGTAAACAAGCTCAGCACTATGAAACAGTAAACAAACTCAGTGCCATGATACAGTAAAGAATCTCGCACTATGTTAGAGCAAAAAAACTCAGCACTACGATACACCAAACAAACTCAGTACCATGATACAGTTAACACACTCAGCACTATGTTACAGTAAACAAACTCAACACTATGATACAGTAAATGAACTCAGCAAACTGAGTACCATGATACAGTAAACAAACTCAGCAAACTCAGTACCATGATACAGTTAACACACTCAGCACTATGATACAGTAAACAAACTCAGCAAACTCAGTACCATGATACAGTTAACACACTCAGCACTATGATACAGTAAACAAATTCAGCAAACTCAGTACTATGATACAGCAAACAAGCTCAGCACTACGATACACTAAACAAACTCAGTACCATGATACAGTAATCAAACTCAGCACTGAGCTCACAATGACACACTAAACAAGCTCACTACTATGACACACTGAACAAGCTCACTACTATGACACACTAAAGAAGCTCACTGTCAGGTGGGTTTGCTGCTTACTTAACTAGGGGTGGATATACTTGCATTGAGTTTCCAGGTTCTTTCCCACCGGAACATTACAAACCAAAGCAAAGAGTACAAGCATATAAACTTCGAACAAATGAACAACGAATAAAAATTATCGAACTGAAACGTTATTAATTAAACAATAATTATTCAAATTTAACAACATTTAATAAAACATAATTGTAAACTAATAAGATATTTCCATGTGTATCAATTTCATGGTGGTTAACATTACATTAATAATTGTTCAAATAACACACCTTTCACACGCACAATCTATCTCGACGCCCTACTGAACAGCAGCGCCATACACCACAAACAACGCTAGCTAAAGACACGGTTATAAAAGGGGGGAAGAGGACACTCTTTCCATAGCCCCAAGCCTAACACCGTACCGTTAAAACGGGAAAACAGAAAACCAGCTAACAAAAATAAAACTCTCTCCACTGCGGGAACTAAGGGTAACGTAAACATACACATACATAATATTCTAGACAACAAAACGCGCCCAATACAAACTACTTCCTATAAAATAAAACACAAAAAGAAAACTTCACGCGCGCACGACACTCATTACTATGACACACTAATTAAGCTCACTACTATGATACGCTAAACAAGCTCACTGCTATGCTTTTGTTTTACAATACCTCTTTTCAAGTCACAACTTCATGGAACCTGGATGGGAGTAAAACCTGGACATGGATCTACATAAAGAGATCCTAGAAATTGAACAGTTGATGTATAGGGCTGATAACAGAATGACAAACTCGTTGGCCACACGGGAGAAAATCTAGTTAGAACGTCATTGTTATAATTTGTCAATAAAAAATAGAAATAAATTTGAATTTAATGTTGTTTTCAGTTTATTGGTAGATTATCTTAGATTTTATTATATTTCTACGTAAATCAAATCTAGATTACATCTAAATTTTAGATCTATAATAGCATTTTGCAATAGAATAATTACACATTTGTAGTTATGGCTCAGTTTGGGACATAGAGCTGACATTGCCAAAGTACAAGCTCGATACCCGCAATGTCTATATTTTTTATAAAAATTGATTAATTTTTTATATATTGTTAGGAATCTCACTATCCAGGCTCTCTGCAAACTGCACCAAACGACACCACCAACGTAAAGAACTTGACAACTCTGGGCTTCAAAATAACGTAATAGTTTAATGTCAATAACAACAACACTGTACAATTGGCAGCACGTAACACAAGACTGTACAAATATTTCTCCGCCGTATCAACTCTTGCACTGGTCTCTCTGTCTCGTCTCGGACTTGTACTGAGCCGTTGTAACGTACTGTAGATCGGGAAGTTGTGACTGACTCGTCTCTGATACATTCGCTCTTTATATAGGGTCCCTGCTGGCCTTCTAGAACCGGGCCGAACGTCGCTCGACCATTCTGGGTGGTCATATGACTACATTCCTCGTGACGCTCCTGAGCTCTGTTCACGACGTCAATCCTACTCGAACCTTCATGTTGACACTCGTCTCGGCTGACCGTCGTGACTCGTCACGGTTGACCGCTCGTCTATAGCTGGCCTGGGGCGATTTGCGTCGGCTTATTACATCACACCACTACCCCCATCTGTGCCACCGCCATATTTATTTTATGTTGCCTAATGTAGGTATTTCTTATTTAAATGTTCTAAATTAGTTATTAAGATCTAAATAACCGTTCTATAACTTGTATAAAGGAGATATTGTCTTCAAAGTTGTTTGTTATTTGTTGTTGAAAGTCTTAAGCTAGAAAACTTCAAATTGATATTTAACATTTGTAACTTTTAAAACATTTTCATTCTTTCTGACACTGACATTTAACACTTGTGTAGTTTTATAAAGGAGGGGGGGGGGAGTCCCTGCAAAAGTAAACAATATATAGCCTGGAAATAAATCAACGGACGTAGCTGGTGGGTAATTCTAGTGTTTTAGGACACATGGCATAAAAAAGCAATGAGTTTGTAAGTTCATATTTTTGTATTATCTCCATTTTGTGCACATCCCATTTCGTTATCTTTACGTATTTCTTTGGCAGCTCTTGAATGATAACCATCAAGATGTCAAGTGTTTTTTTTAATTCCCGTCTTTGTCGAGCACTTATCTAATGTTGATCTGTTTCTTGAAAGAAATGAATCGAATCAATAGTCGATAAGCCCGTGTAACAT
The DNA here is from genome assembly GCA_036873155.1 of Biomphalaria sudanica. Taxonomy (NCBI): domain Eukaryota; kingdom Metazoa; phylum Mollusca; class Gastropoda; family Planorbidae; genus Biomphalaria; species Biomphalaria sudanica. Next base: position 4,276,008 of record JAZGLO010006670.1, read on the forward strand.
GTATGTTTCTTTAAGGTTAGGAGTGAATGCTGATAATAGGAAAGAAAATTATCCAAGAAATATTTTTTAGGACTGATTCTCAATTATGTATTGCTTTACATATTAAAAAAATATTTAGTAGACATTGTGGCCACAAAAATATTTAGAAGACATTGTGCTCACAAAAACTTTCAGTAGACACTGTTCACAAAAAAATCATTTAATAGACATTGTGTTCATAAAAACATTTAGTAGACAATGTGTTCACAAAAAGAAAACATTAAGTAGACATTATGTTCACAAAAACATTTACTAGACATTGTGTTCACAAAAACATTTAGTAGACATTGTATTCACAAAAACATTTAGTAGACATTGTGTTCACAAAAACATTTAGTAGACATTGTGTTCACAAAAACATTTATTTGACATTGTGTTCACAAAAACATTTAGTAGACATTGTGTTCACAAAAAACATTTATTAGACATTGTGTTCACAAAAACGTTTATTAGACATTGTGTTCACAAAAAATTTACTAGACATTGTGTTCACAAAAACATTTAGTAGACATTGTGTTCACAAAAACATTTATTAGACATTGTGTTCACAAAAACGTTTATTAGACATTGTGTTCACAAAAAATTTACTAGACATTGTGTTCACAAAAACATTTAGTAGACATTGTGTTCACAAAAACATTTATTTGACATTGTGTTCACAAAAACATTTACTAGACATTGTGTTCACAGAAAAAAACATTTACTAGACATTGTGTTCACTAAAACAAAGAACATATTAACTTATAAAACATAAAAGTCTGACTGATCTACTAGATTTAGTAGACATTGTGTTCACTAAAACAAAGAACATATTAACTTATAAAACATAAAAGTCTGACTGATCTACTAGATTTAGTAGACAATCTGCTCACAAAAACAAAGAACATATTAACTTATAAAACATAAAAGACTGACTGATCTACTATATTTAGTAGACAATGTGCTCACAAAAACAAAGAACAGACTCACTTATAAAACATAAAAGACTGATCCACTAGATTTAGTAGACAATGTGTTTACAAAAACAAAGAACATATTAACTTAAAACCTAAAAGACTGACTGATCTACTAGATCGTTAGAAAGGTTTTCACTTTTGACCGCAACATAGGCAGACAGGTTTTTGCACGAATATCAAAAGATATGAAGTATAAGTCACAGACGATCGTCCCCCCTACATATCAAATGTTTATTTAAAGCATGATTGCCTGCCAATATTGTTTTGAAATTACTTGTAGGTATAAATGTCTAAGAAAAATTTTCTTTCTTAACTTTCCTAGCTTTTATATGGTATTATTGATGAAAACTCGGCTTGCATAATTTAAAAAGGTTTATTCTCAGAGGCAAAAAGTTCTCATAGAAACTAAACTTTGCAAGCTTCAAAATATAATCAGCAGTGCACACTGTACGCTCGTTGATTTTCTCCCGGACTTTACATTGTTAATTATCTATTTCTTTTTTGTTATAAACATGTCATATTCAACTTCAACCTAACATAGTTAAAAAAAAAACAGGTCATATTCAACCTAACCTATTTTTTTTAGTCCGTGAATTAGTGCATATGTTACAATGAAATTTCAAGGCCCGTTGCTCCTTATGTCTCTCTCTTGTTCGCTCTTTGGAACCCCCAATTAGTTGTTGTTGTTTTAACCTGCGCATCGTTAATTTCTTCGACATAGACTTTTAAACTGATTTCGAAAGATCCGCTTCATAATGTGACCTCGACATATAGGCGCACATATGTGCTCCCCCCGCCCCCCCCCCCCCCACGTCAACAACAAAAAGTTAGTCCTTCGTCCACTCTATGACTTCAGCTTCTCAATTCTAACTACGAGATAGTATTATAATGACAACATGTCACTTTTTAAGCATTCTCCTATTTAGCAGGTTTCAGGCCTAGAGAAAAATAATACATTTTCCTATGGTCCCAATTGAATGCTACATTCCCGTTCTCCACTCTACATTTATTCGGATATTGTGTTCCCTAAATAAAAAGAAATGACAATACCTTTTTTATGATATTAGGATTATTAATTTCTTTTATTTGATTTATTCAGCGTCTTAAGAGAGTGATAGAAGGCAAGCTAAAAAGTTCCAATAATGGAAAAGAAATATTATACAGGAAGTTTTATTTTGTATATGCTTTATTATCTGTATGGACTGTGGCCTTTAGGACTTTACTTACTTAGACTTAGGTCCTCCCGCGACGTTCGGCGCATTGGGCGGCAAGCTGTCTCCATAAAGATCTGTCATTGGCAATGACGTAGAACATGTCCGGCAAACCTCATACGACGCTCTGTCAGAACCTCACTAAGTGTTCGACTCCCAGTTCGGCATAGGATTTCCTTGTTTGAGATCCGATCTGTGTAACTGACTCCCAAAATCCGTCTCAGCCATCTCTGTTGAGCCACATTTAGTCTTTTCTCAATTTTGACAGATGACTTCCACGTCTCACATGCATATGTAGCAGTTGGAATGACGATTGCGTTGAGAAGGTGTATTTTTGTCTTGAGTCCAATGGCTTGGCAAGTCCAAATAGGCTGCAGCCTTTGGAAAATGCCCCCTGCCTTTCCTATTCGGCACGCTACATCATGGTAGGCATCTCCATCATTTGTTATGATGCTGCCAAGGTACGTGAACTTGTCCAGCCTTTAGGAAAAATACCGAAAATAAAATACCATGATTTGATAGAAAGCCTGCGATTTTTCCCGAATAACAGTCGCCAGGTTGTGTATCTGCCAAAAACCATTCTTAGTGACCAGTGAGTGATATTTTACACACATATAATAGATTATATTTTCGAAAGCTTCTAGTTTTTTAGATCTAAAAATGGCAGGAAGAACGCACAAAACTACTACCGGCTTCTTCTATTCTCTTGTCTCCCTTGACGTGACTGTGCCATCAGGAAACAACAAACTGTATCGGCGAGTGTAATGGCTTTGGGCGGTTCCAGTGCTACGTGACCACTAGATCTAAAGGAACGCATGGGAGAGCTGGTAACTTGACCGATCGGATAATGTATTTCTTTTAAGTGGAAAGATTTATTTTGTTTGATTCAAGTCACTAACGTAACGGAACATTAGAATTTAGTGGTCTATAAATTGATACGGGTTTATATTGATGACTACAATAAAAGAAAAAAAAATGGCTGATAACTAAACTATACTGGTGTACATTTGATGTTGCTCACCGTGCCAAGATACAAGAAATATTTTTTTAAACAAAAGTCTTTTTAGAACTTCAATAGAATTTTTGTTTCTCTTAGTAACTATTGAATGTTAGATGTAAAGAAATGTAACTTTTTGACCTCGCAACAACCTCACCGTGTGCCTTACAAAGAATCCTGGTAAGAAAATGTTGAGCTCTATTTTACTTTATAATAATCCACTAGTAATTAATATGCCTTTAGAAGACGTTCAAGAGAAATAGTTGAACACAAAAAAACAACATCTTATACTCTTTAAAGTCTAATACTAATCTAAAGCATTGTCGTAAATACCCTACATCGGTATATAGTGCTTCTAGTTGACTTCAATTCCATACTAATATATTTAACAATAAACAAGAAACTTAAGGCCTTTATGTCTTATATATATATATATATATATATATATATATATATATATATATATATATATATATATATATATATATATATATATAAAGTGAATATATTCAAATGAATTTATAAATGGACCAACAACAATGTTCTAACTCCTAGAGATGACATATCCAGTCAGATACGAATTCTTATTGGATTTGTCTCATGATCTCGAGTTAGCCCCGCTACGAAATAACAAATCATAATTATTATCTTGAACTGTGTAGTAATGCGTTGATTTAAATCACAATGAAAAATAATCGAAAAAAAGAAGGAGCAGAAAATAAAAAAGATAAAAAGCAACTATTGCTGTAATTCTTTGCAAAAAAAATTTAGTAAATTATTAATGTTTCCTCGTAAGCACCTAAGATTCACCAACCTAAAGATGACAATATTAATGAATGAACAGGCTCAATGCAATAAGAACTACTACATCGGAGACGACAAAGATATAGACTTCAATCGAAATACAAAGAGTTTTTCTATAGACTTCAATCGAAATACAAAGAGGCTTTCTATAGACTTAAATCTGAAAAATAAAGAGTCTTTGCTAAACTTTGAAGATGCAGACAAACTAAATTTCCAAGTTATTGAGAAAGCAGTATATGACCTTGTGAGCAAAGTCCCCCTTTCAGAAATCCAGACCTTGTTAAGGTCATCTGTTTCTTTGGCCAACGGTTAACGAGCACGGTGTATTGTGACCAGCACAACGACCTTGACTTTCCTCAATTATAGGTCAGGTACGCGTTAGAGTCTTAACCAGGGGCAGATTGAGTATCAAAATCGGCCCGGGCATTACCATATAAACCGGCCCACAAATGGCATGTCATATATTTTCGGTGGGGGGGGGGGAGGATTTTTACCCCACTCCGCAATTTATATAAATATATATATATATATATTAGTGTGTGAGTATATGTAATTAATCTTCATTACATTCTGATCTTTCATTCTTTCAAACGTTTTTTCTACCCTAGAATACTCTCTTCCTATAATTAGTGGAAAGACAGTACACACCGCCAAAGGGCAGCTAGGGAGTCTAGGGGAGCGCTGTGAGCTCCCCCCAGTCGGGTCCGGGGCTAAGCCCCGGAACCAAGCATTATTTTCGTTATTTTAAGCTTTAAAAACGCAGATTCTGAGGTATCTACAGTGCAATTAGCCTGCTACTCTTCCGCTAAAAAAATTCAAAAAACAAATCTGCTATTCAATAGAGTCCAGCGGCTGGTAGAAAATGGTGAAATGCTTTAGTTTTTGTATTGGAGGGGGAAAGGAAACCACAAAAACCCTTTTAGCTACGCTCATGAAATTTGGTGACTGTAGTTTGCATAAGTTGGCTGCACTGGGGCAGTAAGTAAAGTTTCCATTTCAGACAATGAGGTCTTAGGCCACTGCAACCTAAGCGACCGCAGTGGGCCCCCACTTTCAAAGTATCCGCACTTTCATAGGACCCGCGCTAATTCAAGGTGTATACATTATTAAATTAAACCATTTTATAACTTAAAACAGATTTCCCGCGCCCTCCTGTCGATTTACCATGAGCTTCTGGAAATCTCCCGAAATTGCAAAATATACGAAAAAGTCCTTAAAATATACGGAAATATATAGAAAAAAATTGTCATTTTGGGGTGTCATTCAATATGGAAAACGCCAATTTTACGCGCGATAAATAAAAAGGACATTATGCATTAGCCGGAAATGTGTAGTCTGGAGAAAGAAGCTTCTCGCGCCTCAAACTAATGAAAGTTACTTGAGGTCAACAATTCTCAAAGATAGATAGAAACATTTGGTAATTCTTGCTATTGGCCGTGATCTATCTAGGAAACAGAATTATTATGATATTCTCTATGACTTTGTAATACGCAAGGCTCGTATTGTAATTCTGTACGTAGTAAAGAATGAATAAAATACATAGATAAATTTATTTTCTAGTACAAACTCTTAAATCTCACAAATTATCCGCTTCCCTACCCAAAATTGGCCCAGCGAAATCCGTTTAGCATAGGGCCCCACAATGGTTAAGTCCGGCCCTGCTATTTAGTGTTTGTAAAATGTTTGTTTGTAAAATGTTTGACATGTTTCGGATGTTCCTTCAGAGTTGAAGGCATTAATTATAATAGTATAAAAATTGATTTAGATCTAGATTTATTTTTTAATTAAATAATTTTTTTTCTGAGCCTTAAGTGTAGTATTTTTAGAACTATGTTATTAAAAATAAACAAAAAGAAACTTACTTTTTCTTTTCAAATCACAGAAAGTAGAGCTTTATACCCATATTTAGCTGTGAATAAGTTGGGTTGTTTGCAACTTCGCGGCTGTGTGTATGTGTTTTAAGTTAATTTCTATTAAGTATTGTTAAAGAGTTAATTGTCGCGCCTCTTTGCTGCGTTATATCAATGTTTTCTAACTTAACCTCTCTCGTCCCTCTTTTTGGTTAAATTTCATTGGAAACATTAAAAGACGGGAGAGGGAAGGAGCAAAAAAAAATGGGAGTACCGACTAGCAAACTGATGAGGCCAAACACAACCTCGAAGACATCAAAGCTGTGTTGAAGTCCATGCCGCTCGTGCATAGCAGAAACTACGGTCTAACGTTTTGCAAATGAAACTACGTACAGTGTATAGTGTATTTTTTTGTTGTTGATATTCTTGTTGAATTTCAAACAAAATTAACTGTAATAAGAATTTAAAAAAAACAATAAGAAAACGTGTTTGGGCCTTTGTGTCTTGGTGCTTTCACTTTTTTTTAAAAGTTGTCTGCATTGAAATTTTGGTCCCATTTGGTACCGGCCCACCGGGCATTTGCCCGTTTGCCCATATAGCCAGTCCGCCCCTGGTCTTAACCCCTCGTCCACCGTGTCCCCATGACCTTTTGAGATGGGAAGTTAAATACTGGAGAATGAAGAGTTGCATTTGTAAATTGAAGTCCATAAGTCTGAGAAAATGGCAAGGAGTGAAACTGAATCCTAAACAATGTGTTCGTTGAATGTTCAGATGTCTTGAATGTGAATGTCAAGTACTTGTATATGTGAATGTAGATCAGGCACATGTCAAACTTATTAAGGGCAACATAAAAAACTTACTATGACCTTAAGGGCCACAGCCAAAAATCAGTTGGAAAACATAGCCTACTAGTTTTATGATAATTAGAAACAATACAGTAGAATATTATAATTAATGGTATATCTGCCCCTTAAATAGCTACATTTGTATTACTATATTTTTTTGTAGTAAAAATTACTATGATTACGCATTGTTTTCATTGTCCTGATGCTTTAAATCTTTTCTGGGATACAAGTTGTTAATGTCTCAGGTTGAAGTTTGTTTGCCACAGACAGTCTCATCACTGATGATAAATGTGATCAGATAATCTCGAACGGTGAGGTGTTTTTGTGGAAAAGAACTGAAAAGAACAAAGATAAGTGCCATGGGCACGAATACAATTGAGAACGACTAAAACTGGTCTGAGCACCAATGGGTACTGTAATTGCTTTGCGCATAATGCTACTTGGTGAATGATGCACTGAGAATGAGTAAATGTAAAATTAGCATCAGTCTCTTACTTTTGCAAGCAGCTTTGCACCAACACAATTTCTAACCCCCCCCCCTCCAATTATGGTTGGTGCACCATCCGTTGCTAGACTAGCTAGCTAGGTTAATTAAATTATACTGTAATTTCTATCATTTCTGTAATTTCTAAAAAAAAAAAAACTTCCTCGCTTGTTGTGGAGTTATGCATAGAACAGAGCTCACGTATCTCATATAATTCCTGTTACAAGCCCTGTTACGTTTTTTTTTTGCAGTAAATATTTTACCAGAAAATTAGTGGTGACTAGTGAAAAGCTTAATAATTTAAAATTATTTTGATAATACTTAAGGTGGCCTAGCGGGCCACATGTGAAGCGGAGCGGCCCGCGAACGCAATGTTTAACATGGCTGATGTATAAGGTAGCAGGAATGTGTTCACATTACGGGATTCCCCATTCCAAATGTTACACTTTATTCATTTATTATTAAAGCTTATCATCTAATACATTATACACGTAGCTAACTATGCACCCACTAAGGAAAAGATTCGCAGTGCAATCAAGCATTTAAAAATTGGCAAATCTGTAGGACCTGACTGCATCCCAGTTGAAGCGCTAAAGATATACATTGATAGCAGTGTGAAGTTACTCTACCTTCTCTTCTGCAAGACATGGACAAAAGAAGAAGTGCCACCAGGGCGGAAGGAGTGTCATCTCATCAAACTCCACAAGAAAGGCGATTATAGATAATCTATCGATAAATTTAATAAACATTTTTTTTCTTGAATTCCAATTCCTTGAAATCTAGACTAAGAAGACGATGTGCAAACTTTTCCTGAACATTGAACTCTTGAATCAATAATGCTTAAGGTATATTTATATGGCTCTAGGCCTACATTCGGAAATTCCCGAACGCGAGAATCCTTTCAAAAACGCAATAGTCCTTTCAAAACGGATGTCGGCGCTATATCTAAGTCTAGTACTCAAGCCAAATTTACATTTATTTATTTTTTACTTTGAAAAATTATAGCGGTCAAACTAGTTTCCCCCATGTGGCCAATGAGCTAGTAATTGATTTCTCAGGCTCAACCCACGCGACTTCCATGAAGTTCTGACTTGAACTTGAATAGAGGTACAGTAAAAAGCATTTGACCAATCTTTAAGAATGTTCCTGAGATCATTGCTGAGGCCGTAGTATGTATATGCTGGCTTAAGGATCAAGAACTTTTGCAAATCCCAACCCTAACCCCCATAAAACCTAACCCTATGTGTAAATGCACACTTCCTGCACACACACACACACAAATATATAGCCTATATATCAGGGGCGGACTGGCTATATCGGCATTCGAACTTGAATAGAGGTACAGTAAAAAGCATTTGACCAATCTTTAAGAATGTTCCTGAGATCATTGCTGAGGCCGTAGTATGTATATGCTGGATCCCTTAAAGTGGCTTAAGGATCAAGAACTTTTGCAAATCCCAACCCTAACGCCCATAAAACCTAACCCTATGTGTAAATGCACACTTCCTGCACACACACACACACAAATATATAGCCTATATATCAGGGGCGGACTGGCTATATCGGCATTCGGGCAAATGCGCGGTGGTCCGGAACCCAATTGGGCCGGTAGGGTCACATGAATACCAGTAAATTGTTTTAAGATTTTACCATACTCTCTTTAAAAGCAACACTTTCAGCATAGTGATTTAAAAAAACCACAACTTCTTATATACTTTAAAGTCTAATAATAATCTAAAGCTTAGTCTTAAATACCCTATATCCGTATACAGTTACAGTGCTTCTAGTAGACGTCATTCAATTATACGTACTAAACGATAAACAGGAAACCTTTATTTCTTATAGAGATCGACGTTAATGTGAATATATTCGGATAAATCTATAAAGGGACCAACAATAACGTTCAAAGTCCTATAGATAACATCTCCAGTCACATACGAATTCTTATTGGTTTGGTGGAGTTGTCGCATGATCTCGAGTTGGCTACGAAGTCCTTCATAAATCACAATTATCATCTTGAACATTTTAGCAATGCGGTAATTGGAATCAAAATGCAAAAGAATCCAAAAGGATCGAACAGAAAAATAGTAAGATAAAAAAAAAACTATTGCTGGAATCCTGTGCAAAATAATGTATTATAATGCATGCCTATCATGTGGCAAATATAGGTATGTTATTTAACAGTTTCGTAAAATGTTCAACAATACAAGCTATTTACAAGACACTTAGGTATTCAGCTCCGGCTCCGGCCCCGGCCGAAAATCAAAGTTTACTATCCGTTTATATCCGGCTCCGGATATATATATATATATATATAGTCCCTCCCACTGTTCCACCTGGTACAGACCACCCTCTTTCATTTAATATTTACTAATGACTTAAATTGAGATTAGAGTGTTTTACGACATAATATACAAATAGTTTCAATGAGTAGCTTATAATAATAATAAGGCTTGTCTTCAAGTCTGAAGATTAGTGAGGAATATTGTATTTCCCATGGCTGCTCAGATCAGCTGTGACCTACATATTTGTCACATCCTAGGCAAGCATAACCATTGTCCGCAGGTGGTTGATTTAGATTTTCTTTTCGCCGTCTGCGTCTGTCCTCGGCAGCAGATTTTCTTTTGGTCTCAAATGTGTATCCCGCGGCCTTTGTGAGTGACCTCCAGCTGTCTCGTTCTGAGACCGCATGCAATTAGGTGCTCTCTTTTATGTCAGCTAAGGCAATTTAGCGCTTAAGCTGGTCTTTAAAGCGTTTCCGTGGGACACCTCTGTTACGTTGACCACCTTTTAGCTCACCAAAAATGACTGCATTAGGCATACGTTCGTTTCCCATACAGGACACGTGCCCTGCCCAACGTAATTGTGGGACCATAAATCCCTCTATATTGTCTATACCGGCGTTCGCAAGGACGGTCTTTCCACCGTATGTCCATGATGGAGCGCAAGCATCTTTGGTGAAAGTGCTCAAGTAGTCTTAGTTGCTTTCTGTATAGTACCCATGTCTCAGCTCCATATAGAAAGTTTGAGAGGACCATCTCTTGGTAGACATTGATTTTATAGTAGCTTATATTACATAGGTATTCAACTAACTTTGTTCAAAAAGTATTATTTCTGCATAAAAATAGCCCCCCCCAACTCAAAAGATTAGGATGAGGAGGGGATTAGATGCAATAGCCCCCACCCAACAAACCTGAATTATATTATACTAGTCTACCCACGGCGTAGCATACGCGTTATTTTGCAGGGCCAACTTTAGGCCAATGCAATCTGCGCTAATTCTAGGTGTAAATTATTAAAATAATACATGTATAACTTATAACAGAATTCCCGTAGCCTCTGATTTACCAGGAGCTCCTTGAAATCTCCTGAAATTGCAAAATATACGAAAAAGTCATGGAAATCTCCGGAAATTATTAAAATCTTTTGAAAACTCAAAAAAAAAATTTCCTGCAATATATAGACACAAATCGTAATTTTGGGGTGTCATGCTTATTGAACAAAATAAAGGGAGCATGCTATGAACACCTAAGTGAAGAATAGGCCGGATTCAGAAAAGGGAGATCTTGTGCTGACCAAATAGCAACACAGAATAATTATAGAACAATGTGTCGAATGGTAATCTCCTCTCTATGCAACATTTGTGACTTTGAAAAAACTTTGATAGTATCGACAGAGAATCTATCTGGACAGTAATGAGACATTACACGATCCCAAATAAAATAATAACCATAATCAAGAACCTTTATGAGGGTTTCACCTGCCAAGTAACCCAATGTGGCAAGCTGTCAGAGGAATTTCCAGTCACAACGGGAGTCAAACAGGGATGTCTTCTTTCACCACTCCTGTTCCTTCTAGTATTGGATTGGGTCACAAAAGAAGCCTACTCTAATTCAGGGAAAGGAATCCAATGGACTCTCACACAAAAGCTGAAAGATCTGGATTTCGCTGATGACATACACTTATTTTCACACAGGCTACAGGATATGCAAGAAAAGGTCACAGCTTTAATCGAAGTAGGAAAAAGAGTAGGCCTCAAAATAAACCACCAAAAAAACAAAAGTACTTAAAGTAAACAACAAACAGAGTTGGAGACATAGAACTGGATTCTCAGACCTTAGACCAAGTAGAAAATTTTATATACCTTGGAAGTGTAGAAATTTTATATACCTTGGAAGTGTAGTCAGTGTATCAGGTGGAACAGATGAAGACATTAAACGTCGTATAAATCTAGCGCGTGAGACATTTACTCAGCTAAAACCAACCTGGAAATCTCCCCACATCTCAAACAAGACTAAAATAAGAATCTTTAACTCTAATGTCAAGGCTGTCCTACTATATGGTTCTGAAACATGGAGAACAACTGAAGCGACAACAAAAAAGTACAGACCTTCAACACAGGTGCCTGAGAAATATCCTAAAAATGCACTGGTACGACTAAGTAGAAAACACCAAACTGTAGAGGTACAGATCCTAGCTGGAGATGGATTGGTCACACTCTTAGAAAAGATACCAGCAACAGATCTACGCAGGCCTTAGAGTAGAACCCCCAGGAACAAGACGTAGAGGAAGACCAAAAAAGAACATGGCGACGCAGTATATTAGAGGAAGCCGAGAAGACTGAAAAGAGCTGGGAAACCATAAAAAAAACTAGCAAGAGACCGTGGAGAGTGGCGTGTTTTTGTTGAGGTCCTATGTTCCATGAGAAACCAAAAGGAATGATGAAGATTATGATTCATAAAGGGAAACGCCAATCCTACGCGCGATGAAAAAAAAACAGCATTATGCAATACCCGTAATTGTGGAATCTGGTGAAAGAAGCTTCTCGCACCTCAAACTAATGAAAAATTACTTGAGATCAACAATTCTCGAAGATTGATTGAAACATTTGGTAATTCTTGATATTGAGCGTGATCAATGTAGGAAATAGAATTTTTATGATATACTGTATAGCCTCTGTACTATTTCCGGTATTGAAAGCCTAAAAAATGCATATTCTGAGGTATCTACAATGCATTGTTCTGCTATTAAAAAGTTTTATATCAAAACCTAATGTGCTATTCTTACTGATTTAGATCCTCACGCGCCGTTCGGCTCATTGGGCAATGGCAATGTCTGAAGCCTCTTCCCACCTGCTCTGAGGACCTCTAGGTTGTACTAGGATGTTCCTGTTTGCAATGTCCTCGTAATGGCCTCCATGCCATTGCAACTCTTATTATGCGTAATTCATTTGGTCGGAATACATGTCACGCAAACCTCATGCGATGCTCTGTCACAACCTTACCAAGGGGTCGACTCCCAGTTCGGCATAGTATTTCCTTGATTGAGACCCGATCTCATAACTGACTAAAAAATCCGTCTTAGCCATCTTAGCTTAGCCACATTTAGTCTTTTTCAATTTCGGCAGATGACTTTCCACTGCACTTTATTAATGGAGTCCAGCCACTGGTAGAAATTTTGTAACTTCTCTGGGCTACGCTCTTGGAATTAGGTGACTGTAGTTTGCTTTAGATTTTATATCGAAAAGGGAAGTTTTATCGTCAGAATCATCTGTTGTGGGGTTTAAACTAAAAATCTCTGGAGTTTTTTTTTTTTAAACAAATTCAAACATCCCATTTAGCTACGCTCACAGAATTTGCCAATTTGGTGAGAGTAGTTTGCTTTAGAATAATATTGAAAAGGGGGCTTTCAACCTCAAAATTCTCTGTAGGGGGATTTTAAACTTAAAACCATCTGGAGTGGTTTTAAACTTAAAAAAAGCCATCTGGAGAAGGGGGTGTTTAAACTCAAAACCCCCCTTTGGCTTGGCTAAGCTCAAAGAATTTTAGTGTGTAATTTACATTTTTTTATATTGAAAAGGTATTTTTTAGCATCAAACCCGATGAAGGGGGTTTAATCTCAAAAACCTCTTTAGCTACGCTCATAGCATTTTGAGTGTGTAATTTGCTTTTTTTTTTTTTATATAGAAGAGGTATTTTTTAGTTTCAAATACGCTTTGGTTACTCTCAAAAATTTTTGAGTAAGTAATTTGCTTTTTTTATATTGAAGAGGTATTTTTTTAACTTCAAACCCCACTAGAAGGGTTTTTAAATTTAAAACCCCTTTGGTTACGCTCATAGAATTTGTGTAGTTTGCTTTTTTCATATTGAAGAGGTATTTTTTAGCTTTAAACCCCGCTGTATGGGGTTGAGTTGGCCGAGTAAGGGGGGGTCGATTGCCTCTACCGCCCCCCCCCGATCCGCCATTGGTTTGAACCTTTACCACCTCGCCACTACGGGCTACGTCTTGTATTCCTGCTAGTAAAAACATAAAGCTGATATCTAAATTCTGGACAGACTGCATCAGACAGAGAGACACAGAAATCAGCCGATATTGTGAACGCGTACTTCCCTAGTCTCGTGTCTCACATTCACGCGAATCTTTCCATCTTAATTGAGACTTGTCAGTCGAGAGTCTAATTCGACCGGAAGCTAATCGCACTTGATGACATGGACTTAGGAGGTCTGAGGTCACCCATGTCAATGGGATTCCCATGGCTCGGTGCTTGAATCGAATCTAAAGGGTTGTCATATGTTAGTCTATCATTCTAAGATTTTTTTTATTCCGAGTTTGCGGTTCAGAAAGATTAACACTAATTCTTTTTTAATGATTGTGCAGCCATTTTGTGTTATATAAAACTTCTAGGAAATCGACCTTCATTTTTTAGACTTGTTCAATGTGTCTCCCCTGCGTTAAGCGAAGTTGACCTGAGAGAATGAAAACACATTCTATTTAAACACAAAAATGTGGCGTATTTGTTGATTGGTCGACATGCATTGATATCATGAACTAAAAGAAACAAGATTACAAAGAGAGTTTGTTTTCATCCAAACTCAGAAGGGGTTCCCGATGGATTCAGCCATGTTTGATAAGAAATGCGGTATAAATAGCAGGTCTTGTAGTTTGTTTGTTTTTTTCATTTTATTATTATTAATGTAATACACACACACACACACACACAAATCTTCATTTTGTAAGGTGGGTTGCTACCTGATCTCTTAGCTTCTGATATTCGTGCTGAAAATACAGAAATCGGCCTTTTTAATTGCATCGCTTTATCAAAGAGCGGAGTAATGGAAGGACTCGGTGGACCTATTGAGTGATCGCTTCTGATTTCTTGTGAAAACACAAACTCTCTTTGTAATCTTGACAGTTGATTCTACAGGTACTCTTATATGTATTTCAACAAATTCAACAGATTATGTGTAAAAAGAAAGACTTCTTTGTCAGCACGTTGCACTCCAAGAGGGAGTCTAGGGGAAGGGGTGAGCTCAAAGTTTGAGAAACGCTGGTGGAGAGGTTTTATTTTTTCAAGTGGAAGAAAAAAAATACTGCTTAAGTGACGGTTGAGATGACTGCTAGAGTGGTCGTCCTTGCCAATCTCTTTAGTGGGAGTTTCAGAAGGTGGGAAGGGAGGTCAACGTGGTCTTGACTGATGTAAATAGAAGAGAATTCAATTTTTCTTACTAGCAGTGGCGTAGCAAAATGCTCGTGTGAATCCAGGCTCAATAATTGGATGGTGGTTCCTCTTCCTAGATTGTGTACAACAAATACATAGTCATCATATCATCATTCATGCTTTAGTAAAATGTTCAAACGGCATTCCACTGTAAGTACTAACGTAGTACGGTAATTATACTATGATTTAAAAAATAAAGTCTTGATACAGAATGCTTATTCTACTTCTCAAAAGTAAACATCTGATCACAAACAAATGTTTTCTTAGTTATTTCCTTATGACATAAATGTACATTTCAAAAACATTCTTTTTGAACAACTGTTGAAGATGGACAACATTTTAAACTCTGTGTCAGTTAACTAAAAATACGTTTTTCATACCTGTTGAGTAGCAAAGTTAAAAAAAATACATGTATAGTGTTATGACTCTTCCATGCGCATCTTCCATGCGCACCGCCATCCAGGCTAGTGCAGAGATGCGCACCTCTAGTAACCAGACTAGAAAAGGATGTTGACATTAGAAGAGAAGAACGATTTCCGCCCAAGAAGAGAGCCAATATGAAGATGCTGTACTCAAGGCAGATGCCCCTTTGTGTTTGTCATGTCTCCGTGTAAATAAACGTCTTTGTCTCGTTGAGTTGCCCCCCCTTAAGTTATTACAATATATTACTTAATTTTTTTTTCAAATTACTACATTATAGATGTGATAATCTCCAGATTTGTACACTGAGATTCCAACATTTTTACAAAGCTTATATCAACTCACTCTGTCTGTCTGGTAATTAATTATTTTGTTTGGTATCGAAAAAAGGAAAGACATAGTACTTGAATGATGTGGTGGCATAACTCAAATTAGTTCTTTTTTACTTTTTCACTTTGTGTAAAGATATAGGTCTCGCTAAAAAGTTTGAAACTAACTATTGATAGCTAGGAAGCACTTCGCTAGCACAATGGTTAGTGTATTGTATATATGTATATAATAGTGAACAAATAGATGCTATCTTACTAGATTTTTCCAAGGCTTTTGACAAAGTTCACCACCATAGTTTGCTTAAAAAATTAAAATATTTCGGCATTAACGGTCCACTGCATCAGTGGATTAAAGATTTTCTGATAGGGAGAGAACAAACTGTAATAATAAATGGCTCTAAATCAACACCAATAACAGTAAACTCAGGTGTACCTCAAGGAACAGTCTTGGGTCCACTACTATTTTTAATTTACATAAATGATTTACCAAATTGCATTAGTTCAGGAACAAAAGTCAGATTATTTGCAGACGATTGCATAATATATAGAACAATAAAAACAAAACAAGACACAGATATTTTACAAAGAGAATTAGATGAATTACAGAAATGGGAATCAAATTGGAGCATGTCTTTCCACACAGAAAAATGTCAGTTGTTAAGAGTAACAAAAAAACTAAAACAAATTAATTCCACTTATCTTATTCATGGCAAACCAGTAACACAGACAAAAAACTCAAAATACCTAGGTGTTATAATAAATGAAAAACTGTCATGGAATCCACATATTGATGAAACTATAAAAAAATCCAACAAAGCATTAGGGTTTATTAAAAGAAATTTCTATAAATCAAATAAGAACATAAAACTAAAATGTTATTTAACCTTGGTTAGGCCAATAATAGAATATGCATCCACCGTGTGGGACCCCTCAACTCAAGAAAACATTAAGAAACTGGAACAAACACAAAATAGAGCAGTGAGATTCATAACAAACGAATATTCACATTTGACTAGGGTAACACCATTAGTAAAATCACTAAATTTAGAAAGCCTTCAGGACAGAAGACTCAAAAGTAAAGTAGCAATTATACATAAAACACTGAACCATAATCTTCAAATACAAAAACAAAATTTAATAAAATACTCTGAAAGACACAAAAATAAAGGCACATTCCTCGTCCCATATGCTAGGACAAATTTGTACAAATACTCCTTCTTCCCTAGTGCTATTAGAACATGGAATGGGTTGCCTGAGCTAGCCAGAAAAACCAGTGACTTGGCAGAATTTAAGTCATTGGTTAATATGCATGACTAAATGCATGACGCGTAGGACGTAATCATCTTCTTTTTTGAAGTAACGTCTGTATTATATAAGATAAGATAAGATATTGGCTTGAGAAAGCTTGAGTCATCGAGTTTGAATTCAAGTCGTACAACTTTTTTTAAAAATGCGCATTTAAAAAGCAATGACGATACCATTTACACAGCTACCTTCTTCTTTCCCCCAACTCCCCTCCCCTTTCCAACTGGAAATGCATTAGGTGAGTAGTGCATACTCACTGTTCTGATTAGTTCTGTCAATACGTTTAGATAGAAGCAAGGCGATACCATAAGTACTGAGCAGACTAAATATGAGAAAATATGTAGAAATATAAAAATTGGGATTGATTGTCAAATGGTCAATGATACAGGTGATAAAATCATAGTGTTGATCTAATTATTTTGTTTGATTTCGATACAATGGGAATAAATGCTACTTAATGAGAGATGTGAATATGTGGATTTAGTCCCCTTATTACGTTTTGACACGTTTTTTCCCTACTTCCCATTCTCGGATCAAGTTGAAATTGTGCATGATTATTCATAGTCAATAACAATACACGAATCAATAAAAAAAAATAGTTAGCTAATCATTTAGTACTAATTAATTTTGTTTTACATAACAGAAAAAAGACTTAAGCCCTGTAATTTTCAGATAAATTGCTATAATTAGTGATTATGTCCCGTTAAGTAAGCTTTGGTTTTAAAAAGTATTATTTTCTATTGCTTGTTTTTTTTTTCTTTTCTTGATCGAAATTGCTTGGCGTTTTTTTTTTTCCTTGGAGAACACAAAGTATTTAATGTTAACATCCTGGCACTAGACTTGTAGGCGACCATTGCGCAATGTGGAGTTCTCTATAAAGTATACTGACCCTATTAGTGATGGACAAAAGTTAACTAAAAAGTTATAAACTTTTATTTTAACTTAAAAAAACTAGTTAAGGCCATTGTTTAACTAGAAAAAAAAAGTTTAGTTAAAATCGTCGTTTAATTATTTTTTTAGTTACTTACTAAAAAATTTAATTAAAATGTGTACAACAACTTTTCAACTTGTGGTCACGTTTGAAACGCACGTCACTGTTTTCTGGTCATGTGATATCAATAACTTTGATTATCAAAAAAATTATGCAGTTAACAACTCTTTGGTCAGTCTGCATCTGAAGATGCTGGTAGAAATTATGGGAGTAAATATTTGCAATGGAAAGTAGCAGTTTTATAAAATGTTAAACATTTTTGCCAAAAGCTTCTATGCAATATTACGAATGGGGTTGTTCCGATTTTTTTTGTGAGCCACGTTGAGGTGTTTAATTTCTGTTTATAGTGAGAATTAGTGAGTAAGGTCATTATTTTATAGTTTTAATCAATTCGTTTGCGGCAAATAATACCAAGTACACCCTTTTTATAGTCTTAAGACTTATTATTGAGATCCAAGTCTAAATGGACATCTAGGCCTATAGAGATCTAAAAGCATTAGGATAACCAACTCTAGAAAAAAAAATCGTAATCTACATCCTGTGTCCAACTGATTTTAACAACCTGGCCAGCTAGACATACACATGTAGGCCTAGAGTACTGTACGTGTGTAGTCGTTGATACTACAAGGCTACCCTGCATTTTTTTTCATCAAGCGTTATGCAATAGTGTTCGATTAATGACTTAATGTGGAGTTGTCAGACAAGAAAATAACACACTGCCATGGCTAGTCAAGCATGTTTCTATATATATCTTTACACTAAAATAGTGACACACCCTCCCTGCCCAGAAAGTAGCCTAAATAGATGGTGTGTCCGACTCATTTTAACAACCTGGCCAGATAGATGTACACGTGTAGGCCTATTTTTAGTGTACTGAGTGACCATCCTCTTTTTTTTTTTTTTTTTTGCAATAGTGTTAGTTGTATTTTTAGTGGTCACACAAGAAAACAGCACATCGGCATGGTTAGTCAAGCATTATAAAATAGCTACACAGGTAAAATGTTTCTTAAAACTCCAACAATTTTGTTTCTATTTCTTTGGTTACTAGATCTAAATTTGAAATTCTGAATCTATGTTATTTAATGAGATTTTAAACTTTACCGTAAAGATTTTCCGTTATATAATAAGTTAAAATAATTTATAAAAAAAAGAGTATCCTGCCATTCTTCTCAAAAGGTCTTAATTCAAGTCAAAAATACAAGCACACATATTTATTAGACATCTTTTCTTTAATTTTATTGTGCATTAACGTTTATGTTATTACTGATTTTATTATGGATAAATATTTCTACAAAGTTAAAAGAATAAGATCGAACCGTAGGCATACAGTCGGATGATTATATAGTTCTAGTTCAACCCCGCCCCCCATCCCAAAAAAATAATAAAAAATTAGTTATGGATAGTTCAATTAATTTTCTTTGGTTTATATAAATTATATTTTGAAATGCATGATAAACTTTTAGTTTAACCACTTTATTTTAGTTGAAAACTAGTTTTAGTTTCACTTTTAAAAGTTAGTTTAGTTTCAATCACTAGATCCTAATGCATTGCAGAAGCGCCCATCTTGACAACTAAAAGAACTTAAAACAATTATACATTATGCACAAAGTCATAAAAATCTGCAAATTGTCAATCCGGTGGTCCAGCAATCGGTGACATATCTAAAACACCTTTATGTAGACAAGATCTACTTTCATGAAATCCTGGTGTAAATTATATTATAATTGCATAAGGTGAGTAGTGCATACTCACTGTTATGATTAGTTCTGAACGTACTGTCAATACGTTTAGAAAGAAGCAAGGCAATACTATAAGTACTGAGCAGACGAAATATGAGAAAATATGTAGAAATATAAACATTGGAATGGATTGTCAAATGGTCAATGATACAGGTGATGTTAAATCGAAAAATATCAAATGATAGTAATGTCAACACATGGCACATATAGTTACAAAGTGAAGAAATAAATTAAAGAAAAAAGTAGAAATCTTAATGATGACATACACAAGAAAAAAATAACCACATATACAGTGGCGTCAATAGGGTGGGTGTCACCCGGGGCGATCAGCTCAGGGTGTCACCCCCCGCTCCTCCCCCCCATCAGATATTTTTTTTGTGTGTTTCGTGAGCCATAATACACATACTTTATAATTAATTACATTAATAGATTGTTAAACAACTATAAGTTTTAAAATTCATTTCTTAAAATGTATCGATAGTTCAATTTTACAACCATGCAACCTTAAGTAAATGACACTTTCTTTTTTCTTTTCTGGATTTTGAAGTTTTAAAACGCATCGATAATTTGAAATTAATGTCTTTACGATTTCTTTTTTTGAGAGGCGCGGGGGCTGAGCGGTAAAGCGCTTGGCTTCCAAACCGGGGGTCCAATGGAATTTTTAATTTTGGGATCCTTGGGCGCCTCTGAGTCCACCCAGCTCTAATTGCTACCTGACATTAGTTGGGGAAAAGTAAAGGCGGCAGGTCGTTGTGCTGGAAACATGACACCCTCGTTAACTGTGGGTCACAGAAACAGATGGAATTTACATTCTTTGCCCTATGGACCATAAGGTCTGAAAGGGGAACTTTAATTTACTTTTACGATTTCATTTTTATTCAATGTCCCCATTGTGAAAGTGTTATGCTTTTGGTAAAGAAAAAGTTGGATTAGCCACCAATTTGTCAATAGTTTAAAGGTAGGCCTACTTTTATGTCTCTTTGGCCATCTAGTACATTTACTACAAGTAGTAAATCAAAGATAAGTAAAATAAAAGACATCTGGCAATAGATCTTCAGCTGCGCCCATAGAGGCTATAATTTTATAACGAAAAAATGATTTACATTGTATCAAAAATTTTAAGCAAAAAGCTTTTTCTGAAAAAGAATGTTATACACTTTTATTAAATAGCTTCTCTGTTGGTTTCTTACATTTCCCGTTCTCCTTTATGTACTCCATACATCGAAGCTGCATTTTGTATATTTCTGTTCTCGATACATCATAAATTCAAGCTCACTCCTTTCTAGAAATTTTAAGGTGTTAAGTAGATCTCACCAGCTTTTTTCCCCCTTAAAATTTTGTTGTTCCAATTTCGGACTTTATTTCCACCACTAACTAGATTAAGTTACTTATTTGTATTTAATTTCTGTAGAATTAGTTGAAAATAGTTGACAACAAAAAACTTACAATCGCTTGCTATTAAGTGCGCAATTCATGTGAAATTGGCACACGACAATAAGAAATTATCCCCTAAAATATCATTCAAATGATTCATAGTAACATTTCCTTCATCTTGGCTACAGTTTCTTTTACATTCAACTTCTGAAATTACATCATCTTCAGAAATCTCAATTGTCACTTATTTACTTTCTAATTTTACAAACTTGACATTCATTACATGTGAGCTTTCAATAATATTTTATGCCTGAAGAATGGTCATTTGTTAAACAGTGACTAATGGTTGGCAGCCTGATCTTACGGTGCTAGCTAGTTTTCGAATAAATTTGATAAAAAAAAGCAGTGTTTATATACATGCAGCTAATATTAATGGGTGTCACAAGCAGCTAATATTAATATTATAGCTTTTATATAGCGCTACTTTCATGCTTATAGCATGCTCAGAGCGCCTTTGGTCCAATCTCATTTGTGGACCAGTGTGGGGAGGGGGTATCTAGGAGTTGGTTTTCTGTGCTGCCTATAGGCGCTCAGTAAACACAACTCTGCACGAATCGGGTGTCGAACTTCGAGCCCCCTTCTAGGTAGCCAAGCCAAGTTCAAGCGCAATTGGCCTCTCGACCACGCTTCCCACCGCTGAAAGTAAGGTTTCACATCTGCTTTTGATATAAAGTATGCTGTAACGTTTTGGACATATGTTTAGCCAAAATATTTTTTTAATATATATATATAGATCTATTTATTAATTGTGAATAACATGTTCCAATATCTAGCAGCTAACACATACTTTTTTTAAATTGTCAGTTATTCCAAAAGTGCATTTTTTTGTTCACTTGGGTGTCACCCCCTTAATGGGTGTTCCCCGGTGCGGACCGCACCCCCTAGTGACGCCACTGCACATATACATATATACATATGTATAGAAAGAGCTTCAGATACCATTATGGAGAAAAATATACTGTCCGTGAATAACCACCTGGATCAAGGCTCCTTGAGTCAATTAAAAGTCTGTGAATAACCACCTGGATCAAGGCTCCTTGAGTCATTGCCCGGCTGCCATGGCGAATCCGAAGCATAGTTCCACATGGTAGTCCGTGTGATATTTCTTTAAAAGTGACTTATTTTGGATTCTAACGGATCTATAGGTGGACACATTGGGGACCGTCTCTGGGTTTATTTGAAACACAAACTATCTTTGTAAGCTTGTTATTTCAAAGAATCTTAATATTGAAATAAATGTTGTTTCTTTCATTCATGTTAGGCGCCATCTTTGAAAATAGTTCTTACCCACTAACAAAACACTTTGGTGCTTTAGTTTAAGAGCCATGTTTGAGACTAGTTCTTACCTGCTAGCAAAACACTTTGGTGCTTTAGTTTATGGGCCATCTTTGAGACTAGTTCTTACCTGCTAACAAAACACTTTGGTGCTTTAGTTTAGGAGCCATCTTTGAGACTAGTTCTTACCTGCTAACAAAACACTTTGGTGCTTTAGTTTAGGAGCCATCTTTGAGACTAGTTCTTACCTGCTAACTAAACACTTTGGTGCTTTAGTTTAGGAGCCATCTTTGAGACTAGTTCTTACCTGCTAACAAAACACTTTGGTGCTTTAGTTTAGGAGCCATCTTTGAGACTAGTTCTTACCTGCTAACAAAACACTTTGGTGCTTTAGTTTAGGAGCCATCTTTGAGACTAGTTCTTACCTGCTAACAAAACACTTTGGTGCTTTAGTTTAGGAGCCATCTTTGAGACTAGTTCTTACCTGCTAACAAAACACTTGGTTGCTGTAGCTTGTATTAAGTACTAGAGAGAAAAACTTAGTTTGACACGTCAACACCTTTTATTCTTTACTGTGTTCTCTAGAACTTAGTGTATGGTTTCAATTTGAACAAGGTTACAAAGACAGTTTGTTTGAAACACAAACTCAAATTCGGCCTTGAAGTGGTTCACCTAGAGTCTTCACCAGGATTCGAACACGGGACTTCCAGTTCCAAGTGCTTTATCTCTAAGTTACAGCATCTCCGTATATTTATTTAGCATACACTTAGCGTGCATTTCCAGGAAAAATACCAAGAACAAAATGCTGACCTCTTTTCAATATTTGTCGACCTAACAAAAGGCATTCGACACTGTTAGCAGAGAAGGACTCTGGAAGATTATGTCAAAGTATGACTGTCCACGAAAATTCATAACCATGGTGAGACTATTTCATGATGGCATGAAGGCTCATGTCCAAGAAAGTGGAGAACCATCATAGCCCTTCGAATTATCTAATGGGGTAAAACAAGGCTGTGTCGTAGCACGTGCACTGTTCAGTATCATGTTCTCTGCTATGCTGACAGATGCATTTACAGATAGAGAAAACATCGGGATATATTTAACATACAGATTTGATGGTGGCCTATTCAACCCGTGGCGGCTCAAAGCAAAATCATAAGCAAATTCAGCAGTAATCAGGGACTTGCTATTTGCTGACGACTGTGCCCTAAATGCCTGCTCGGAAAATGATCAGCAGAGCATTGTCAGTGACTTCTCAAGAGCATGCTCAGACTTTGGCCTTACCATTAACACAAATAAGACCCCCCCCCCGAAAAAAAATCCTGGCTACACCCATGTACCTTACTATTAGTATTACTTCACTAAGAACAGACTAAGCCACTAAGGCGTCTAAGGCAACACTACACTCTACAGAAACAATATAACACTAGATGACTAGATCTACAGCAGCAATTATAGCAGGGCAGCAATAACAATAGTAGTTAAAACAGCAGTTATATTCAGTAGCTTAAAGCATCAATAACACAACAGTTATATTCAGCAGTAATAATAGCCTGCAATACATAAATGCAAAACTATAAATACAAAATCATATATGATGTATATTCAATTAGATCTAGAACACTCATGTGGGACCAATGGGCGCCGCCATCTTTAACACAGCATGTTGACAGTAGAAAATAAAATAATTACTTTAAAATGTAAAGTATATTCACACATAGCTAAATGAATAATATAGGCCTAAAATATTTATACGACTTACAGGCCGTCCCAGGTACAGAATAATAAAATAATTACACGACAGACCACAAAGATCTTAGCTGTCACAAAGACAGAGATACTGCACTGACCACTGGTCAAATGTACACTCAACTGTTTTAAGATAGCATGTAGTACATCACTTTTTATACTATCCCGCAGCAACCTATATAAAAATATGCGGAAGTACAATTATAAAATCTTACACTAACCTATAAAAATAAAATATATAAAAATAGCTAAAAAATACATATAAAAATAGCTCTGGGAGCGCAAGCACATAATATATATATATATATATATATATATATCTTATCTTATATAATACAGACGTTACTTCAAAAAAGAAGATGATTACGTCCTACGCGTCATGCATTTAGTCATGCATATTAACCAATGACTTAAATTCTGCCAAGTCACTGGTTTTTCTGGCTAGCTCAGGCAACCCATTCCATGCTCTAATAGCACTAGGGAAGAAGGAGTATTTGTACAAATTTGTCCTAGCATATGGGACGAGGAATGTGCCTTTATTTTTTGTGTCTTTGTGTATATATAAAATTAAACACCTTATTCATACATTCAAAATTAATAACATGTTACATTGTAATAAAGAGAATCTAAAAAAAAGATTTATTCTTCTACCAAATTAGATAAATTGGCAACACGAAAAAAAAAGTTCTTGACCTGATTTAAGCTACAATTGTGTACAAATGACAACAAGACTTTCCCCTCGCAAATAAAAATTAATATCTCCATGACCATTGTCATTTGTCATACAAACTAGACATAGATCTAGACATAGTTTTAGATCTAAATCTAGATTCAAGATCTAAGTCAAGGTCTAAAACTAGATCTAAGCCTAGAATGCCCTAGATCTAGAAATAGATCGATATTATATTATTCTATGTTCTAAGTCTCTATGTCTAGATCTAGAATTAGATCTATATCTATATATAAGTCTAGATCTAGAACTAGATATAGAATCTTGATATAAAATCAACTATATCTAGACTAGAACTCGTTTTAATAAATATATGTAGATCTGGGCGCTATTTAGTCTTATTTAGGCTGTCAAGTGTAAGCCCTATACTAAGGATATATCAAAATTGCACGCTATAAAAGTAGTTCGTTATTTTTGAAACTGATAGGCCATGGGCGTAGCCAGGGGGTGGGGGTTCAAGCAACACACCCTGAAATGAAATCCCTTCCCCGCAGGGGGGGGGGGATTCGGAATTTAGTGAATTATTTTTTCCTTTGATTTTGTTTATTTTAGGTGAGATTTTAATACTAAACCATCACTTGCCCCAGCACAGCTAAGGGGGTTTTGAGTTTTAAAAAACACCTACCAGGGTTATTGAATTAAAAACCCTCAAGCAGGGGTTTTTGCAGTTATATCCACCTCTTCTATAAAATGAAAGCAAAAAAAAAAAATGCAAACGGCAATCCCCAAATTCCAAGAGCACAGTTAAAGAAGATTTTGATTTTAAAACCCCCTCCAAAATTTACAATATATCCCCTCTTCAATATAAAAAAAGCAAATTACACACTCAAAATTCTATGAGCGTAACCAAAGGGGTTTTGAGTTTAACCCCTGCCTCCTCTTTAGTAGGGTTTGAAGCTAAAAAAATACATCTTCAATGTAAAAAAAAACTACAAATTACGCAATCAAAATGTTATGAGCGTAGCTAAATAGGTTTTGACTCAGTTTTGAGTTTAAACCCCCCTTCAGTGGGGTTTGAAGGTAAAAAAATACCTCTTGTATATTAAAAACAAAGCAAATTATACACTCAAAATTCCATGAGTGTAGTCAAAGGGTTTTGAGTTTAAAGTCCCTTCCAGAGGAGTTTGAAGCTAAAAAAATACCTCTTCTATATAAAAAAGCAAATTACACACTAAAATTATTTGAGCGTAGTCAAGCCAATTGGGGAGTTTGAGTTTAAACCCACTCCTACGGATGGTTTTTTTTAAAGTTTAAAACCTCTCCAGATGGTTTTGAGTTTAAAATCCCCCTACAGAGCGTTTTGAGGTGGAAAACCTCTATCTTCAATATTATTCTTAATTCTAAAGCAAACTACAGTTATCAAATTCTATGACCATAGCTAAATGGGGTTTTGAATTTAAAAAAAAACAAAAACTCAAGAGACGTTCCACATTTTTACCAGTGGCGGGTCTCCATTAATAAAGTAAAGTGAATAGTCATCTGACGAAATTGAAAAACACTAAGACAGATTTTATGAGTCAGTTATAGAGATTGGGTCTAAATCAAGGAAATCCTAGCCGAACTGGGAGTCGACCCCTTAGTAAGATTGTGACAAACGTCGCATGAGGCTTGCGGGACATGTTCTCCGACAAAATGAATTACGCATAATAAGAGTTGCGATGACATGCTAGTACAACTTGGCGCCACACATTCATGGAGGTTCTCAGAGCTGGTAAGAAGAGGCTTCAGACATTACCAGTGACAGATTTTTGTGAAAACAACTTCACGGCAAATGCGCCAATCGGCGCCGGAGGGTCTAAGTCAGTAAGAATTTGAAATACAATTTTTTAATAGCAAGAAAATGCACTGTAGAAACCTCAGAATATGTATTTCGTTGGTTTTCAATAACAGAAATAGAGCTTGGCGGCGGGGCTCCGCCACGCGATGGGGGAGCCCACAGCGCTATCCGAGACCCCCTAGCTGGCAATGGCGGGAAGTCTACAACTTTTCCACTAACTTTAAGATGAATGAAAGAAAGAATGAAGAGTCCGAATGTAATAAAGATTAAGTACACACACACATACATACATACATATAATTAATTTTTCGCAAGGGGGGGGGGTGGTGGGAAAAAAATATTTTTTAAAAATAACATTTGAATCAGTATTCCATTCAATGAGTTAGTTAATAAATGGAAAATATATTTTATCCTTAGATGCAAATGTTTTGTACCAATGCTCGAATCAATGACCTTTTTTAAAAAGTTACCTCCCCTGAAGTTTTTAATTGAAAAATGGTGTAGGTTTTTGAAAAAACAGCTTGCAAATATAATTTTTAAAATTAGATGGTTCACTTTCGGAAAAGAAAAAAAGTAGCCGTTGCATCAGAACTTTTAATGATCTAAAATATCATGATGTCCGATTTTCATTTTCTCTTCTACATTCTGAGATCCAAACGGGCTGAACATACAGGCCACACAGAACTAATAGCGTCTTTTCCCCTTTCGGGGGCCGCTTAAAAAGCACACAAAGAAAACAAAAATTCCAAAACGTTCAATCTGAAAAGAAACAACAGTTTGTCGTTTCATTGAAACTCTCGAAGCTAGGGGAAACAAAAAACTGCAATGTGATATTTGCTTTTGTTTGTAAGGCTTCAAAGAAATCGGTTAGCACATTTTGCAGGCTGCATTGTTGACTTGTATGTAGGGGAGACAAAAACTGTCAGAGCAAAGAGAAATTCAATCAAAACGAAAACCATCATGTTATCAGATCACGATTCGGAACAAATGTTGTAGTGACAGTTCTAAAGAGTACAAGGTTGAATATGTAGCTTACAAATGCAAAAAATACAACCTAATGAAAATAAAGGTTTAAAGATAAAGGCGTATTTCTTATTTCATATGTTAGGACAAATTAATACAAGTGTTCCTTAGTAACAATAGAGCCCGAAACGGCTTACCTAAATCAGCCAGAAAAGTCTAAGTCTCTAATTAACACGCATGAATATATTAACACATGGATGTTTGTAAAATGTTTTACATATTTCGGATGTTCCTTCAAAGTTGAAGATAGTTTACTTCCTAGTCCAAACCTCCCGCAGGACGACGGGGGATGGGAGCGGGCAGGGTTTGAATCCTCGACCGTCGATAAATCCGCATGACAGTCCAGCGCGCAAACCGCACGACCAGGCAGCCATCCGAGAAGAAGGGTTGCAATTATCTTTTGAAATTATAAGATAAGATCTAAATCTAATATCACGAAGAAGATTACAAGTGGAGTTTGTTTAAACAAACTAAGAGGCGGCCCCTCAATGGCGTGTGATCTCACGGTAAGCTCCTTTAATTAATGTTATTATGTCTGCTGGCTGCTAGTCAAAATGTTCTAATTGATTCAGTGATGATGAAATTATTGCCGCCAGCAATGCAGTCCATCCGATTAATGCTTGAAAATTCGGATGAAAAATTTAGCTTTATTGATTCGTGTTTAGCATCTTTCAATTGTATGTTGTAACGTCTGATATGTTGGGATATCATTCCATTATTAGAGATTTTAAAAGAATTTCATGCTAGTTTTTTTTTAGTGTGGTATTTTTTTAGTACAACACCTCTATTCAAGTCATATTTTCGTAGAAACCCTCATGGACACGGATCTCGAAAACGGCTTTAAAAATTTTCCTAGATATTTAACAGTTGATGTATATCACTGAAAATAGAATTACGAGCTCCTTGAGCACATGGGGGAAAAACTAGTTTGACCGTTAAAATTTTTCAAAGTAAAAAAATAAAACAAGAAAATTATTTTTTTAAAGCCTTTTTTATGTGAGCAGGTCAGGAGGTGCTAGAAGACCTTTTCTCTGCTGAACATTAAATTGTACACAGTAGGCAGATGATAGCGCTACTGGGTGGGCTCAATCTGTGCACCTCGGTCTGCGACCAAGGGGCTAGAGTCGCCTAAGCAACCAGACAACTAGACTATACTAACTTAAACTAAATGAAAGCACCAACGAAACTTTACTTGAAATTAAATAATACAAAATGAAACTTTATTTACATATACAAAAAAAATAAAAAATATAATATATAAAATACACTAACCGCTACCACTGAACCCAGCAACTAACTAAAACCCTCTAAATCTACGCTACTACAAACACCAACAAACTAACCAAACCAACTAACACAAACTGATAAAACCAACTATTTAACTAAATCACTACAACTACTACACTAGACCTAAATCTACACAAACACACTACAATAAACTAGTCTAGATCTACAATATTCTACTATTACAACCAACCCATAGCTAAAACTAAAACAAGAACACCTTAGTTAGTACCTTAGTATTAGTATTCACTAAGACTAAGAACAGACTGTGGCACACCGTTCTACAGCCTGGCAGATCCTGCGGCGCTACTGATCCCAAACTGTATTGGATACTCCGTTCCTTGGTCGCATCAGCTGCGCGGAAAGGGGGGAACTGCTGTGTGGGCGACATCGTTCCGACCATAAACATTGCCCAGGCTTTCATCTTACTTATTCAAAGCCCTAACCTCAAAAAACTGGAGAGGACACTCCAGCTTCGTCTTTGGCGTTGGCCAAACACGGGAAGTGGCAGTCACCGGTTATAAGCTCAAATGTTCAATTGACGTAGAGCAGGGCATGAAGAAAAAAAAAAGAGGAGCTTCACTCTTAAACTGGGCACATGGAACGTGCGTACTCTACAAACTGGACTTAATGAAAAACTACCAGACATAGAAGATGTCAGAAAATCTGCAATAATAAACGATGAACTGTCCAGGCTCAAAGTAGACATTGCCGCCCTTCAGGAAACTCGTTTAGCTGACTCTGGATCAATCAAAGAAAAAGACTACTCCTTCTTCTGGCAAGGTAAAGCCGAAAGTGAAGTAAGGGCGTTGGTTTTGCAGTTAAGAACACACTGCTGAACACAGTAGAGCTGAAGTGCAACGGTTCAGAAAGACTCCTATCACTACGCCTTAACACATCTATTGGACATGTGACTTTGATATGTGCCTAAGCTCCTAATCTGAGTTCCACACCAGAGGCCAAAGATATGTTTTATGACAACCTTTCGTCTGCTCTTAGCGAGATACCAACTATGGGACAGCTGTATTGGGCGTTTTGGTGTTGGAAAAGTAAATGAAAATGGACAAAGGCTCCTCGAGGTTTGCTTACTACACTCCCTCTTTGTCACTAATACCTATTTCAAGACTAAACCGCAGCACAGAGTATCTTGGCGGCACCCTCGCTCCAAACACTGGCACTGACCTAATCATGGTAAGACAAAAGTGCTTAAAATTTGTCAAGCTTACCAGGTCCTACCACAGTGCAGACTGCGACACAGATCGCTCCTTGGTATGTTGTAAGATCAATCTTCTCCCCCAAAAAATCCACCATACCAAGCTGATTGGAAGACCCCAATCGGATGTAAGCAAGATGTGTCACCCTGATCTCCAGATACAGTTTGCGGAATCTTTTGAACGCGAGTATAAAAATATCTCTGAAAATACAGCAACTGAAAAATGGGAACACCTCAAGTCCACCGTACAAAAGACTTCCCTGGAAATCTTTGGAAGAAAAATTACAAAACAAAATGATTGGTTCGACTCTAAAGCAGTTATTTTAGCACCTGTCATCAGAGCAAAGAGAGATGCACTCGCTACTTACAAGACAAAACCTATCCTACGCCACCTGCTAAACCTGAAAGAAACTAGAGCCAATGCACAGAGGACAGCAAGGATCTGTGCCAATGAATACTAGATAGAGCCCAGTGAGAGTATTCAGCTCGCAGCCCAAGTGGGCAACATAAGAAGGAATCAAAAAGGCTCTCGGACCCTCTCAAAACAAGACAGCACCTCTCAAATCAACAACTGGGGAAATTATCACAGACAAGTGCCAACAAATGCACAGATGGGTTGAACATTACTCTGAGCTCTACGCCACAACAAGCTCAGTCTCTGACTCAGCCCTTAAGGTTATCATACAATTACCCACAATGAACGAGCTAGATGAAACACCCACCCTTTTAGAACTCAACAAAGCCATAGACAACATTGCTGCCCGCAAAGCACCCGAATGCGATGGTATCCCCCCAGATCTTCTAAAACAATGCAAAACTACTCTAATCCAACCTCTACACGAACTGCTTTGCAAATGTTGACAAGAAGGTGCTGTGCCACGTGACCTCAAATCAGTGAAAATCAATACTGACAATTGGGAAGACATAGCTGTAGACCGCAACAGGTAGAGAGAGACAGTGACCAAGAAAGCTATGGACAGTGAAAGTACATGGGTCTCAGCCCAGGAAGAAAAACGCACAATCCGAAAAACGACCAGCTCCTCTACCACCGAAGCAAAAGCCACCTTAACCTGCGCTATCTGTGGACGGGAGTGTCTCTCCAAAATAGGGCTCCGCAGCCACATGAGGAAGTGTGCTCTGAGATGAACCATAGTCGTCCTACGACTGAAGGAGCCAATGAAGAACAGACTAAGCCACTAGTCTAAGACTAAGTCACTATCACTAAGGCGTCTAAGGCAACACTACACTCTACAGAAACAAAATAACACTAGTCTAGATCTAAAACAGCAATTATAGCAGGGCAGCAATATTAGATACAGCAGCATGTATTTCAGCAGCGCAATAGCCGCATGTATTTCAGCAGTAACAATAGCCTGCAATACATAAATGCAAAACTATAAATACAAAATCATATATTCTACAAGATCTAGAGCATGAACAACATATTCATATCAGGCTAAGCTGGGCCCCGCCCAGCAATGTTGGGAACAACTACCAACTAGAAAATAAAACTAAATTAAAATATATCTAGCATAGTTACACACAGTGTGACATAGATCTAGTAAAAGAAAATATAAAATAATGTAAACTTTCTATACAAAGACTGGATGTATGCTTAGTATGGATACTTGGATAGTATTAATCTAGACGTTTCAGGTCAGTTCTAGGTTAAAATGTGGAATATGCATACTGTGTACACATACATCACGTTTTTCTCTTGATATCAAAATCATTGTTGCGAAGTTCATTAGAATGGTTTTAGATTTTATGCATAATACTTTCACTAAGTTTTCGAGACAGTTTTATTTATCATTTAAATTTTTGGTTCTTTTCATTCTCCGACTAGTTCAAATGTTTTTCAGGTAATGTATTCGTCATCCTGGTTGTGTTACGTCACAGACACATGAGAACCCTTACCAACGTGTTTTTCTTCAATCTGACCATCGGTGACTTTATGGTCAACTGTATATGTATACCTACAACGCTTTTCTTTTACATCTACAGGTAACAGTATTGGAATCTACCAACTTTTTTTTTACTTATTTAGTTGTGTTGCGTGACTAAGTTAACGCTTTGTGCATGACAGGGACTTAAATTTATTCAAATATATCTAGGTTCAAATTAGAGATGGGAAACGAACCAAACCCGAATCAAACGAACCGAACTTGAACCTCACTTAACACCGAACCGAACCCGAACTTTAAAACTGATCGGTACGAACGGAACCGAACAAACTGTCCTTACCTGAACCGAATTGAATTAAGGTTTGCAATATTTTTACTAAGAGAATATAAAAACTTACTTTCATTGAGATGATTGACAGTTATTTTTAATTTTGGGTCGTCTTCTTTTGATTCACCGCGAATGGTATCGTTTCATTGAATAGTTGTGCGTGAAGGAAATGGGAGAGTTGAAGAAACGAACAGTAGACTCTGACTGTAGAAACTACCAGGAGACAAGTTGGACAGATCTTTGCCCTTTATGGAGCACGAAAATAAGCTAATATTTTTTATTGTTATAGAAATGTTTGTGGCTGTTTTCAAAGAACGTAACTTTAAATAAACAGCATTAAGAAATCAAAAACATAAACAAATATTGCGACATTCTTAGTTTGAGCCACCAAGAAAAAATCGCTAAGAAATGCTTAGAGATTAAAGGTTTGACGAGAATATTTACCAAGAAGGGACAAGAAAATGAGTCGGCGGTAAGGGCCTGGTACAGAATGCGGAAACATTTATAATCGAAATATTTTAAGAAAATTAACAATGGAGTTCACACACACACACACAATGACGCGTCATTCAAACTCTCCCGCCTTGATTACTACATTGCCTTGCTAGCGGGTTTTACACGATGATAAAGTTGTGTGGATAGGTCTACTCAAAACAAGACGCGATTCTGCACTTCCTCCATTTTGGTACATTGGCTTATTGTGAGTACAAGAATTGACTAAAAGGTCATCAATGCATCCATTACCGGTACCGCAAAAGATTACCTAGATAATCTGCAAATTAACTAATGTGCTCCGTTAAGGCGCGAAATTCGCATTTTACCTAGGTAATGTGCACATTAACGGCTTCCTTACCGTTAAAGTTGAGGTTAAGGTTAGTTTGGGGTTTAGGTTTAGTGTTAGAGTTAAGAGCTTAATTAGGGTTGGGATTAGGGTTAGCTCTGTTGTAACTGTATTGGCAGAGTGATAGAGTTAATTTTGTGTGTGACCAACTGACACACGTAACCCAATCACGTGTTGGACAAGGGTCAGTGCTAGTATGAGCAAAAATCACCTTTGATTGGTCATGAGATTGAGGGCCTTCATGAGAAACTGAGACGGAGTATGTGGGACAGTTCTCTGCAGACAGCAAGAAAACCATGAAGTCAGTCCGGGTGGGGTGAGTCCTCGAGTGAAGCAGTATGAGAGACAGTAGAGTTTAGTACGGCAGTACGGTAATGAACATTATAGTCAGTTTATTGTCTTGCCAATTGTATCGTGTTGGCTGTTATTTATTTACTACTTGAAGTGCCACATAATTTTGGAACTCTTGTTGTCAAGTTGAGTTAGATCTGTTGTGTTGAGTAATGGTCACAGAAGGCCTGATTAGGAGAAAGAAAATCGTAATTTAATTTACTAGGTATCATTAAAAACAAGCTTCAGATGATGATCAACAAAAAAGGTCCCGGTTTAAGGGAAAAAAAAGAAACTTTCTAAAGTATGACAAAATAGATGGCAAAAAAGTTTGGATAAAAACACAGTACATTCGCCAGTGTGGTTGACGTGAAACTATCTGGTTTAGAAGAGAGTTCCGGTTGCTAATGTGGGAAACTGAGACTTCTGAAGTCCATAGTTTTATCCCACAGATGAGGACAATGTGTCTCCTACACTTGACAAGTATTTCTTAAGGAGCTAAAAGGCACTTTGCCAAACAGCTTGGTAGCTTGCTGGAGGAAGAATAGAGATACAAAATACCTAGGTGTTATAATAAATGAAAAAAACAGTAATGGAATCCACATATTGATGAAACTATCAAAAAATAAAACAATTTTGTTTTAGGGTTTATTCAAAGAAATTTCTATAAATAAAATGGTTAGGTCAATAATAGAATATGCATCCTCTGTTTGGGACCCCTCAACTCAAGAAAATATAAAGAAACTGGAACAGACACAAAGAAGTGAGATTCATAAGTCACAGTTGATTAGAGTAACACCTTTAGTAAAATTACTAAATTTAGAAAGCTTTCAGGAGAGAAGACTCAAAAGTAAAGTAGCAATTATAAACAAAACACTGAGCCATAATCTTCAATTATAAAAACAAAATTTAATAAAATACTCAGAAAGACACAAAGATAAAGGCACATTCCTCGTTCAATATGCTAGGACAAATTTGTACTAATTATCCTTTTTCCCTAGTGCTATTAGAGCATGGAATGGGTTGCCTGAGCCAGCCAGGAAAACCAGTGACTTGGCAAAATTTAGGTCATTGGTTAACATGCATGACGCGTAGGACGAAATCATTTTTTTTTATTTTGTTGTTGAAGTATTATATGATTCTAGACCTTCCTTTCTTTACCCTCAAACCAAGTTCATCTCAGAATGAACGAGCATTTGTTTGTTGGTACTACTAATTATTTCTGATCTTTTTTTTTTTAAATGGGTAAGGATAGCTTCATGGTCGTGCGAGTTCATACCCTACCCACAGCCCCCGTCATCCTGCTGGAGATTTGAACTAGAAGTAGATTACCTTCAACTTTATAAGATCACCCGAAACATGTCAAACATTTTTACAAACATCCCCTAATTAGAAGCCATAGTTCAGCTCGGCGTAAAATTAATATCGAGCCTTATTAAGTATAGGCTATCTATAATATCAATATTATTTGTTCTAGTCATGTTCTCCCCAAATATGTGTAAAAATAGTTGCAAGAATTTAAAAAAAAAATAATTTGACGTTGTCTCGTTTCAGGGACTGGATATTTGGTGAAACGTTATGTCGACTGACGCCATTTTTTCAAAGCACAGCTGTGTCAGTCAGTGTGTTGTCTATGCTGTCTATATCAGTTAACAGATACTTTGCTATTCATATTCCACTTCGAGCCAAGATACTGTTTTCAAGAAATCGTGTCCACGTAATGTTGGCTTCAATTTGGGGAATAAGTTTAGGAGCTTTCAGCCCGATGTTATATATCAACAAAGTGACTACCTACGGCTTGCCAGACATCTTTACTGTCAGAGCGTGCCACGAAGTTTGGACGATTGCAGAATTAAAGCACGGGTACAACTTGATCATATTTCTGCTCTTGTTTCTTTTGCCGCTCACCGTTATGAGCGCACTTTACCTGAAGATATCTATGGCTCTCTGGTCTAAGAACAGACAACTCTTTTCTAATTCCAGAAAACAGGCTTTTATGTCCACTCAAGTAGATCGCTTACTCTTACAACGTCGAAAGACAGTCCGTACGCTTGTGCTATTAGTCGTTCTGTTTGCCGGCTCCTGGTTTCCCTATTATGTTGTGTACTTCTGGTTAGAATTTAACAGCAGGAGTCTGTACGTGAGCGTCGTCAACACTTTTGTATATCCGCTGGCGCAGTTAGTCGGGCTGTCCAACTCCAGTATTAATCCCATACTGTACTGTTTCCTTAGCAACGGATTCCGACGTGCTCTATTGAACATGTGCTGTAGACGTTCCAAAAGAACTAGGAATGGACTGGTCATGACTGTTCGCTATAGATGTTCTGATGACAGTGGAGTTGGCAGTGTAGAGACAGTATTATCTTAGGCATGAATAAATTCAAGCCATGCCATTATAAAGACATAATGATAAAGGGACGATGTGAGAATCAATGATAACCACATGGCCATTAAGAAGATGTCATCAAAAGTCGGAAGACATAGTGACGATGAAGTAATACAGATTTGGACATTCAGAAGATCTAATGATAAAATCATGGATATCGTGAAAATTTAATGATAAAGTACTGATAATACAATAATCCATAAAGCTAAGCTGGTTCGATCATATTGTATAACAGCAAAACAGGAATTTACAGTCAAAGATAATCCTACAAGGTACATTGGAGGGAGCATGCAGAAAGCTGGCTGAACAACGTAACAAAAATTGGATCGGCCTTTCTTCCTATTCCGACCGGGAAACGTGAGATTTGGTAACGCGAACTGTCACAAAACCCCTACCACGAAAGTCAAGGGGCAGATGAATGATGATGACAAGATGTAATTACGCAGCCTCGGATTTTTTTTAAATTAAACTCATTTCATATTGTACCAGCAACTCATTATTTTTTGTTATCCAAGCCATCTACAATAATTATAATACATTCACTTTTATACTACTTGACTAGCAACTCCTAAAGACTGCTACTAGCAACTCCATCCTCTACTTCTTGTTGCTTTTTCAAGATTTGACATAAAGTAGCAAACAAATGAAGCTTTTTGATTTCTACTGACACATGCACACAGATAGTCATATAAAATTAATCATTTCAATTGGAAGTTATTTTAAAACTCTATAAATCATCAATAGGGCTGAGTCTATTTATGATTCTTTCCCATTAGTTTCAGGACAAATTTCATTAAATGGCTCAGTCTCAAGAGATTCACATTCAGTGTCCAAACTTCACAAAAAAATAACAACATTGACAATACTTGATACTGCATCATACACTTTTTAACTTGCTAAAGGCTGTAAGCTTTTTTTTAATCAGTTTTTGGCAAGGCTGGAAGTGTAGGGTGTAAAAGTGACTTTTCATTGTTCAGTTATTGGTTATACAAGATATTTTATAGACCAACAATGTTTATTTTTTTATTTTTTATAATACCAAATAGATTTTAAATCATTTTCATCACAATTCAAAAGGTTAAAAGTATTTCCCTTTATAATGTAACATATTTATACAAATTCAAAATATAGTTATAACAATATGCCTCTACAAGGATCCTCAAAAAGAATGTATGTAAACAATAACAAAGACCCTAAACCATTTTGTGGACTGAAACACAAGTGTATTAGCTTCATAGTATTGAAATGAAATCCACAATCTCCATCCACTAGAAATACAAACAACACAGTAATTCACTCTATGGCTATGTCTTTGATCCACTTTTGTTCCTGTTTCACAAACACCTCAGCATTCAACTGGCATACAGCAAGTGCATTCAGGCAAATATCTCAGTTACTGGATATCTTTGAAATATATATATATATATGTATAATTATATTCAGTAGCTGAATGGTTGAGTTTTAGCTTCAAGTTGACATTAGATTTTTCTAGATCATTTCATGAGTCCAAACACTTTAAGACTTTCACATTTTTCTTTTATTTTGGGAAAAAAATAAAAAAAGAAATATCAGGTTTTCTAAAAAAAAAGTCTAAATGCTGAGTTATCTGTCAGGATAATAAAAGCAGTTCAATATTCTGACAACAGAACAAAAACCATTCCCATTGTCATATACTTTAGGTCTTTAAGATTTAAATTAATATATTAAACAAAACAAAAAATAAAATAAAAACCAGTCATTGGATTGAAAATGAAATCTACATCACTTTCTAAATCAAGAAAGATAAATATCATGTTCAATTTGCTCTACTCTATTTTTCATAATATTTTGAATATATATATAAAAGCTTATATAAGACCATAAAACACTGTTACTGTTACTTCTCTCACTAAATCTTGCACTAATAAATATTGCTCTCAACTGAGTACTTTAAAAAAAAAATCAATATTAATGACTAGGATTTTTTGCTCTAGCTGATTTTATGATGTTCAATAACAATGAAAAAAAAAAAAGAACAAATGATCAAAACAATGTAACACATGAAAAAGTAAAAGATTTCAAACTTATTTTTGAAGATGGGATAACAACAAACCTGTCTTTCAATCTGATCTCATCAACTATTTTAAAAATAATTACTCCATATTACAGTCAATGATACAAACAAGATTTATTGCTCAATTAAAATATGTTAAGCAAGAAATATATGTTTCAATAATTGATATCGGCCAGTGCAATAACACAACAAGAATAGAAATTAAATTGAGAACAATCCTGAAATATTGAAAAATTACATTGAATTTATAAAATGGATCAATATAAATCCATCAATCTTGTTTCTTACTTTTTGTGTAAATTATAGTTGTTGACTTTTAATTATTTCTTTTTTATTTTTAGTCTGATTCAACATAATAATTTCAAATGGTCATTAATAATTTCAAATACAGACAGTCAGTATAAAGGTAATCAGACATTGCATTTCTTAGCAGGTCAGGGATTTGTAACTCACTAACCCAAATACCAGGCAAAAAGGTTCACAAGGTTTTAGAAGAAATGATTCAATATCATCAAATATGGTGTTCATAAGGACATAAAAAAAATATTTATTTTTATACAAACATCTCCTATCACAATAGGAACAATATTTTTCAATGCTATCCGAAGAAAATAGTCTACATAGTTCACATAATTTAGCTTTACCCAAAAGCTACATTTGTTGATGTGTGTGCTCCGATTTATCACAGAATACTCTTGCTTGAAACTTCTAAGTTGTCCAAACACCAATTCTTAAAGATTCAAACATGAGCCAATCTCTGAGAAAATATTTGACCTAGTTAAAACCTATTTTATAATACTTCCCTAACATATTCTTGGCCCAGTGAAATCTAGTATTCCTGAAATGTATGCTTTGCTGTGTTGAAATAGTTCATACAGGCTATAGTTTATTTGGTCAGAAAGCTTATCCCCTCCTTCTATGCACAACCAATGGACTGGCCCCCAATATAACACTCCCCAACCCATACTTTTGACTTGCGTTTTATTTTGGCCAGAACCTCACGAGGAGGGGAGGGGGTACTAGCAATGAATAGCCCACATTATTTACAAATAAACAATATTACAAACTGGTTCCTTCTCTTCATTTGTAGTTTTGGGTAATTATCAATAATTTTTACTTTTTGAAAACCATTAGAAATATTGGATATAAACATAGCCGCTTATTTAATTATTGAGGAAAAAAAATTAAGTTTATATTTAAATACTGTTGTTTGTTTTTGCACATGGATGTAATACTTGTGATTGGAACTAAATCTAAAACAGAACTTTGTATTCCTAAAGAAGATAGACTAAAAAAACAAAGGGAAACTGATCTGGTGATATAATTATTTAGAGAATAAACATTGCTTGAGAAAACTGTGAGATTGCAATAGCTTCTTTACAAAAGATCATTCTTTGTCAACACAAGCCTCTCATACAGTTTGTACATCATCCAGTTCTAAGTCAAAGCCTTCTTGTTCCTCTTGAGTCATATAAAATGATGCATGGAGCATGATGACAAAGAAAGAGGCACCTAAATTTAAAAAAATGTGTTAATAATTATAAAAGAGAATATAATCATAAAAGATAAAGAATTTGTTTTATTCACAATTAAAAATTTTTAAACATCTATAAACCTAACTTAATAGCATAATGCATTATTCAGTTTCTTGAATTTAAAAAAAAAAAAAAGGAAATCACTTGGGAAATAGCAAGATAATATGGCCTAACTCAACAATTAGTCCAGATTCTGATCTCTAACCCTAACCATAATCCAGCTGCTGCATCAGAACAGATGAAGGAATAACAAAATTCTCACAGACTAGGCACTTTTTAGTATTACGCCCATTATGTGTATGTCTGATACCCAATCCAAGAAGACACTGAGTAGATATTTGTCTATCAAGCATAAAACTTTTCTAGAATAAGAGTTGACCCCCCCCCCCCAAACCTTCCCTTTATTATTATATCTCAATGTTGGATCAAAGTCAAATTAAAGTGATTAGCTGACACAATTATGTTAGTAATGATATGTCTGGAGGTCAAACCTCAAGTGAACAAATACAGAAGCCCATTATTCAAGCAGTGCCATTACAAGCAATGAGGATGCATATTACAATGTAGCATGCTAAACTGGGAAAACAGGAGCTATCTTTCAAAAACCATGGCATATCTGGGCAATCAAATCAATAAGCCCAGATACCAAGATTCACCTCAATACAATCATTATCCTATTAAAACATCAAAAATGTTTATTAAATGAAATTGTTCACAAATCAAACAAGAACAGAAAACTAAAATGTTATTTAACCTTGGTTAGGCCGATATTAGAATATGCGTCCACTGTTTGGGATGGCTCAACACAAGAAAACATACAGAAACCAGTAATAGAGCAGAGATTTTTAACAAATGAATATTCAAAAAATAATATTCTCTTTTGAAGTAACATCTGTAAATTATAAGATAAGATAAGATAAGATAAAGGTTGAAAAGAGGCTAAACATGGGTCAACAACAATGACTGAGATTAGCATTTCTAGATCGCTAGAGAAATCCTCTTCTGAAGAGACATTTGTCCCCTGCTGGGGAATTGATAACAAAATGTCATATGAGATTCACAGGACACAGCCTTAGACAAGATGAAATATGTTCACTAACGACAGCCATAAGATGGATGACAAACAAGAGAAAATGAAAGCATGCCTGTCCCCATCTAGCATGGTGTCACACCTTATTCAAAACCTTAAATCTGTAGGCACTAGCTGGCAAGAGGATATGAATGTCACTTGTGAGTGATCCCTGTGGAGTGAGCTTGCTGACATATGTAATGAATAGTAAGTAAGATTAGTCTAAGTAACATACTTTAAGTTTTTGGCTCAGGTAACAAGCTAAATTGTGATTTTTTTTTAAACTTAGGAACTATTGAAACACATGACCCCACCATCCCGCAAGTGGTTAACGCTAGGATGTAATAACCTTCATTTTAATCTTCAACTTATTTAATGAAAAAATTTCTTAAAACAAAAAAGTATTAAGTATTCTTGAAACATTTAAATCTCACCTATTACCCAGAAGACAGCAGAACCAGCGCCAGCTAACCAGAAGAGAGGAAAGGAAAGAGCACCAACAGCAGCATATTGTTGGGCTAGAGTTACTTCTCTTCCTACAATACAAAGAAACTGACAAAATTTATATATACCTGATCTAGCAGAAAATAAATGTACATACTTAGACTTTCATTGCACTAATTGATGGGATATGCCTAAATGTTACCTAGTAAAGGCTAGAATTATTTATTACAAAGTTTATTATCAACTCTCTCTGTCTGTCTGGTCAACTGTTTGTACACATTATTTCTCCCACACCCTATCTCTGATCAAGCTGAAATTTTGTACAATTCTTTCTTTTACCTGACAAACAAAAATCAATAAAATAAATTAACCAATTAACTATTGGTAATTAATTATTTTGTTTGGTATCTCAAACAAGGGAAAGAGTTTTTACTAGACTGAAGTAGTTGTATAAGTTGAATTAGTCCCCTTTATAGGTTGTTGTCTGAGTCTTAGTGAACACACACATGAAATAGGACAAGACTATAGAAACAATAGATAACTATACAACCATAATCAGATTATCTCTTCACTAGCAAAGTGGTTACTGTTTTGGCTTGAGAAGGCTTTGGCCCACAAGTTCAAATTCAGGTCATTCCCCCCTTTTTAATTTTTATAAATGCTTTTTTATTTTCAGTCTAGATCTATTGCAAATTTAATGACATGACTGATCCAAACTAATTGATGCAACTATGCTTAATACAACCTTTGTTGTTTTTTTTTTGTTTTTTTAAAGAAGTTTTTTTTTTCCTTGTTAAGGAGTTTTGGGTCAATCTACATAACTGTTAAGCTAGTATAGAGTACAATTCAATACATGTGGTAGTGTTTGCAGTTTTGATGCACAGGCCATGGCAGTCAGTGCAGCCTTAAAAGTCATTGACTCTTATCTCGGGAAGGGACATTTGTGGGGAACAAAGATTGTTGTGGTCACTGACTCAAAACCTGTATATGGCCCCCTAATATTGACACTGTCATCATGACATTAGTCAAAGCAAGACTAAGATACTTGTCCAAAACACAAACACTGCACCTCAAGTAAGCATTAATGGCCAACCACTAGAAATTGTTGATCACTTTTGTTACCTTGGCTCCATCATATCCAACAACACTCTACTGGATAAAGACCTAAACAACAAGATAGCCAAGGCAATGGCCACCATGTCACGGCTGCAGAAAAGAGTCTAGGACAACATATTGCTGACTAACAGTATTAAAGCCCTAGTCTACCGGACCTGTGTGTTGAGCACCTTGCTGTACGGAAGTGAAACATGGTCAACCTACTCATGGCAGGAAAAAAAGCTGAATGTTTTCCACCTCCGATGCCTAAGGCGGATCTTTAAAATAAGGTGGCAAGATAAGATAACCAATGAGGAAGTGCTACAAAGAGCAGGGTGCCAGGACATCCGCTCTGTTATCAGCAGCAGACGCCTTGGCTGGCTTGGCCACGTTCGTAGAATGCCAGAAGGTCGACTTCCACAGGACATCCTGTATGGCGATCTAATAGAAGGCAGGAGAGCCGCTGGTCGCCCACTTCTACGTTATACGGATGTATGCAAACGCGACATGAAGCTCTTCAAAATCGACACTGGCAACTGGGAAGAGGTGGCACTGGACAGATCCTCACGGAGAGAGAGCATAAAGGAAGGATCAAAGATTGCAGATGCCATACACAACAGAAGCAGAAAGAAGGGTGAAAATGCAACGGCGCCTGGTGATTATGTATGCCCAACCTGCGATCGCAGCTGTGTATCAAGGATTGGCCTCTTTAGTCACACAAGAAGTTGCAAAGGGAAAAGATCATCTCTCGAGACGTAAAATGACACAGACATCATGACTTAGACTTAGTTCCTCCCGCGCCATTTGGCGCGTTGGGTAGCAAACTGTCTCCATAAAGATCTTTCTTTAGGTGTCAAGTTTGCTGTTTCTGTAGCAATTCAGTCATCATGGCCTCACACAAAATAAAGCAACGCTATTGCAGACTCCTTGAAGGGCAAACACCACCCACCGAACAGTCTATGAGTCTTCATCATGATCTGGCTATAATAAAAAAAATATTAAAAAAATGGAAAAGTGGTTTGAGTGCTAGACAAGTCCCAAAAAAGCCTGTGGAGTCTGGGAGCACATGAGGCACCCTGACCGCACTTCCCTGTGGTGGAGGCAGTCCAGGCCTGAGCAAGCTATTACAGCACAGAGCAGGACAGGCCACTGTCCTGTTGGCTCATATTTCCAAATTTTTATTCACTGTGCCCTTGCCTCCAAAGCTGTGGGGAAGAAGAGGAAACCATGTTCATCTTCTTTTTGACTGCCACAGACTTGCTGATCTTCGTCTCGACAGGTCTGGGAATCAAAAAATTCTCGACATGTATTGTGACGTATACACTATGTAAGACAGAAGGCTTTCTGCAAAAGAGAATTTGTGCCTCTCAAGACTTCACTTAAATGGAGTTTGATGATGATGATACTGTCAGACATAAAGTCAGATGACTCAATTACTCAACATAGAGAGGGGTATTAGAATACGTAAAAAAGTAACAGAAAGCCTTTCGAAAGAATTGAAAAGTTTACTTATTAAAATTGAAATTAAAAAATTAAATAACACTCACAATATTCCATGGTAAAAAATTAATATTGATAACAAGTCCATGGAAATAAATTCAATATCAATCTTAAATACAGACTCCCAAAACAAGCTAGTCTCTATTTATACTTTCCCCAACTTAAAGGATCCAGAATAAAGTGTACATTCTCAACACATTTTATTACATGACTGACATTTATTTAAGTTTTTTTTAGAAAGTAATGGTAATCAGTTGTTGTGCTGCTAACATAATAAATAAATAGGTGGACACTAAGTACCGTTAGTTAGCTTCATCACCAATAGAATCTGCACCAGCAAAGAAATTTAATTTTTATGAAAAGCCCATGAACTAAACTAGTCCCCCAACACAGAGGATTAGAATGTAGGTGATTTATTGTCCAAGCAATAGTGTAACAAAGAAACAAATAGCATAAACTACAACAGAAACAAAAAATGTCAATTGTTGTTTGTCACGAATGAATGTGTGTATGTATGTATAATCTATTTTTACAATCTGCCTGAATGACCGGAAGTGTGTTTTGTTGTCAGACAGAGTCCAGCGTGTGTGATATGCAGTAAAGCTGATTAAAGTTTATGTGTTTGATCTAGTGGTTTCATTGTTTTATTTCGTTAACTAGAACTGAACCAGGGACACCTAGACGTATCGAGACCTAAGGTAGATTCTATCTAGTTATTATTATAAATATAATAAGGAATCTGTGACATTGTTAAACTTTGAATGCACATACTAATGTAGGTCTAATATAAATTAATTACAAGAGTAAGTTCATGTTAAAACTACATGTATGTAAAAATGTATGGTCAAAATGTAATTCAAATCTATTAGTTATCTTTACAAAGCTTATATTAACTCACTCTGTCTGTAAATCTCTT
This sequence comes from Biomphalaria sudanica, assembly GCA_036873155.1. Lineage (NCBI taxonomy): Eukaryota > Metazoa > Mollusca > Gastropoda > Planorbidae > Biomphalaria > Biomphalaria sudanica. The sequence goes on from JAZGLO010006670.1 coordinate 4,320,362, forward strand.
TATCTGGTTAAAAGTTTGTAAACTTTATTTCTCCCATGCCCATTCTCAGCTCAAGTTGCACTATTATTTATTGGCATAGACAAGGCATGAATCAATAAAATAATTTACCTATTAGTCAATTAATTTATGGTGATTTATCATTTTGTTTGATACAAACAAGGGAAATTAATCCTTCAGTATTCACATATACGGCTAAATATGTAGGGTTTAGTCTTTTTAGATAATTGCATAGGTTATTTCTCCAATACCCATTCTTAGATCAAGTTGAAACTTTAAAAAATTATTTATTGTACCAAACAAAACATATAACCAATTAGTCAATTAATTATTGGTAATTAATTTTTGTGTTTGATATCCACTAAGGTTAATAACTTCTACACTACTGATAGGTATAGTTCAACATGAGGAATTTTTTCCCTAAGATGAGCTTCATTTTTAAAAAGGATTTTAAAAAAATAATAATATTGCTTGTTTCTAAGATATATGGCTATCAATCATTTGTGTGGGATTCGATCCAAACTCAAAAAAGAGTGAATTTCTTGAGTGAATGTATTCAAATAAAAGACCACTTTTCTAAAAGGAAATAAAAATTATTATAATGAACTGGGAAGCCATTAAAAAACTAGCAATATGACAGAAGAGAGTGGCATGTTTTTACTGAGTTCCAAGAGGAACACAAAGGAAAGATGATGATGATGATAATAATGGGTTTATGAGATGTAGAACTAAGGTATGAAAAAAAAAAACACTATACATTATCCATCTATTAATTTTTACCCTGACAAAAGTGATAGATTTTTAACTAAAAGTGTTATGTAAATTATTTTAAACATTTTTGTCAAATAAAGAGAAAAAAATATCATCTGAAATGTATGAATAATACAAGAATTTCTATTTAACTTGAAGCATCAAGGAGCCATGAAATGTGATTATTTAATAATAATACTAATCTATTCTTAGTCTCCTTCACAGCTTACTATTCATGAGTACCTGTACATATTTATAATTGGAATCTAATACTTATTAAGTTAAAAATAAAAATACAGAGGATTTGTGTAAAAAAAGCTTATGATCTATAGGGCAGATGGTGTAAAGGTCATCTGTTTCTGTGGTCCACGGTTAACGAGGGTGTCATGTGGCCAGCACAAGGACCAACCGTCTTTAATTTTCCCCAACTAATGTCAGGTACCCATTAGAACTGGGTGGACTCAGAGGTGCTCTAAAGATTCCAAAATTTAAAATCCCAGTCTTAACCAGGATTTGAGCCAGGGGACCCCAAGCGCTTAATCCCTCAGCCACTGTGCCTCCAAAAATATTTGTGAAAGTATTTATAAAAGTATATTTTTGAAACATACACAAGAAACTATCAATTACTAAAGTCATATCTTTCCCCAATAAAAATAATGAAAGATGTCCTGCATGTGGCCTAGTTCAATGTGACTATAGTGAACAATGTAGCATTTTTTTGAATAGAAAAACGGACAAACAGATCTGTCCATCGCAGCACAATTGGATTACAGATACTTAACTGTATTAAATAGAACGAACTGCCTATTAAATCTTTTTTATAAATGTGTACGTGTATGTACATACTATTTTTTTCAAAACAATACGTTCAACTTTTCATATACAACAAGCAGCAAAAGATTAAAGTTGACATCACACTATTTTGAGCACAATGAAAAAAAATATTGAACTGATTTGTCAGAAGGATTTTTAGTTTTTGAGATCTAAAAAAAAATGATTTATTAAAATTCTATAATAATAAAAATAAATGCTTACCCATAATTGTAATTTTTTGTTCCTGATTTTTAAGGCTGATGATATAACAAGCACCAAGACAAGCTGCAATAGCAACCAGCAACAAAGGAGATGTGATACTGAAATTCAAGAGCAACATCATATATTGTAATCACATTAGTCTCTAAGTAGTAGCAAAATAAAACCTGTTTTAAATTGTGAACAAAATTATAATAAATAGAAACAACTCCCTAAAGTTTTTTATCAGTAGGTATTGCCAGTTTCTTACAAACTGCAATGAAGTATCAATGATCATCTCTATTAAATAACTGCCTTTTTTTTTTAACTTACTAGGAAGATTTATAAACAAAGTGACTGAAAATGTTTAGTCAAGTTCCAGATTAAAAAAAAAAATTATAACTGTAAACTTACATGCAAACAACAACAAGGCCCAAAAAAACAAACAAGTAGTTGCCTTGAAATGCTTCAATATTTTTAACTATTCTTTTGGGAAGTGGTGCCACTGTTTTTGGGATAGCAAATTTTTTAGAATTCAAGAATTCTGTCCAGGGCTTGACACTCTCCCTAGTTTTGTGGAACCATTCTCTAGCAGATACATTTGACAGCGTCAATGACATGATTCTAGACAAAAATAAAAGAACATATGATTGTTGGAAAAAAAATCTTAAAACTGCATTTGTGCATATGTAGTATTTAAAAAATGTGAATAAATTAGACATGCCTTATGTCACTATTGTAAGGTTTGTACTAGTTATTCTTTATAATACAAGAATAATAAGAAAAAAAAAACAACTTATGTCACAGAGCAGAAGTGAGCAAGGCCAGTTAGAATTTATATATAAAGAATTATTAATTATTTTACTGGTTGTATATTTGCATCGCATCTTGGTGGTATGATGTTTAAAATAACTTAGAAGGAGTAGTTGGAAAATTCCAAGCGCTACAGAAGCTTGGATAGTTCAAAAAAGGTGGGAAAAGAGAGATGGTAAACGGTATTTAAATTCGGGGGACTGAGACGACGGTAGTAATGTGTTTAAATTGAATTGTATTGTACATTTTATATATCCTAGTTGCAGAATAAAAGTTTTGTATTTATTGTTAAATTATCTTAGTTTTGAATTTATACCTACAATTTGTATCTCTGGCATAACGCTATTGAGTTGTGTTCAGTCATTGTTTAGAAGGAGAGCACTATACAAAATTGAACATCAGAAATGTATTGTCTGATCAACACAATCTCATTGTGACATCAAGTAAACATTGTGACATCAAACACCAAATGTATCATCTCTACTTACAATGCTTGCTTCTTTTTTTTTATAACTTATAATTAAAAAATTGAAACCTTGTATTTCCTAGCAACATTTCTGTGTTTTTTTTTACCAGCCAGGATGACAGATGATCAAGACTAAAAACTAAGACTAAAATGATGTTGAACAGCAAAGTCATTAAAGTGTGAGCACTCCAGGATGTTACAAGGAAGGTTAAGGCCAACTGTGTTATATTCAGAAATTGGTATGGTAGCCTTAGCAAACATGCTGTGACAAGTTGACATTTTTTCCCCCTTTCAATGTCAGGAAGACAAGGCTTCATAAGTTCAGATTAATGTTTAATTTTTAGCTTTTCTGGATAAACACCCCTTTGGTTCTAGCTTAGTGCTATTGATGAGTCCTGCTTTTCTCTTACCTGTTAATTATTATGGTATAATAAGCTTGTATGTATGAATCACCTATTTCATTTCATTGTTTATATATATTAGCAAAAGTTTCTATTTTGTCTAAGAGTCCCCTAGGCCAGGGGTTGGCAACATGTGGGTCGTGAGCCACATGGGGCTCTTTGGATGTTAAGCCATGGCTCTTTAGTTCCATACTCAAATATTATTTATTTTATTAAAAAAAAAAAGATTGAATCAATTAACTAAGATTAGGCACAGATTCTACATCTCAGCCACTTGTACTTGCTTTTCACCTCACCCCCACCCCATGCCTTAAAAATGTAACATATTTGCAGGTGGAAGAACTCAACTTTCTTCTGCCTTATCAATGATATAGATGAGTCTTGCGACACAAAAGACACGCTACAAGTTGGCTTTCTGTGAGGTATATGTCTTCCCAAAGATTGCTAGCACTCTCGTGACCAGGGCGAGTCTTAGGGCACTGCAACCTATGCGGCCGCAGTGGGCCCCACACGTTCAGAGGCCCCGCACTAACTCTAGTTTTAAATTATTAAATTAAAACCATTATAACTTATTACAGGGTTTCCATGGCCTCCTCGTTCCATATGCTAGGACAAATTTATATAAATGCTCCTTCTTCCCTATTAGAGCATGGAATTGGTTGCCTGAGCTAGCCAGGAAAACCAGGACTTAGCATGACGCGTAGGACGTAATCATCTTCTTTTTTTGAAGTAACATCTGTATTATATAAGACGAAGAAATTGGAAAGTATACGAAAAAAAGTCATGAAAATCTCCAGAAATTATTAAATTATCCTGAAAACTCACAAAAAGTTTCCTTAAAAATAGACAAAATTTTCATTTTTGGGTGTCATTAAATATGGGAAACGCCAATCCTAATCGCGTTTAAAAAAAAAAAGGCATTGTCGACTTTCATTTAATAAAAATAAAAAGGATTTAAAACCAAAAGAGGAAGTTCCAATAGTTAATTTACTGTAATAGTCAGTTTTAATTTACATAAATGATTTACCAAATTGCATTAGTTCAGGAACAAAAGTCAGATTATTTGCAGACGATTGCATAATATATAGAACAATAAAAACAACACAAGATACAGAAATTTTACAAAGTGAATTAGAGAAATTACAGACATGGGAATCAAATTGGAGCAGGTCTTTCCACTCAGTTATTAGGAACAAAAAATAAAACAAATTAATCCCACTTATCTTATTCATGGTAAACCAGTAACACAGACCAAAAATGCAAAATATCTATGTGTTATAATAAATGTAAAAACTGTCATGGAATCCCAATATTGATGAAACTATCAAAAAATCAAACAAAGCATTAGGGTTTATTTGAAGTAATTTGTATTAATCAAACAAGAACATAAAAATAAAATGTTATTTAACCTTAGTTAGGCCAATAATAGAATATGCATCCTCTGTTTGGGACCACTCAACTCAAGAAAACATTAAGAAACTGGAACAGACACAAAATAGAGCTGTGAGATTCATAACAAAGGAATATTCACATTTGACTACAGTAACACATTTAATAAAACACTAAATTTAGAAAGCCTTCAGGACAGAAGACTTAAATGTAAAGTAGCAATTATACATAAAACACTGAACCATAATCTTCAAATACAAAAACAAAATTTAATCAAATTTGTACAAATGATCTTTCTTCCCTAGTGCTTTTAGAGCATGGAATGGGTTGCCTGAGCTAGCCAGGAAAACCAGTGACTTTGCGGAGTTTAGGTCATTGGTTAATATGCATGACTAAATGCAAGATGCGTAGAAGGTAATCTTTTTTTAAATAACGTCTGTATCATATATAAGATAAGACGTAAATATTGATTCTAGATCTAAATCTGTCTTGATCTCTTAAAAAAGTAAATCTAAAAGGCAGATGTGAATGTTTATCAGCTTTTGTTGGAAAACTATTCCTTTTATTGTAGTTGGCTCGTAAAAAATTTGACCGTGATTTTATACTTAGTAAAATATGAATAAAATGCAATGACAAATTTATTTTATTATAAAAATTCTTAATTTTTCACTTATTATCCTTACCCAGACTAGGCCTGCGCTATCTCTTTTGCATAGGGCCCCGCAATCTGTAGGGACCAGCCCTGCTCGTGACAAACTAGAGGAGAAGATTTAGCGAATGCCGTGCAAAAATGCCTTGAAGACAATAAAATCGATTTAAATAAACTAGTTTCAATAACAACTGATGGAGCCAGAAGTATGACAGGAATTAATAAAGGAGCAACTACGATTCTCCACGAATTTCTTACGTTTCACTGCTTAATAGACTGAGAAGTGCTTGTCAAAAGCACTCTACCATCGTCAGTTTAAAAAATTCTTAAACGAAATGGAGACTCAGTATTCCAACCTTCTTCTTCCCAATACAGGTATGGTGTTGAAGCTTCCAGCTTTGTGATTGAATGAAACAAATACATTCCTAAATGAGAAAGGTATTAATCACCTGAATTAGAGAACGACAAATGGTTTTAAAAATGTTACTTTACGATGGATATATCAGCAAAAGTAAATGAGATGTATCTTAAACTATGAGAAAATGAAAACCCAGCTGATGTTTTGATAGAAGATAAGAGCAGTGGCTGAGCAGTAAAGAGCTTGGCTTCGAACCGGGTCCCGAGTTAGAATCTTGGTGAAGACTGGAATTTTTAATCTCAAGATATTTTTTAAGTGCTTCCAAAACCACCCAGCTCTAATAGGTACCTGACATTAGTTGGGGAAAGTAAAGGCGGTTAGTTATTGTGCTGGCCACATGACACCCTCGTTAACCGTGGGCCTCAGAAAGAGATGATCTTTACATCATCTACCCTATAGATCGCAAGGTCTGAAAGAGAAACATTACTTGACTTATTCAAAGTGATAAATGACTTCATTTTCACTTTTCGAAGCAATTTCATGATAAAACCAGTGCAACTGTTGACAGGAATTACTTCAGCACAGTTATATTATTTAAAAAATTACAGATGAATTTGAAGATAGAGGTTTTCCACCTCAAAACACTCTGTAGGGGAATTTTAAACGCAAAACCATCTGGAGGGGTTTTAAACTTTTAAAAAAGCCATCTGTAGGAGAGGGGTTTAAACCTAAAACCCCAATAGGATTGGCTACGCTTAAATAATTTTAGTGTGTAATTTCCTTTTTTATATTGAAGAGGTATTTTTTAGCATCAAACCCCTCTGAAGGGGGGTTTAAACTCAAAACCCCTTTTGGGAATTAAGAGTTGATGTAATAGCTTAAAGATGCCATTGAGATCGAATCCTACCTCCTCTCGTTGCAATGCCTATAATCCCACTTCGACACCAATGTAATTACTTAAGGGAGGCAACTCAGTGAGATATAGATGTTTATTTACACGGAGACATGACAACCACATAAGACATCTGCCTTGAACACAGCATCTTCATTTCGGCTCTAGACTTGGGCGGAAGTCATTATTCTTCCTAATGTCAACATCCTTTTCTGTCTAGTTTCTGGCAGTGCGCACCTTCTGCACTATCTTGAATGGCGGTGCGCATGGCGGTTTATAACAATATAATATTATATTACTAGCCATATATTACCTGCAGCCCGCTGGGCTTAATTTGCGTATCACTGAAATACTTAGGGATATAGTGTATTCATAACAAATAAAGAAAATAATAATGTTACAAGTAAAGCGAATGCATGAATTCAAGAATATAAAAATATAAGGAATGGAGCTAAAAATAGCTATTCGATTATCCAATTATTGAATGAAAACATTGGCTTGTAGTGTATTTAGAAGTGCATGATATCAAGATGTTGAATATATTTTATAATATAACATAATATAACATTGTTGGTTTAATTTTATGTAGATATAGATCTAGAATCTTAAAAAACTTGAATGCCATAGTAGTCTAGTCAATAACTTAACTCTTTGAGCCTAGTAAATGGCTTGTGTTGACCTAGATCTAGCTACACGTATGCTATGAGGACATGATGAATGAAATTTTTTTATATATGTAGCTATGTTGTTAAGAGGTCTAAATGCTCATTTAAGTAAATCTTAAAGAAAAAAGTAAATTGAAAATAAAGACTTAAAATTAAACAGAATCAGTAGCTGTAGGCTTAAATGCTTTAAAAAAAAATTTTAGAAAGTAAATTGCATTTTTAATGTAAGTAGTATATTTGTATAATAATATGCCTTTATAATGCGCAATAGTATGACCTCTGTCGTTCATTTCATTAGTCATGCGACACATGTAATGGTGCCGCAATGTATGGAAAAGTATGTCAAGACGTTTAAAGCTATTTACATTTAGAGCGAACGATTTTATGTAAAAAATGTTTTTGTAAACTCAAATTCGAAGGTTAATTTTCATTAAATAATGAAATGAATAGACAATAATTTGTATGTTCATGTGTAAAAGTAAAAAATATGTTTTCTTGAATTAGGGCTACTTTAGATCTAGAGATTTTCATTTCTACGCATGCATGACCTCTCCGTCTTGTCTCATCATGTAGACATGGTAAACATTTCTGCCAAGTTTTATCAAGATTGGTCAAACAGTTTTGATTTCAATTAGTAACATACATACTCCTCACATTCTATTTTATAGTATAGATAATGGTATTATATACAGGATGGCTGCCTGGTCGTGCGGTTTGTGCACTGGACTGTCGTTTGGATTTATCGACGGTTCAAACCCTGCCCGCTCCCATCCCCCGTCGTCCTGCGGGAGGTTTGGACTAGGAAGTAAACTATCTTCAACTCTGAAGGAACATCCGAAATATGTAAAACATTTTACAAACAGTTTAGATGCTCAGATACCTTTACTGACATTCATGTTGTTTTTATTAATTTTTAAGCATATTTATCTCCCTTACCTATATTAAACTTTTTTTTGTAAAGAGAGTTTTTTGTTCTTAAGCTGTCAACTTATGACTTTTTAAGTGTATGTACTGAAATGAAGGTCTAAATAAAATGGTAATAATTAATTGATGAACTTGTTGTTTCTTTTTTTTTTTTCAATAAATTTGTTTAAAGAGAGTTTTTTGTTCTTTTATGCTATCATTTTAAAGGAATTTTAATATTAGATCTAGATCTAATAACTGCTAGAAAGAAAGACAAAACAGCAACAGAAAAACGTTGGAAAGTATTTCAAGGGAGACAGTCTAGTATTAAGCCTTAAAACCAAAATGGTGTATTTCCAATGACAATATTTGAATATATGGTAATGAGAAATAAAACTTAAAAATATATATTTTAAAAACTATTTAGGAAATCAAATTAGATATTTGTAATCTGCATTTTTTTTTCTGCATCTTTTATTCTTAAAATAAAATTATAAGAGAAACCTGATTTATATAATATATTAAATATTATATTATAGTTCACCATCATGATCATCAATGATCACTAATCAGTGAATAGGCTCTATATTTAGATCTAGTTACTAAGTTTAGTTAGTAGTTAGATCTAGTAGCTTACTACTTACTTACTCTAGTTACCCTAGTTAGTATAATACTTAGTCTAAATAGTTACTCTAGTTTAACTAGTTTAAGTAGTTACTAGTAGAGACAGTAGAGTAGATCTATCATCTAGTTCTAGTGATGATTGATAGTCATACAGTCATAGTGTCTAAATCTAGTCTTGTTTAAATCTGGGACTAGGGTCAGTAGGGAAAGGTCTAATCTAACTTTTAAAATAAAATAATCATAATGAAATGTACCTGCTTTTGAAATTATTCTTTTCGGAAGGCACGTAATCTAGTTGGCCTTCTAAAAGACCTTTATCTGCCATGACAGTTTGGACGTGGATAGGCCGTTCAGTCTGCCTGAAAAATCGTCCGTATTTTTTTTGTCCCACTTCGCCGCGAAGCGAGGTTAGGGTATCCCATTTTCTATTTAAAAGCCTCTTGTAAATATAAGTCGTATATAGTCATGTGATACACCGTTGTGCGCAGAAATGTTGACGTTTCCGTTACTGTTGAAATATTTAGATAGCTTAAGCGTGTACGAAACTGTTGCAGGTTGAAGTTTACTCTTTGTAATATCTTCGTATTCTATTGACCCTTAAGAAAATTTCAAACATCGTTTTAAAGCTCAAGACTTGCCGATTCTATGTGTGTAATTAGTTTTTTTGTAAGTATTGACAATTCCAGCGGCTTTTGATTGAAAGTAATATTTTATTTTGGTCCAATCAGATCACTCGCGCAGCCCTCTTTTTTTTTCCCTTCGCGTCATTCGCGATGTCAAAAGTAGGTCACGTGACTGGGCCCAGCCAATCCCCTTGTGCTTACCGGCTGTATAAATGGGTCAAATGAATTTTTCCTTTATTATGTTTATCAATGTATTTAGCCGTAAAAACAAACATTTTAGTTGATTTTGTATTTATTTAATTATACATTTGATTTTAGGCCATCTTGTTATGACATGGTCATAACTCCAATAAGTCAGATCATGTACATTAGAACTAGATCTAGACATCGCTTGGGGGGGGGGGGGGGGGCCATGAATGAATGCCATGTCAGATGAACGTATTTTCTCACTTAAAATATTATTTCATAATGTTAATTAAAAGTTAAATAAAATTAAAAAATCACAGGAATATTAATTTTAATGTATCTTAAAATATACAATTAAAAGCTAAATAATAATTAGATCTATAGAGATTTTAAAAAATAATTCAAAAGTGACAATGTAAGACAAGACAACCAAAAGTGGGACAAACAAATAATTAACTAAAAAATTTATAACTTTTGAACTAATTATCCGATTTTCAAAATTCTATTTGTGTCATTTATATCTCAAAATTAGCCATCTAGCTATAGTGGTTTCATTGCATATTAGTTAATAACTATTTTATCACTGAACGCCGTAACGGAGATCTTGAGACTGAGTCATTAAATAATGTGAAACCAAGCAGAACAAAAACACAAAACAAAAAAATGTAGCCAAATAATTATAATTATATATTCTAGACCTACTCGTGACTTATCGATCTATATTACTTAAAATATGCTAGATGATAGATCTAGAATCTTTCATGCATCTAGATTTTAACATAATAATAATAATATCTAGATCTACTAATATATAGATCTAGATCTAATAACCACAAAAATCTAGTTTTTCTAGCTCTCGATCAGTGTTTTAAAAAACGAAGTGCCTATTCCCAACCAGCTGGGAATAGGCTTTAGCCCTATTCCCAATCGTCTGTTCAGGTCAAATGAGGTCAAAACCTTATTCCCAGCCAACCGAAGTGTTTCTTATTTTAAAGGTCAAACAAGATGGCAGGAATCAATCATACATGCTTTGTCCAGTCACTTCTTATCTTATCTTATATAATACAGACGTTACTTCAAAAAAGAAGATGATTACGTCCTACACGTCATGCATTTAGTCATGCATATTAACCAATGACTTAAATTCTGCCAAGTCACTGGTTTTTCTGGCTAGCTCAGGCAACCCATTCCATGCTCTAATAGCACTAGGGAAGAAGGAGTATTTGTACAAATTTGTCCTAGCATATGGGACGAGGAATGTGCCTTTATTTTTGTGTCTTTCAGAGTATTTTATTAAATTTTGTTTTTGTATTTGAAGATTATGGTTCAGTGTTTTATGTATATTTGCTACTTTACTTTTGAGTCTTCTGTACTGAAGGCTTTCTAAATTTAGTGATTTTACTAATGATATTCCCCTAGTCAAATGTGAATATTCGTTTGTTATGAATCTCACTGCTCTATTTTGTGTTTGTTCCAGTTTCTTGATGTTTTCTTGAGTTGAGGGGTCCCACACAGTGGATGCATATTCTATTATTGGCCTAACCAAAGTAAAATAACATTTTAGTTTTAAGTTCTTATTTGATTTATAGAAATTTCTTTTAATAAACCCTAATGCTTTGTTGGATTTTTTTATAGTTTCATCAATATGTGGATTCCATAACAGTTTTTCATTTATTATAACACCTAGGTATTTTGCATTTTTAGTCTGTGTTACTGGTTTGCCATGAATAAGATAAGTGGAATAATTTGTTTTAGTTTTTTTTTGTTACTCTTAACAACTGACATTTTTCTGGGTGGAAAGACATGCTCCAATTTGATTCCCATTTCTGTAATTCATCTAATTCTCTTTGTAAAATGTCTGTGTCTTGTTTTGTTTTTATTGTTCTATATATTATGCAATCGTCTGCAAATAATCTGACTTTTGTTCCTGAACTAATGCAATTTGGTAAATCATTTATGTAAATTAAAAATAGTAGTGGACCCAAGACTGTTCCTTGAGGTACACCTGAGTTTACTGTTATTGGTGTTGATTTAGAGCCATTTATTATTACAGTTTGTTCTCTCCCTATCAGAAAATCTTTAATCCACTGATGCAGTGCAGCATTAATGCCGAAATATTTTAATTTTTTAAGCAAACTATGGTGGTGAGCTTTGTCAAAAGCCTTGGAAAAATCTAGTAAGATAGCATCTATTTGTTCACTATTATCTAAACCTTTTGAAAAATCATCAATTAGTCCTATTAGTTGTGTTTCACATGATCTATATTTCCTAAAGCCATGTTGGTATGGGGTGAGGACATTATGTTTGTCTAAGTGGTTTATGATGTTGCTACATATTATGTGTTCTAACATTTTACATGTGATGCTGGTAAGTGATACTGGTCTGTAGTTTCCTGGATCAGATTTTTTCCTTTTTTAAATAGGGGGGTGACATTAGCTTCTTTCCAGTCCTTCGATACTCTGCCCTGGTTAAGCGATGCCTGAAAGAGTATTTTGAACAATGGGGCTCATTGCTTAGTTTTTTGAGTAATCTAGCTGGAATATCATCAGGTCCAGATGCTTTATTTGGTTTTGTGTTGGCTAATAGTTTTTTTATTCCATTTTCTTGTACTACTAAATCTTCTATGTTGTCTACTGGTTCAAATTAAGAAATATGTCTATGTCTCCTGGGGCTGAGAATGCTGATGCAAAGTATTTGTTTAGGATGTTTGCTTTAGTTTCATTATCATTCTGTATTATGTTATGTTCATCTTTTAATGGCGCTATGCCTGTTGTTTCCATTTTCTTAGACTTAATGTATGACCATAGGTTTTTGTTATATCTTTAGATATTACATTGTTTATGTATTCACTCTGCAGCTGTCTGCTTACTTTTTGGGTTAGGTGTTTAATTTTTATATACTTTTTGTAAACTCTTTCTGCCTTGGTTTCTTTAAATTTTCTATATAGGTTTTCCTTCTGTTTACAAAGCTTCTTTAGTCTATTATTAAACCAGCATTTATTTATTTTGTTTGATGTGTATTTAGTTGGTATATGATTTTCTATAATGTTTTTAAGATGGTTTTTAATGAAATTCCAGATGTCATCGACTGGTTGGTTTAGAGTTTTAACATAGATCTAGTAAATCTAGATATAGTATTGTTCACTTTATCTATATTGACTAGATCTAGAATTTAAAGTTGTTTAATTACATTTAAAAAAAACAGCATGAAAAGAATTTAGCAATGACAATTAAATGTAATAGTATTTCTTCTCTATATTATTTGCTTTAATAAATGTATGTCATACATAAGACAAAAAAAAAACAACACCAAAGTCTCTGTTGATTGTGTTGTGCTATCTATGTAGAAGATTTAAAACTGCATGGCAAGGAGCAAGGACACATTGATTTCTAGTTTTGTTAATGATATAAGGTTAAAATACAAGAAAAGTAATAATTTTTCCCCACATTTAAAAAGGTGCCGGTATCGTATGCTGTATCGGATCGCACAGTCACAAAAAAAAGTCCCATTGCCCTGTATATGAATTGTTTAAAAAATGTTTATAAATTATAATTAGTCTATAGGTCATTCATAATAAATTAAAATTATAAACATAAACTAAGAATGCTAACAAAGAAAGACTTAATTAGTAAAGATTTTTTTCTCAGTAAATCTCCTCTTCTACTATACATAAAGGTGTATAACAAACCAAATATGTATGACATATCAAACTAGCAGTAATAGTTGAACATTACATTTCTTCTCTATTATTATTGCTTTAATAAATGTATGTCATACATATGACCAAAAAAAACCCCAACAAAAACAAAGTCTCTGTTGATCGACAAACTTTTTTTTTTTGGTGGGTGGAGGGCATTATATTTTATTGATATAAAAAAACATAAATGACATAGAAAAAAGGAAATTAACAAAGTAATGTGTATGTTTTCAATTTTATAAAATTTCAAACCTAGAAATCATACAAGTATACTACTGACATCAAATGAGAGAAATATTTATTTATTGAAATGGTGCTAAGATTGGTGGGATAATGATCATAGGTATAGAACATGATCCATTGATTCTTATTATAGTACAATCTCTTAAAGATATCAACTACTTCCACCACAACTTGGCCTTAGATTATAAAGTCCTGTGTAGGATATATCCTACCCACCTGCCTCCCCTATTTCACCTTAGTGAGAACAATAAACTTTGATATCCCCTATCCTATATTGAATAGAATCAACATAAATGAAAAAAACTCTCTGCTTTACAATATACATAGCATTTTACTATGTGTGTACACATGCTATTGCTTTGCAACAAACTTTAAACCCCATTCTTCCCAATTACATTTTTATCTCTGCCTAGTTTTGATAGTTCCTCTTTTTTATTATAGCCATCCTCAATGCACTAAGTTTTATAATAAAGATGGGAGAGGGAACATCGTAAACACATGTCAAAAAATATCAACAAGCAGTATATAGGCCTCAAAAAAAAAATGTTTACTTCAGTGCTTAAGTCAAAGCCAAGTCAAAAAAAATATATATTTAATTGGAGATGATGTGACCAGGAATAAAATGAAAACAAAAACAGTGAATAAATATATTTTATTTATCTTATAGCTATTACAAATATTCAGCTCAAAGATTTAACAAAAATATGACCTAACAATTCTATAATAAAATAACCTATAAAGTATACATTGTTCCTTTAATTACATTAGGGACAAAATAATAGAACATTTAACATTTAACTGAATAGGATTTGACCTAAACACAGTGGACTGGGAATAAGGTTTTGACCTAATTTGACCCTGTTGACTGTGAATAGGGTTTTGATCTTATTTGACCCATCCATCCGGTTGGGAATAGGGTTGAAGCCTATTCACAACTGGTTGGGAATAGGGTCAGCCTTTAAAAAATACCAAACAGGCAGTCAGAATAGAGCTCTTCTTACAAAAAGAGTAGATTTCAGTCAATGTAGTCAACAATCAATGATAAAAATATTTTCAAGATCTAGAATACTGGACCTATATCTAGATTTATATATTAATATATCTAGATCATATAGATTTAGGTAATGATCTACACACATATCTACTTAGTGTATCTTCATGGATCTATCTACTGTCTTTTTTTTATGACTATATCTAGAATAAATCTAGATGTAGAACTTGAAGTTACTGATCTGAGACATGAGTCCTGAGTAAAAAATTAAAATAATTAAAAAATTATATTTAAAACTAGAATAGATATAGATCTACATCGCGGCGGATCTACTTACTAACTTAGACTTAGACTGAGACTCTAGTTAGGTACTTTGATAAAAAAAATCAAATTATTTGAATCTAAATGAAACCAGTAACATCTGCAAAAAAGTATGCACCATGAAACAGAAAGCCATTCAATGTGACACCTGCGATGAATGGTACCATGCATCATGTCCCCATATGAATACACCTGTGTATTATGCCTTAGGCAACAAAGATGCATCATGGCACTGTGTACCATGTGGGTTACCTCAGTTTACATCAGGACTGTTTGATTCCTTTGATGCGGACACTTCTAACCCATTCAACATCCTAAACACAATCCCAAAACCAACTCACCAACCACTAGCCAGATCCACTCCTGTTAAACCTAAATCTACTAAAATTAATACAACAGCCTCACTAAACAAACCTACTAAAGAAGTAATACCAAAATACCTTAAAACCTTAGTAATAAATTTTCAAAGCATTAGGAACAAAACAGCAGACTTAGAAATTTTATTAGAATGTGAGAAACCAGACATAAATGCAGGAACAGAAACTTGGCTACATCCTGAAATTTATAATGCAGAAATTTTCAATAGTAATTATGAAATTTTTAGAAAAGATAGCGCTGATAATCATGGAGGAGTTCTTTTAGCAATAAAAAACACTCTTATAGCAGAAGAAATTACCTTACCTAACTCAAAAAACATAGAATCTACATTTTGTAGAATTAATACCACCTCAACATCCCTTATAATAGGCAGCATTTACAGACCACCAAATTCTAATTTAGAATACATGCAGGAACTATGTAATCAGATTACTACACTTAAAGAGACAAATAAAAATGCAGTTTTTTGGATTATGGGTGACTTCAACCTACCTGATATAAATTGGAAAACACTAACCATAGATAAACACCAAAACCTTAAGGACATAAATGAGCTTTTCATAGAAACTTTACACAACCTAAGTTTAGATCAAATCATTAAAAAGCCAACTAGATTAAACAACACATTAGATCTCTTCTTAACCAACAGACCTGGATTAGTAGTTGATTATGATATTATCCCTGGTCTATCAGACCATGAGATCATAAAAATACACAGTCAGATAAAAGCAGTAGCCAATACAAAAACCAAAAGAAAAATCTTACTCTGGAATAAATGTAACCTAACACAACTACACCAAGCTGCATTAAACTTTCAACAAACATTCTTATTAGAAAAAGACATTAACCAACCAGTCGATGACCTCTGGAATTTCATTAAAAACCATCTTAAAAGCATTATAGAAAATCATATACCAACTAAATACACATCAAACAAAATAAATAAATGCTGGTTTAATAATAGACTAAAGAAGCTTTGTAAACAGAAAAAAATAATAAATTGATGAAGTTGTTTCTTCTTTTTTTCAAAAACTTTTTTAAAGAGAGTTTTTTAGTTCTTATGCTATAATTATAAATGAATTTTAATATTAGATCTAATAGTATCTAGTCACGTTAACTAATACCAAATCAAATTTTGTGACCTAAAGAAGGAGTTTGTACACTAAAAATGCTTTAACTTTATAACTCTTGAAGATAACTTAATGAAATTTTCAACAGATATGCACAATCATGATCTGATAATTATTTAAATTTTAAACCATCTATGTCTATTAACACTTTTTTGTTTTAAGCCATTAATGTGGGGGTAGGTGTTGAAAAACGATAGAAACAAAATACATTTCTGTGCATAAATGTCTATAACTTTTAAACTAATAGAGTTATTTGGTTGAAAATTTTAACACAAATGCATGATTATTTGTTATTTATTGATTATATATATATAGATATAATCCTGAGCTAGCGGTTAAATCAATTTTTTTTTATCTTAGATAAATGTTGGATGGCATGTAAAAAAAAATATGTTGACTCTTGAAGTGCTCATAAATTTAAAACCATTAGAGATGGATCTACTGTCTTTTTTTTTGTCTGGAGTATATATTCTAGATCTATTATTTTATTCTAGAATAAATCTAGATCTAGAGTAGTTTATGCTATTCGGGCACCTACAGGCCAAAATTTCAAAGTTTGACTTTGACAGCGCATTATTTGATAATGATTTGACATCTAGAAACAAAAATGAAGTACCAAAATGTTTTTTAGTTTTAGAAGAAAAGGATGTCTACTTATTTTTGTACCCCTAACCTATATTTTTTATTATATTTAAGGACAAGGAGACCATGTGTCATTACTTAATTCGGACAGATTTGTCATAGTTAATTTGATTTCGGAAACCATAATTTATTTCGGACAGTCATTATATTTTGGCTTCAATAAACTCTGATTTTAATTCTATATTAATATTAACTAAATTTTAAGATACCCCATGTATTTTCCAATAAGACAGTATAGAATTATTTTTAATTTCAAAGTAGTTTTGTCATACTAAAATCAATTTATATTGTATGACTGAATAGAGTTAAATGATGAAGATTGTAGCCTATATTCATTTGTAGTTTATTTTATGTTTGCATGTTTTATGGAGAATTTTACTTTAATTTGGACTGTTTATTTTATGTTGTGTGTATTAATTTTTCACTATTTTTATTAATCATCATCATCAAACTCCATTTGAGTGAGGGCTTGAGAGGCTTAAGTCCTCTCTTACAAAAGCCCTGGACAGAAACCCTGCTATCTTGCGTAATGCGTACACGTCACCATACAGGTCAAGAATTTTTGGTTTCCCAGACCTGTCAAGGCAGAGATTATAAGTATGGGGCAAACAGAATATGAGGCACTGTTTCCTCTTCTTCCTCGCGGCGGGGGAACTGTGAATCAAAATTTGGCCATAGACATGAGAAATATGAGCCAACAGGACAGTGGCCTGTCCTGCACTGTGCTATAATAGCTTGGACAGGCCTGGACAGCCTCCACCACAGGGAAGGGCAGTCAGACTCTTCATGCGATCCCAGACTCAATGGGCTTTTTTAGATTCGTCACAGCACTCAAACCACTTTTCAATTTCTGTTTTTTGAATTATAGCCAGGGCATGATGAAAATATACAGCCTGTTCAGTTGGTGGAATATGCCCTCCCTGGTGGGCCAAGGAGTCTGCAATAGTGTTGCCAGCATGGGCGTAGCCAGGGAAGGGGGGGTCAGAATTTAGTGACTATTTGCTTTGATTTTGTTTATTTTAGGTGAGATTTTAATACTAAATCATCTCTTGCCACAGCACAGCCAAGGGTTTTTGAGTTAAAAAACCCTTACCAGGTGGTTTTGAGTTTAAAACCCCCTACCAGGGGGTTTTGGGTTTAAAACCCCCTACCAGGGGGTTTTGATTTTAAAATCCCAACCAGGGGTTTTAGCAGTTAAATCCCCCTCTACTATAAAACAAAATGCAAATGACAATCCCCAAATTCCATGAGCACAGTTAAGGAAGATTTTGATTTTAAAACCCTTCCGAAATTTACGATAAACCCCCTCTTCAATATAAAAAAAGCAAATTAAACACTCAAAAATTAGAAGGGTTTTGAATTTAAACACCCCCCCCCCCTCCTCTTCAGTAGGGTTTGAAGCTAAAAAATACCTCTTCGATATGTAAAAAAGCTAATTACGCACTCAAAATGTTATGAGTGTAGTTAAATGGGATTTGACTCAGTTTTGAGTTTAAACCCCCCTTCAACGGCGTTTGAAGCTAAAAAATACTTCTTTAATATATATAAAAAAAAAACTAATTACGCACTCAAAATGTTATGAGCCTAGCTTAATGGGTTTTGATTAAGTTTTCAGTTTAAATTTTCAATATAAAAAAAAAAGCAAATTACACACTTTAAAATCTATGAGCGTAGCCAAAGGGGTTTTGAGTTTAAACCCCCTGCCAGCGGGGTTTGGAGCTCAAAAATACATCTTCAATGTAAAAAAAAAGCAAATTACTCACTCAAAATGCTATGAGCCATGTCAAAAGAGGTTTGAGTTTAAACCTACATTCAAAGCGGTTTGATGCTAAAAAAATACCTTTTCAATATAAAAAAAGCAAATTACACACTAAAATTATTTGAGCGTAGCCAAGCCGATTTGGGGGTTTTGATTTTAAGCCCCTCTCCTACAGATGGCTTTTTTTTAAAGTTTAAAACCCCTCCAGATAGTTTTGAGTTTAAAATCACCTTACAGAGTGTTTTGAGGTGGAAAACCTCTATCTTCAATATTATTCTAAAGCAAACTACAGTTACCAAATTCTATGACCATAGCTAAATGAGGGATTTGAATTTAAAAATTTTAAAAATCCAGATTTTTTAGTTTAAAACCCCCAACAGATGATTTTGATGATAAAACTTCCCTTTTCGATATAAAATCTAAAGCAAACTAAAGTCACCTAATTCCAAGAGCGTATTCAAGAGAGGTTACATATTTCTACCAGTGACGGGGTTCCAATAATAAAGTGTAGTAAATAGTCATCTGCGAAATTGAAAAACACTAAATGTGTCTCAACAAATATGGCTAAGACATATTTTAGGAGTCAGTTATAGAGATCGGGTCTAAATCATGAAAATCCTATGTCGAACTGGGAGTCGAACACTTAGTAAGATTGTGACAGAGCGTCGCATGAGGTTTACCGGACATGTTCTCAGACAAAATGAATTATGCATAATAAGAGTCGCGATGACAAGTACAACTTGGCGCCACACATTCATGGAGGTCCTTAGAGCAGGTGGGAAGAGGCTTCAGACATTACAAGTGACAGATCTTTGTGGAACAGCTTGACGGCAAATGCGCCGAAAGGTGTGGGACGGTCTAAGTAAGTAAGCACATTAGGTTTTTGAAATAAAACTTTTTAGTAGCAAACAAATGCACTGTAGATACCTCAGAATATGCATTTTGTTGGCTTTCAATACCAGAAATAGCGCTTGGCTAGACCCTTGGCTTGGCCTGTAGTACTGAGTTTGAGTCAGTGACCACAACAGTCTGTGTTGCCCTCAAATGTTCCTCGCCGAGTTGAAATTCAATGACCTTTAAGCCTTCACAGACTGCCATGGTCTCCGCATCAAAACTGCAAACATTACCACATGGTCCATAGAATTTTACTGAGTAAGAGCCAAGAAAGTCAATGTAGGCTCCATAGCCTGCTCTTCCAGAATCTATCAATGCCGACCCATCAATATGCAAAAAATAGCACTGGGCTTGAAGGCATTAATGGTCTCCAGTGCTAGAATTTGAAGGTCGTTAGATGAACGACTTAGCTTAGTTGCATTAGTGTTTACTAGTTTCAATCGTATGTCTGGGGTCGTTGGGCGACATCAAGGGGTAGGGGATGAAAACGTTGAATGTTTTGTCGGTTGGTGGAGAGGCCAGCTTTATCAGATAGTCTAGTGGCATGATGCATAAAAGACTGCATCAGGATACACATCTTCTGCATTTCCAACCATCCACTAATTTTCTAGCTGGGAGGTATTCATCCAGCTTTTTATACCGCTCAAAGTAGGTCAGTACTGTTCTTTCCCTCCTAAGGTTTAGTGGACCTACATTAGCCATTTTTTTAGCCGCATTTACTGAGCTTGTCCTAAAGGTTCCACAGACAAATCTTATTGCTTGGGACTGTATTTTGTCAAGTTGTTCAAGAGCTGTCCTAGAGCCATAAATTTGCACAGGTAGGCTGTAGTCTATCTGTGATCGGACTGCTCCTAAATACAGTGATTAGAGCATGTTTGCTTGGGCTCCCCACTTCGTGGATGCCAGCTTCCGCACAATGCAAAGTTTCCCTGAGGTCTTTCTTGCAACTTACTGGATGTGCTCAATTATTTTTAGTTTGCGATCTAAAGTTACACCAAGGTACTTGGGTAGCTCTTCCATGCTGAGAGCCACTCTGTTAAGGGAGAGCCAGAAAGGTTGCACGAGAATGCCAGTCCAGAGTGTGAACAGAGAATAGACCGTCTTGTCTGTACATCCTTGTTCTTATTGTACGCTCTTGTAGGAAGTCTCTGATCCAGTAATATATCCGTCCCCGCACCCTCACGGCTCTTATCTTATGAAGCAAACCAGGCCGCCGTAATTTATCATATGCCTGTTTGAAGTCAATGAAGACTGCGTATGTGCTTTTTGGTCTTTTGGAATCCATCTGCTACGCTCTGCACAAAGATGTTGACTTGGTCCATAGCGGACATTCCAGCCTTGAAACCAGCCTGTTCTGGAGCTATAAGACGGGCACTCTCAAGGTACCAAACCAGACACTCATTTATTATTTTAGATGTGAGTGAGATGGGCTTGTAGCCCTCAGCAGCCCTCAGCCCTTTTTGGTATAGGAATAATGGTGGCACGTTTTCAGGCCCTAAGCAGATGACCATCAGCCCAGGTTCTATTTACAAAAGCCAAGAGCACAGCCCTTCCTTTCCCCTTTACATGCTTGAGCATTTCGGGGTAATACCATCCGGCCCAGGAGCCTTTTTGAGCTGGCATTTCCTTAAGCTCGCCTATCGAGAAGGGGGAGTTTATCATTCCATTAGCACTTTCGGTCTGTGGTTCCTTTCTGTCTTTTTTTATTAATATATAATTTCAAATTAGGTTGTTTTTTTTTTTTGTTTTTTTTTTTTTGGTTGTTTTTTTTGTGGTTTCTGAGAATGAACATGTTATTAATATTATTTATATTATTTACATTCAGCAATAAGTAAAAAAAAAAAATATAAAAAAAAACAACAATTGGTTATATTTATTTTTGGAAAGTTGTCCAAAATAAATTTTCCAATTTGAAACCCAACACCCCTTTAAGATTTTAATGGCACATCTTTGAAGCACAGTCAATGTAACTAGTGATGCTCTGTTTATAAATGAATGTAATTATCAATTTTGAAACTGCACAACATTTAACAGGAACCAAAACAAATCTTAACCCAAAAGCTAGCTAAGTTTATCCGGGTGACATAGAAATAAAAAATGGCTTATCATGCAACTTTAAAAACGTTGTATCTTGTCTGGAAAATGTTGAAAAAGAACGAAAGTGACATAGAAATGATCGAAAATGCACAAACCCTCCCTTTTGCAAATAAATCGCGTTAAAACGAGGTAAAATCAACAATCAGCACAGCAAGTTAGTTAGTATTTAGAATCTACAATTTACTTTAAATTTACTATTAGTATAATTCAATTATATTATCATAATCATGACATAGATTTGATCGATCTATTTTAGTTTTAGTCTAAGTAATACTTAGTAATAGTATAGACAGTATAGAGTCTAGTCTATCATAAGTAATATGATATTCATATGGTTGAGAGTTGAGGTAGTCTTTAAACTTTAGTATAGGTCTATATTTCTAGATTCATGTGACGAGTAGATTGTCTACTATCTAGATTCTAGATCTAGACTTAAATAGACTTAATAATTATTAAGTCAGTTAATAATCATAAATAATCCATGTCAATCTATTCTTATCTTCTATATAATTGAGCATAGTGAGTCTAGATCTATATTCTATATGTACATCTGCTGAGTATGATTTAATTTATTATTTAATTTAATAAGTATTTTAATATTATTTAAATTATTCATATTTTAAACATTCTCTCTACTGAGTCTACCATCTCTAGATCTAGATCTAATAATACTAACTAGTCGACCGGCGGCATAGCATACGCCGCTAATTTGCAGGGCCGGCCTTATGTGACTGCAGTGGGCTTGCACTTATGCGACCGCAGTGGGCCCCGCACTTTCATAGGATCCACGCTTATTCTAGGTGTATAAATTATTAAATTAAACCATTGTATCACTTAAAACAGATTTCCAGCACCCTCCTGTTGATTTACCAGGAGCTGGAAATCTCCCGAAATTGCAAAAGATACTAAAAAGTTCTTAAAATATACGGAATATATAGATAAAAATTGTCATTTTGCTGTGTCATTCAATATGGAAAGCGCCAATCTTAAGGGCCTAAAGTTACAAAAAGTCAGGCCAGCAAGCTGAGATGCAATGTGCTCTGTGTGGGTTTTCTGATCAGGAAGGTATCTCAGAAACAGTGGAATGGCCATTGAGTGGAAGACATTTCTGGTGGTGTGTTTATTTGGCTTTTGAACTGAGAGGATATTTTCAAATCCAGGTGAAGACTGAGATTTTGAACTTCTGTATTCTTAGGATGCCCCTTTGTTCATCCACTTCTAATGGATATGTGACATTGGTTTGGGAAAGTAAATGTGGTTGGTCAATGTGCTTGTCTCATAACACCTGTGACACAGTTCTAGTACAATATGGGTGGTCAACCATGACATGGTCAAGAGAAGTGTTGCTGTGTGTTCTGATGAAATTATATAGAGTACCTGTCCCGTTGTTTGACTGGACAGTTAGTCACATGGATGTGTTTGTTGACAAATAGCCTGTAGGAGCTAGGATTGGAAGAAAATTATGTAGAGTCGGAAGTAAGGGATGCTGTTACTAGAAAGACTTTGGATGTAAACTTAGACTTGTGTATATGTCCACATTTGTATTACTATTGGAAATGTCTAATTGTTTGACAAAAGTACATTGAGAAATATTATAATTATAACAAACCCTCACTTAAAGAGAACTTGCATCACCACAACTGGTGACCTCCGGCGAGACAAAAGTATAAGATCCAACAAGTAAGTAATAACTAGACCTACCAGAACATGGCTCTATATAAAACATTTAGAGAAGCAGGCAAAGAAAACAGCCTACAAGGGGAAGAGCTAGAAACGTTTGTAACACTGAAAATAACACAAGAAGAAGAAAATAGAAAAGAAGCTAAAAAAAAAAAGAAGTTATTGGAAGGAAATATTACAGCTGGAATTAAAACCAAAAGAGATGAAAGTCAAAGAACATCAAAATGAAAAGGAAAACTTTGACAAATATAAGCAATGGACAGAATGTCTTCATTTGATGAAAGTCATAATGAATGCATTGACACATATTTATTAAGATTTGAAGATATTGCAACAGCCTGCAACCTCCCACAGATAGAATGGGCAAGAAGCCTCATGGGGCACTTGAAAGGAAGAGCTATAAACATGCATGCAACTGATAGAAGAAGAAAGAAAAGATTACGCCACTGTGAAAAAGGCTTTTCTTAGACAGTAGGTTCCACAAATTATGAATACCGAAAGAAATTGAAAGAACTGACACCTCTGCCGTACGATGATGCACAAGTATTTGTCAGCCCACACAGGGACACTTCTCTTGACTAAATGTCACAGTCAGCTACCCATGTCGTACAAAAACTGTGTCACCACAACACCCTTTTTAACTGTTACCACATAAACAGATGAGGAGGTGCGGCTGCTGAGCGGTAAAGCACTTGGTTTCTGGAACAGGGGTCTGGGGTTCAAATCCTGGACAAGACTGAGATTTTTAATTTTGGGATCTTTGGGGGCCTCTGAGTTCACCCAGCTCTAATGGGTACCTGACATTAGTTGGGTAAAGGTAAAGGTGGTTGGTCATTGTGCTGTCCACTTGACACCCTTAACCGTAAGCCACAGAAACAGATGACCTTTACATCATCTGCCCTAAAGACCACAAGGTCTGAAAGAGGAACTTTAACTATAGAAAAAGATGAGTTCTACATCATCTACCTTATGGATCACAAGGTCTGAAAGGGAAATTTACTAACGTACAGAATGGATTTAGCGCAGTTCTAATGGATGCATCTACATTCATTGAAGGTTGTAACTGGTCATTTTATAGA
The DNA here is from genome assembly GCA_036873155.1 of Biomphalaria sudanica. Lineage (NCBI taxonomy): Eukaryota > Metazoa > Mollusca > Gastropoda > Planorbidae > Biomphalaria > Biomphalaria sudanica. Next base: position 4,345,000 of record JAZGLO010006670.1, read on the forward strand.
CCTTATGATATCCTTGTTTACCCAGAGCAATAAAAGGATTACCTCTTTATCAACCTTCCTCTGAACCTTCTAGTATCTAAAGGGAACTTAAGATTAATTATTCACTAACACATTACCAGAAAAGTATTTGCAATGTTGTCATCTGTAATCTATAAAATATTTGAATTGATTTTAAGACAACATATGTGACCCACTTCTTAAAAACTATCAGTACATGAAATGATCAAGACTTCATTGTAAAGTAAGGAGAACAGATGTGTGTTCATTAGCAATTGTGTGGTTGTATCATAGACTCCTAGACCTAGTTCGTGTGTGTTTAGGCATTCATGTAATTGCATATTTTTTTCATTGATTTGGCAACTAAAATGTGTCTTAGCCTATTTTATATATATGTGTACATGTGCTCTAATATTTTTTTTTATAGTCAATCAATATGAAAGTTCTTTTATTTTAAAATCAATATTTTTGACAGTCAATTTTTTTAATAGTTTTTTTTTTTTTTTTTTTTTTTTTTTTTTAAATAATTGTTGCTTCTATTAACAAAACAGACCTTACTTAACTTTGTAATTCTCACATATTGTAGAAGTATTGCCTATATGTCTATAAACCCTTTTTTTTAAATTCAAATACAAATTCATAACTCAAAAGTTTACAGACTAATGAGCTATATTTCTGAATTTTTTTTTTTTTTTCATATAGCTAAAATTTAAAAAATTTGTAATGAGAGTCAGCTTTTTATTTTCCATTTTAACAATGAGAGTTGCCATATTTTTCTATTTTAAAAAATGACAATGAAACAACTAAAGCTAATGCAGTTAACTAGGGCTGGATGTAAGCCAGGGTGGGCAGGGGCACTGCCCCGGGGACTCCACAAGAAAGGGACCCCACTATAGAGATTTTAAAAATTCCAATGTGTAACGAAACTTTTATGTTTTGTTTTTTTTTGTTCTTTTCAAACATTTTTTTTTTCCTCATTTTTACAGACAGTACTTTAAATCTTACATTTAGCAACACTGTCATGATTAAGAAGTGTTTACTGGTAGTGTGCTCAGAATATATAAATTCTGCTCAGTATTTATTGTAGTGTGTCAGTCCAGACTCTTATCTCCAGAAAACTTAAAAATAACATTTTTTTAACAAAAATATGCATATTAAATGTAAAAAAAAAATGAATGAAAATGACATGAAATGTACAATATTTCTTTCATGCTTTTAGATTGAAATATTATTATTAATAAGTGGATTTTTATTAAAGCTTTTGAAAAAGTTAAAGGCCTCCATATAAATGCCTCCACTTACTTGAATCTGGCCCTGTAGTTAACAGTAAAACTTTTCTTTGGTTTTGTTTCAGTTTAAATGACAGTTTCAGTTTAAATGACAATGAATGAAACAAAATGTCACCAGGCTTTTTATTTACTGTCAGTGCCATTGTCAGTACTTTTATTGTACTGACATGTTCTTTCCCCCTTCGCCAAGTTGGAGTCAAGAAAAACATTGTGCGACATATGTCTGAAGGTCGTGACCCTGTTCTGTGTTGGACTGTACAGATCAATACTTTAAAATCTTGTAAATGTTTGGAAGATAATATAGAGTCCTCTGATTGCTGTCGAGAACAAAATTATATACTGGAACATTTACTAGGTAGGCTACATGAAATTTTGTTTTGTTTAGATTTAATGTATTTTAAATTGAATAGAATTTAAAGCAATTATCTGTTCAATACAAAATAAAGAACAACACATTTTTGTGTTTACCATACTGTTGACTGTATATCATATTTTATTATTAAGCCATTTGTTTTCTACATTCTTTATTGTTTCCCTTGAAGAGATTACAATATAATTCTTTCAGTTAAGATTCTGATTGGTACCATGTTGCCTCTTTAATTTTGTGTCATTATTATGTTACATATATTGCTTTTTGGGAGACTTTATTGTGTGAAGTTCAGGATATTTGTTAGTGAAGAGTCAGAGCTGCTTTCATTATTATTTAATCAAGGATGTTTTGTCTCTGCAACCATCTTTATTAATTCTATGAGAGCCAATGTTTGAATGAAAGTAGTTACCCTTTGACAAAATGTCAGGTGTCCTTAGACATTTAACCTGTGACAAAATGTTAGGTGTCCTTTAGACATCTACACTGCGTCAGGAGTCCTTTGTACAAATTGTTTTTAAACACAATTTAATAGGTGGTGATTCATATTATTGAATAATGAAACATTTGGTGTTAACCTGTATACCAGTGAAATCTTTCCAAAGGTCTTCTTCTAAAAGTCAGGTATTTGTAGATTGGTTCTTTGCCAAACACCCTGTCCAAAGGTCCTGAGATAACTAGATAATCATTTAATCAGATTGATTTTGTAGGGTCATCTTTCAATTTACCCATTTGCCAAGGTGAGTCCATTTTATTCCTACTATGTATAGCCACCACAGAGTGTTCAATGCCTGTTATAAATGGTATTGTAGAAGAGACATGGGCAAGTGAAACCTTCCTTATTGAGTGGTAATGCACTCAGTGCTGTTGAAGCCCAAAGGAGATTATGGTTCCTTTTCCCTGATCACTAACATTTTTTCATTTTCTCTTATAAACGTTTCCAAGTGGTGCTGCATTGAGGCTGGGAAAAGAGTGCATACATTAAATATTGCAATCAATTTGATTTAACATGAAACAAGATTTCATTGACAGTGGTAGTACAGGAGTCCAATGTTGCCATTCATTTCTCAGTTCTTTGTCTACATGTTCATATTCAGGCGGTGACAAGAAGGACCTTGTGCATTGGGTCTTGGTGATCACTGGCAAGCATGCTTTAAATGAACATTTTGTGTGGAGGGAGGCAAGCTTAAGGTAGTTTGTAGTTCAAAGCTTCTGATTTTTGTGCCCATCTACCTGCATTGTTTACCTAACAATAGACTATAGGAGAACAATTTGAGGGCCATCTTAGTTTGTGTGAAATGTTTTTTTTTAAATTAATTTGATAGCTTTGATTAATTTTGTAAACAAATTGTTAAATTTAAACTATAATGCATTTTCTGTCCATTTCTACTTTTAGCTTTAACTGACGAACTCAATCTGGAGATTCATCATACTTTTGGAACTTTCCATGACCACTTTGTTTTATGTCACAGAATTCTTAATCAGAAGAATATTCAATGGAATTGGAAAACAAGCTCTGAGCTTTTGAAGCAAATACACAGTGAACATTCCAAGTTGAGGACAACTGATCAAATACTTTTTGAGAAATACAAAACTAAAGTAGAAGAGAACTTGAGTGAGCATGAAGAAATACTTTGGTTTAGCTCAGAATATGTTCATTGGAGACGAAGTCGAAGTGTCTCCCCAAAACATGGCTTACAGCACAGGCCAGTTAATTTACATCATCAAGATACTTTTGATGAAAGAATAAGTAGTTACAATATCCTGGGTGTTAGGCTTGAAGAGAAATATAATGTTTTGTCCAATAAAAGTTCATCTACTGAAACTATTCAGCCATACTTATCAGATGATTCAGAAACAATCAGGTTAGTTCATAGCAGCCAAAAGTCAGTAGTTCCCCATTTACATTACACTCATTTAGGAGATCAGTTTAATAATTCTACAGCATCACTGCGACACATGCGATCAGTGAATCCTAATTTTAATGACCCAGCATATCCCAAACAGTGGCATTTGAAAAACAATGCTGAAAAAGGAATGGACATCAATGTGACTGGACTATGGCTTCTCAACTACACTGGTGCTGGAGTTACAGTGGCTGTTGTGGATGATGGAGTGGAGTGGACCAATCCTGATCTAAATGTAAGTCCTAGTTAAAAAAAAACAACACATAAATTCATCTGTTGCTATTAAAAGATTAAATTATAACTAAATTTACAATAATAGAATATGACCTCTTCTATCGTGAAAAGGTCATGTATCCTCTATAAAATAATGCACTTACTTGAAACTTCCATGGCCATGAAGGATACAATAATTTTTCTTCTATGAAACAGTCTATTTTTAGAGTCATTATATACACAATTCTTTAGCCCAGTAGAATAGACGCCCCTGCTTTGCTTCTTTCAATGTCTCTTTTATGCACACGCACACACCTTATACCTGTGATCATCAGTGTTAATCCTTTCACATATAACACAAACCAGCACAAACACATAGTGATATTTCTTTGGTTGGTCTACATTCTACATTCTCAATCTATCCCTTAAGAATAAATCTTTTGATGGAATAGACATTCTCTTTCACAATTTTGTTCCCTCAACCCACTCTCTCATACCCAAACAATCACACATGACTAACAGTGCAATTCTATTTTCTCATTACTTTTTAAAAAATATTTATTGTTTAATTTGATCATTCCTTTGCCATAATAAAGATAAAGCAGGGATTCTCAACCTATGGGACGCTAACCTCTTGGAGGTCAAATGATGATTTGCCAGGGGGTCGTCTGATACCATAAAAAATATGAATTTTTAGTCTATTCCATTTGAAAATATATAAAAAATATGAATTTTTAGTCTATTCCATTTGAATTATGATTCTCTATAAACCCTTACAAAACAATGTGGCTAAGTCAAGAACCAGACAACTTGGGCTCTGATATAACGAGACAGTTTAATGAGTGTAATAAATAATGAAGAGAAAACTATTAAATACTTTAAAAATGGGCAGAAGTCAATGTCTGAAAAAACAGCTATACACAAACTTGTACTTGAATCTCTTTCTTGCCTTAACTCTCTCTGAGTCAAACTGACTTGACCCAACCTTTTTTAAAAAAACACACAGTTCATAGTCAGATAAGCATAACACCGTTGACCTTGTTGCACTTATTGAATTAGTTGTATAGTTAAAATGTTAATAGCACTGCTTTCGTCTATTTTGATGACGTCATTTATATTGGTTTTATTTGTGTGTAGTAGGTGATCTCCCCTGTTGCTTTGTCATAATTTTTTTTATGACATAGTAGACTTTCTTCGTAGATCGTTTGGTTATTTTCTCTCCATTTTGGGCTGTAGAGCTAAGATGTAATGAACATTTATCTTGGTTAGAAGATAGATCTACTTGTGTGTCACTGGTGTATGAACTTTGTCTTAAATTGGAGTATTGATGAGGTCAATATTGTTTTTCTTATAAATACTATTTTAGTATTGGAATGAAATATATATTACTATATCATATATATACTTGTATTCATATCATTATCATTATTCATATATCCTACCATTGTATAAATATCATTGTATTAAATTCATAATTTTTATTTAAATCATCATACACATTGTTCATTAGTTTATGCACAACTGCATGTGTATGATGTGGCTGTCAGGCTGAACTTTGGGACCAAAAATAACATGATATAAAAAAAAAATAATACTTACACATATGGTAATTTAAATAAATTATTTTTAATAATTACATACATTAATACATTTGTAATATGTAATAATTTCATTCATCTTAAACCCTGACAGACCTACACGGAGAATGTTTGCATCAGTCCTTTTTAAGTACACTGGCCTGTGTCACATGTGTTGGTTGATTACCCATAGGGCTTCACTGACCAGTATCAAAGTTCAGTTACAACAATATTGTTCTTCAGAGATAACTGAATCAGAACTATTTCCTTTTAATATTATTGCAGCATAAATATTTTTAACAGTTTAAATTAATGCATAACACGACATTATGCCATGCGGAATCATATATATTATATTATTATAATATGTATTTGACCAGCTATTTTGTTAATAATTAATAATACGCCATCATTTTATAGTCCATATTATTGGAGATAATATTTTTGCTATTAAAACACCCATGAAAATGGATCTCAAAAAAAAATAATGGTGAGAAAAGAGATATAATTTTACTGTAAGGTGGCAGTTTGAGCAGTTATCGCAAAACCCCAGTGCGTCATTAGTGTCACGAGTCGAGTCTGTGACCTATTTCAACCAGTTTCTAGAAGCGAGTTCAAACCAGTGCAAGTGTCCAGCATAAACAAGTTAATTTTAGATATCCAATCAAAGAAAGAGGAAAAAAAAGGGGGAAAAAAAGCACACGTCAGCTTCTAGAAGGTCAAAGTTACTAAAATAATTATCTGAGAAGGTTCCATGATTCTGGAACGTACAATCAAAGAAAGTATAAATTAGGGGAAAGACAGTTAGACGGGGGTCCTCGCATAGTAGTAGTTCTTGTAGAGCAATGGTCCTCGCTCAGTCCTTGATTAGTAATAAGTTTTGTGATATTAGCGGGTCCATTAATAAAAGTTTTATTAGTTGAAGTTGAAGTTATACTAAGTAAAGTTTTATGCATCATTTAAGTTTTATTTATGAAGTATCAAGTCAAGTACTTATTGGATTGAGTAGTCATTTTATGTGAAAGTTGAAGAAGTATCATTAAAGAAGTTTTAAGAAAATACAGAGAGATGTTTCTTTCTTCACTTCATATGAATTCATCAACTTATTAATACAATCCTTCGGCCAGTTCATCACAATTAGTAACGAGTCTATGAAGCCAAAATAAAATTCAAACGCAATTTTAATAACAAGCCTCCAATGTTAGCCCCTAGCATACCAAGTGTTTTAGAGGTAACTTTTGTTTCTCTTTTGCAAACTTATGGAAACAAATGCAGCAGCACGTGATTTATAACAGAAAGCTGGTTCAATTTAGTAAAAAATATAAAATCTCATAAATAGAAATATTGGGGGTGTCTGTACATATGGTGTTCTTAGTTTGCTATTGGGTTGGTCTGGATCATAACGTTTGGTACTGAATGAGTCACAAGAAGTCAGTTGTAAGAATTCAAGAAGCAATAAAATGGTCATTGCCAGAATGAAATGCAACATGCCTTGATTTGTCTGACACAATCGACCCTTCTAAATGAAACTTTAGATTGGGAAACAAAATTGGAGGAAATTAATATTTAAATCTTACCAATCTTATCTGATCTCTATGAGGAAAATGAAATTAAATATATGACAAATGAATAAAATGATAATTTCTGTGAAAAAATATTTGCGCATGCTTTCAAACACAATTTCATCATACTTTCTACATTGCCAGAATTCCATTCACACTCAAAGTTGAAGATGTTCCGGAGACTCACAGAAAGAGTTTATTAAGCTCGTTAATAGCGATGCATTGGTAAATGATTCTTTTCAATGTTAGTTACGCAAATGTGCAGTCATATTTCGATTTGTGTGTTGCCGCTTCTTCTTTTTCCAATACTATATTTTTGTGAAACATAGTTTTAAATTATCAAGTCTATATACAGAACATAGGTTATTAATATTGAAAATACAGTCCCAAGAATTACTAATTAAGTGAAACAGAAACAAGCTCAAGATTCGCATTGACAAAATATTATTCATATTGTTTTGTGATTAAACATAAAGCTTTTGCAATGCATATCAAATACTTACATTAGATTTACAATTTTATAGCATTAACAAAAGCACAGTTAATTATGCATATGAGTTTAAATAATTTTACTGTTGGGGTCGCCGCATAGTTGAGAATTGTAAAAAGGGTTGCTGAGCCAAAAAGGTTATTATTATTATAAAAGAAAAAAAGAAGAAGAATAGATGATAAAAAAAATGGATCAGACATAAATATCTGGAGTGAAAAAAAGTCAAAAGGGCTTAGTTATTCCAAATTCCAAGGACATGATAAGGAATAAAATAGTGATGAGAAAGTTTGGCAAATTAGGAAACAGCTAAATTATTTGATAGAAATAAAATGACTAGTAATTCTGATTGAACAAAAAGATGTGATTAAGATGTTTTAACTATTTGTCACTAGGCCTACACTGAACAAATTTGCTGTTGAATTTTTATAAGTGTGTATAATATAATTACTCTAGATCCACTCAACAAAAAATTAAAAGTGACCCCGCTAACCAAAATACATTCACTAATTTTAGGCCTACATACACACACTGAAAATTCTTCAGCTACTATATTCTAGATCTAGATGTAAATCTTGACCTTATTAAATGCACTTTCACACTTAAAGAAACTAATTTTACATAGTCACACACACACATCGGTCTAGGATTTATACAGCAAGAGTTTGAGCATAAAGAAATATTACACCAACTGCCTGCTGCCAGACACTTTGAGAAGGTCACCTGATCATAATGGATGTTTATAACAGCAGTAAAGTTACTATAGGTGGTGTGGTCTGCACTGGATAACACCCATTGGGGGGTGGGGGTTGTTGACACACACAAAATTGCATCTTGGCAAAAGCCAGCAAACGAAAAAAATAAATATACCCAAACATGCCTATGCAAATCTGCTGCACTAATCTTGATCTATATATTTTATTTTAGCCACTATTATATTTATTTTATTTTCTGTGGTACAAATGTACATAAACTTACATGATAACAAGGGGGTGCAAAGGCTGTCTTTGTTTTAATTAAAACAAAGAGGTTGTATATGATTTTTAGTTATTTTATATTTTAGTATTAATCAGGTAAAAGCAACTTTATTACCAAATTCAAGAAATTAAATTATTAATTTAAGTGATATCATTTCATCTTTTAAGTAGAACCTTTCTACATTAGCAGCAAGATCAGTTCAAAAGATTCTTTTTAAAGAAAACATCTTAAAGCCTCTTAATCAACGTTATTCTAAAGTCTACCTCATTTTTATGGTAGTAAGGATCAAGAATTAATAAGCTCAGAACGAAGGAAAACATTTGGTGGAGCTAACTGTTCTTTCCCAGGCCACCATTCTGGATGGATACTATCCCCAGAATGAACTTTTTTGGCTATACAAAACACTTTAAAATCATCTACAAAACACTTTTTCTGAAAAAAAAAATTTAACAATTAACGGGGGTGGGGGCGCAATTGCAAAAGTTTTAATCTTAAATGTCCATTATACTTCCAGCCCATCACAACCTTTCTTAATTTCATTTAGTTGATTTGCAATTTTCATTCTATGAAAAATAGTACAAGCTAGACTTGGAGAAAGTGTTTCTGAAATTCAGAAATGCTGAAAAAGGGCTTTAAGCGTTCCCCAAGACCAATTCCTGTCTAAGGAAGCAGCAAAGTTACATTTTCTAGTCTAGATGGTAGTCAAAGGTTGAATAACACAAAGTAATATTATACCGTTTCTGTCTAAAAGTTTAACAAAGGAAACATGTACAGGTGATGTTAAGTCTGTTTCTAATTTTAATTAACTTGCATTGTAAAATATGCAGTTAATATTGAAAAAATGTCATAAACAATGGGATTTTAAAATAGAATTGACTCTCATTTTACATTTGTGTAACAATCAATGAAAGTAGGTAATCAGCTCACTGTATTGGTTGACAAGTTTATACTGAAAAATATTTGAGAACTTTGATAGCATGCAGGGGGGTGTGATACCATGAGCTAACTGCACCAGCTGACACTGACCTTATTGATACAACTGGATAACAGTGCTCTCTTTAGCAATTCCTCATCATGTATGCAGTATTTTCACTCACACACATGGCCACCTCTACCCACACCACCAGTTCATACATATCTGACAGTACAATTGTGTTTGCCAATTAAGAAATACTTTTATTTTTATAAATAATTTCATGATTTTTTTCATTAACATATCAAATAGCTTTGAAAACAAAAACTGAAAACTTTGTCTTACTTTCTTACTTACTGTTTTTAAACTGTTTTACTGATTACATTTCCAGACCAATTATAACTACAAAGGGAGCTGGGATCTCAACAGTGATGATCCTGACCCATCACCTAGTTCTTCTAAAACATCCAACCATCATGGGACAAGATGTGCAGGGGAGATTGCTGCAACAGCTAATAATAGAATCTGTGGAATAGGAGTGGCTTATGGTGCCCAGTTCTCTGGTATATATTTGCATTGTGCATTGGAGCAACTATTATAAATTTTTTCAATGGAAAAAATTAACATTTAAAAACAAATTTTTCAAAATATTTACATTATATATATATATATATATATATATATATATATATATATATATATATATAGATAGATAGATAGATAGATAGATAGATAGATAGATAGATAGATATAGATATAGATATATATAGATAGATAGATAGATAGATAGATATAGATATAGATATAGATAGATAGATATAGATATATATATATAGATATATATATAGATAGATATAGATATATATATAGAGATATATAAAGATATATATATATAGATATATATATATATATATAGATATATATATATAGATATATATATATATATAGATATATATAGATATAGATATATATAGATATATAGATATAGATATATAGATATATATATAGATATATATATATATAGATATATATATATATATAGATATATATAGATATAGATATATATAGATATATAGATATAGATATATAGATATATATATATATAAATGTGTATATATAGATATAAATATGTATATATAGATATAGATATATATATATATATATGTATAGATATATAGATGTATAGATATTGCTATAGATATACACATAGATATAAAATGTTATTTTTATTAATTTTAAACAATATAATTCTTCCAGAAAAATAAAATTTAATACATAGGAAGTTGAAAATTAGATAATATTTATTTACATAAAATAAAAATTTTTTAGATTGCTCTGATTACAGTACTGTTGCTGCTAAATAAAAATATTTTCATAGTTTCTCTCTACTTGTCAGGTTTGAGAGTGCTTGATGGAGCCATGACAGACAGTATGGAGGCTGAAGCTTTTAATAAGAAGATGGATGTGAATGATATATACAGCTGTAGCTGGGGACCTGATGATGATGGTAAAACAGTGGATGGGCCGCATCTTATGGCTGCTAAGGCTATGAAATATGGTGTGGACTTTGGACGTCAAGGTTATGGAAGTATCTATGTTGTGGCCAGTGGAAACGGAGGAGAACATATGGACAATTGTAACTTTGATGGCTATGCTAACTCTATCTACACTCTGACTGTTGGTGCTGTAGATGAAAATGGAAAGATGCCTTATTATGCTGAGGAATGTGCTTCCATGTTGGGCGTAACCTTTAGCAGTGGGACACAGAGAGATATAGTGACTACAGATTGGACAGTGGGAAAAGCTAATGGTTGTACAGATAGTCATACAGGCACAAGTGCTGCTGCTCCATTAGCTGCTGGAATGATTGCTTTGATGTTACAGGCCAGATATTGTCTGACATGGCGAGATGTACAGTATATTATTATTCTTACCAGTCAAAAAGTGGATACAGATTCAGCTCATTTTGATGAAAATGGAGCTGGACTCTCTCACAGCCATAAACATGGCTTTGGGTTACTGAACTCATGGAGACTAGTGAATGCTGCTAGAGTCTGGGAAACTGTCCCTTGGTTAACTTCCTATTCACATGCAGATCCTAGGCTTTCTCTCACTATTCCTAAATCTTTACAGCTAAATATCACATATACTGTAAGTGATGAGAATATTCAAGGTCTTGGACTATTTACACTAGAAAGTGTCCAGTTAACTGTAAGCCTGAGTCATCCATTTCGTGGAATGTTAGAAATACAGTTAATTAGTCCAGCCTCTACTCGCTCTGTGCTTGCAGCACCAAGGTATGTCTACCAAGTCTTTGTCTTTAAGAAAGCAGTATCAAAATAAATGTTACAAATAAATCATAAAATAATATCTAGACGTATTTAGGCTTAAATTAATCTTTAGTAATATTATTAATTCTTTTTTTCTAATAGAGTGTTCTTCAGTTTCTTGTTTGTGATTTTAATTAAAGGGGGAAGGTATTTTTAAAAAATTGAAACTAAAAATGATTATGTACATATTACTAAATGTGTACATTAGCACACTAATGCAGAGTTGAATGCAAATACGCATTTCCTTCAGTAAAGCAACAACAAAAAATTTAAATAAAAAACAAAGTAGTTCTTGCTAATCATATACATCTAGATCTATATAGATAAGTTCACCAATGCCTGGAATATTCATATTTGATCTACCATGAAATATATCTAGTATCTTTTTTTAAAATTTATTGATTAGTTCTGGACTCTCTCACAGCCATAAACATGGCTTTGGGTTACTGAACTCATGGAGACTAGTGAATGCTGCTAGAGTCTGGGAAACTGAAGTAGTTCTTGCTAATCATATAGATCTAGATCTATATAGATAAGTTCACCAATGCCTGGAATATTCATATTTGATCTACCATGAAATATATCTAGTATCTTTTTTATTAATTTATTGATTAGTTCTGGTTCATCTAGTCTGGATCTAGATCTAAAACTATAGTAAAGTGCGAAGCTCGATCAGCCCAGATTTGTATAGAGACTCAATCAGTTCACTTTTTATTGCTAAAACTTTTTTATTTGAATGTTTACCAAATTACTACTATATTGCTACTGTGCATGCACATTTTTTCTTCACTTCTGACACATACTATTTCCTTTTCCTTGTAAAGGCTAAGTTCATGATGTGGTCAAACTCAGGAGGTGAGGAATTATTTTTTTACCTCCCGGTAGTGAAGGAAATGAGTCATAGGCTTAGGGCTATTTTTAAGTCTGATGGCTCATCAGCTCAAAGAGGCTATTTGAAGTTATGGAGTTTGGGAAAGGTGGCAATGGATGATGTTGTTGCGTTGGAGTAAAAAGAAACTGACTTCATAGGGAAAATTAAAGATTAAAATGTGTTTTTAGATATATTTTCTTTGATCTGTTCGAACCTTCCATCAGCCCGATCGAGCTTACTAACTAGGGGAGAAATCCGATTGAGGAAAAGTATGCTTGATGATACCCACCCTACACCTCTTTGATCTTATATTTAATTTTAACTAAGCCTAGTGATACATTAAATCAGGTCTATTTTTATAAAAAAGGCAGAGGATTTCAGAGATACCATTGTTATTTTCATAGGTCAGAACTGTTACGGTGCTATAAAAATCCAAATGGCTGCCAGCGGGCTTAATGCGATCTAACTTCGCACTTTACTCATCTGTAACTATAGTGTATATAATACAGACATCACTTCAAAAAGAAGATGATTACGTCCTACGCATCATGCATTTAGTCATGCTGATTATGCTGCCAAAAATATTAAATTATTGATTCCTTGAGTCTTCCTTCAACATATCTGTTTGTTTTATAAAAGAACTTCAAGCATTAGAAACCAGAATTCATAGCTTTATCTTAGTACAGCTATTCAGCAGACTCAATGGCCCACCTTTTATATTTATTAGAAACAAGTTTAATGACTAGGCCTAATTAGGATTATCTGTATCTGTAAATAAATTGCCTATAGACTTAATTTCACTTGTAACAAAAATTTCCATTCTTTTGAATGAATTTTCTGTTGCCACTATTATGGAGTGTGGAATACACTAAAGGTATTATGAGCATAAAATCATTGCAAAGTGACCAAAGTGGCATCATTCCGACGTTTTCTAGAAAAGTCTATGACAAAAACTAAAAGTGTCTTACATAAATTTATGATGTGTTAACTTGAGGATTGCTGCATTTCGAGTATGTTACGTAGTTAAATGATTTTTAGTCTTTCCTGGTTATATTTCTTTATATTTAGGAAAATACACATTTGCCCCTCAAAATACAAATTTCAAGGTCTGGGAATACACATTTCCATTTTGGCTTGTAGTGTGACACTACAGCACCATGTGTTACATAATGGATGTTCCAAATATGTCTTCCGTCAAAAACATTTGCCTGGTTGTCTTGTGCTCTTTGAATAGTATCAGCTAAACTACTCCTTAGATGCGGACCAACATATCTATTACCATCAAGTGAGGAAATACTTAAGTAACTTGATCTCAATACTGTGAAGAAAAACTTTGATTTAGAGAAACAGTCTCAGAAACACTATGAAGACAAGAAGGGGGTTCAGATTCTAAAGTATCATCATCTATAGAAAGGCAATCTGAATGCCACTTAATAATCAAGAATAGTAGTTTCCTAGCTTTGTAAACTATGATATAGAGCAGGGTTGGGCAACCTTTTTCTTTTGAGGGCGGCATTAAAAAATTTTGGGAATGGGAGGCTGCATATATATATAAAATACTTGCAACTTGGAAAAATATGATAGCTAACTACGTATGTCTTTTCATTCACATTTGTACTGTATTATAGATTTACATTACAACAAGAGTTAAAGATTTAAAACTAATTTTATTATTATTTTTTAAAATTTTGTAATTGTCTTTTACATCACAACATTTCACAACAAATGTACAAGTGTACTTGGTGTGAAATATTTAACTTTTATCACTCATGGTGATAAACTAGCTTACAAGTGACTTTTTTCAAATTACAGTCAGTCAGCATCGACCCACTCTTACATCTCTTTATTTTCAAACAAGAAAATGCTAGCTCACAGACGTATGTGAACCCAAATTATGTCAAATATTAGCAGCAAAGTTAATTTTTAAGTGTGGAAATGCAACTTCTAGCACCCATAAAACTCCATAGGAAGATCTGACTTGAACTTCTCTTTCAGGTCATTATTTGCTTGGAATCAGCTTCTGCACCAAATGGTGAACTGAGGGTACTGAAAACTGTTACAAGTTTTTGACTCCTTAAAATTTGCTTTCAATTTCCACATCCAAAGTATCAAAATAAGTCTTGTACGTTTCAATCATTTCACAAGAAATAGATTCACCTTTCAGCTAAGGATATTGTTTTCACTTGTTTGCCTGGAGAAATGAGAAAGCTTTGCTTGAAAAGATGCTAAACCACGCTGATACTACTTTGTTATCGAACATCAGAATGTTTTGTTTCCAAATCTTTAAGTACTTTTTTCGTTACTGCCACTACCTGTGGTTAAGGCTCCTAGCTCTGTTAAGTTTGATCCATGAGATAATTGGGTCAATAACATGTTTGATATTCAATGAAGCTATTTGTAAACTTTTATTAATAAACCTTTTTTTTTTCCTATGCAAAGCACGGAGGCCAACACAGTTGTTTTACTCGCTATATTCTTCCTTGCCAACTGAACAATTTCAATACAGTTCTTAATAGCATTGAATAAATGCTGGCCTGAGTTTGTATCTTTGACTGAATGTTTCGACATATTGCCAAATAGAATAATCTTTGTTTACTTTCAACTTTTTAAAATAACAATAGTCAATGTTTCTTCAGCCACTTCATCATAAGAATTGGAAATGTCAATAGTTTATATAGATATTTAAACATTATTTTGTATATATATAATCTGAAGGCAAATCTAATATTTATGGGTGTTTGCGGGCCGCATAAAACGCTCTGGCGGGCCACATGTGGCCGGCGGGTCTAAATTTGCCCACCCCTGATATAGAGTTATATGTATATTAGAAATGGAAATCAGATCTGCATATGTAACAGGAAACACATCAGTGTCTACTGAAAACTTAACAAATACAATGATTTTCTAGATGACATTTCAGATCTACTGGTACCACAAGTTATAAAGAATTCTGGTTCCAAGATTACACTACATTAGATGCTATTACCAAACACTACAACTTAATCTTTACTAAACACTGCTTCTTTAACACCTCTAGAGTACTTTTACCAAATATTTACTAAGCACATCTTTTAACACCATGTACCAAATTTTTACTTAACACTACATCTTTTACCACCTCTATAACAAATGTACGAAACATCACATGCTCAACAGTGTGGTGAACAAGACCAAGACACTTGATTTGAGATTTGAATTGACTTAATTTATTGAATCGTTTCATTGTTTATTCTGTGAGTGGAAAACCTTATTTAACCAAAAGAGATGATACATATGATATTACTTTTGTATACATTTTTACACCATAGAATAAAACTGCAATGCTCTTGTAATAAATAGATGTTCCAAATCTTTTAAAAACACTTGCCTTGTTTTTCTGTTGTATGGCACAGATTATTATAGATTGATTCAGTGTAGAAAATTTACAATTTACAATACTATACTATAGTTTTTAGTCATTTTTTATCTCCCTCTTTTAACAATTTATTTAACTTTCTTATTAACTTTTTAAGTGCATTATGCTTTCATTTTGTTTTATATAAACAACATGAAAAAAAAAAACATTCAATCATTCACTCAACTTACTGGCAGCTTAACTGTTGAGACTTAGGTACAAACAATACGTTTAAGAATAATATGCTAATATCAGTGTCCTTTATTCCAATATAAGCTTTTAATAAACTTATTTGTTGTATTATTGTAGGCCCTTAGATAATTCATCATCAGGTTTTACTGACTGGACTTTTACCACTGTGCGATGTTGGGGTGAACAACCTCAAGGCAACTGGACTGTCATTTTTATAGATAAAGATTCAACATCCTCATATGGTTGGACATTTGTATTTTTATTCCAATACATACATATATATTCATATATATACATATATTCAAACCTTTTTTCTCTCAGACTTTATGGCATATAATTCTTCTCTTAGTTGAGGAGCATTGTAGCTCCTAAAAACTTGATGCATAATAATTAAGTCTCAAATACAATCCATCAGGACACGGTACAGTCAGTAAGCTGAGACTAACTTTGTTTGGAACACCAATGACATCTAATGAGTTTGCAGAACGTCGCCTTCGAGTAGAAGCTGCAATGAGTGGACAATTTTTGCAACCAAATTACAGTCTTCCTTGTTCTGTCCCACAAATGCTGGATGACTCTTATGTTCCTGTGAGTGACAAAGTACTCAAGGTAAATGTTATTTTATATGTGACCAGCTTACACTTACATTTTTTATGTCACAGGCTTACACTTAACATTTTATTGATTACAAAGCTTATATCGATTCTGTCTGTCTGTTGTACACATTGCTTCTCCAAAACCAACTCTTGGATCAAGTTGAAACTTTGCACAATAATTTATTCCACATGACACAAGAATCAATTTTAAAAAATTAATCAAATAGTTAATTTACTGGTATGGTATTCAACAAGGGAAAGAAATGATATGACAGCGTAAGGGGAACTAGTCCCCTTTATGTTTTGTGTAGAGTTAGTTAAAAACTAACAATAGATAACTATAAAACCTTCTCTTTTCATAAGAACTTTTCTGGTATAGGGGTTAGTGTGTTAGATGGAGGAGGCTTGTGCCCTCGAGTTTAATTCAAGTCATTAAACCTTTTTATAAATGCATTTAAAAAGTGATCATGGTAACATTCATCCAGATACTATCTCCATTCTCCCCACCCCCCACCCACCACACCCTTTGCCCAACTGGTCCAGACAAGTGATGGGATCATACCGCATTGACAAAGCTAAAAGAAAGAAACTATTGAAAAAAATATTTCTAATTGCACAAATTTATTATTGTTAGTCTAGACCTATTACAGATTTAATTACATGACTGATCCAAACTAATCGATACAATTACACTTAATATAAAAGCTTTGTTTTTTTTTATATTTTAAAAAATATTTTTATAAATATTTTTCTTGTTTTACTCTCAGAATAATTTTCTAAATATTTGTGTAATTTATTATCTGATTTTTTAGATGTTTAGTTTATTTTTTAAAAAGTTATTTGTTTTGATTCTATTCTTTTCATCTTGTCCTACATTTTGACTTGTTTTACAGTTTATTCTATTATCTGGTGCCTTCTGTTTTCTGATGGCTCTGTATGAAACATTTGAATACTTAATGTGTTACAATGATGAAAAGAAGGAAGCAGCTCGTAACAGACAACTTACTCATCGAGCCCAGCCTCTTATTGACTCTACAGTTTGTTCTACCAACAGTGCCAACCCTGCTGCTACTAGTCTTTCTAATGGTGCTACAGTTTTTAATTCCTCCAATATTTCTAGTTTGAATGTGCTTGATGTCGAAGATGAGGATGATGTATTTGATATGGATGAAACATCAACTTTAATCAGACCAAATCATAGAAATCAATTAACTACAGGTAATATTGACATACAGGAATGTATACCATTGTCTACTTTTAGTTTTAATACACCAGAGGATATAGAAACAGTGACTGACAGTTTACTAACTCAGCAATCTCATAAGTAATAAAAATACATTCCATTTGGATTTTATTTCCTTGTAAATGAACATTTTTGCATTACTGTGTTGGCATTCTTAATTAAGTCACATTGAATGGTATTCACTTACTGTACAAAATATATGTATATATATATATTTGTATATATACTGTGCTTTTTTTCTGACGGTATGCACTGGTACAGTGTTTCTCAATGCGGGGAAAAAATTATTACTTTTATTGTATTTTAACGTCTATATTATTAATTTATAAGTAGTTAAAAGCTAGGCAGTCCATTGCTGAGAACCAGCAGCTATTTCTTTACAGAAAAAGTAATATATATATATATATATATATATATATATATATATATATATACTGATTGTAACAATGTGTTGAAACAATCCAAGAATTAAATGAATAAAGTTATTTTATACCTTTTTATAGTCATCTCTGTCCTATTGGTAGAATATCTGATATTTTTTTAAGCTTTTTTGCTTTTTTGTTTTCTCCCTTTATCATAAGTATAATTTAATGCTGTACAAGCTTCTGTTTTCATTATATATATATATATATATATATATATATATATATATATATATATATATATATATATATATATATATATATATAGTCTTACTACATCTATTTACTACTAGATTATGACATCACATTAAGATCCATTACTTGTCATTTTATTTTGCTGTCATTGATCTTTCCAATTTTTATTTCTACAAAATTGCATAATAGTTTGATAAACATTTTAATTATTATATTGGTACTGAATGCTTACATGATAAATTCACTAGTTGTCTTTGATTATATATTATCTTTTTGACTTTCTTGTACATAATATGTATTCACCGTCAAGAATTTGATATCACTATTTTTTTAAGGGTTTGTATTCATTTATAATCCCAAAGCTCATTCCTATATGGAAATGGCATAATTAGTTCTAATCTACTTCTCTTGATTTGCTGAAAAGACTTTAAAAAAAAAACATTCAATTTTCTAAATATGAATTCAATCAGCATGTGTATAATGAAAGGATCTTATAGTTGAGCACTATTATAGCCTGTATCAAAAGATGTTTATTAATTCAAGTTATTTAACTTGTACTTGTTTTATTTTAAAAAAAAATTTAAAAAAATTTCCAAAGAGGTAAATGCAAATTTTTTTTAAAATCTGTAATAAACATTTTATGTTTTACTTTCACTAACTGTTCTCTCCAGCCTGTATTATATTTTGCATATTTCAATCTTCAAACTGAAAGTCTAAAAAGTAATATTTAGAAGTATGTAGAAAGTTTACTAATTAGTTAAATAATATTGATCCTAACTGTTCCCCACCTTTACACAATGTCTTCCAATTTTTTGTCTCTTTTTCAAGATAACTTTGACAACTCAAGAATTGATTCACTATTTGTTAAAGTTTTATTATAAAACACATTTATTATACATTCAATCTAAATGATTTAAACCTTTCAAATCATCTATGTCTCTTTTTTTTTTTTTTTTTTTTTTTTTACATCTGTGACATTTATTTTTGATTTCCTGACTTTGTTTTTGAAAACATTGATAAAAGAAAATCCATCAGTTTTATGTTTGTTTTTTCTTGTTGACTTGTAATTACATAATGAATTGTAGTAAAATTAGTATTTATGTAGCATATCTATATCAGAAGCTCTAGGTGGGGTCTGTGTGCACATATTTCTTTTGTTTATGTTTACATCTAAATGTGGTATGGATTTCATGGTTTTTAAAAACTTCATGACATACATAAATTGTTATACTTATAGTCTAATACAAGAAAACACTAGAAACATAGACATTTGTCTTGTCTAATACAAGAAAACACTAGAAACATAGACATTTGTCTTGTCTAATACATGAAAACACTAGAAATATAGGCATTCGTTTTGTCTAATACAAGAAAACACTAGAAACATAGACATTTGTCTTGTCTAATACATGAAAACACTAGAAATATAGGCATTTGTTTTGTCTAATACAAGAAAACACTAGAAACATAGACATTTGTCTTGTCTAATACATGAAAACACTAGAAATATAGGCATTTGTTTTGTCTAATACAAGAAAACACTAGAAACAGACATTTGTCATTTGGGAGTGAAGAAAACAAAATGAAGTGAAGCAAGCAGTAACAAATTTTCTGACAACATTTTGTTATACTTAAGAGTTGAATCCTATTTCTCAATGTCTTAACATCTCAAGTGTTAGTGTTTGTTTAGTTTCATGTGGATGGACAGCGGCTGTCCCAAAAGTAGTTGAATATCTGTGTAGTCATTTATATGAATTCTTCTCATTTGAACTATCATTGTGGTGTGACAATATAATGTTTATGTAGCCACATTCTCAGTTATATTATATCATATATTCTATAGATATTTATAGCATGAGGTTACATTGTCTAACAATTTGGAGCTGAATGAAATCCTTTCATAAATCATTAACACATTGGTTCTCAATATGTGCAAGAGCAACTTGCTCACAACAGGTTGTAAAGGTGTTTTTTTGTTGTGTTTTTTTTTTTTTGAAGGACTAAAACTCTGCTGTATAAACACTGTAGTCACAAATCCAAAGTTTTGTATTAAGTTAAAATGAAACTACTTCCGATGTTTTACTAATCAAATTTTTCAGTCTAGTGATATTATGTCCTTATCCAATGCCATTTAACCTTCTAGCTGGCTAAAAGGAAGGGGCTTGAACATGGTATCATTAGTAAAAAGTATGGGAAACATTGCACTAAAGAATGATTCCATCTGCATGAGACTGCACCAGAATTGTGTTATATATTATGTCATGAATAATTGCTTAGCCTTTACAACATTCAGTTGTATCTGAAGTGTGGTCCATTTCATGTTCTAGTGTTATCCTCCCCTTGTTCATATTTATTAGCCCCCTTTTTATTCAACAAATTTACAGCTGTTGCTTACAATGCATATTGACTAATGCTTTATCTTTTTTAACCTATTTATTCTGTGTTCTCATCATGTTATAAGAATTCAAATTTGCAAGGCAGATATAATTAATTGTAATGAATTGTATTTCAAACATATTTTTTATGTATCAGTCATGTGTATGTACATTTTTATGTTCAACATGTTATTTTTAATATAAGCATGTAGCAATGTGACATAATCTATGTGTCTTGGGTTCTAGAAACATTTGAAAAGTTGATCGAATATGTTGACTATACAGAGCATTTGTTATGATCTTTCTAGTGCTCATATGTACATTTCTGTTGAATACATTGGGGACATTGAATGCAGTTTTTTTTTCAGTTCTTTTTTACTGTATATCATTTTCATTTATGTTGCTATGGGAACATTAGAATGTGTTATACACTATTGTTACTAGCAGATGAGACTCTTAATCATACACCAAACAGACTCGTATATATAGTATTTAATGAGTACTTAAATCTTGATACAACAAATAATATGCCAATTAGATCTTCGTTTACATTACTCCATTTCTAAATCCTCTCTCTCTTCCCCTTTCAACACACATTCGCACCATCACACATTCACACTATGCTGGCACGTAACAACTATAGAAGCCACTAGATCTCAATATAGTACACAACTCAGTACACATTTTACAGTCAACATTTTACAGTCATACTCAAAGTAATATAATCCATTACACTATAGGATACTTAGATCACTAAATACAGTCAGTAATTATATTATCTTATCTTTAGCATAACAAGACAAGAGTTATATTAATAATCAGTGGCGTCACTAGGGGGGTGCGGTCCACACTGGGTGACACCCAAGTAAAAAATGCTCTTTGTAAATAGCTGACAATAAAAAAAAATTGTATCAAAAGGTTTAAAATGTTATTTCATACTTAATATCACAAGCAAAACGTGAAACCTTACTTTCCATTGTATGCCAGCTGTCTGTAGGTATATGCACAATGCTTTGATTAAAAAAAATGTTTTAATCGAATCTACGGAATTTGTAGTTAGCACCCTAAGATCAGAATGCCAAACAAAAGTCACTGTTTAACAAATGACGACATTCTTCAGGCTTACAATATTATTGAAATTCCACATGTAATTATTGTAAATTTTGTAGAATTGGAAGGAAATAGGTGGCCATTGAGATTTCTGAAAATGTTTTTTTATTGTTCTGTAAAAGATGCTGTAGCCAAGATGAAGGAATTGTTACAATGTGTCAGTCGAATGATATACTTGAATATTTTAGTGGATTTTTCCTCTTGGCTTAACTTGGCTAGTGCCAAGAATGGTTTTGATGCTTCCTAATGGGGACAATTTATTCACTTAATAGCAAAAAAAACTGTAAATGTTGTCGACTATTTTCAACTAATTGTATAGAAATAAAATATAAATTTGCAATTTCATTTTATGCGTGGTTGTAAGTTTTAAAGTTTGAAATCCATAAAAAAAAAAAAACAGTTATGGTTGCATGGTTACAAAATTGAACTAAACATTAATGGCAATGTCTTCAGTTGCAAAGATTAAGGATGAGTGCAGAGTTTCACATGACTACACAAACCCAATGAACTGCAGATAAATTGTAATAAACAAGTGAATTTAAAAATTTCATTAACACTCATGTTTCAGTTATTGAAAAATCAAATAACGTAGGAGGTAATTGTAAACTAGATGTTGCAACAAACAAACAAAACGAAAATGTTAATGGGGGGGGGGGGGGGGGACACCCTGAGCTGACCGCACCGAGTGACACCCACCCTAGTGACGCCACTGTTAATAATAACTAGTCGACCGGCGGCATAGCATACGCAGAGCCGGCCTTAGGTCACTGCAACCTATGCGACCGCAGTGGGCCCCGCACTTTCATAGGACCTGCGCTAATTGAAGGTGTATAAATTATTAAATTAAACCATTTTATAACTTGAAACAGATTTCCAGCGCTCTCCTGTCGATTTACCAGGAGCTCCTGGAAATCTCCCGAAATTGCAAAATATACGAAATAGTCCTCAAAATATACTGAAATATATATACAAAAAATTGTCATTTTGGGGTGTCATTCAATATGGAAAACGCCAATCCTACGCGCGGCATTATGCATCATCCGTAATTGTGTAATCTGGTAAAAGAAGCTTCTCGTGCCTCAAACTAATGAAGAGTT
The DNA here is from genome assembly GCA_036873155.1 of Biomphalaria sudanica. Taxonomy (NCBI): domain Eukaryota; kingdom Metazoa; phylum Mollusca; class Gastropoda; family Planorbidae; genus Biomphalaria; species Biomphalaria sudanica. The sequence goes on from JAZGLO010006670.1 coordinate 4,368,115, forward strand.
ACTTGAGTTAACTTGAGGTCAACAATTCTCAAAGATAGATTGAAACATTTGATAGTTCTTGCTATTTAACGTGATCTATGTAGGAAACAGAATTATTATGATATACTGTATGACACGCAAGGCTCGCAAAGTAATTCTGTACGTAGTATAGAATGAATAAAATGCATAGACGAATTTATTTTCTAATACAAATTTCACTTATCCGCTTCCCTACCCAAATTTGGTCCCCGCGAAATCCGTTTTGCTTAGGGCCCCACAATTGTTAAGCCCGGCCCTGCTATTTAGTGACCTTTAAATATACATAGTAGATTACTTTTTCTCTTTCCATGACTTCTTGGTCACAATGGTTAAGTCCGGCGCTGCTATTTAGTGTTTGTAAAATGTTTGCTTGTAAAATGCTTTACATGTTTCGGATGTTCCTTCAGAGTTGACGATAGTTTACTTCCTAATCCAAACCTCCGGCAGGACAAAGGGGGATGGGACAGTGCAGCGCGTAAACCGCTCGACCAGGCAGCCATCCGTAGCGAAGAGTGAAAAAATACTAGTCCCCCCCCCCCTCTTTTTTTTCCTGAGCCATGCTCTCTGTCGCCTCGATAGTTCCTACAGAGTAGATTACTTGTCCCCTCTTTTTTTACGTGAGGTAGAAATTAAAAAAAAAGAGTGATTTTTCTTGATTACAACGGTCCGGCCCTGCTATTTTGTGAATACCACTTCTCCCCCACCCCTCTTGTTTTTTCGTGGGGTGACTATCCGCTGAAATAAGAGAGTGATTTTTCCTTTACTTCTTGCTCGTCCAAACTGTTGAGCAAAAAAGAGAATTATAGATAGATAGATAGATAGATAGATACCAGGACAAATAATACAATCGCGCAAGTAACATTTACACACGTCTTTTTATTTGTAGGTACGATTGTTAACTGTAAGAGTTGAGTCGAAGGCTCTTGGAACCTTAATTCCATTTGAATCCCCGCTTGATTGGCCTGTCTGAACTACTGGTTTGTCTGGGATGGATTCAAGCAGATATATTCTAATTTCGTACATCCTTAGTACCTGGCACCGATGGCCAAGGCGCACACTGGTTAGAGCCGAACACAACAAGGAAACCCCGATCCCTTTCATTTTGCTACTCTGAACCACATCAGCCATGCGAGTGACCGTCATAAAACGACCCCCTCAGGCAACGGTGTGGCAGTGGCGTAGCTAGCCGTGTGCGGGTGGTGCGGGCGCACTGGGCATCAAGTGATGAGGGGTGTCGTGCGCATCCAGAGTTGCTTCTTGTGTGATGCCACTTTTGTGCACCATGATTTGTGCGCTCTAGTTCCTAAGGTCACGCTTTGTTAATGTCATTGCCTCTTTGTCTCTGTTGTGGTTGTGCTGATGGCGGATCTTTTGTTGGAATTTTCTTTTGGTGTTTTCTTCCCCAGTATTGGGTAAGTTAGTTTATTTTACGTTATTCTTCGTGGTGTAGCTCTAAATTCGTGGTCCTATGATTTGTGAATGGCGATCTCAAGAAATGCGTATTTTTCTTGTTTGGGGTGTGGGCGTTGCAAGCCCTGATTGACTTTGACACTGAGAGTAAGGTGTGCTATAGTTCTTTTGCATAGAATGTATAACTTGTAATTGCCTTTGCAAATGCTACCAATATTTATTCGTCATTTATACCTCATCACATTATTACTTCATTAAACCTTTGTTTTGTTACATGCAACCTCGTTATTCACGAGTATTTGTTACTATTTGCATTATTCGTTCTTTTGATACTTATTTCATAAATTGATTGTTAGATTGTTAGGGGTGCCCATGCAGACGAGCCACGGCTAAATTACAACCCCGATAAAAATTTAATAAACACTGTTTAGGTGGGGAGCCCGGGCAAATACATCATACCCTAGATGAACCATGTAAAACCCACCCTGAGAAGGGGCATCAAACTGAGCACATAATTTCTCAGTAAAACCTGCCCACATTGTACATACGGTACATAAACAAACAAACTGTATTTGGTTTAAAAAATTTATTTATTTTGCCACTCTGTTAATATTATGGGCGCTGCTCAAGATTGATAAGTCTAGCTGGCACTCATAGTGCTAGCTTAGATGGAGAAATTGTATTCTCTGGTTAAAATGGTTGACGGCAGTGATCAAAGGGTCCTAAAGGTAAAAATCTAATAATAAAATGAATCTTGGATATCACTCCTTTTCTCTCAAAGCAGAATCTGGCTCTCAATGGGAATTACGAGCGAGTTGAAGAAGAATTGTAAAGACAAAATCTATTAAGTAGGCGGATTGTTAGTTGCCATGCAGTCTTAATTTTCTCACCTATTTTGGATTCTTGGCCCCTGAATAAACTGAAATAAACGACGGGTAATTCTACCTTCAAAAACAATGATCGTCAATTAGATACTGCGCACTTTAATGGAAAACATTAAAAACACCAATAACTACTAGTCGGAAGGGCAACGTTGAAGCCATTATTACCTTCGGCGAAAGTATGTACTCTGATCTGAGGATTAGTGCGAATATCAAAAACGTATTGGCTACAATAAAAAGAAGCCAAGCGAAAATGTGAAGATTCTGTATAAACACATAAGAATGTGATTGAGATTTATTCTTCCTAGGACGTGATAGTTCATGAAATAATCACCCAATATGATCATATCATGATGTGTTATGTGAATATGAATTTTGTCGCTATCCAAACTATTCAATCATCAGATTGAAATCAATCTCGATGGTGCTCATAGCTCATTGACAAAAACAAATTTCTTCTGGAGTGAAAGAGGCGTCAATAGTTTGTCGCAATTTCTTCAGAAGCCTTTGAACTTCTCAAACAAAGGCCTGTTTGAAATCTAAAATTTAAAAAATAAATTAATTAAAAGATATCAGCTAGAATGCCACTAGACAGGGGTGGACTGGCTATATGGGTATTCGGGCAAATGCCCGGTAGGCCGGTACCCAATAGGACCTGTAGGGCCACCAAAAGGACCGCATAAATGCCAGTAAAAAAATTGTAGATTTATAATATTCTCTTTAAGAGTAAAAAAAAATCGTGATTTAAAATAAACATCTTTGACGCTTTTAAGTCTAATATTAATCTAAAGCATTGCATATGCGTACATAGTGCTTCTTGAAGACCTCAATTCCGTATAAAAATTAATCTTATCTAAACGATAAACAAGAAACTTAAGGCCATTATTTCTAATAGAGATCGACGTTAGTGTAAATATATTCGGATGAATCTATAAAGGGACCAACAACAATGTTCCAAGTCTTATATGTGACATGTCCAGCCACATGTGAGTTCTTATTTCTTCAATGGAGTTGTCGCATGATCTCGAGTTGGCCTCGCCACGAAGTCCTTCACAAATCACAACTATTATCTTGAACTGTGTAGAAATGTGTTTACTGGAATCAAAATGCAAAAGAATCGAAAAAGCAAGAGCAGAAAATAAGAACGATGGAGCCCTGTACAAAAAAATGTATTAAAATTATGAATGTTTTCTCGCAAGCACTAGAGATTCATCAACCTTATGATGCCACATTTATGAATAAACATGATCAACACCATAAAAAAATAAAGATAAAAGTTGAAATACAAAGAGGCTTTGGTAAAATATGAAACAATCTTCACAGAATTTATTGAACGTAAACTTGTAGACTTTAATTTTCTATTGTGTGTATAGCCAGCTTTAAGATGCAGTCAAACTAGGTTTCCAAGTTATTAAGAAAACAGTCAGTATATAACCTTGTGAGTAAAGCTCAGGTGTACCTCAAGGAACAGTCTTGGGTCCACTACTATTTTTAATTTACATAAATGATTTACCAAATTGCATTAGTTCAGGAACAAAAGTCAGATTATTTGCAGACGATTGCATAATATATAGAACAATAAAAACAAAACAAGACACAGATATTTTACAAAGAGAATTAGATGAATTACAGAAATGGGAATCAAATTGGAGCATGTCTTTCCACCCAGAAAAATGTCAGTTGTTAAGAGTAACAAAAAAACTAAAACAAATTAATTCCATTTATCTTATTCATGGCAAACCAGTAGCACAGACTAAAAACTCAAAATACATAGGTGTTATAATAAATGAAAAACTGTCATGGAATCCACATATTGATGAAACTATAAAAAAAATCCAACAAAGCATTAGGGTTTATTAAAAAAAATTTTTATAAATCAAATAAGAACATAAAACTAAAATGTTATTTAACCTTGGTTAGGCCAATATTAGAATATGCATCCACCGTGTGGGACCCCTAAACTCAAGAAAACATTAAGAAACTGGAACAAACACAAAATAGAGCAGTGAGATTCATAACAAACGAATATTCACATTTGACTAGGGTAACACCATTAGTAAAATCACTAAATTTAGAAAGCCTTCAGGACAGAAGACTCAAAAGTAAAGTAGCAATTATACATAAAACACTGAACCATAATCTTCAAATACAAAAACAAAATTTAATAAAATACTCTGAAAGACACAAAAATAAAGGCACATTCCTCGTCCCATATGTTAGGACAAATTTGTACAAATACTCCTTCTTCCCTAGTGCTATTAGAGAATGGAATGGGTTGCCTGAGCTAGCCAGAAAAACCAGTGACTTGGCAGAATTTAAGTCATTGGTTAATATGCATGACTAAATGCATGACGCGTAGGACGTAATCATCTTCTTTTTTGAAGTAACGTCTGTATTATATAAGATAAGATAAGCTCCCCTTCCAGACCTAACGTTATCTGTTTCTTTGGCCAATGTGTAACAAGCAGGGTGTCATGAGGCAAGCATAACGACCAACCGCATTTACTTTCTCCAACTCAAGTACCCGTTAGAGATGGGTGGAGCGCCCAAAAAATCCAGAAATTCAAAATCCCAGTTTTCATCGAGATTAGAACACAGGACCTCAGATTCTTAAGCGCTTAACCACTCAGCCACTCAGGTGCATGCTAATGTATAGGTAGTAGGAATTTTTTCCCATTAAGAGATTCCCCGTTTCAAGTATTATACTTTATTCATTTAGTAATAGCGCTTATCTGATAGTTTCAAAATAATCTAATACATTTTTCATATAGCTAACATTATGAAACTTTACACCGATGATTTTGAGGAAACGTATGATTATATGACCATCATATGGCTCGTATGGATCGTATAGAAATGCCCGGGCCGATTTTGACACCCAGTCCGCCCCTGCCACTTGATGATTCTATTCTAAATATTGTCTGAATATTCGTGATGCCTCAGATTCTGTTTTGAGATAAAAAAGAATGATGTCTAAGATTCTCTTCAGGTAGCATTATCATATTTTTACATATTTCTGAAAATGCGCTAAGTGTGGCTTTATGCGAGCTAAGCTTTTCAGACTTAATTAAGTTGATCAAGAATTAATACCAATCAGCGATGCGTTTTACTAATTAGGCCATTGGTGGAAAACAGATTTCGATAAAATTATTGATAGTTTTGCGACCAAGAAAGCTCGTAATATTTATTTGTAGTATATTTTGTTAACGTATAATAATGTATTTTCGCCATTTTTCGCTGTTTTGTATATGAGGGTTGGGGGGTCATCATGAGGATATGCCGCACTGGGCATCAAACACCCTTGCTACGCCACTGGGTGTGTGGATAGTGACATGTTTTGTAAAGGCAATTACTCCCATCGGAGGTTCTGTTTTGATTTTTCTCTATTGACCCAATCGTTTCCTCTAACGAGTGTTTTCACCTGGGCATCATATGGAGGCATTTTCAAAGTCGGAACCACAAATGAGTTTGGGTGAAAACACATGCTTTCTTTGTGATCTTGTTTCTTTACTGGAATAGTGCTCTTAGTTTAATTCGACCCCCATACCCTTGCGACTTAAATATCATGCTACCGAACAAAAAGAATAGACTAATTGGTAATTTTCATAGGCCCCTAATAGTTATAATATATTTTAATGAGTGAGTCCTACCAAGATTACAAATATAAATAACTGAATACATCTTTCATTGAGTCTTTCTTTGAGTGAGGAACATTTCTGACACATCACAGCTGCTTCTATTTGTAGGATCATTTCTGACACTTCACAGCTATTTCTATTTGTATAAACATTTCTGACACTTCACAGCTATTTCTATTTGTATAAACATTTCTGACACTTCACAGCTGTTTCTATTTGTAGGAACATTTCTATTTGTAGGAACATTTCTGACACTTCACAGCTGTTTCTATTTGTAGGAACATTTCTATTTGTAGGAAGATTTCTGACACTTCACAGCTGTTTCTATTTGTAGGAAGATTTCTGACACTTCACAGCTGAAGGAGACATAAACAAAATATACAAATATTTTTTTTAAAAAAGCTTATATAATGGGAATAACTCCACACTTCCAACTATGTCATTAATATGACTAATGTAGAATGGGTTAGTGTTTTAATGTTTAATTAGGTACAATAAATAGTTTTGGAAAGTTTCAACTTGATCAGAGAAAGGGTTCGTGAGAAATTTATCTAAGGGTCCAAAACCCCACATATTTAGTCATAACTCTTAATATTTAAGTAATTAATTGAATAACTATTTAATTTTTTTGACGATGTTTGAACTTAAAATAACGTATTTTACCAGACACAGAGTGAGTTGACATAAGCTTTGTAATAATAGCCTTCCAACACGCAATGAACTGATCGGTCTCAGTCGGTATGCTAGTCACGGGAAAATATGTTATAACCCTGATATTGCGCACCGCAATTCAAGCTAGTGCAGAAAGAAGGTTCGCACTATTAGTGATAAGACTAAGTCGGATGTTGACATTAGAGAGAGAACGATTTCCGCCCAAGTGAGAGCTGATGTAAAGATGCTGTGCTCAAAACATGTTGTTCTAGATGTATTTGTGATGTCTTATAAATAAACGTCCATGTCTCGTTGAGTTTGCCTCCCTTCAGTTATTACATTGGTGTCGAAGTGGGATTTAGGTAGCTCAACGAAAAGAAAGAATGACAACGCTTAGGAAGCTAGATGAACTGAGCTACAAACAGTTAAAGGAGGAGCTCCGAGCCAGAGAGCTAAGATCTTTGGGGCCAAAAAAAAGATAGGAGCCAGTCTTCGACAGAACTTGGTTGATGAAGGTGAGGATCCCGAGACCTACCTGTTTGATGTAGAACCAGATATTGGTGAGGTGCTGAACGCCATGCAGAACGGGCTACGTGAACTTTGTACCTTCCAGGATTCGATGAATCAGGACAACCTGATACGTAATGTGCAAGGCCAGATCAATCCTGTAAGAGAGAGGAGTCCAACATCATTCAACAACGATGAACCGTTACTCATTCAAGACTGTGGCTGTGCTGATAGTTACAAAGAATGCGTCAATCTTAACAAGAAGCATACAGATGAACAGAAAGAGACAGTCGAAGCAATAGAAGAAGCCAGCTTTTGTGATGCCTGAAGGTTGTAGAAGGGACCTGGAGCGAATTGGGAAGGCTTTCGTTGGCCCTTATTCGGGTTAAGTAGCAAAAGACTGGTATAGTTAGAACCAAGATTCTGAGGAAGCTGAAGGATGTTATGTGTTTGTCCTAGTGAATAAACACCTGTATTTATTTCCTGTTAAACTGTGTTGAGTTGCCTGCCTTTACGTTGAGTGCCTACCCTAGAGTTACAACAATAGGTATCTGAAGTGGGATCATAGGCGACTCAACGAGAAGAGGTAGGATTCATTCACAATGGCATCGTTGAAACAACTAGACCAGCTTTTAGTTAAAGAGCTAAGACAGGAACTTTGGTACAGACGCCTGAAGCTTGGGGGTAGCAAGGAGGTGCTTACAGCTCGTCTCCGGCAAGCCCTGATAGATGAAGAAGATCCGGAAACCTACCTATTTGAAATAGAACCGGAGATTTATGAGCTCATTGGCAAGATACATTGATGCAATGTGTGAACAAATTAACAGTATGGGGAACAAGGTAGATAAAATGGTGTCTCAAGCGAAAGAAGGAGTAGACTCGTCGGTAAAGGAGCAGTTGCCTGTAGACTCGTTGGTAAAGAAGTTACGTGATCAAGACTGTGGCTGCACAAACAGTGGTGACGGAGACGCTGGGGATTGGAGCGCCGTCTGTGTTGTAGGCAAGTCTTGTGGTTGCGACTTTCAAGACGAGAAACGTGACAACGATTGCTGTGACGATTTCAACGGGATGAAACGAATCAAACGGAAAGAGACAAATGAAGAAACGAAGTCTGTTATGTGCCTGGAGCGTTTGTTCCTGTTGTACCTGATTCTTGTATCGAAATGAGCCGGACAGATGAAGACAACGTTGGGTCTGCGTAAGCCTGTTGCTGTAGACCTTAAGGACCTCTGCCTATCTGCCGGTGCTCACGAGGTAAATTCGAAGCTTGAGAATCGCATCCAGAAGTTAAGCATGAACTGTACGTGCGCGCATCGCACAGAGAATTTAGATGACAAGAAAACCACCAACAAAGAATGTGTACTGCCATCATTATCGACATTGGCATAGACGAATGTCAATCAACCCAGGCTAAATCTGAGCTGGCAAGAGGAAGACATCTTCAGCTTGAACTTGAAGAGACCTATCTCCAGGACGTGAAGACTGTTAGCTGTGGGGGACTGCGGCACATTGAACTTCGTTTGAAACTGGGCTGCATGTGAACCTGAAACTTTCTTGAGAGGCGTCTGTCGAGAAGGTCTGCTGAAGCACCGTGTCCGAGCCACGGCTGTGTTGAAGAAAACAGTGTTATGAAAGGCCACGTCATCGTCTCAAAAACAACCTGGTCAACTGGAGAAAGAGAAAGCGGCTGCCGAAGAAAAGTGTGCGGATGGCTTCGTGGGGAACACGCTTCCTGCCGTCTGTGACTCCCACCGATCGACCTCCACCTGAACTGTCAAACCTCTTCTGCACTGTTTCTTTTCGGGATGAAAAGTGCTAAGAAGGGGGCAATGTTATAACCCTCACATTGTGCACCGCAATCCAGGCTAGTGCAGAAAGAAGGTTCGCACTATTAGTGATAGTAGTGATAAGACTAAGCCGGATGTTGACATTAGAGAGAGAATGATTTCCGCACAAGTGAGAGCTGATGTAAAGATGCTGTGCTAAAGACATGTTGTTCTACATGTATTTGTGATGTCCTGTAAATAAACGTCTATGTCTCGTTGAGTTTGCCTCCCTTCAGTTATTACAATATTTTGAGATGTTCATCAAACCATGAAACTATAAAGGAACTACGACTTCGAGGTTTTATTTTTACAAAGCCGTATAGAAAACAGGTTCTTTGCGCATGTTCTCGCGCATCCTGCAATGCCTGCAAAATAAAATGATTGAGACAAAGAATGATTTTACTCCTCGAACGCGCGCAATTTATCCGTGTTTATTTGAATTATTTTTTTTTTTGCTTTTTATAAACAGATCGATAAAAACTTTATCCGTTTTCAGACAAGCTGTAATGGTTGATATAATTTATTAGAGTAAGAGATTATCACAAATAATTTTTGTATCCTCTCGTCAATTTTACTCTATATAGATGCTTCTGTTTTGAAGTTGCCGTTCGTTTAGTAAAATTTCATGTTAGGTATTTTCTACTGAGATGAACTCCAATTGGTGACAAGGCAAGGAGACCTAGGACTCCCGTAGTGCCCTGGTAAGTGTCACAGCCTGGTTTTTGTTATAGGCGTGATGACGCGAATGTCGTGTTATGTAGATCTTGTAGATGATATAATAATCCTTTGTATCGTTATTTAAATAATTTCACTCGCGCACTAGATTTGCTAGTGCGTGAGGACACTAACAAATTGAACTCTCTGACCACAATATTTATGATAATTAATAGACTCACTTGTAGCAGACATGGTTTTTATTACACACAAATAATAAATTACAACAAATATTGGCAACTTCAGCCATCACAAAATACATCCAAGGAAATAAGTCCTGAATACAAATCAATTATAATATCCTCAATACTTATACATATATTCTACCCGTTAATATCATCCATAACACTCCGCTCTCTACAAGAGTCTAAAATCAACTGAGATGTCCACCTCGTGGTCAGTCCCCGACCAGGAAAAAATCTCGTGCTAAACGTGCACGGAATGGTTCAGTGATTACTATTCACCAAATATTACAGGGGTTCTAAAACTGACAGTAAGGAACTCTGCTGTTTGGCGTAGTGCCTCATAGCTTCCATACAAACATAGTGAACCACTGGATACGTCTTCCCGCAGCTCACGGAGCTGCGGAGACTCTTGCAAGACGTGCGCCACCGTTTCTTCTGATTCCCCGTAGTGTCGGCAACGGGCATCAAAATTTGGTCGGAACCGGGCGAAGTACGCACCTATCGGGCAGTGTCCCGTGCGCCACTGCGCTATTGTTGTTTGTTCCGACCTTTTTAGCCTCCACCACGGGTCCTCTCGATCTGGGCGACGCATGTGCTGCCAGACTCCCCTGGCAGTGTTGGAGTCATCCCAGGATTTCAACCACTTTTCATGTACCCACTCTCGTATAACTGTGGTAGCCTGTTTAAACGTACTTGGTGATTCGAAAGTGGGCACGGCCAGCGCTCCTTCTCGAGCTAGAGCGTCAGCCACGGCATTTCCCCTCACGCCGCAGTGCGAGGGCACCCACTGCATAAAGATGACAGTTCCAATAAATAGGCGGATGTTATTTGCGGCGCCTAATGCCTCTTCCACCAGTTCGGACTTTCCCCCTAAGCCAGCCATGGCTTGGAGGCAGGATTGGGAATCGGTAACAATTACAACGGTAGTCGCAACGGTTATGTTTTCACGCAATTTTTGGAGCAGATATTTGAGTGTATTAGTTATCGCCGTAATTTCAGCATCAAAGCTACATGCAGCGAGGTCGCATGTGCCTGAAAGCTTGTCTGGTTCGTGGTCTGGGTAGCAGATATAGGCCCCATACCCAGCTCTTACGGGGTCTTTCATGACCGACCCGTCTGTGTAACAATAAATGGCGTTTGCCGGGTAGGTCTTTAATGTGTCCATTGCCATTTTCCTTAGTAAGTCCGGGTGTGTGTGTCGTTTTGTGGCCCCCTACAAACCCGTGAATGGTTAGATTGATGGGAGGGATGGGCTGTCTCCTCCAGGGCGGGCACGTGCTTATCCGTCGGATTGGGACCCGGTCAGTGGAGAGGCCAGCTTGAGCACTCAAATTTGTTGCGCAGTGCATAAATGAGGTCCGTTTGGTCCGATTTTTAACTCTCCACCGAGTGACTAGAGTATGGGTCGGTAGCCCTGGTTCGCCTTTTTTGTAGCGTTCCAGGGCCGTTAGCACGGCGCGCTCTCTCCTCAGGCTGAGAGGAGCCACGTTGGACATGATTTCTGCAGCGGAAGTTGGGCTCGTTCTATAGGTGCCGCAAATGAATCTAAGAGCCTGGGCCTGTACATGATCGAGTGATTCGAGGGCCGTCTTTCTTGCGTACACCTGCACGGGCAGGCTGTACTCAATTTGGGACCTGACAGCCAGGAACTGTTTTATCCAGTTATAGGTCCGCTCATGTACGCCCATGGCTCTAAGTTTCAGATAGAGGCCTTGCTTCCACACCCGGTCATAAGCCTGTTTAGTTCTATAAATACTGCATATGTGCTCTCGGACCTCTGGAGCCCATCGGCCACCTCCTGCATGAATACTGTGACCTGGTCGATCGGGCTCAAGCCTGCCTGCTCTGGCGCTAGGATACCGGCACTCTCAAAGCTCCACACGAGCCGCTCGCAGACCATTCGTTCTACTATCTTGCCGATAGTGGAGGTCAGGGATATGGGTCTGTAGGACGCAACGTTAGTTGCGTCTTTGCCCTTTTTTAGTATTGGAACAATGGTAGCACAGCGCCAGGCCCTGGGTAGTCTGGACTCTACCCAGGTCCGATTCGCAAACTCAAGGAGTTTGTTTTTCGCAATACCCCCAAGGTGTTTTACCATCTCAGGAGTAACCTTGTCTGGCCCCGGAGCTTTTCTGTTTTTACACTTAGCTATCGCTCTGTCCAGCTCAGCACGGCAGAAGGGCGCATTGCACGTGTCCAGGTCTTTCGACCCATCCGGCTCCCTCTCGAGTCTTTTACGCTCCTTGTTGAGGGCTATAGATTTGGCTGTCTTCTTTTCGGACTTGCTTATCGAAGCGAAATATTTATTTAGCAAGTCGGCCATTTTTTTTTTCTTTTGCCACTCGATCGCCACTGGGTGACAATAATGGGGTGGCTGTACGCGCCGAATCTTTGGCCTCAAGATTGCGAAGATTACGCCAGGCTTTGGAAGTATCCCGAAGATCCAGCCCGGCACAGGCATCCCTCCAGTGGTCCGCCCGTACACGTTGGGCCACCTCGCTGGCCTTCCGGCATAATGCATTGAACTCCCTGCGGCATTCGGGTGTCCCCTTTCTTTGTGGTCTGCGCCTTGCCCGTTTCCTGGCCTTGACTATTCGATCTAATTCTCGGGACCAGGCGGGTCTATGCCGTATGCCGGGATAGGTCCGCGGGATGTGCTTCCTAGCCGCACCCAAAATCGCTGCAGTGATTTCGCCGTATTTGGAGTCGACTGTCCCTTCCTCCACCGCGATACTCGACAGGGCGGAGTCGACAGCCGCCCCGTACGCTGGCCAGTCAGCCTTAGTGTAGCTCCATTTTTTGGGCCGTTTAGTGGCTACACCCTTGGCCTCTGAGAGAGCAATAGTGATTTCAATGGGCCTATGATCACTTCCAACATCCTCAAGCACTTTAATTGTGGTTTTCCCCTCTAGATCTGCAGATATTAGAGTTAGATCAGGTCTCGATAGAGACCCGTTGCCAGTGTGTAGGAGAGTTGGCGGACTATGTTTATTTTGCAGGAAAAATAAGTTCGTACTATTCGTAGTGTTGAGAATTTCTTGGACTTTTTGGCCCGAGGAGTCGGTTGTGTCATAGCCCCATGCAGGAGACTTGGCATTTAGGTCCCCAGCTAATAGAGTTTTATATAGAATATTTTTATTGCCGAGGTTAATGGCAAGTTCATGTTTTGGCAGGTTATAGCAGTTTATTACCGTAAGTTTTCTGCCAGCTTTAAAAATATCCAGCGAGATGGCGTCGGTACGCCCGCTTTGAGGGCCAGGACTTTGAGAAACTGTCATGCCTTTTCTGACATACGTGATGATTCCACGGCACTCATCGCATTTACATTTATAAGCCGTGTAGCCACTGATGTGGTTACACATGTAGGTATTTTCTACTAGATCTGGGTAATTTTTTTTTTTTGCGCTACTTGTAAATCTAGGCTTATCTATATACAACTATCTACAGTAGAACGTCGTTTATCCGACTCAATTGGGACCGGACACCGTTCGGATACGCGATTGTTCGGATAACCGAAAACCGAAGCGATCCATGCAGTATATGCAACCGGACACTAGACGAATATTGAAAATCATCACATGCGGGACACGTGCGTGAAGAACGAGCAAAATAGGTGACAAATGTCGCAATTTTACCTTTATTGTGGAAAATAATCACTTATTTTTCGCTGTACAATGTATGTGCATTACAGTACATGTGGTTGATAAAAAAAAAAAAAAAAAAAAAAACTGGTCCGGATATTTGACGCTCCGGATAATAAACGTTCGGATAAACGACGTTCTACTGTATATCTTATCTTATCTTATATAATACAGACGTTACTTCAAAAAAGAAGATGATTACGTCCTACGCGTCATGCATTTAGTCATGCAATGACTTAAATTCTGCCAAGTCACTGGTTTTTCTGGCTAGCTTAGGCAACCCATTCCATGCTCTAATAGCACTAGGGAAGAAGGAGTATTTGTACAAATTTGTCCTAGCATATGGGACGAGGAATGTGCCTTTATTTTTGTGTCTTTCAGAGTATTTTATTAAATTTTGTTTTTGTATTTAAAGATTATGGTTCAGTGTTTTAATATCTTTACGATATTAGGAACGGACATTTTAATTCTAGACTATATTTAAAAATAATCAAATGAAATCAACGTATAAGTCTACCTAATTAACATAACGATAGCCGATCAGATCTAGTATGCTTTTTGCATACGATATTTATGAGCCTAGTACTAATTATTCTAATATATGATGCTAACATGTTAATAAAGTGCTTTCAATCTGGGTATATTTAAAACTAGAAAATAGATCTAGGCGTTTTCCTTAACGGAAATAGATCTAAAGTGTTTACAAACAAATAAAATGCCGTAATCTAAAGCTAGCGCTATATCTAGAAAATAGAATCTATTTCTAGTGAATTATAGTGCTTGTCTATACGTTTTTCTAATCTATACCTATAATCAGTTTGATTATTACTACGTTTACATATTACGACAGGGTAGAATAATCATATAGATTGATTGTAAACACTATAGATCAATATTCGATAACGAAAATGCCTAAAACTATATTCAAGTTTAAATATGTAGAATCTAGATAATATAGATTTACATTACAAATTTAAAATTACAGAAATAGATTTAGAATTTCAATCCAGACGTTTAATAATTTAAAATATATTTTACATGTAAAATCTTAGCTTTAGCCTCTTAGTAGGCCTAAATATTTTTTAATTCCAATAGATTTTTGACCTTATTAACTGTCTTAACTTAGCCTGTAGTACTACAAGATCCGAGTTTTTTCATAGGTCAGACCGTTACGGTGCTATAAAAATCCAAACTTGAAAATTGCTGCCAGCTGGCTTAATGCGCTCGAACTTCGCACTTTACTCTAGATCAAGATTTAAGTCAAGGTTAAGGTTAGGGTTAGATTACAACTTGAATCTAGATCTAGACTTGGAAGATCAATTAGGCAGTAGATCTGGATCTACATTCTGCTGCATTGCTGCACTTCTGTGTTGCTGCATAGCTGCTGCACTTCTGCTGCTGCATTGCTACTGCATAGTTGCTGCATAACTGCATAGCTGCTGCACTGCTGAATTGCTGCTGCATTTCTGCTGCTGCATAGCTGCTGCATTGCTGCATTGCTGCTGTGTTACTGCTTTTAGTTGCTGAAAGTAACTGTTGTGTTACTGCTTTTAGCTGCTGCAATTACACTGCTGATTATAAAATAACTGCTATTATTCTTGCGGTAGATCTAGAATATAGTGTAGTTTTTGTTTTGTAGTGTAGCCTTAGTGGCTTAGATTGGTAAACTTAGTTATAAGTACTTATAGTCTGTTTTCTGTTCTTAGGGAATGCTAATAATAGGGTACTAAGGCTTAGGTATTCTTGTTTTAGTTGTAGTTATGGGTTGGTTATAGTATAAGTAGAATATTGTAGATCTAGACTAGTTTATTGTAGTGTATATATTTTATTATTGATTTATTTTTGCATACGTAAATAAAGTGCATATAAGTTTGTTTTATAATTTTAGTTGATTTTTTTATCTTTAGTTAGTTTAGCTTAGTTTAATTGTGCTGTCTGGTTGCTTAGGCTACTCTAGCCCCTTGGTCACCATACCGAGGTGCACAGATTGGGCCCACCCAGTAGAGCTACCACCTGCCTACTGTAAAAAAATGAACAAATGTTGAGCAGCAAGTAACGGCTAAGGGCCTCACTCAGTAGCGCCACACCTGACCTGCTCACACATAATCTAGAAAGATATAGGTAATCAATCTATTTAAATGTACATAAGATGATATAAATCAATATGAATTATTTCGATCTAGGATTTTTGAAACGTTATCTCAATGTAAATTAACAGGAAATGGCTTTGTTTCATATATTTGCGTGAATTTTCTAAGCTTTGAAAACTAAAGATCATTACTTTCTTAGACAAGAAAAGATTGATTGGGGCGACTCCATATACATAAATAAATATAGACTGGAAATAGGAAGTTATTTTTATTTGGGGGGAGTCAAATATGTTTTATGTACTATATCTATGTAAAAAAAATGGCGGCAATTGAGCTATAAATTCTAGGACTAACATTTCAGCCAATATATAATTATGATCTTTAGTTTTGAAAAGTAAAAAACTGCCATATTCCCAATATTTTGCCTTTGTTTCATAATCATAGACATATATAGGTTTGTGATGTGGATCTATGTTTGTTGACATGGCTTCTTTATCGATTCAAATTGTTAGAATTAGTTTTTAGTCAAGATAGTCAAAGAAAATGAGCAGAACGTGCTCTAATGTTCGTTGTACGATAGGCCAAGGATTAATTCTAAAGGTTGAAAAAAAAAGAATATTATCAGTATACACAGTAACTTTCAGTTTCAGTAAGTCAGAATAATTCAGTATCACTGTGACTGTGACTAATTTGATTAATTTAATATTGATAGATCTAAATCTAATAAATATGACTAATATCTGTAATAACTAGGTCTAATACTTTTCATACTTTTTACTACTAACTATTAAACTAGTCAGTCTATCATCTATGCATGCAGACTATAGATCTAGATCTAGATTATAATTATAGATCTAATCTAGTCAAATCTAGTGACAATCTTAAATCTAGTCCTAGACTATTTAGATCTATATACTAACTATAGACTAGACTAAACAGATAACAATTATAGTTATAAGTGTGAGCTGGGATTCCTAGATCTAATTTTATCTAATTTATATTATTTATATAGGCCAGGGCTAGGATGTTTGTAATTTAGTGTCCTTTTTCTAATTTTTATAGTTCAGTGCTGAGTATTTTGTAGTTTCCGCTATTTATAACTTTCTGCTAGTTTTAGTCTTTTTCTGTTATTTGTGTTTTACTCGTAGAGGAAAAGTAGTTTTTAAAATAGTTAACTAGCCTTAGAGCTGTGGATGTTATTTTCTATTTTTGGTCCCAGGTTAGTTCTGCTTATTTTTGTCTTTGGCATTAGTGTTGGATTAGTTGTTATTTTTTAATATCAGTTTATGTGCAATTCTGTAAACAGTATAGAGCCCCCATATGAGTTTAGAATAGAAATAACTTTTTATCTCCCTTTTTGTATTTTTGTAGATTTAAATTTTAAGATTCTCTTTTTAATGCTGTTTAATTTGGTATATAATGTTTTGTAGTCCGTGTCTTTAGTAATTTGCTAGATTTTATTGTTGTGTACGGCTAGGTACAAATTAGGGAAATCGGTAATCCAGTTTAGTTTTAGATAATTAGGGTGACGTCATGCTCTCCGATATGTTCGCGCTGACCAGTTATAGCTAGCTCCAGAACCACGTTGAGCTCTCTTTTGTCTTGACCAGTGGTCAGTGCTGACAGTGGTGCCTGTAGAAAGTTATTTTTGTGTAGTGTAATTTCAGCTGGGACCGCCTGTAAGTTGGATAATGTTTTTATTTTTGCTTTCTTTCGTTTGTATTAGTATTGACTGTTTCAGCATCTATTGCTATAGTCTAGATGCAGACTGATTAGTGTAGTGGCGTCACTGGCTAGTTAATTAGCCATGATTACCTCTGATGGAACCGGAAGTACTGTAGACTTGGGTAGCGTCACCCCCCTTGCGCCAGCCCAAATGCTTTTGCTTTCCTATACTATGTCTATGTGTAAATATTTTATTATTTTATGTTTCCTATGTATTTTTATTAATATTTTTATCGTTAGGATAACCACTCTATTTAAGTTGGCATTTTGTCCTACTTTTTAATGTAAAATATGGCTGCGGACTAAGCATCGCTGTCATGGCGGCTTGTTTAGTCTTATCCACTATTGTCTAGATCTAGCTTATGTTTATTGTAGTCTAGCCTGACCTGTGTTGGTTGTGGCTGGGACTTTAATAACTCAGGTATTGCTTTTATTAGCTATATGTAGGTAATTGAAATTACCTCATGCTTGTATTATGTGTATGTGCTAGACTAGGTCTAGTCCATTATTATTTTATTTTTTGAATATTGTCTTATGTTTGTTTATTTTGTAATTGCAGGCTATAATTCCTGTCTAACTTACTGCCTTACGGCTTAACTGTCTGCCGCAGTTATTACTGCCTGACTGCCATTATTTCGGCTGTAGTTCTGTTTTACTGCTGCTAGTAGCTTATTGTTTAGTGCTGGGGTAAATTAGGTTATTTGATGGTCGGTTTAGTTAGTAATAGTTGTAGATTTAGCAACATAGATCCAGAGGCGGCAGAGGGTTTTGGTTAGTGGAATTGTTAAGTTCAGTTAAGTAGGGTTGATTAATTATTTAGTAGTGTGTATATATAGTTTTTGTTTATTTCTAAGTTTAATTTCGTATTCACCTATATTTTTATTGCTTTGCAAGTTGGTTGTAAATAAAGTGTATATAAGTTTGCTTTATAATTGTAGTTGTATTTTTAGTTAGCTAGTTTAGTTTAGTTTAGTTTAAGTGTGCTGTCGGGTTGCTTAGGCTACTATAGCCCCTTGGTAGCAGACCGAGGTGCACAGATTGGGCCCACCCAGTAGAGCTACCACCTGCCTACTGTTAAAAAATGAACAAATGTTGAGTAGCAAGTAACAAAAAGGCCTCACTCAGTAGGGCCACCCTGACCTGCTCACATAAGAATCTACCATATAATTATTTTAATTATGTAAATTTAATAGTAAAAAAATATGGCATAAAGTAGAGTCACTATTGCGGAACAGTTTGCAGCTACTTTTAGTTTTCAATGTTTTGCTCAATAAAGATTAGACCTATGAAAAAAGTAAAAGTATCTAGGCATTGCCAATCCATTTTCCGATAAAAATAGACGCATTGTTTAGTTTTTCAACAGATAATTAATTAAATTTTACAATCAAATCCACTGAGATATGGTCAGTCACAATTACGGAGCAGGATTTTTTAAGAAGTCTCAATTGCGGAAAACGGTAAAAATGTCGGAACAAAGCCTATATAAAGCATATATTTATTAGTCTTATATAATACTTGAACTCCTTATCCTTTACATTAATTTTATTTTAATAAAGCTTAAGACAATACATTGTCACTTTTTAATCCTTTACCTCTTTAACTTAATTGACGTCACACTACTTTGATTTTCCTTACATGGTTTTATTTTCCATTATTCTTTTGTGTTATATTAATATTATATAGGCCTATATGATATTATTTGATGTTATGATTTGTCCTCTTTTTACTGGACGTCTAGTAATCATAAATTTTATATTATATGTAATATTATTCTCTAAATGTTTTTAAATTGTGTATACTAATACAAACTCATATTTAAATTCCAATAATCTAAATCACTATGTAAATGCGCATTGATTATTTCAACAGAACAATTGAAATTGCCTTCTTATATCTTTAATTGTATTTCTTTTTCTTTCATTTATTAGGGAAACTAAATTCAATTCTACTGGGGCCTCCAATTACATGATATTGATGTAGCTTATATGAAACCCATCTAATAGGTCTGATTGAATCAAAGGGCTTAGACATAATGAGCAAATAGATGTGTTTTTTTTTTTAATTTCTCTAAAGCCTTACTGAAGTTCATTACCATACCTTGCTATAAAAAAAATATGTTAGTCTTACCGGTCCAATGTACCTTTACAGTAAGAGAAAAAAAAACTAATATTTTTTTGTTATGTTCACATGAACATTCAAAGTTTGGGTCATAGAAACAAATGATTATACCCCATTTATCTTATATTTATGCACAAAAGTTGTGTAATAGTAAATATGACTTGTCTTTAATTTATCTATTTAAAAAAAATGTGTAATATTTTTTGACTATTCTCCAAAACATTAAAAAGGTATATGTATAGAGCATGCTTAGATATGTAAATCATTAACATATTATTTTAGCAAAAAATATTGATCTTTGGTGTGCACTTTTTATTCTGACTAGCCTAGATTGATGCCTCTTCAGAAATCCACAAACACATGATGAAAGCATGGTAAAACCTAAAATGTTTGTTTGTAAAATGTTTTACATGTTTCGGATATTCTTTCAGAGTTGAAGATAGTTTACTACTTTCTAGTCAAAACCTCCCGCAGGACGACGGGGGATGGGAGCGGGCAGGATTTGAACCTTCGATCATTGATAAATCCGAACGACAGTCCAGCGCCCAAACCGCACGACCAGGCAGCCATCCTAGTCATCAATCCACAGATGTATTCTTACGTGGCTTGAATGTAATTCATGTCAAGAAAGCAAATTAGATAAAAACTATACATTTTATTGACAAGCTTATGTTAGACTTAGAAAATATATTTTTTTAATTGCTTATTCTTTAGAATGGGAGAATGCTTCAATATAGGGACTCAAACATTATGAGTAGCTGATAGTTTTAAATTATGCTTATGAAAGGAATGGGAATGACAGAGAGACAGTGTGAGCTAATACAAATGGTGCTCAGGTGTATTGTTTTGTAATAAATTGTCCTTTAATAGCTTTTCAGGCACTGCTAGTTAGAATGCTATGTAATATTATAATGCAGTTTGTAATAATTATAATTCAGTGTGTTATATGTTGGTATTTATATTTATTTGTAAAGAATTCAGTTACTCTGTAATATAAGACATCATTTTAGGTCTTTCTGTGTAGCAAATATATTGCACTATTATTTCATTCCTAGCAGTAGATTATGTAATTTATTGAATGATATTAAAGAGCGTTCATATTAATGCTTCTGTACTTGTTATTTCATAATAATAATAATAATCTTTATTATCCAGGAGGAAAAGCATTTACATTTACAATGTGAGAAAAATGTATATTTTTAGTAGCATGATAAAAGAGCTGTTAACATTGTATTCTAAAAAATGTATTTGCAGAAAATAATTTTAAGACAAATCTTGAGATTCTGTAAATCACTAAGGGCAAAATATTACACAATTACATTATACATTATATACTTGAATAGGACTGTTGCAGTTCAGCATGTTTGCTACTAATAGTGTCTGGTCAGCTAATGTGAAGGATTTTAAAAATAAAAAAAAAAGTGCTTTTCTTCTTTGCTCTCACTTTACATGTTGGATGGTTCAGATCAGTAATCCTATATCTGAGATGAACTGCGCAGTGGTTTCCAGATTAGCAGTTCTCCATGTAGTTGCTTTGAAGGACATGGTCAGCTTTCTCAGGTGAAAAAAAAGCCTGACAAATCTCTTGAAATATATGGAGTAGACTCTTGCTTAGTTTATTATTGCTTTGACACAGTTTTTTATTTATGATACTTCTTATCTTGGTTACTTAAGTCCACTGTCTCTAAGAACCAGTCATCCAATATTTGTGTGCTAGTAATTTTGTTATTATAATCTTATTTAGTAGCCTACTAGCCCGATTTTGCATGTAGTGTGATATCATAGGCCAAATTCAAATTAAAGGTGAATACATCTATTAACGGATTTTTTTTTTCAGCAGAAGACCCGAATAAGCTAAAATAAAAACATTTTATAAAAAAATAATTAGAATGCTCGCCTGATTTTGTAGGCACGATTAGAGATATAATAATACAGAAGGGGTTCTATCAATTATATAGGTTATGGCTGAAAAAAACAAAACTATAAATACTTTAAATTTTACACGGCTCATAACTGCTGTATAACTCATACAAGCTTATCTTTTCCCACATGTTTCCCATAAGAATTTTTACTTTATCGTCCAGTCTATATATATATGTCTATGGGCGACTCCCATTAGAGCTTTAAAAAAAAAAGAGTTTACGTACATAAAAATCTATATACATAGGTCTGTGAATCGATCAATCGCGGATAAGAGTTTATTTCCGGTTTCCAGTCTAGTAAACCATAGACTATATATAAATGGACTGCCAACACTAAGATAACAAAGCATAAGTCCCGTTCACCGAGGCATCCTTGGTTGCATGACAAATTGACTTCCGGTAGATTTTTTTACTATATAAAGAAACCATTCCCGAAGATTTTTACCACCACATTTACAGCAAATCATGAATGGAAACTTAATTGTCATAGAAGATGTTACAGGTGTAAGTGTGCACAAACCAATTTGTGACTTAGATCTATAACTGTAAAGCTTTATAACTGATTTTCTTAGCCAACATAGACTAATTAGATAAGCCTGAATTTCGTGTATTTTCTTGTTTACGACATTAATCGAATTGTAATGCCAGTTTGGATTTTATCACATAGACAATTTACACATATCTCGTATGGTGAATGAACATATGCCAAAATAAGTCTTTTTTTTTTGTTAGCTAAAAAGTGGTCGACGTCACAAAGATTACCCATGGAGATTCTTTCAAGACCAGCTTAGGCGCCAACTTGCTTTAGCTGAAATAGAAGACAGCATCTTGGTTACATGCGGCTTTTGAATGATAAAATAGAAAAAGGATGAATCAAACATTTCATTTATGACAAGCTTTTATAACACAGTGCAGGACAGGCCACTGTCCTGTTGGCTCATATTTCTCACGGCTATGGCCAAATTTCGATTCACAGTGTCCCCGTTCCTCCATATTCTGTTTGACTGCCCCAGACTAGCTGATCTTCGTCTCAACGGGTCGGAGAAACAAAAATTCTCGACCTGTATGGTGACATATATGCACTATGCAATACAGAAGGTTTTCTGTCCAGGGCTTTTGCAAGAGAGGATTTGAGCCTCTCAAGCCCTCACTCAAATGGAGTTGATGATGTTGACTTCTTATGCCCTATTTTCTGTCTTGGTGAGAGTTATTGTAAGACCGAATTATTAACCTGCAGCTGTCGAAGTACTGACTAGCCTTTGTAATCATTATTGCGGACGGTAGTGAGAGCTGCATCGTCGTCAAACACCAGTTCCCTAATCAGGCTATGTCGTCTTCTCGTTTTGGTCAAGCCAGTTTAAGAAGACTTCCATCCGATCTACTGTGGATATATACATCTTCTAGGTTTTCAAAGGCGCTATGAGAGTACAGACGAAATAATTCCGAAGTGTTAATGGCCAAAACAAAACCTTGTTTTATCCTGCTCTTGATAGATAATACCTAAAAGTCTAAGAAAAAGAACTAAAACTTTAGAGTTCCTATCATGTGAAGCTGACAGTAGTTTCAATAGCTTATTTGGACAGACAATTTTCACTAGTAAAAACCACTTCTGCTTAGTGTGAGCATATTGCTAAATGAAGTTCATATTTCTATTACTTTCTACTCAAGTCACCCAAGAAAAATTTTATTTAAAACAATTTTTATAATGCATGTATCTTTTTTACTACCGGTACTTCCAAAAACCTGATTTGATTGTCACTAACTTTCAAATTGAAGGGGATCTACTACAAGTGAGATTTTTTTTTACTTTCTCCAATAACATTGTGTGTTGTATTTTTTAAAAACATAAAGGTATCACTTTAAATTACTTGTCATTGTGAAATAATAGGAAAAAATCAACTCAAGTACATGCTATATCTAATCCTTCAAATAAAATTTATTTAAATTAAAAAGATAAACAGTAACAGGCCTAACTTGTTAAGGCTTCCGCGCGGTGTTGATTCTTTGAAATATAACTAGTGTAGATCTACGTCTGACTGGAAGTAACACTGAACTCAAACTACTTCAGTAACACCGGCGAAAGGCCGAAACAATCGAAATATGTAGTCGACGCTGATGTTGTTCTACAAATATATTTAATAATCAAGAAGGGAATCGTCCGATGTCAGCTATGTCCGTAAATCCGTAGATCTATTGTACTGCTCTACACGAAGCGTCTTCTCTGTAGCGTCACTTAGAGCGTTCTTGTTTTTTAACCAACCAAAACCAAAACTTTACCCTATTCCCGAAACTGTCGAGTAAAAATTATTTCTTGTGATTGCATTGAAATCAGCTTTATAGATGCTGTCCATTGTAACATAAAGTAGTCTTACATTTTTATTAGCAAATATATATATTTATAACATGACTAAACTAGTTTGAATTTCTTTTCTTTTTTTTTTCTCAGCTGGTCATGAATTTTGAGTCAATAAGCCCTAAGTCTCATGTTAGTTAATGCATACAGTATTGTTTTTTAAATCTTTTTAGAGTGCTAGTTAACTTGATTCAGCTTACATTCACAGTTAAAAAAAAACAAACAAACAAAATGTTTAATAATTGAGTATTCAATTTTTCCAAGTTGGACAACTATTTATTAAATGTTTATTGTACAGTGAACAAAATATGTTTAAGATTATTTTCAAATAACTTTGCTAAAATATTAATATTAGTGAGAACAATATTACCTCAATTTCTTAATTTTATAAAGACAATATTTCCTGAAGAGATTTTTCTAAAATTATAGAAATAATGCACAAGTCTTCAGAAATGGTAGTTTTCAAAATCATCAAATCAAGGACAACATAATATTCATGAACTTCCAGATATCAGAAAGGTATTGGTACGTATTATGTAGCACATTCTCCTTCAAATCAGAGGATCACAGGCATTGGACAAATTCTAGAATTGTTGATGGAATAGAAACAACATATTTTAAATTCATAACAAGTCACCAATTCAATCTTAGTTTCCTATAGTACCAAACTTCCATATGTTCAAGTCTTTTACGGATAAAATCAATTCTGAAAACATCTAACAAAACAGTTCTTTTTCTTCTTTTTCTTCAACTGTCAGGTAGAGTTGAGCCTTCGGCTCTTGGAACTCTAGGCCAGAAAAAAAGAGCAAGAGCTCCCTCTCACCGGCCTGAATGAGAACAGTGTACACTGTTCTGTCTGACGGGTGGATAAGACTCACGGCAAGAGGCCACGTATAGATCTAATAAGACCCCCACCATTTTTCTTTTCTATACCAGGCTAACCGTGCGGGACACGCCATTTATTATGTAACGGCCCCTTGAGGAACAGCACCTGGATTGTGACAAGGTTGTGGGAGCTTATTTACAACTCCGCGCAGTGCAATAGGATGCTCCGCACCCCCATGGGAGTCTTGTTTTGCTACCCTTTAGCCTAATCGTTTCCTCCTACGATCGTTTCCACCCGGGCGCCACTATGAGGCAGGGTAGCATGCCTAGGAAAACAGTTCTTTAAAAAGTATATTAGGAGTATAGTAAAGTATATTAGAAGTTTTTTGGGAACATATTATGAAACAAGTTGCCCAAGTGGGCAACATAAGAGAGATGTACGAAGGAATTAACAAGGCTCTCGGACCCTCCCAAAACAAGACAGCACCTCTGAAATCAACCACTGGGGAAATTATCACAGACAAGTGCCAACAAATGCACAGATGGGTTGAACATTACTCTGAGCTCTACGCCATAACAAGCTCAGTCTCTGACTCAGCACTTTAAGCCATCATACAATTACCCACAATGAACGAGCTAGATGAAACACCCGCCCTTTCAGAGCTCAACAAAACCATAGACAACATTGCTGCCCGCAAAGCACCCGGATGCGATGGTATCCCCCCAGATCTTCTAAAACAATGCAAAACTACTCTAATCCAGCCTCTACACGAACTGCTTTGTAAATGTTGGCAAGAAGGTGCTGTTCCACAAAACCTGCGGGATGCTAAAATCATTACACTGTATAAGAACAAAGGTGACAGAAGCGACTGCAACAATTACAGGGGAATCTCCCTCTTAAGTATTGTAGGCAAAGTCTTTGCTCGAGTGATACTTCCCAGGCTACAAAAACTCGCTGATCGGGTCTATCCAGAATCACAATGCGGCTTCCGCTCAGGGAGATCCACGATTGACATGATTTTCTCCATCCGCCAACTCCAGGAAAAGTGCAGAGAACAAAGGATGCCTTTGTACATTGCGTTTATTGACCAGACAAAGGCCTTCGATCTAGTTAGCAGAGATGGCCTCTTTAAAATTTTACAGTTAATAGGCTGTCCACCCAAGCTACTAAATATAATCATATCTTTCCACTAAAATATGATGGGCACAGTGCAATTCAACGGTACCAGCTCTGAAAGTTTCAGTATAAACAGCGGAGTTAAACAAGGATGTGTCCTGGCCCCAACCCTCTTTGGAATACTATTTTCACTGCTAATCCACAACGCGTTTGACAAATCCACTGAAGGCATCTATCTCGATTCCAGATTTGATGGTAAACTCTTAAATATTGCCAGACTGAGGGCCAAAACTAAAATCAAAGCCACCCTCGTAAGAGATATGCTATTCGCGGATGACGCAGCGGTAGTGGCACACACACAAGAGGAACTTCAGTCACTAATGTCCCGCTTCTCTCAGGCCTGTAAAGAATATGGCTTGACTATTAGCACGAAGAAAACAAATGTTATGGGACCACCTACTACAGCACCACCCTCCATCCTCATAGACGATAACAAGCTGGACGCCGTAAACGAATTCTGCTATCTGGGATCCACAATTACAGATGACCTGTCTCTAGAAGAGGAGATGAAAAAGCGCATAGGGAAAACTGCCGACATTCGCTAGACTCAGACTAAGAGTTTGGGAAAACCATAAGCTAACTACGGTGACGAAAATGGAAGTCTACAAGGCATGCGTTATGAGTACACTGCTGTATGGCAGTGAATCATGGACCACCTACGCAAAGCAAGAGAGAAAGCTAAACTCATTCTATTTGAGATGTCTCCGTAGGATCTTGAATGTCACATGGAAAGAAAAAGTGTGCAATACTGAGATCCTTGCGCGATCAGGTATTCCCAGCATCTTTACAGCCCTCAGACAACGCCGTTTGCGCTGGCTTGGACATGTTCGCCGGATGGAGGACAAGCGCATCCCGAAAGTCATCCTCTATGGTCAACTCGCGACTGGCACAAGAAAAACTTGTCGCCCCCACCTCCGTTACATAGATGTAAAACGTGACCACAAATCAGTGAACATCAATACTGACAATTGGGAAGACATAGCTCTAGACCGCAACAGGTGGAGAGAGACAGTGACAAAGAAAGCTATGGACAGTGAAAGTACATGGGTCTCAGCCCAGGAAGAAAAACGCACAATCCGAAAAACGGCCAGCTCCTCTACCACCGAAGCAAAAGCCAAGGGGACCCTAACCTGCGCTATCTGTGGACGAGAGTGTCTCTCCAAAATAGGGCTCCACAGCCACATGAGGAAGTGTGCTCTGAGATGAACCATAGTCGTCCTACGACTGAAGGAGGCCAATGATGATGATGATTAGAAGTTTTTTGGGAACATATTATGAAACAAAAATAGATGCAAATGTATTACCAAAAAAAAAGGAATAGTATAATAATAACAATATCTTTAACATTTTATTCAGTAATATTAGGAAAATTTAATGAATCATTTTGAAAGTGAAGGGAACAGATTTAAAAATAACTTCAGGAAATTTTCTGCACATACATGCTGAGGTAACCCAAACAAAAAGTCATTGAATATTGTACTGAGTGTTTGAAACAATTTTTTTACTGCATACATTAAAATATGAACATATCTTTGCAAATTTAAAGGGAAAATTTGAAGACTGCTTTTATTCTTTTTGCACTAAGATTAAAATATTAAATTTTAAGCTGCCCTATTTGCTGAAAGGAGGCGCGATGGCTGAGCGGTAAAGCGCTTGGCTTCCGAACCGGGGTTCTAATCATGGCGAGGACTGGGAATTTTAATTTGAGTCCGAGTCCACCCAGCTCTAATGGGTACCTGACATTAGAAGGGGAAAGTAAAGGTGGTTGGTCGTTGTGCAGGCCACATGACATCCTCGTCAACCATAGGCCACAGAAATAGATGATCTTTACATCATCTGCCCTATAGACCACAAGGTCTGAAAGGGAAACTTTAATTTTTTTTTACTTACTGGAAGTTTCGTAGGAAGAGTTTCTGACATAGCAAGTAAGTTTTGTGGCATCCATCCTATTGATAAACTCTTAGGGATAAGAAAGAACAATTTCTTCTTGAAATATACATCTACGGAAAAGAAAAGATCAATTGCTATTAATGTGAGCAATAATAAAATTATTATTAAATTTTACAAATATCTAAAAATGTATAGTGACTTAGTTCAAATAATTATGTAAAGACTTTCTTTAAGCATTTTCTCAACTCATCTGACATCCTTTTCTACCAAGATAACTGGTAAATGTGAACTTCTAATTGACAATTGTTCCACTATATGTTTAATTCTTATGCAAGAAAGTATAATGTGAAGGAAAAAAGAGTGGTATTGGCCTGCATGAGCCAATTATCACTTTAAAATACCCTGCACATGCTGAAGGGAATATAATGTTTTATTTACAACATAACAACAATATTGTGTAAATATTCACCTAGAAAATTAGCTTTAAATAAAATAGCACATGGATTCTTACAATAAAAATAGACTTACATACCGTTCAAAAATAAATTATGAATTAATTAAATACTGTTAAATATGTATTTATACAGCTTCTGGCACTGGGTGCAAACTCTTTTGAAAACAATGAACATATTGTGGCAGTATCTGGGTAAATACTTGAATCCACACATTGAATAGTAGCAATTAGAGCACTTTGAGTACCATTCAACATCCTTTGTGTACTTCTTTGGTACTTAAAAGTTAAGATCTAGATCTACAGTGAATAATAACACAATTTGGTACCTACTCAGCATACTGGAATTCTGAGAACAATAAAAAAAAAAAAGAAACTAGAACCAATTAGAATGTTTAGTCCAAACTAGTTGTTTATATCTAGGCAAGATATGAATAGTGATCAATAGATCCAGATCTAGTACGAGTTGGCTAATTGGTAATGGCTGTCGACAGTAGTATTGCTCACCAGAAACATTAAATCTGTATATGTATAATCAGTGTATAGCATAAGAATAGATCTAGATAGTAGATACAGATTCTAGATGTAGATCATAGATTATATATAGTCTAGGTTATAAGAGTCTATGTCTATTATCATGATCATCTACTAGCCTTTACTAGGTAGTTATCTATATCTATATCTAGAATTGAGATTTATTCTATGTGTAGTCTACAGATAGATTCTATATAAAATACAGATCTAGACTAGATTTTGATTCTCTAGGTTTATCAGACACACAAACATGATGATGAATCTAGCAACTTGACGGTTTTGACGTTCAAAATATTATTAGTCATAATTTTGTTAACAGCACTATAGGCAGGTATAGCCAGATTTTTATAAAAACAAATTCTGATTTTACCAACCTGACGTCTAGTGTTTACATGAATAGTGTTTTAACTTATTTATTAATAAAATAAAGAAACTAAATAGTAGTGTGTACGGTCGTACTTGAAGATAAAGTTTATAGCCATAGGTCACTACATGTATATGTGCACAATCACTTTGTATTGATTCTATAATTTTATTGGGCGAAGAAATATTTGGAACAATATCAGATCTTTTTATAGCTTTTAGAAGAATTGGATGTTATTTGGGATTCTAGTTAGTTAAAAAAAACAACTAATAACTTGAAGGCCGAAATTTTTATGCAGATTTTTCAGTTAGTCATAAATATGGTACATCATTGATTTATTTTTTATGGTTGATTTTCCATTACTATAGATCTAAACAAAAGTTGGTAAAGAGTGAAGGCTTATTGACTCACTATTGTTATTTTATATAGACCGACTCACTCGCAGACTAAACTTATATCACCCATTATAAACAAAGTTAATAAATGACACTCTCAAAAATGTATTGACTCTTTCAGTAAATCTCTTATTTAACTCACATTTAGAATATACACTGTAAAAAAAATAATTGTCTTATGTGATGAAAAAAATCACTTTCTATTGTGAGAGTAAGAGTCTTCTATGTCAGCTAAGGCAAATTGGCGCCTAAGCTGGTCTTGAAAGCGAAGGCGCGGCGGCAACGTGCACCATTTATGATGAACCGTGCACCCTCGCGATTGTTCGATCCCTAGCCGACACCCGTTTATTGGCACGTTGGTATGACAGTTGGGACGCTTCCGAAAAGGGCCGAGAGCTACACAGACCGATGAGTAGACCAGACCGAGAGGACGCGTGGTGTGAGCTCTGGCGTGCGGAGCAGGCAGTCCTAGCCCAGTTCCAAGTAGGGCGCGTACTTTGGATGGTGGAATGAGAACAACAACACGGTGCCGCCAATGCGTCGAGGACGATGAGACAATAGAGCACATTCTTTATGAATGCCGAGCTCTGCAGGGGGGACGATCGGGACATGGAATTGAGAAAGAGAATACTGGTTCATGTGCGGTAAGAGGCCTGTCCTTGTACGACGATAAGGCGACTTTACAACTCACTGCCCGCTTCCTCTTTCGTGCTCCAAGGGAGTAATTCTCAGCATTTTTCGTTACTATTGGGGTTTCTGATTCGGTCTTGAAAGAATCTCCATGGGTCATCTTTGTTACGTCGACCACTTTTTAGCTAACAAAAAAAAGACTTATTTTGGCATAATGTTCATTCACCATACGAGATATGTGTAAATTGTCTAATATGATTTTTTTTTTTAAATCCAAACTGGCATTACAATTCGATTAATGTCGTAAACAAGAAAATACACGAAATATAGGCTTGGCTAATTAGTCTATGTTGGCTAAGAAAATCAGTTATAAAGCTTTACAGTTATAGATCTAAGTCACAAATTGGTTTGTGCACACTTACACCTGTAACATCTTCTATGACAATTAAGTTTCCATTCATGATTTGCTGTAAATGTGGTGGTAAAAATCTTCGGGAATGGTTTCTTTATATAGTAAAAAAATCTACCGGAAGTCAATTTGTCATGCAACTAAGGACGCCTCGGTGAACGGGACTTATTTATTGCAAAATATAGGCTTGGTGCTTAGTGTTGGCAGTCCATGTAATTTATAGTCAATGGTATAACCTACTTGCTGCTTCTAACTTTTTGAACCCACGAAGAGAGTAGATCTATTATAAGAAAAGACTAGTTATAGAATGAATTGAACAAAAAATGTTTTGTTTTATTTTTATATACTAAAAGGATTTAGAAAACTGCTTTTCTTTTTCTCTCAGACTTGAATACGAGTAATTCATGTAAATTTAGTTAGGATAGTTCCAGTAAATGTTTTTCGTTTCAAATAAAATACTATACTTTTTAGACCCTACTGTTCTTGAAGTATTTGTTTCATATAGGTTAATCAAAACTAAACAATTAGACCTTCGACTTCCAGATTGTCTAACAGATACGCCCTGTTATTTTAAAAGACACAATCATAGTTTGAGATAAATGATGTTATCAACAAGTTATTTTTTAAAAAAAGTAACACAGTTAAAAGATAAATGAACACTTATCAAATCTAACACACTAGTCCCAGAAGATAGGTTTGTTTGTTTTTATAAACACCTAGCCTACTATACACACATTATTTTATATACAAATGTTTTCTATACACATAGAGATCTGATTTATTTTGGATTCATGGAAGCAGGTAAATGATCACAAATTAAGTTGAATTAATAGCCTACAGCTTCTTGGTATTAAATATGCGAACCTTTCTAATCGCTTCAATAGTTAGGCTTCAAAGAAGAACTTTACTTAGGCATCTAATGAATAGAAAATACATTGTAGCTACATTGAAACAATTTAACCAACAAATAAACAACATATTTAAGTTCATTCTATCGGCTAAAGTTTCAAGTATGATAGAACATTTCTTGATGAGTTTTTTGAATGCACTTTATTTCAAGCTCATGATATGTTTTATATATAATAAGTAATTTAATTCTAATCATATGACTTGTGCTAAAGGATATAATAGCATTGATAGGAAACAAAAGTAGAAAATACTTCTCCGTGCTCAGTCGGTGTGCTTCGTAGATCAGAAGGAAGATTCCTGTGCTACTTTTTATAAAGTACTAGTCGACCGGCAGCGTAGCATACGCCGCTATTTTGCTGGGTCGGTCTTAGGACACTGCAACCTATGCGACCGCAGTGGGCCCCACTTTCATAGAACCCGCACTTTCATAGGACCCGCGCTAATTTAAAGTGTATATATTATTAAATTAAACCATTTAATAACTTAAAACAGATTTCCCGCGCCCTCCTGTCGATTTACCAGGAGCTCCTGGAAATCTCCCGAAAATGCAAAATATAAGAAATAGTCCTTAAAATATACGGAAATATATAGACAAAAAAATGTCATTTTGGGGTGTCATTCAATATGGAAAACACCAATCCTACTCGCGATAAATAAAAACGGCATTTTGCATTAGCCGTAACTGTGTAGTCTTGTGAAAGAAGCTTCTCGCGCCTCTAACTAATGAAAAATTACTTGAGGTCAACAATTCTCAAAGATAGATTGAAAAAATTGGTAATTCATGCTATTTAGCGTGATCTATGTAGGAAACAGAATTATTATGATATACTGTATGACTTTGCTACACGCAAGACTCGTAAAGTAATTCTGTACGTAGTAAAGAATGAATAAAATGCATAGACGAATTTATTTTCTAATACAAACACTTTAAATTTCACTTATTTTCCGGTTCCCTACCCAAACTTGGCCCCGCGAAATCCGTTTAGCATAGGACCCCACAATGGTTAAGTCTCGCCCGGCTATTTTTTGATGGCCTCCATCAGTCGCGAAGCGACTATGGATCATCTCATGGAAATGAGATGAATGCCTGGGCATTAGTTGTGGTCGGAACGATGTCGCCCACACATCAGTTTCCTCCACTCCACGCAGCTGATGTATCCAAAGGAACGGCAGTGCCGATACAGTTTGGGTTCAGCGGCGTCGCAGTTTCTGCCAGGGTGTAGCACTGGGTGCTGCAAACTGCTTTAGGGTCGCCAACTCCTGATTTTTCCGCAGGGTTGACTCCCGAAGCCTTTCCCATGATTGGGTATAGCTGCAAGGCAACAGAGGTTTGAATTCAGAGTTTTCCTTTTCCTAGGTGGGTAGCCAGCCATGGCTAACGAGCCCCTTCCTCCCGAAGCTTACTGGTTAAGGCGTCAGTTACTCGCCTTTGCCCTTTCTCCTGTTAGTGAGAACAGTTCCGCCGGACTCAATATCTGAGCCACACGTGAAGACCAGGAGTTGGACTGGTTGTCAGAGGCTGTTTGAGACTAATGCCATTAGGAAGGTAGTGGAGTGCTTACATCCATTACCACTTCCGGTAATGACAAACCTTGCGGAACCACCCGGCTATTTAGTGACATGTAAATATACATAGTAGACGTCTTGGTCACAACGGTTATTAAGTCCGGCGCTGCTATTTAGTGTTTGTAAAATGTTAGCATACGCCGTTATTTTGCAGAGGCGATCTTAGGTCAATGCAACCTATGCGACCGCAGTGGGCCCCCGTATTTTGATAGGACACGCACTTTCATAGGACCCGCGCTAAGCCTAGGTGTATAAATAATTAAATTTAACCCTTTTATAACTTATAACAGATTTCCCGCGGCCTCCTGTCAATTTACCAGGAGCTTCTGGAAATATGCGAAATAGTCTTGGAAATATCCGGAAATTATTAAAATCTTTAGAAAACGCATACCAATCTCCTGAAATTTAAAGACAAAAATTGTCATTTTGGGGTGTCACACTCAGATCTCGAAAACTAGAAGAGATATGAAAAATACTATTTCATCATTAAATGCGGCTTGAAAAGTTTAGGTGCAACTGCTACTATTGGTTTTCTAAATCTGATTTAACCTTTAATTTTTCATTCAGGAATATTGCAATAGTATTAAGTATCTAGAATAGATTGTTCCGGTTTTTGTGAAAAACAAATCAATGCCAATGAATATTTGTTTGCTCTTCTAACTTATATTAGATTTTATTTCCATGCTTAAACGTTGCAAGAAACACATGATCACATATATTGTTCCGGTTTTTTAATGTAAATAGCATATAAATGCTAAATAAAAATATCTATACTGATTTATATTTCATTAACTATAAAGTTGTTCCGGATATTGTTTTATAAAAAAAAAATTATGTCAAATGGTTGTTTGAAATCGCATAATTCTTATCTTATCTTATATAATACAGACGTTTCTTCAAAAAAGAAGATGATTACGTCCTACGCGTCATGCATATTAACCAATGACTTAAATTCTGCCAAGTCAGTGGTTTTCCTGGCTAGCAATTGACTAATATTACACTTATATTCTTTGACACTACGTCACTATAGCTTATTTATCAATATAAATTGTTCCGAATTTTTAACTGAAAACAAATTTATGTCAAATAATTTTATTTTTTTCAAAACAATCGACAATAGGTTATTCAGGATTTTAAAATAAGAAAGTAATTTACTAGAAACGATTATTGAAAATCAATTTTTAGACTTATTTTACAGTTAATTTTCTTGCCGAAACATAATAAAAGTTGTTTAATCGGTAAAGAATGTTCCAGATTTTGTTTTGAAAAGAAATCAACCTACATTACCTTAATTTAGGTACAAAGCGTCGCCAAAAATGATCCGAATTTCATATGAAAAATAACGCTAATAAATGTTTGAAATCCCTCTTGTAATAAATAAAACAAATAATTTTCTCATTTACGAAAATTTGGTTGTTCCGGATTTTTTATGAAAAATAGTTTAACTCTATTTATGTCAAATTGAACTTCTCTCTTACACTACATTTAACTTTCTAGCTAAAACGTTAGAAAATATAATTATCGTTAATATTATGCTCCGATTTTTAAGGAAAACAACTTCCTAACACCAGCGCTCCCCCAGACCCCCTTGCAAGTAATGGCGGGGAATCCACAATTTTTCCACTAACTCATGAAAGAACCTATGCTAGGGCACAATAAACGTCTTCCGAAAGAAGGGTCAGAATGCAATAAAGATTATGTACACACACACACACATAAATACATATTACTTTTTTTTCGCGGGTGGGGGAGGGGTCGGAGGGGGGGGGGGAGAAAAAAATCCCCCCCAATCCCCCCCCCGAAAAAAATTCTGGCTACGCCCATAATATATATGACGTCATATTGAGTTAATTCTTTAAATGAAATGCTAAAAAAATATCACTCGTTGCACCATTGTCTATGAACCCTTAACAAGCTGCTCGTAAATGTGAGCAGGTCAGGCAGGCGCGAGTGGGAGAGACCTATTCTCTTCTGCTCAACATTAAAATTTACCAACAGTAGGCAGATGTTAGCGCTACTGGGTGGGCTCAATCTGTGCACCTCGGTATGGTGACCAAGGGGCTAGAGTCGCCTAAGTAACCAGACAACTAGCTATAGCTAACCTAAAGTTAATGAAAGCAAGATAATGAAACTTTAGTTAGGATAAAAAAACAAACGAAACTTTATTTACATATGCAAAAACAAATCAATAATAAAATATAATATATACACTAAAATGACTAACCACTACTACTGAACCCATCAACTAACTAAAACCCTCTAAATCTACACCACTACAAACACTAACAAACTAACCAACTATCTAACACAAACTGATCAACCCAACTATCTAACTAAATCACTAAAACTAATACACTAGTCTAGACCTAGATCTACACTAACAAACTACAATAAACTAGTCTAGATCTACAATATTCTACTACTACAACCAACTCATAACTAAAACTAAAACAAGAACACCTTAGTTAGTACCTTACTATAGTATTAGTAGATCTATTCACTAAGAACAGAAACAGACTATAACTAAGTTTACTAATAGAACTCTAAAGAAACACTACACTAGTATCTACAGAAACAAAATAAATCTACAACAGCAGCTTAGAACAGTTAAAATCAACAGTTAAAACAGCAGTTACTTTCAGCAGCTAAAAGCAGTAACACAGCAGTAACAATAGCAAACTTACAGGCCGTCCCAGGTACAGGAATAAAAATAAGTACACGACAGACCACAAAGATCTTCGGCTGTCACACAGACATACTATACTGACCACTTGTCAACTGTACACTGAACTGTTTTTAAAACAGCGTGGCACACTTTTTATACACCCCACCCTAACTTACACAAAAAGCGGAAGTACAAATAATAAATTTGGCACTAGCCTATAAAAAAATAGAATACACAAAAATATAGCTCTGGGAGCGCAAGCTCACATATAGAAGACATTTTTTAGTCTAACTAGGACAGTTGACGTAGTGGATTTTTTTCCTTTGACGTCATATGGAATAAATTATTTAAATGCTAAAACAACTCGTAATAGTAATGTTTATTAAACCTCGTAATGTGACTCGCATTTTAAAAAGACATAATAGCTAGATTTAGATCTAATCTAGATTTTTCACACTAGATCTAGATTGTTTTTCACACTAGAGCTAGATTTTGTACACTAGAGCTAGATTTTGTACACTAGATCTAGATTTTTTTCTTACACTAGAGCTAGTTTTTAAAAACTAGATTTAGATTTAAGTTCTAATTAAAATCATTATAGAATCTAAATCTAGAATTTCTTAATCTAGTTTA
Source organism: Biomphalaria sudanica (assembly GCA_036873155.1). NCBI lineage: Eukaryota > Metazoa > Mollusca > Gastropoda > Planorbidae > Biomphalaria > Biomphalaria sudanica. The sequence goes on from JAZGLO010006670.1 coordinate 4,404,242, forward strand.
GAATGTTTGTTGTTTTACATGTTTGGGATGTTCCTTCAAAGTTGTAGTCCAAACTACCCGTAGGACGACGGGGGGTGGGAGAGGGCTGGGTTTAAACCTGGGACCATCGATGAATCCAAACGACAGTCCAGCGCGCAAACCGCACTACCAGACAGCCATGATTTAGACTAGATCAAGATCTATACTTATAATTTCTAGGCTTAAAGTGTAGATTTTTATTTCTAAAGTCTAGATTGTCATATTGAAATGTTATAAAATACTAAAACTAATCTACTATTTTAATATTTCATATTGCAATTAGTCTATTAATTGATTATCTAGTGTTTTTTTTTATATAAAAATCTTATCTAAATTACATCTACATTATCCCTAATATATATTTTAGATCTACATCTAGTAGATATAGATATTGAGAGTGCTAAATTAGTAGTTTAATTAAGGTAGATCTACATTCTCATTCTAGTTCCATTTAAATGAAAATGCTCAATACGAAAAGATTATCTAAAATCGCTCTTTAGACATACTGTACATATCCGGTAGTTGTCATTCCGTAATGTGTAGGTATATTATCAATAGTATGCTATTAGTTTGTAACCAGTTTGTCATTAGATTAATAGCAATGCCTGGTCGTGCGGTTATCGCGCAGGACTGATTATCTCTACGGTCTCGGTTTATACCCTGCCCGATGCCATCCTCAGTCGACCAGCGAATATGCGGATCCGACAGGGATCCGTCTTCCACGGGGGCCGTCTCTGAGTTTGTGTGGCAACACAAACTCTCTTTGTAATCTTGTTATGATAGATTTCGCTACACGCAAGGCTCGTAAAGTAGTTCTGTACGTAGTAAAGAATGAAAAAAATGCAAAGACCAATTTATTTTCTAATACAAACTCTTAAATTTCACTTATTATCCGTATCCCTACCCAAAAGTTGGCCCCGCGAAATCCGTTTCGCATAGGGCCCCCGAACGGTTGAGCCCTGCTTTTTAGTGACGGGTGAATACAGAGTAGATTATTTTTTTTCCTCCCCCGCCCTCTTTTTTTTCGCCGCTAAAACTACGTGGGGTAGAAATAAAAAAGAGTGATCTTTCCATAACTTCTCGGTCACAACGGTTATTAAGTCCAGCCCTGCTTTATTGTGTCTTGTGAACACAATTTGTTCTCCCCCCCCCTTTTTTTTTTCACTACGCAGAAATAAGAGAGTGATCTTTTCTTCTCGTCCAAACTCTTGAGGGAAGAAGAGAATTATATATATATATATAGATGTTATATTTCCCTAAAGACGTTGTCTATTCAATCCATGATTCAATCTAAATACATACGCATATTAATTGAAAAATATTAAGGATTTTTTTTTGCTGTTAAAATGATGCAAAAATTACCTCTACCAAGTATGGAAACACAAACTCAGAATCGAGCCATAAGTGGTCCACTAAGGCAGGTAAAAAGGTAATATGTCAAATTTTCAGAGAGAATATTAGAAGCTATGAATTAAAAACTATTAACACCCACAACCCTATCTCCGAAAATACAAAAATAAGACAAATGTTCGTATTGAAAGTTTCGATACTTTTATACTGTTAGGCCGACTGACGACATGATACCGCATAATACGAAGATACGAACGTATTTTTTTTTCTTATTATTATTACATGGTCAATATTCTTGTGTATTCATTGAACATTGAGAAGATATGGTTCAATATGAATATGGCTTATTTAATCACTATCTCATTGATCGTTAGTATTCCTTACTACAGGGCCAATCTCTTCTTTTTTAAAGCAAATTCACAGACTCCTTTGTGGTTTTCCCTGTTGATTTAGACAGCATATTAAATGGAAGTAAACGTTTAGACTTGTCTTTTTGGCTAAACTATGTATTTCAATGTCTATAGATTTTTTTTTCAACTTCTTCACCCCCACAGACTGCCAATCACTGTACTCAACAGCCAGCAGAAATGGGTTACTTCTCAGTTCTAACCTGACATTGAGTGGTACTGTGGTATGGTTAGCGTGTGATCATACTGACCAACGAATTGATGGGCACTCACGGTTAACCTGTAGAAATGGGACCTGGTCCAGTGGTTTACCGAAGTGTGCAGGTGAGCTGTGGTTCCTGAAATGAAAATACTTGTAGAATAACTAGCCTACATCTAGTTCGGACTCGTCATTACACCATTATCATCATAATCAGACCATTCAGTTCGGGCTGCGAGGTGCCAATGACGGTTTTCCATTTATCATTGATCAGATCATCAGACTATCTGCATTAAGAGGCAGATATGTTCACAACAAATTATGTATGTAATTGTAGCGTGTGTTACTATTACCAGAGACTTTCTAGTTAATAAAAACAATAAGACAACAGACGTCATAGAATGGGCCGGCCTCTGTCTTGATATTCTGCTGCTAAGAACAGCCTGAAAAAAAGTGGAGGCTTTGATTACCAGCCATACGACGAGAATAAAAGGACAGATGAGATGATGCGAATAGTTAATATTACCAGAGTTTTATTCTAGTTTGTGTTACCAAAGCTACACTCATTAGTGTTAAATGCTACTGATTGTAGTCAGCAGTCTTATTATCAGTATTAAAGGTGAACTGGTTAGTAACACGAGGATACAAAAAAAAAACAACAACTAATAAATTATACTTTATCATGATTATCCATATAATTGAAAAGTTAAACAAATTCTTTGGTATAACTAAAATAATGGATGGTTCGCGACCCACGTCGTAACATTTCTATTACAATTAAGAGCTTTTAACTTTAAAAAATCATTTTTAAAAAGCGACAGTAACTCATTATTAAGCTTTACGAAGAGAAGAAACATTGATATTACTCTGTTAATTCATCAGTTAGTGCTGTCTATTGATTCATCAGTTAGTGCTGTCTGTTGATTCATCAGTTAGTGCTGTCTGTTGATTCATCAGTTAGTGCTGCCTATAGAGTTGAAGTTTTACGTGTAGCAAATTATGCAAATGAGTTGATGACATAAACTTACATAAATAAATAGTAAGGCCCTACAATAATGACTTGTGCGTGTCTTGAATCAAAATTTAAGAAGATGCAACCGTGGTCCATTATTTATTTTACTAAAATCGTTTAAATCATTTCAACCCATTGACTGATCTAGATATTCGAGATTTCTTTGTGACTCTAACCGAGCGGGGCAGTTCGTAAACGTGCGCCCGAGGCAAGGTACTTTATTGACCCCCCCCCTTTTTTTAATGAACATCGCATAGAAATATAGGCTGCGAAGCATCGTGCCCCAGTGCCTCCCCTCTCACTACGCCTCTTATCTAACCATATCGTTTTTTTATTACAGATAATAAGTTGCTGACAGAAAGGGAAATAATAATAATAGCATCCAGTTCTGCTGCAGGTGCTGCTCTCTTGATACTATCATTGGCGCTCACTATTTATTTAATCTGTGCAAAACGGAAACATTTGTATCAAAGGTAAATATTATTTAAAATTCTAGAGACAAGATGAGAGATATAGAGCAGTGTCCCAGTAAGAAAAAGAAAGCTACATTTTTAACCAGCACCCAATAATCAGTTTTAGCATTAGCCTACTATTACTGCCTTTTCAACCCGGATCATTCTTGTAAACCAAAGTTATGCGTGAAAAATTACCCCAGTCAACAAGTACCCCAGGCAATAACTACCTCCGCTTACAAGATGCGGAAGTCCTCCATAAATGTTGCAAATACACTGAACGTGTCTTAACAGCGATAGCTGGGATTTACATACCGTACCAAGAAGTTTGTCTCCTAAGTAAAGTGGTGGTCAAATGTCGCATGAGATTCCCGGGAAATTTCCTTAAACAAGACGAAATAATTTTACCAAAGTCAGACAGAACATGGAAGTAGAAATGAGGAAAACGAAAATAAAGCCGTCTATGTCTAACATGGCGACTTAATCAAGGCAGATGTTGTTTCTATGTACTTGTGATGTCCCGTGAATAAACATCGTTGCCTCGTTATAAAATTAGTTTATTACAATATATATATACATATATACTAGACAGATATTACCCGCTGCCCGCGGGTCTTAAATTGCGTATTGAAACATTAACACCAATATTAGAAACAATTAAAGAAAATAATAATGTTATAAGTAAAGCGAATGCATGAATTCATGAATAAAAAATATTATGAATGGAGCTAAAAATAGCTAATAGACTTGAATTCAATCTTTTATGAAAACATTGACGAACGAATGTAGACCTATGTAAAAATGCTTTAGAAAAACAAAGTCGAATGTTAATGTGATTAAAATATGAAATGAATGGGCTATAATTAATATGTTCATGTGTTTAATTATAAAACTATCTTTGCGAAGATAAACTAATAGTAATACTCTATATAGTTAGTAAAACAAATAAATATATTGACCTACAATTAGATCTAGATCTAGAATTAGATCTGGATCTAGTCTAGGTCTATATTTTGAATAAACCATTTGATTGTCATTGTAAATTAGCTATCACTTTAGACTTAGACTTAGGCCATCTTAGGCATTTTTAACCTTAAACTAGATTTAGACTAGACCTTTAAAAACTAAAATCAACAACAGTCATCATGGCACTGTGTACCGTGTGGGTTACCTCAGTTTACATCACGACTGTTTAATTCCTTTGATGCGGACACTTCTAACCCATACAACATCCTAAACACCATCACAAAACAAACTCACCAACCACTAGCCAGATCCAATCCTGTTAAACCTAAATCTACTAAAATTAATACAACAGCCTCACTAAACAAACCTACTAAAGAAGTAATACCAAAATACCTTAAAACCTTAGTAATAAATTTTCAAAGCATTAGGAACAAAACAGCAGACTTAGAAATTTTATTAGAATGTGAGAAACCAGACATAATTGCAGGAACAGAAACTTGGCTACATCCTGAAATTTATAATGCAGAAATTTTCAATAGTAATTATGAAATTTTTAGAAAAGATAGGGCTGATAACCATGAAGGAGTTTTTTTAGCAATAAAAAAACACTCTTATAGCAGAAGAAATTACCTTACCTAACTCAAAAAATATAGAATCTACATTTTGTAAAATTAATACCACCTCAACATCCCTTATAATAGGCAGCATTTACAGACCACCAAATTCTAGTCTAGAATACATGCAGGAACTATGTAATCAGATTACTACACTAAAAGAGACAAATAAAAATGCAGTTTTTTGGATTATGGGTGACGTCAACCTACCTGGTATAAATTGGAAAACACTAACCATAGATAAACACCAAAACCTTAAGGACATAAATGAGCTTTTCATAGAAACTTTACACAACCTAAGTTTAGATCAGATCATTAAAAAGCCAACTAGATTAAACAACACATTAGATCTCTTCTTAACCAACAGACCTGGATTAGTAGTTGATTATGATATTATCCCTGGTCTATCAGACCATGAGATCATAAAAATACACAGTCAGATAAAAGCAGTAGCCAATACAAAACGCAAAAGAAAAATCTTACTCTGGAATAAATGTAACCTAACACAATTACACCAAGCTGCATTAAACTTTCAACAAACATTCTTATTAGAAAAAGACATTAACCAACCAGTCGATGACCTCTGGAATTTCATTAAAAACCATTTTAAAAGCATTATAGAAAATCATATACCAACTAAATACACATCAAACAAAATAAATAAATGCTGGTTTAATAATAGACTAAAGAAGCTTTGTAAACATAAGGAAAACCTATATAGAAAATTTAAAGAAACCAAGGCAGAAAGAGTTTACAAAAAGTATATAAAAATTAAACACCTAACCCAAAAAGTAAGCAGACAGCTGCAGAGTGAATACATAAACAATGTAATATCTAAAGATAACAAAAAAAACCTATGGTCATACATTAAGTCTAAGAAAATGGAAACAACAGGCATAGCGCCATTAAAAGATGAACATAACATAATACATAATGATAATGAAACTAAAGCAAACATCCTAAACAAATACTTTGCATCAGCATTCTCAGCCCCAGGAGACAAAGACATATTTCTTAATTTGAACCAAGTAGACAACATAGAAGATTTAGTAGTACAAGAAAATGGAATTAAAAAACTATTAGCCAACACCAAACCAAATAAAGCGTCTGGACCTGATGGTATTCCAGCTAGATTACTCAAAGAACTAAGCAATGAGCTAGCCCCAGTGTTCAAAATACTCTTTTAGGCATCGCTTAAAACCAGGGCAGAGTACCGAAGGACTGGAAAGAAGCTAATGTCACCCCCCTATTTAAAAAAGGAGAAAAATCTGATCCAGGAAACTACAGACCAGTATCACTTACCAGCATCACATGTAAAATACTAGAACACATAATATGTAGCAACATCATAAACCACTTAGACAAACATAATGTCCTCACCCCATACCAACATGGCTTTAGGAAATATAGATCATGTGAAACACAACTAATAGAACTAATTGATGATTTTTCAAAAGGTTTAGATAATAGTGAACAAATAGATGCTATCTTACTAGATTTTTCTAAGGCTTTTGACAAAGTTCACTACCATAGTTTGCTTAAAAAATTAAAATATTTCGGCATTAATGGTCCACTGCATCAGTGGATTAAAGATTTTCTGATAGGGAGAGAACAAACTGTAATAATAAATGGCTCTAAATCAACACCAATAACAGTAAACTCAGGTGTGCCTCAAGGAACAGTCTTGGGTCCACTACTATTTTTAATTTACATAAATGATTTACCAAATTGCATTAGTTCAGGAACAAAAGTCAGATTATTTTCAGACGATTGCATAATATATAGAACAATAAAAACAAAACAAGACACAGACATTTTACAAAGAGAATTAGATGTATTACAGAAATGGGAATCAAATTGGAGCATGTCTTTCCACGCAAGAAAAATGTCAGTTGTTAATAGTAACAAAAAAACTATAGTGAGATTCATAACAAACGAATATTCACATTTGACTAGGGTAACACCATTAGTAAAATCACTAAATTTAGAAAGCCTTCAGGACAGAAGACTCAAAAGTAAAGTAGCAATTATACATAAAACACTGAACCATAATCTTCAAATACAAAAACAAAATTTAATAAAATACTCTGAAAGACACAAAAATAAAGGCACATTCCTCGTACCATATGTTAGGATAAATTTGTACAAATACTCCTTCTTCCCTAGTGCTATTAGAGCATGGAATGGGTTGCCTGAGCTAGCCAGAAAAACCAGTGACTTGGCAGAATTTAAGTCATTGGTTAATATGCATGACTAAATGCATGACGCGTAGGACGTAATCATCTTCTTTTTTGAAGTAACGTCTGTATTATATAAGATAAGAAGATAAGTTCTATCATCTCAGAGTTGAAATAGAGGTTAAGAACTAGGAATAGAGAGATGTGTAACTTTTCGCGTAATGTCTAATGAAAGAATGGTCGTAAACAATTCTAAATTCGAAGATATAATAACGAATTTATGTAAAAATGCATTTGAAACACAAATTTGAAGGTTAATTTTATTAAATAACGAAAATAATAGACTATATTTTGTATTATCATAATATCATGTGTCAAAGTAAAAAACTGTCTGCGTAAAGTGTAGTTTCTAAAATTAGATCTAGATCTAGATCCTTTCGATCTTTTCAACTTTTCATTTTTTTTAAGGTCTTAAGTTTGTTTTAGGGCTACAATACATACAATACGGTCTAAGTTAGTACCCAAGGAACATTTATGCCAAGTTTTATCAAGATTGGTCAAACGGTTTTGATTTATATTCGTAACATACATACATACGCCTTATTTTCTACTTTATAATATAGTTATACTTGACATATATTATCCGCGGCCCGCGGGTCTTAATTTGCGTATCACTGTCCATATATCAAACAAGCAAATTCAGGACAGTCACTGAGAGTATTTTGTGATCAATTAAACGAAATAATAATGTTATAAGTAAAGCGAATGCATGAATGTAAAAATAGTTCGAATGAAGCAAAATAGCTAATCAACCTAACTCCATTTTTTTCAAATAAAAACATTTGCTTGTAGGCCTACATATATTTGATTAAAGGCTGGGGAAACACTCAAAAATGATGGTTTGGGGGTAAAAAAATCGATTTTTAGTTTTTACGTTTCAAATAGTTCATCATATTTTGCGCATATTTTACTTAATGTTAACATTAAAGAAAATATTTATTATTTTAAAAAATGCATTTAATAATGGTCACCTTGTCATAAGAGCTGAAAATGACCAAAATACACATTGTTTTTACTTAATTTTCTTAAACAATAATTAAAGGGAGCCCACCATGTTTGGCCTCATTGGAAAGCTCGCCCTTTTTTCTCTCAGATCAGACTATAAAAAGTAGGGGTGCACCGGATAGTCGCTCCGGCTTCTGCCAAATATCTGGCATTTTTTACTATCAGGTGCTATTCGGCTCCGGTCGGATATCACTACCAAATAGTAAACCGGATAGTAAAAAATACACCTATTTAATATGCATAAAGTGGACCTCGTTCCATTAATGTCTGTTGTAGAATTTATTAATGTTTATATTAAACCAAAATAATGTGCTTAAAAATAGAGCCATTATGAATATGCACCAAACATCGTTTATTATAAAGACAAGGCATGTTAATAACTTAATATAAATAGAAATGAAACTTTACATCATAAATGCGCTTTACATTCAGTGCAGCAATGGCTGACACTTTTTTCTATTTGTCTTGACCTTTGAGTACGTTAGTTAACATGTTAAAATTCCTTGACTACGTCATGCTGACCAGACGTCTGTCTAGCTGTGCGGGTATATCTCCAGAGGTAGAGATGAACAACTCCCACCCCTTTTATTTGTTTAGTCCATCACATTGAGGGTTTTTTATAGGCAGGTGACCACAAGTTAAATACGATGGACGTAGGTTTAATGTCAGCGTATTGACGCTCTCTAGAGGTCACACCTTTCTAGGGAACTGAGTTTGTTTACTTAATAGTTAATCTTTATTAGGGGGGCTTGACTACAAGAGCCACACCTCTAAGGTAACTAGGTATATTTCCAGATGAACAACTCCCTCCCCCTATTATTTGTTTAGTTCATCACATTGAGTTCATTGATTGACAGGTGACCCCAAGTCAGATACGATGGACGTAAGCACTCTCTAGAGATCACACGAGGGAACTACGTTTGTTTACTTAGTAGTAATCTTAATGGGGGGGGGGGGCTGGACTTCAAGCCAAACATCTACACGGGTATCCGGACAAAAGTTTGCTTATTTGGAGAAAAATCTTCATCACGTGGTTGGGCTAGAGGCCACACCTTTTCAAGTGTGCCGAGTTACTTAAAACATAAATCTCAATTATTAAGCTGGACTAAAGATCACACACCTAAACGAGTGACCTTTAGCTACACAGAACACAAACCGCGACATTATATAGCCCAGTAAGCGATTAACTAATTATTTTGTAGAAGACACGACCAGGGCTATCTTTAAATGGAGAGCTAAACACCCCCCTACTCTTTATTTTATTTCTTTGGTCCTTGACACCCAATTTATTGATAGACATTGACCATTTTTAAGCCAGAATGAAAAAACACAACGTACTAACAAAAGATATTACACTGTAAATAAATATTACGGTTAAATAATTTTTCTAACGTGTTAACTTGAATATTACTCCAGCAGTCTTGATTTGATAACAATATTCTTAATAATTTGTGACAGTCAATTAACTCCTTGTTATTACTTAGTTATTACTTTTTTTTTTTACTTAAGAGTTAAGATGCGTACTTAGCCAATGTGTATCAGGCTGTGTGAAGCGTCTAGTGTGGTAGCTTGACTTGTTGCCACCGCTGGCTAGCATCTGTGAAAGGGGAGCAGTTTTGTAAGTCTCTCTTGCCAGTACATAGCCTCTCCACAGTATTCCTATGCAGTACCTCCTCGTGGGGCAGATGGAAACTGAGGCTGCGAAGCCTCAGGCTAAACTGCAAGGGTATCGGAGGAGGTTTGGCCCCAAGATGTGAGGCAGGCATGGCCCGTCGGCGTGCGGACACGCCCTGTTGCCCACAAACCAAACCCCTAGCTATAGGTCAATAGCCGCACTGCCTTGTGTGTGTGTCCCTGTAAGGTCTAAGGCTAAGGGAGTAAACCCTAACAGAAAAACCGGTCCTGGAGCCCCGTAGGCGGGGGGACAGTAGTAAGACTATTGCTCTCTGGCAAACTCCTGCAGCCACCTGTCCCCAAATTGTGATGGCTCGCCATCCCTTTGGACCCGGTCAGTATGGAAGAGAGGCGTGTGCTGACAGTAATGTCTTAAAAAAAAACACGGAGAGTGGTAGTTACCGGTGATAAGTTCCTAGCTGATTGGCGTAAGCTGGAACGCCACGGACCACTCTTGACGGTAGGAGGGGCTTTTTAGCCTCACTGGATAGCTATTGCCTGCCTTAAGCCGAGCAGCCCTCGGACAGTAAAGTGCTATCCCGCCACAGCTTTCCACACCACTGGGTGATTGGTGCTAAGACAAAATCAAAAAGCAAGCTGCTCACCCGCACCTGCAAATACAATCAAAAGAAAACCCTCAACATTAATGCGTTTAGCAAGCTGGAACATACGGACAATGTATTTTGGCTTCAATATTGACGCTGAACTCGTCACCGACATGCGTCAAACAGCTATCATCGACAGAGAACTCAGCAGACTAAACATTGACGTGGCCTGCCTGCAAGAAACCAGACTGGCAGACAGCGGATCTCTTACAGAAAGCAACTATACATTCTACTGGCAAGGAAAACCAGAACAAAGCCCTGGACTAAATGGCGTCGGCTTTGCAATAAGAAACAGTCTCGTCCCCTGCATCGCGATGTTTCCCATTGGCAATGAAAGAGTAGCACACATGAAATTTGCATCTTCGCAAGGCAAAGTTAATATAATCTGTGCTTACTCGCCAACCCTTGCTGCACCGCAAGAGGACAAAGACAGATTCTTTCAAGCTCTAGAGGACGTAATTAAAAGTATTTCAAAATCCGAGCACCTCTATATAAATGGAGACTTTAATGCCCGTGTTGGTGATGGAAATGATGCATGGCCACAATGCTTGGGACCTCATGGTGTTGCCAAAATCAATGACAATGGCCAAAGGCTACTCGAGTTCTGTAGCTCTAATGAACTGTGTGTAACAAATACATTATTCTCTGGCAAGGAACGCCATAAAGTCTCTTGGCAGCACCCACGCTCAAAAAGGTTGCACCAGCTTGACCTCTGCATCACCCTAAGGATGGATCTGAAAAGTGTCATCCACACCCGTTCATACCATTGTGCGGACTGCAACTCAGACCATTCACTAGTGCTAAGCAAAATAAAACTACTTCTCAAGAAGGCTCATACTTCCACTCAACCCAGAACTAGGCGAATTAACGTCAACCATGTAGGTGACCCAGAGAAGTGTGCACTCTTTGGCGAGCTCCTGAACAGTTCAATCCCCTCGTTAAGTGCTGAAGAAGACATCTCTATCAGATGGGAGAAATTAAAAGATGTAATCTACAGTTCGGCAATCACCACCTTTGGGCCTCAAAAACACAAAAATGTAGACTGGTTTGAGGCGAATCTAGCACATATGGAACCTTGCATCGAGAAAAAGCGATCTGCACACCTCGCTCACAAGACAAAGCCAAATCCAAGATCTTTGGAGGCCTTCAAAAGTGCCAAAAAAGAGGCGAAACAAATGGCTAGAAAATGTGCTAACAACTTTTGGAGGAATACCTGCAACAGAATCCAAGACAGTCTCCACTCAGGAAATAGCAAAGCTCTATTTGATGGCATTAAAGCGGCCCTGGGTCCAACAGTGTCTAAGCCTGCCCCCCTTCTATCCAAATCAGGAGAAAAAATTACAGATCAAACCAAGCAGCTAGAATGTTGGACAGAACACTACCTCGAAGTCTATGCCACACAGAACACTGTAGACGATGTCGCCCTGGCTTCTCTACCAGATCTTCCAGTACTGGAATGCCTAGATGATCTTCCGAGCCTCAGTGACCTTAAAAAAGCAATTAACTGCATAAAAAATAGAAAATCTCCTGGGAGTGATGGTATCCCAGTGGAAGTAGTAAAAGTCAACGAATCACTCCTGCTCCCTGAACTCTATATTCCCTCTGCCGCTGTTGGGAAACAGGTCATGTCCTACAGGACATGCGTGACGCAACTATAGTCACAATATACAAGAACAAAGGGGATCGGAGTGACTGCAACAATTACAGGGGTATCTCTCTCCTCAGTATAGTGGGCAAGATCTTTGCTAGAGTGGCACTACCCAGGCTGCAAGTGTTTCTTCTAGAGTCTACCCAGAGTCTCAGTGTGGATTCAGGAGTGGTAGATCCACTGTAGACATGATATCTTCTCTACGACTACTGCAGGAGAAATTCAGAGAGAGAGACAGACCCCTTTACATCGTTTTTGTTGATCTGACTAAAGCTTTTGACATGGTCAGCAGAAGTGGCCTTTTCAAACTCCTGAGGAAAATAGGTTGCCCTCCCAAACTACTGCAGTTCATTGAGTGTTTTCACGAGGAAACTAAATGCACTGTCAAATTCAATGGAGCCCAATCAGCATCTTTTGAGGTTTGCAGTGGTGTCAAGCAGGGATGTGTGCTCGCACCTACTCTGTTTGGCATATTCTTCTCCTGTCTATTGCATTATGCGTACAACGACATAAACGAAGGTGTGATTCTCCATACAAGATCCTCTGGAAAACTATTTAATGTATCAAGGCTGCGGGAAAAAAACAAGGTTAGGAAGCTACTCGTGAGGGAACTCCTGTATGCTGATGATGCAGCTATTGTGGCTGATTCTGATATTCAGCTACAGTGCCTGGTTGACAAATTATCTGCTGCTTGCCAGAATTTCGGCTTAAACATCAGTCAAAGCAAGACTAAGATACTTGTCCAAAACACAAACACTGCACCTCAAGTAAGCATTAATGGCCAACCACTAGAAATTGTTGATTACTTTTGTTACCTCCATCATATCCAACAACACTCTACTGGATAAAGACATAAACAACAGGATAGCCAAGGCAATGGCCACCATGTCACGGCTGCAGAAAAGAGTCTGGGACAACATATTGCTGACTAACAGTACTAAAACCCTAGTCTACCGGACCTGTGTGTTGAGCACCTTGCTGTACGGAAGTGAAACATGGTCAACCTACTCATGGCAGGAAAAAAAGCTGAATGTTTTCCACCTTCGATGCCTAAGGCGGATCTTTAAAATAAGGTGGCAATGAGGAAGTGCTACAAAGAGCAGGGTGTCAGGACATCCGCTCTGTTATCAGCAGCAGACGCCTTGGCTGGCTTGGCCACGTTCGTAGAATGCCAGAAGGTCGACTTCCACAGGACATCCTGTATGGCGATCTAATAGAAGGCAGGAGAGCTGCTGGTCGCCCACTTTTACGTTATACAGATGTATGCAAACGCGACATGAAGCTCTTCAAAATCAACACTGGCAACTGTGAAGAGGTGGCACTGGACAGATCCTTATGGAGAGAGAGCATAAAGGAAGGGTCAAAGATTGCAGATGTCATACACAACAGAAGCAGGAAGAAGGGTGAAAATGCAACGGCGCCTGCCCAACCTGCGATCGCAGCTGTGTATCAAGAATTGGCCTCTTTAGTCACACAAGAAGTTGCAAAGGGAAAAGATCGTCTCTCGAGACGTAAATTGACACAGATCAGGTTAGGACGACTTTTACACACCTGACATCCATTAGCTTACTATCGTTCCCAATTGTAACAGTTACTGAAACCACGAATAAAATAATTAATAAGTAATAATTAAGGAAGATGTTTCTAACATACGTTCTTTGCACAATAAAATAAAACAAAGACGTGCATGTTTGTGTGTGTGTATTTTTTTGCCTTTTATTAACATCTTTAGAAAGAAAGCTAATTTCATTGTTTAATTCTTTTGACTTAATAAATAACGGAAAACCTTACAGTTAATTTTAAAATCGCATAACATAAATTGAATAATAGTACCACAGTTAGATCTAGCAAACAAAGAAACAATATGCTGGAGCGTAAAAAAAAACAACCTTGACCTCTAACTAGTGGACGGGTATAATGTATCTATATGCTTGACTGACCATGGCAATGTGTTATCTTTTTTGACTGACAACCATTTCTATTGCGTGCGTGTGTCAAGGAAAAAAACAATGCTTGATGGTTAACACAAACAACTATACACACTACTGTTACGTATCTAGGCATTGTTACCTATTTACTATTGTTTTTTTTTCCTTGGCCTGTTGCGGTCGAGAGACGGCGAGTCAAGCAACACAGACAGTGTGACCGGTCCTTGACCTATGTGTGTACCTCTGGTTAAAAGGAGGGTGGATTTTTTTTTCCGTCTCTTTGGAGAGCGTTCTAGCTCTGTCTTGTTGATGACTTGTTCTGTTCTCCAGTAGTATTCTAGAAACTACTATATTTGTCTTGATCTCGACGCGCGGTAGACTATATAAAGACCGCCTGTGTAACGTTGACAAGGACAAGACATACGGAGACAGCCGTGAGACAGAATAGCGGAGACATTGCGTGACCCCTGCGTGGTATACCTATTGATAGTGTAAGTTAAGATTTTTCTTTTTCAAGGCCTTGCTTGTATTTGTAGTTATATTTTAAAACTCTTGAATTGTAATATTTTTACATGCCATTTTTGTAAAAGGGTTTGGTGAACCCATCAATTCTGTATTGAGTAAATGTTTGTTTTTCTTGCTTGTAACTTTATGTGATTCATTTAAAAGTACTATTTGATTTATATTTTATTAAACATTAAGTTGATATTTTACCTTCCGATTTCTTGTGTCATTTTTTTTTGTTATTCATTGTAAGTCTTTGGTTAAATTCAGACTTAAGATAAGTGACACAACTGCTTTTTCTATTGTCACGATCCCCTAGGCAAGCCAATTAAAATTAGAATAGATAGATAATTCAATTCGTAATACGTGACAAAAGAAGTTTGAGGGCCTTCGTCCGGGATATTTTTACTGAACCTATTTTCATCTTACTTGAGTAATTTTGTAAAGGCGAAGTTGACTTTAACAAATTTTTTTTTTCAAAGAGTCGGAAGTAAAATATCAATAGTATTGACCAAACTCTCCTAAGGTCTTTTGTTGTACTGATTTTGTACTGTATATTTACATTGTATACATTTTTTGCTTGTAATAGTTGTTAGTTAGCCATGGATATTCAGGTTTTTCTTGCAAATCCCTCTGTGGAAGAGCTTGATGCTTTTACTAGGAAGGAACTGGTCCTTTTTTCTAAACATTTAGGGTTAAAAATAAAATCAAATGCCCTTAAACAAGAAATCAGAGATAACATTGTAATCCATTATGTAGACGAGGAAGTGTTTTCTGAAGACCTTTTAGAAACCCTTAGACCCGATGAGGGTAAATCAGATTTAGAACTTCAGATAAAATTAAAACAAATGGAAATAGAAGCCCAGTTAGCTTTAAAAGAGAAGGAAATTAAACAACAGGCCGCACAAAAAGAATTAGAGCTTGCAGCGGCTAGAGAGCAGAAAGAAATAGAAATGAAATTACAAATAGAGTTAAGAAAATTAGAGTTAGCTGCTAATGTAAGACCAGATTCTTCCCCTGCCAGTCATACTGCTGAAGCAATAAAATTTTTGAAAATAATTCCACGCTTTAATGAAGCCACAATTGACAATTATTTTCCACAATTTGAACTTTCTGTGAAAAATTTTAATGTACCTGAAACTTTGTGGCCCACTTTGCTGCAAACAGTTTTGACTGGTAGAGCTGCAGAGGTATTTTGTTCTTTGACCATTGAACAACAAAAAGATTATAATGTTGTTAAGGCCTTAATTCTTAAGGCATATGAACTTGTTCCGGAAGCTTACCGAAAGCAGTTCAGGGATTGTCGCAAATCGGATGGCCAAACCCATGTAGAATTCCTGCGGGAAAAGGAGCGACGCTTTGAAAAATGGCTCACTTCCAAGGAAATCGGCACCGACTTTGCCAAATTCAAGAACCTAATGCTGATGGAAGAGTTCAAGAGTTGTGTGCGGCTGGACGTCCGTACGCATATAGCTGATCGTGGCGATTAAGATGTGCACAAGGCTGCAGTGTTGGCAGACGATTATATAATATCACATCAATTTGCCAAGTATACGACGGATGTCAAGCCAAAACAAGTCAAACAGCCTGATTCCACTGCTAGAAACTCCATCAAGAACAGCAGTATAAATGACAGAAAACCTACTACAAGTAAAGCTACTTGTTCCTACTGCAAACGAGAAGGCCATAAAGTTGACGATTGCTGGAAATTGAGGAAGAGAAACGAAAAAGCTCCTTCAAAAGTCAGCGCTTGCACAGTACAGTGGTCGTCGAGGTCTACTCCCTCATCATCAAGTCATATCAAGAATACCTCGACACCACCTGTTTCAAAGGTATTGACTGTACAAGACTCTCCGAAAATGTCTCCACGATGTTCAAATGACTCAACAGCGAGTTCTTCAAATTCATCTTTACGATGTTCCAATGACTCAAACAAGAGTTTTTCAAATACATCAAGCCGATGTTCCAATGACTCAAACAAGAGTTTTTCAAATACATCAAGCCGATGTTCCAATGACTCAAACAAGAGTTTACCTAATACATCACACCGATGTTCCCATGACTCCATCAAGAGTTCCCATAAGACATCACCCCGATGTTCCCATGACTCCATCAAGAGTTCCCATAAGACATCACCCCGATGTTCCAATGACTCCATCAAGAGTTCTCCAAATACATCCAAAAGATGTTCTACTGACTCAAGAAAGAGTTTCTCCACTGCGTCTCCTAGAGATGTCAATGACTCCAGCGAGAGTTCGACCCAAGTCCAGTCTGCATCAACCAAAATTGATGTTTCCTTAGAGGATTTTAAGCCTTTCATTTCGGAAGGATTCGTATCACTACCCGGTGATTCTACAAGTCTACGACCTATCACCATTTTGAGAGACACAGGTGCCTCACAATCGCTACTTTTAGAGGGTATCTTGCCCTTGTCAAAATCATCATCGACTGGGAAGAGCATCCTGTTACGAGGCGTAGAGCTTGGATGTATAGATGTGCCTCTACATCTAATCGACATAAAGTCAAATCTCATTACTGGACCGTTTGTTGTAGGTGTCCGATCAACATTACCATTGGACGGCATCTCGTTGCTGTTAGGCAATGACTTAGCAGGTGGAAAGGTGATAGCCGAACCCATCGTCACTCAAACACCCGACTTATCTGCCACACCCGAGGAAGACCTAGAGTTATATCCAGCGTGTGCAGTAACAAGGGCAATGAGGTTGAAAGCATCTCAAGAAGAGAACGTTATCAAAGCCAACAGTAACCACGATGATGTGGACGTGAGCACCACATTCTTTGCTTCTCTTGAAGAAGAACCAACGCCAAATTCTGAAAAGCCGGCATCAACTCGAAAACAGTTGATTGAGGACCAAAAGAAGGATCCAGAGCTCGCCAAACTCCGAGAAACCGCAATGACATCACAAGAGGCAGAGCTAGAATCAACGTGCTACTACATCCAAGATGATATGCTCTTCAGGAAATGGAAACCTCCAGACGCATCCAACGAAGAAGAATGGAGAATATGCCATCAAATCGTGTTACCAGAAAGATACCGAGCGTATATCATGAATCTGGCTCATGACACACCAATGTCAGGTCATCTCGGCATCCACAAGACATACCACAAGATTATGTCACATTTCTTCTGGCCACGTTTGAAGAAAGATGTCATCCAGTACTGCCGATCCTGTCATGCCTGTCAGATGGTTGGCAAGCCAAATCAAAAGATCCCTGTTGCTCCTCTGAAGCCGATTCCAGCCTTTGAAGAACCTTTCAGCAGAGTACTTATTGACTGTGTTGGTCCTCTCCCAAGGACAAAAGCTGGCAACCAATGCCTGTTGACCATTATGTGTGCTTCAACTCGTTTTCCTGAGGCTATTCCTCTAAGGAACATAAAAGCATCAAACATTGTGAAGGCCTTAATCAAGTTCTTTACTCTATTTGGTCTACCAAAGTCCATCCAATCGGACCAAGGAATGAATTTCACGGCCAATCTTTTCAAGCAAGTCATGACTCAGTTGGGCATGATCGAGTGCGTATCATGCCGAGTCGCAAGGCGCTCTTGAGCGATTCCATCAGACTCTCAAGAACATGATCCGAACCTATTGATTTGAGCACGAAAAAGACTGGGACGAAGGAATCCACATGCTGCTGTTTGCAACCCGTGAATCCGTCCAGGAATCGTTGGGATTCAGCCCTTTTGACTTAGTCTTTGGCCATTCGGTGCGCGGTCCCTTGAAATGTATAAAAGAGACTTTGTTGTCACCAACAGCCACTGAAGGACTTTTAGACTATGTAATTAAGTTTAAAACTAGACTTTATGATGCTTGTGTTCTGGCCAAAAATAATTTACAAAACACCCAATCCAGCATGAAACGCTGGTATGATAGAAAGGCCCGTGTTAGAGAATTTTCTCCCGGGGATAAGGTGCTTGTATTTTTGCCCATACCAGGTCAACCCTTGCAAGCCAGATATTTTGGTCCCTATGAAATTGAGACCAAAATTAGTGACCTCAATTACACAATCAAAACCCCTGACCGTAGGAAAAAGACTCAGCTATGTCATATAAACATGCTGAAGCCTTATGTATCTCGGCCAGATCACTCAGATAAGAGTAATTGTGTTTTAAATACAGTCAAAAGTTGTTCAAATAGCCATGTTTCTCCTATTGATGATGATATTGTAAAGGAGAAATTTGGACAATACAAAATACCTAATTCTTTTGTATTACAAAATTTGGATGTAAAACTGTCTCATCTGTCTTCGACAGAAAGGCCAGTTATCATGAAACTCATTAATGAATTTAATAACATTTTTTCTGATGTACCAAAACAGACTAATGTTATAATGCATGATGTAGATGTTGGCGAGGCTACTCCAGTCAAGCAGCATCCTTACAGGGTCAACCCTGAAAAACTTGCCATACTTAGGTCAGAAATCAAGTATATGCTTGAAAATGACCTCATTGAACCAAGTTCCAGTAGCTGGAGCTCCCCATGTGTCTTGATACCTAAACAGGACAAGACTTATCGTTTTTGTACAGACTACCGTAAGGTAAATGCTGTAACAAAGACCGATTCGTTTCCTATCCCTAGGATAGACGATCTCATAGATCGTATTGGTGACGCTAAGTACATCACCAAAATAGACCTACTTTCAGGTTATTGGCAGGTTCCCCTGACTGATAGGGCAAAGGAAATCTCCGCCTTTGTCACCCCTGATGGTCTGTACCAATACAAAGTGATGCCATTTGGCATGAAGAAAGCTCCTGCCACTTTCCAGAGAATGATAAATGCCCTGCTTGCTGACATGGAGAATTGCCACGCATACATAGACGATGTAGTAATTTTTAGCCAAGATTTTTCTAGCCATTGTAAACAACTGCATTGTCTTTTTACTAAACTTTTACATGCAAAAATTACTGTAAACCTGAGTAAGAGTGATTTTTGCCAGGCTTCCATCCAATACTTAGGCCATATGGTAGGACAAGGCCAGGTGAAACCTGTAATGGCCAAAGTAGAAGCTATCCAAGCTTTCCCTATCCCTGCTGATCGGAAACAACTCCGAAGATTTTTGGGAATGTCTGGATATTATAGAAAATTTTGCGAAAATTTTTCTGTCATTGCCAGTCCTTTAACAAACCTCCTGAGAAAGAACGTCCGATTTACTTGGACGGATGAATGTCAGAAAGCCTTTAACCAAATTAAGCAGATATTATCTAGCTCCCCCATTTTGATGGCTCCTGACTTCGGAAAACCTTTTAGGTTAGCTATTGACGCCAGTGACACAGGTGTTGGGTCAGTCCTTTACCAAGAAGATAATTTCCAAGTAGAGCACCCTATTTGTTTCTTTTCCAAGAAATTTAATAGACATCAAAGAAATTATTCTACTGTGGAAAAAGAATGTCTTGGGTTGATTCTTTCTATACAACACTTTGATTTTTATATCAGTGGGTCCAGATGGCCACTGGTTGTATTTACTGACCACAATCCCCTTACATTTATCCACAAAATGTCTGGCAAGAACCAACGACTTCTCAGGTGAAGTTTATTTTTACAAGAGTACAACCTAGATCTTAAACACATAAAAGGCAGCGAAAATGTTATCGCCGATGCCTTTTCTAGATTGTAAAAAGTATTTTGATGTATATTTTTTTTATATATCATGATAAATACATTCTGTAATGTAAATCTCATTTTTGTAATTATTCTAAAAAGATTTCCATTTCGTGGAAATGTAAACTTTTTATTTTTAGGAGGGAGGTGTTACGTATCTAGGCATTGTTACCTATTTACTATTGTTTTTTTTTCCTTGACCTGTTGCGGTCGAGAGACGGCGAGTCAAGCAACACAGACAGTGTGACCGGTCCTTGACCTATGTGACACTACACTAGGACTACATGTGTAAGCTCACTTGGTATATCTGACCAGGTTGTTGGTCTGAAATTCATGAACACATACATACGACCACTATACAAGGCAGATTGCACTTTACTTATGAGAGATTTACACTAGTAACTAGTTAAATATATACTAATATTATTTACATTGATCTTCCTACACACATCCTTTACAGTTGGTGGCATCGTACATACACACAGACACAATCATGCTATACAGATTTTTAGAAACACTGTTAAGTTTGAATAAATCAATCAGTAACAGAGTTTAAAACAATAAGGTATATAAAAGGGGAACAAAATAAAACCAACCAATATAGGTATGTTATTTAACATTTTCGTAAAATGTTCAGCAACACAAGCTATTAACAAGACTTTTAGGTATCCGGCTCCAGCCCCGGCCGAATATGAAATTTTACTATCCGGTCATATCCGGCCCCGGCCGGATATCAAAAAGTACTATCCGGTGCACCCCTAATAAAAAGACATCCAATTGTGAGCAGGTCAGGAGGCGCTGAGTGAGACCTTTTCTCTGCTCAACATTTATTTATTATAACAGCAGGCAGATGTTAGCGCTACTGGATGGACTCTACGACCAAGGGGCTAGAGTCGCCTAAGTAACCAGACATACTAAATTATACTAAATGAAAGCACAAACGAAACTTTACTTGAAATTAAATAAGACAAAATGAAACTTTATTTACATACAAATAAATCAATATAATAAAAAATAATATATACACTAACACTAACCACTACAACTGAACCCAGCAACTAACTAAAACCCTCTAAATCTACGCCACTACAAACACCAACAAACTAACCAAACCAACTAACACAAACTGATAAAACCAACTATCTAACTAAATCACTAAAACTACTACACTAGACCTAGATCTACACAGACACACTACAATAAACTAGTCTAGATCTACAATATTCTACTACTAAAACCAACCCATAACACTAAAACAAAAACATCTTAGTACCTTACTATTCACTAAGAACAGATTAAGCCACTAGGTCTAAGCCGACTAAGGCAACACTACAAAAACAAAATAACACTAGATTCCCTAGAAAAATCTAGATCTACAGAAGCGATCACAATTATAACAATAGTAGTAATAAATGCAACAGATGTTACAGCAGTTCTAGCAGCATGTATTCCAGCAGCTATATTCAGCAGCTATATCCAGCAGTTATGTTCAGCAGTGTAATAGCAGCTCCAGGTACATAAATATAGCAATAATTAAATAATCATACGCCAGATCACTAAGATCATCAACTGTCACATAGACTTTAGACTATACTAGGACTATACTGAGCATGGGCGTTGCCAGAATTTTTTTTCGGGGGGGGGGGGGGCGTTTGGGGGGGGCGATTTTTCTGTGTGCGTGTGTATAATATTTATTACATTCTGACCCATCATTCATTCGGAAGACGCTTATTGTGCCCTAGAATAGGTTCTTCCTGGAGTTAGTGGGAAAATTGTAGGCTCCCCGCCACTGCCAGCAAGGGGGCGGAGCCCCGCCGCCAAGTACTATTTCTGATATTGAAAGCCAACAAAATGCATATTCTGAGGTATCTACAGTGCATCTTACTGCTTTTAAAAAGTTTTATTTTAAAAAAACCTAATGTGATATTCTTACTGACTTGACCCTCCCGCGCAGTTCGGCTCATTTGCCGTCAAGCTGTTTCCACAAAAGTCTGTCACTGGTAATGTCTGAAGCTCTTCCCACCTGCTCTGAGAACCTCCATGAAAGTGTGGCGTCAAGTTGTACTAGGATGTCATCGCAACTCTTATTATTCGTAATTCATTTTGTCGTAGAACATGTCCCGCTAATCCCATGCGACGAGCTGTCACATTCTTACTAAGGGGTTGACTCCCAGTTCGGCATAGGATTTCCTTGATTTACACCCGGTCTCTATAACTGACTCCTAAAATCTGTCTTAGCCATCTTTGTTGAGCCACATTTAGTGTTTTTCAATTTCGGCAGATGACTATTCACTTTACTTTATTAATTGAGCCCCGCCACTGGTAGAAATGTGTAACCTCTCTTGAATACGCTCTTGGAATTAAGTGACTGTAGTTTGCTTTAGATTTTATATCGAAAATGGAAGTTTATCGTCAAAATCATCTGTTGGGGGATTTAAACTAAAAAATCTCTGGAGTTATGTTGTTGTTTTTTAATTCAAAACCCCATTTAGCTACGGTCACAGAATTTAGTAACTTTAGTTTGCTTTACAATAATATTGAAGATAGATGTTTTCCCCCTCTGTAGGGGGATTTTAAACTCAAAACCTTTTAGAGGGATTTCAAGCTGTAGGAGAAGGATTTAAACTCAAAACCTCCAATTGTCGGCTACGCTCAAATAATTTTAGTGCATAATTTGCTTTTTTTTTCTTATTGAAGAGGTATTTTTAGGTTCAAACCCAGCTGAAAGGGGGGGGGGGTAAATTCAAAATTGAGTCAAAACCCATTTAACTACGCTCATAACATTTTGAATGCGTAATTTGCTTTTTTTTTATATCGGGTATCGAAGTGGTATTTTTTAGCTTCAAACTCCTTTGGCTACGCGCATAGAATTTTGAGTGAGTAATTTTCTTTTTTCATATTGAAGAGAGGGGGTTTAAAAATCAAAATCTTCCTTAACAGTGCTCGTGACATTTGGGGGATTGTCGTTTGCATTTTCTTTTGTTTTGTTTTATAGAAGAGGGGAACTGCGAAAACCCCTTGTAGGGGGGTATTATACTCAAACCCCCCTTGTAGGGGTTTTAAACTCGAACCCCCCTGATAGGGGTTTTAAACTCAAAACCTCCATTGCTGTGCTGGGGCAAGTGATAGTTATGTATTAAAATCTCACCTAAAATAAACAAAATCAAGCGAAAAATCAGTCACTAAATTCCGTTCCCCCCCCCCCCTGCGGGAGCATTTCATTTCAGGGGGGGGGGTGAACCCTAACCCCCTCCCGGCTACGACCATGATACTGGGAATAAAATCTAGACCACTAAGACGACTAAGTAACTAACTTTTACTATCTAGAGACTCTTACTCTAGACATTCTACTTCTAGAATGTCTAGATCTAGTCTAGAACTAATGTAAATCTAGTTCTCAGTTGAGATTTATATATCTTAGACTCTAATTAAGTTAATATAACTATTATAGATCTAATGTAGATATAGATCTAATAGGGCTGAATAACTTAAGATCTTACTTAGATCGAAATCAATTATATAAGTATATAGTATATATGGTTATACTACTATATTATCTATAGTATATACTGTAATTCTGAAGTCTAGTCAATCTAGATCTAGAGAACCTAATCTAGTTATAATAAATAAATCTATAAAGACATCTATTAAGTTGTTGCACACAAAGATAAATGACATAATTTTTTTTAAAAAAATTTGATGTAGATAATGAGGCACAAAACTAACCAAATTCAGTTCTTTTTTTAAAAAGCTTCACATTTCTATTGACTTCATCAGTCAATAGGGTTTGTTGCTGAACATAAAAATTGTATATGTGAAAAAGTGTTCGAGATGAACCATAGTCGCTCTATGACTAAAGGAGGCCAACTAAAATATAATCTGCTACGCCCTTGAACTTGTTACATGATATTCTGGTTTCATTGTTTTAAGATGCCCATAACTCTTTCACGATTACTCTGTGCGCGTTAATTCAAGTATACATTACACACTTTGAGCCCGTGAATTCAAGCATCATTGATCTCCCTCTCCACACACCTTCAAACAAAAAAAAAGTCGTACAAACAATCTCTGACTATCAAGTTATTTATCCAGATATTTGCCATGCTCTTTGTCGTTGTTTTTTTCCTCCTGCGCATTGTAACGCTTTCACGCATACTATATTTACTTCCAATAGAACGACTCGAACGCTCCAAAACATACTTCTGAGCGTGTGAATTCTAGTAGTTAGTACATTGAATTGCAACGGCCCACTTTATAACACCCCCGTCCACACATGCACATACTTTGGCTTTTCAATTCTAGTTTACACATCCCCTTACATGATATTTCTGACTATTCTATTGCTTCTAATTTCTATATCGAAATATATGTTTTATTGGCACTTATGTTGCTTTTGGCCTCCCCTCCCCCCCCCCGCCCCCCTTTGACTATTCTCTCCAGATCTCAGAGATTACAACAGAAGCTGCAGACATGGTCAATGAGAGACCCACTGGAGGAATTTGTCCAAAGAGAGTATGTAAATCAAGTGACCGACGTCTCGTACAAACCAACAGCACTGGTCAGGATGTCCACTAGAAGAGAAAGGTCAGAACATATTTGTGTGATACGAGCTAACTTTGATGGTCCCAACACATTGCAATGTTATTCCTGCATGCTATTCAGTATTTTCTTTACGCTCAGTGTGTATCTTAGCAAGGAATTAACAGATACTATGAACAATAATATATTATCTTTATCTCTCCCTATTTATATTTGCAGCCATTTATTTAAAATTTGGAACCAAAGAAGGACGATAAAGAAATTAGTTTTTGCTGGCTCCATGATGGAATTGATACAAGCAGGTATAACAGTAGAATAGTGGCAATGTCTTCAGAGTCCGAAGATGACAGCAGTATTTCATATGACTACGCAAACCCAGTTGCGACCCATGGGCGTAGCCAGGATATTTTTCTTTTTTTTTGGGGTGGGTGTTGCGCACTGGCGGATCCGGGGGAGGGGGCTCGACCAACACCCCCCCCCCCAAAGGACGAATTTTAGTAAAGAAATCACACAATTTGTATACGCATTTAGTAGTTATGTTAATAATTTATACTAATTATTTATATTTCAAAAGGTTTTAGATTATTTAGCCCCCCCCCCCATCTAGTATCTTGGCCGATTTGGTGGGATGGGGAGGTGACGATGGCATCAATACCGCCTTCCCCCCACCATAAACTTTCTTTATATAAGGTCGTTCCCCTGTTAGCCGATGGGGGGGGGGGCAAATACATCTACTGCCCTTCCAACCTAAACCCTTTCAGTGTGTGTGTGGGGTCCTACTTTGAATTAGAAATCATAGTTTGTGAACAAAATTAGTTGAATTACAATAAAATTTTTATATTATGTCGCTACACTTGCCGTCACTGTGGAGAGAACGTCGAAACAATGTCGCATGTCTTGTACGAGTGTACCCAGCTCCGCGAGCTAAGGGGGGGACATGTCTGTGCAGTCACTCGACTTGTATGGTAGCTATGAGGCACTACGCCGGACGGCTAAGTTTCTTGCCAGAGCACTACGGGAGGACTAGTCCTTCCTGCTCTGATTTTTCAATAGGAGTTCATCTCAGGTATCTTAGCCGATCCGGTGCGGTGGGGGGGGGTATTGTTTCTACTGCCCTCCCTATTCTAGCCTTCTGAATGGGGGGCGGTCCTATTTTTTGGATATTTTTTTAGTTAGTGAATAAAATTAGTTAAATATCTATATAATATATAAGCTACATATTGATGTCTTAATCATTATTATGTCGCATGTACACTCTGATCTCAAATTGAATCAATAGTAAATATAAAATGAAAAAGGATCGCCCATCGGACAAACCAATACTTTTTTCTTTTTGTATTTTAGTTAGGAAATTACGAAATTAAAAAAAAAATCTCATTGAATAATTTATATATACTATAAATTAAATTCTTTTATCGAGTCGCCCCACCCCCTATTCTTTAGTGACAAATGTAATTATTTTTGGGACTATAACTCACAATATAAACTTGAATCCTAAAAATGCAAGAAAATTTAGAGTAGAATCTAATTGGTTCACTTCATTTTTCCTCCTACTTCCGAATTTTTTTTTAGAGCTTTGAATTATAGTTCTGTAACAAAACAAATATGCCTATTGAACAAAATTAATCAATTACAAGTTAGCTTTTTTTTAAATATTATTTTTCGAATTTTTTTAAAGCGTCGATCCTCAAAGTCTTAATTTAAATATGTTGGGTCTTTTCAAGAACAAATTGGTTGTATTTGCAATGCAGTAAGGGCCTGTAAATTCATATTAGAATATTATTCAAGTAAAACATTATTCAAAAGGTCATTTTTTAGTAGGATAAAGAATGAGCTATAGATGCTTTTCTGCAGTACAGAATTTAAAAAAAAATGTTTTGGCGCTTCAACCTAATTTTTTTTGACGTTTTGTTTTTTTTGTACTCTAAAAAATGTTCTTACTAGAGTTAGTGGAAAGATAGACATTCCACCATAGCCGACTATGGGGTCTGGGGAAAATCCGTGAGCCCCTGCGCCAAGCATTATTTCCGGTATTTAAAACCAAAAAAAAAAAGCATATTCTGAGGTATCTACAGTGCATTTTCCTGCTACCCTTCTATTTAAAATGTATAGGTCATAAACCAATTCTGCTATTCAGTGAATTTATTAATGGAGTCTAGTGATTGAGATTGGCTGCCTGGTCGTGAGGTTTGCGCGCTGGACTGTCGTTTTGATTTATCGATGGTCCCGGGTTCAAACCCTGCCCGCTCCCATCCCCCATCGTCCTACGGGAGGTTTGGACTAGGAAGTAAACTATCTTTAACTCTGAAGGAACATCCGAAATATGTAAAACATTTTACAATTGGTACCTAGAGTTTCGCTTTAGTTTTTATTCGAAAAAGGGGGGGGGGGGTAACAACAAAATCGCTCATGAAAACTATCGCTTTGCTTTTCCTTTTGTAGGAAGAAGGGAGAGTTTAATCTAAAGACACCTCTTGGCTACTTCCTAAAATTTGGGGACTAGCTCGCTTTTGTTTTAATTGAAAAGGAAAGTTTTATCGTCAAACCCATCTGTGGTGGGGATGGGGGACTCAAAACCATCTGGAGGTTTTTTTCTTAGCTACGGTTTAATAATTAGGTGACTGTGGTTAACTGCTTTAGTTTAATATTAAAGAGGGGGTTTTTAACCTCTCATTTTTCAACAATTTAAAGCTATCTAGAGGGGTTTTAAACTACCCCACTTTTGGCTTCGCTTATATAATTTGTTGATTGTAATTTCCTTTAGTTTTATACTGAAGAGGGTTTTTTTCAACCTCAAAACCCACAGGAGGGGATTTTAAATTCAAAACTCTTCATGGTTACGCTCACGGAATTTGGTGACTGTCTTTTGCTTAATTTTTTGTTTTATACCCCTCATTCCTTTTTAGGCTACGCTGGCGCAAGTGACGACAACACTAAAATCTCACCTACAATAAAAAAAAATAAAGAAAGAAAAAAAAACAGTCATAAAATTCCTTTTTTTTTGGGGGGGGGGGAAGGTTGAACCCATCCCCGGCTACGCCCATGATGCATTATTTTGTCACATTTGACGCCGTTGTCCACCGGGGTTTAAGTTTTCATCCTCTGCACCTGTCTTCTGTTTGTTTCTCACACCGCGACCTTCTTGAGAGCTCTTAAATTAAAAAACTAAAACTAAATGTCGTTAAATATGCGAATAGAAGCAGCAAATGTACAAACACCAGAAATTAGACTTGTTTCTTTTAAGCAAATTGTGTTTAATATTTAACTAATGTAGCCCACTGCTCTTTCAGCAAATCGTGTTTAACATTTAATCGGTGTAGCACACTGCTCTTTCAGCAAGTCGTGTTTAACATTTAACCAGTGTAGCCCACTGTACCGTAGTCTTGGACCATGAAGGCAATGGCGTATTATTTTTCAACTCCTACTATTAGTCTCTTCATAGGTAGGAGGAAAAATTGTGTCCAAACTAAAAGCGAATTGTAGTGGGTTCGATCCCATACTGATGATACTGGTATTTTTTTTTCAATGATGATCCGATCTGATCCATCCAATCTGTCATATTTGAACCTACATAACTACTTTTGATTGCTATTAAGATGTATTCTGTTTGTCCACGATTTTTCAGCTTCTGAACGTCTGAAATTACCTCATCCTGACAAAATAGTGTTAGAAGAAGATGGAACAGAAGTGACATCAGATGAAATACTTTTAGCATGTGCTGGTTCTATCTTGTTAGTCTTACAGCCTGGCGAGGAATGGGAACCAAGTCTGACATTAGATGTGAACCAGTTACCTCCGACATTCAACAATCTTCACAGACACAGTACCATAAGTATTATCAAAAGCCTGCAGAACATTGGCGCAGGAATGAAAAGTGTAAGACCAGAGGCAGGCGGAGCTGTTGTTAATGAAGGTTATGACAGTTTGTCCGATGAAGACAAAATTAGTCAATAGTTTAGAGTTTCAAGATTAGAGATTAGTTGCTGTATAAAATCGACTTTAAAAAAAGGCATTGTATATTATACAAGTGGTCAAAATACTCAAAATGATGTTTAAATGACCGAAATTGTTTATAATAGCACGCATGCTAAACTATACACATACGCAGTACTGTCATTGTAAATAAACATATTATGGCTTGACTCCCTTTTCTAACTACTCATGTCAGCTAAATATTTAGAACTGTTATGAAAGCTTCATTCTAAGCAATAAATAGGCTAGCTGAAGCATAGCTAGTGTGTGAGTGAGACAAACTGTACCTAAACTTTGTTTCAAAGTGACCCTAATCCCATAAATGTGGAAAGCATTTAAGTATCTTTTTTTTTTAAACTTACCAGCAAATAAAAGATAACAATGACACCCTGATAAAAAAGAAAAAATATTAGCAGTGTATGTTACTAAATGGTATTTCAACTATGTTGTTGGCATTTAAATGTTGTTACTAAATGGTATTCCAATTATGTTAGTATTCAAATGGTGTTACAATATGGTATTTGAACTGTTAGTTGGTATTTGAATGATGTTACTATATAGTATTTGAACTATGTTAGTATTTGAATGATGTTAGTATATGGTATTTGAATAAGGGTAAAAAAAAAAAGAACATCACCAAAGAATGTGTAGTTTATTATGACATCACAGAGAGCAAATGTTTATCAACTAAAGCTTACATGGAAATACAGCTTGATGGCTATGAGTACAAAGTTCAATGTAAGAGAAGATATTTAAAAACCATATGGAAAGTTTTAATTTAATAAATACTTTATAGCACCAGCAGTTCAAAAGGGATGTAAAAAAATACTCATAAATTGTAGACTTCAAGTTGCTTTAGATTTGTTCAAAACAAAATAATACATTCAAAATAGAAGTCCAATGTGACCAACTTATTTTTCCTGTGTAACAAACTCATTTCACCTGGAGTCCAGTGTGACAAACTCATTACCCTTGGAGTCCAGTGTGACGAACTAATTTCACCTGGAATCCAGTGTGACGAACTAATTTCACATGGAGTTCAGTGTAACCAACTTATTTCACATGTGTAACCAACTAATTTCACATGGAGTCCAGACATTCATAACCACCCAGTATGTATCTCTAATGTTTCAATCAAATGGCAGTAATGTTGTGTGTTCAAATCTAAAGTAAATGCACTGAGGAAATAAACTAGTACTTTCATAAAGTGTTCAGTGATGTACTTTTTTTAAGACAACATTTAGAATACATACAACAATAGAATAAACCAATGCATATTTCTAATACATTGCTAGATACAAGAAAAGCAAATCAACAACAGTTAAAGAAGGATATTATTATGAATACTGTAAACAACCAAATGTAGTAAAACAAACGCTAAATCTAACAATGATGTATTTTCAATTCACAAAGAGACATTGTCTCGTCACATATGTGCATCAGTTCAATTAACATAGTCCAATACAGGACACTTTGAACATTATAAAGTGAAAAAAAGAGTTTCCGAAATATTGGAAAATATATTTCTTATTCAATCCTATTTTACCTTTTTTTAATAAAAAAAAAACCCATTGAAATTGAGTGAATTAAAAAAAAACTTTGTCATAACAGGCAGGCCTGACATCAATGCTTCAGTCAATAAATAAAACTACTTTGTTATGTTAGACCACATACACATTTATTTTACAGTCCAAATACTTAATTATGTTTCATTTTGTAATGGCTCAACAACAAAGTCAACCTAACAACACAGAAGTCATTTCAGAGTACATAACAAATGTGTTCAAAAGATTGTCTACATAGAACTAAATGTCTTAAATGAATGTTTGCAAGTAGATCTGTTATTATCATTAGAAATATATCCATAAAATTGTGTAACTATTATTACAGTATACAGTCTAAGTAATTCTATTACTTTCATCAGAAATAAAACACTATATGTTACTTATTTTTACTTTAACTGGAGCACAAGATCATATAAAATGTACATCGAAATAGCCGAAAGTTAAAGCCCAATGAAGCAGACATGATTTAAATATAAATGAGGTCAACTTATAGAATATAATTATTTTGATATACAAACTTGCTTTACCAACCAACTTGACCCATTGTTATGTTCCCTACAAATCACAAAATACTCTTGTCTGAAGATCCCAAACCAGTTCTGTAAAGATTCCAACATGAGCCCATCCCTTTCATACCATGCTAATTAAGCCTAGTTTTGAACACTTCCCCTAGGCTTCAAATGTTGTCATGGCCAGGAGGTCCCATTGTCTATAAAATACTTCTAAAGGCAAGCGTTTCAGATAGCCTCTGACAACTAAGACCAGCACCTGGCCTGCTCGTGTGGCTTAGATACTAAGCCCGGAGAAGCCAGAAGCTTCAGGCAGATGGAGCTCGTCAGCCTAGCAGAGGGGTACTCTAACTTCAAACCCCCGCTGTCTTGCGGTAATAAGGCTTCAGGAGACACCCTCGAGGAAAAATCAGGAGTGAAGCCCCTTAGACATTGGGAGTATCAGCTACGAAATTCCCTCCGGCAGTTTCTGCAACTGAGTTGATGCCAAATGTAACGCAATGAGTTCCTTTCATTCACATCAGCAAGGTCGAGAGAGGGATCAGGTTTGGTTTGGTTTTGGGCACATCGGCATAATTTTAGGCCATGTCGTGCCTGCATTCCCTTAAGGAATACTCTCTCTCTCTCTCTCTCTCTCTCTCTAGATAACAAGGGCTAAATTCTATACAGTTAAATCATTAAAATCAAGGTCTATTCACAGTTAAAATAGTAAAGGTAGTAAAAATGTAATTATTTGGTAAAAAATCTAATGTAAATAGTACATGTTCACAAATTCTTATATCAGATCTTCGTAGACAACCCCACTTCCCGGTTAAAGCCCAGTACCTTCCCAGGGTCGACATTATCAAATAGTGTTTTTAAGTTAGTGGCTCTCATATATTTCTCCCTGACATCCTGGTACCTGGGGCAATCAACGAGGATATGTTCCACGGTGAGGCGAGAGTCACAGTATTCACAAAGTGGGGGCTCGTCTCTCTTCAGCACAAAAGAGTGCGTGATATAGGTGTGGCCAATCCTAAGTCTGGACATGGTCGTGCTACCACGCCTTGTCAGACCCTTAGATGTGGGCCGCCACCCGACATAATCTGCCTGAGTTTATTGTAAATCTCAGCCTCCCATCGGTTCTGTCACTCTCGATAGGTGGCAGAGGCAATACTTTGTCTAAGGTCCAAGCAGGGAATTTGGGTTCCTGACACAGCATGATTTAGGGCTCTCTTTGCTTCTCTGTCTGCGGCTTCGTTTCCCTCAATGCCAACATGGGAGGGGACCCAGATGAAGGTGACATCCCTATGGTCGGCTGTTATTTGGTCCAACAGCTTCAGGCTATTATGTACCAATGGGATGTCAGTCTTCATCCGCCCCAAAGCTTGCAATGCAGATTTGGAGTCGGAGCAGATTATACATTTCCTCCTTTCTGATGCTTTAACGGTCATAAGTGCAAGCGATATTGCATGCAATTTGTCCGTAAAGATAGAGCAGCCATCGGGGAGTCTACGGGAGATTGTTTTGTTCCGAAAGGAGCAGGCACATGCGACCTTTTCATCCATTTTGAATCCGTCTGTGTAGATGGTGCCACAATCTCCGTAGCTCTCCTGCAGTTCTCTAAAGTGGACTTGTAGTATGCTTGGGTCTGTATTTTCTTTTTGAAATTAGCCAAGGAGGATTCTGAGGGGTTTCTATTTTAGAGATTTGGTCAATGGGTGGGGTTAAGTTTTGGATGGGTTCTCTCATTCGAAGGCCCAACGGCTGTATGACGTTAGGCCTTCGATTGTATAATTCTACCTCTGTGGGGTTAAATATGGAGTCGAAAGCAGGGTTCGTGGGGTTGGATTTTAGCTTGACTATATACTGCATTGCAAGATTTTTTATTCTTATATCCATGGGGAGTTCTCCAGCTTCCATATGGAGACTTGGGATAGGTGATGTACGAAACGCGCCGAGATAGAGACGCAGGGCAGCATTTTGTATTGGTTCCAGTATTTTTAGGTACGACTTTCTTGCTGCTTCATATATTATGGATCGGTCTAGCTTGGATCGAATTAGGCTCCGATATAGTAGCAGCAAGGTATCTCTGTCAGCTCCCCAGTCCGTATGACTGAGTACTCTAAGTATGTTTAATGACTTTTGGCATTTCTTCTTAAGTTCCTTAACCCTTAAAGTGCTGAGCTGTTTTACAAAAGGAAATTACAATTTTGATGTTTAGAGGCTAAACTACCACACGCATCTTAAGGGTTAATGTGGGGGAGAAAATTAAATTTGGAATCTAAGATGAGGCCTAAAAATTTTGTAGTTTTCACGACAGGGATCTTCTTTTTGTGTATAAATAGTTCTGAGTGGAGTCCCCTTAAATTACAAAAAATGCATACTAACTATTTTGGCCCAGTCGTTTGCCCAATTTTGAATTTTGTTTAAACATAACTGTAATTTTCTTTCTAAGGTGTTCATGTTTTTCCCATAAGTAAAAATGACAAAGTCATCAACATACAAAGAGCACTCTATGCCAGGGGACAGAGCATTTATGATGGGGGAGGTGTCCCTTAAGCCCCATAAGCTCCAGGTCATGTAGAATGCCATGTTTCCAGGTTGTGTCATAGGCCTTTTCTATATCAAAGAATACAGCTACTAGATGTTCTCTACTGAGTAATGCATTTCTAATATAAGCTTCTAGCCTTAACCAGGTGGTCAGTTGTTGTCCGCCCCTGCCGGAATCCGCACTGGTAGTTGGAGATCACTTTATTCCTTTCCAGGTACCAGACCAGCCTTCTGTTAATTATTCTTTCCATGGTTTTGTAGATGCAGCTTGTTAGTGCTATTGGTCGATAGTTAGCTGGGTCAGAGCCGCCTCTTCCCGGTTTTGGTATCGATATAACTGTGGCTTTCCTCCAGCTGTTTGGGAAAGCGCCTGTTTGCCACACACAGTTATAGACCCCTAGCAGGACTGCCAATGAGGGTTCGGGAAGGTGCTTGAGGAACTGGTAATGGATTTCATCTTCTCCAGGCGCTGTGTCATGTGACTTGTCCAGCGATTCCCTCAGTTCCTCAAGCGAGAACGGTTTGTTGTAGTCTTCCTTGTTCTCTGACCTGAAATCAATGGTGTGTCTTTCCTCCCTGGTTTTGACTTTTTGGAACTCTGGCGTGTAGTGTGCAGTGGATAACTTTTCTGCTATTGAGGATGCAAGGCAGTCAGCTGTTTCTTTGGGGGACGTGACAATTTGTCATTGGTTTTTCAAATGCCCTATTGCATTTGATTCTTTCCCTTTGATTCGCCTTACTGCCTTCCAAACCGCTCTAGCAGAAGTTTTGGCATCCAGACTGCCGACAAAACTTCTCCAGGAATTCCTTTCGGCTGACCGTATGGTTTGTCTAGCCTTAGCTCTAGCTATCCTAAATAGCTGTAGGTTTTCCTGGGAAGGATTCTTTATAAATGCAGCCAGTCGTTTTTTCCTATCGCCAATAGCACTTTTGCAAGCTGTATCAAACCATGGTTTGCTAGGCCGTTTTGGATTTGCGGAGGTTAGGGGGACAACTTTCCTGGCTATACTAAGTCGCTTTCTAGTAAAGGTATCAGCTGGATTCTGTTCATCGAGGATATTTTCTGTGATATCCTCGGAGCATCTTTTTTGGAATTGTTCCCAATCGGCCTTATTCAGTTTCCACCGTTGAAGTCGTCCCAATGAGGGGAGATTGTTAGTAATGATGATTGGGAAGTGATCACTTCCCCGTAGATCATTGCTAACTGACCATTTAAAGTCGTCCAGAAGTCCAGGGACACATACGGTGAGGTCAATGCATGTGAGAGATCCAGTTCCTGGGTGCAAGTAGGTGGGTGATGCATCATTAAGTATGCATAAATCATGTTGGAGGAAAATAACCTCCAGCATACGACCTCTTGTGTCGGTATTGTTGAATCCCCACATGGTGATATGGGCATTGAAATCCCCAAGGATTATATAAGGCCGGGAGAGTTGTTTCAATAGGTCCTCCATGTCTGTTGGGTTTAATAAAGCGCCTGGTGGTAGATACAGGCTGCAGCAAGTGATAACCTTGTGAAGGGTTATCCTAGCTGCTACGGCCTGTAGTTCTACCCTCTCATGGGGGATGCTGACCTTCACAAGGATACAGACTCCACCTGTTGCTCTATCTGCATCCTCACAATTCTTGCTGTAAGCACTGTAGCTTCAGAAACTGATGCTATCTTTCAGAAATGTTTCCTGTAAGCAGACAGCTACAGGAGTCTCAGAGTCCATCAGTTGCTGCATTTCCTCATAATTGGCATTGAGGCCTCTACAATTCCACTGTACAATTCTGGAATCCATGGCTTATTCTAAATGACCTACTTGGAGCTACTTGGCCTTGGGAGGCCCCCGGAGGGGTTTTCTTTGCGAGAGAGGGATCATGACGCATGGGCCACCCCTAACCCCTTTATCTAAGGCCCAGGAATGCGCCCGGAGAGGAAACTCTGGTGCTGCTGCAAAGCGGCTAAAACAACACGGGAGACAGCATATACGGGTTTTAAGTCCAACTTGATTGGCGTAATGTATGGACGCCACGGGTTGTCTCTGACGGGGGGAGAGGTCTTAGCGCCTCACTGATCAGCTACCGCCCGCCTCAACCTGGGCAGACCCCAGACAGTTAGGTGCTGAACCGCCACAGCTTACCTGCTCTAATGGGTGCCTAGAGCTTAGTTTAAAACGACAAGTAGGCTGAAAACTTGCACTAAAGCAACAAAAGAAGAAAAATTAAAAAGAAAAATCCTATCATGTGACTGGCCACATGGAACGTCAGGACAATGTGTCCTGGTCTCACAAATGACATACGGCAGGTTGACGATGCAAGGAAGACGGCAGTCATAAACAACGAGCTGAAAAGACTACGCATTAACATTGCAGCTCTCCAAGAAACCCGACTGGTCAAAGAAGGCTCCGCGAGGCTGATTACACTTTCTTTTGGAAAGGAAAAGCACAGGATGATACTCGAATGAAAGTAGGCTTTGCTGTCAAGAACAGTCTACTTCCCACAATAGTCCCTCAAGTTGGTGGCTCGGAAAGGCTACTAAACATAAGTATGATGAATGCCTAAAATACAAGAAGGAGCCCACCCCAAGCAACTTACAAGCGCTCAGATATACTCGAAACGATGCCCAAAGATAGTGCGCTAACAAATACTGGCAGGACCTAGTGAAAACAGCCAATCTTGTGCCGACTGTGGTAACATCAGAGGACTATACGAGGGCATGAAAAAAGCCTTTAGACCTCACACCAGCAAGTGTGCCCCGCTCAAGTCAAAAGATGGTTCAATCATCAGTGATCGTGCAATGCAAATGGAGCGATGGGTAGAGCACTATGGTGAACTTTATCAGATTGAAATTCCATTTCGCAAACTGCTTTTTCTAACTTCCCCCCACTTTTAGTTTTGAGCGAATTAGACGAAACACCCTCTGTAAAAGAACTGAGCACCGCCATTGACATGCTTTCACACGGGAAAGCACCCGGAGGAGATGGTATTCCTGCAGAAGCATTCAGGCTGAAAAGCATGCCCTAATCAAGCCACTCCATAAACTAAGTTTGTGCTGGGAGCAAGGATTAGTCCCCCGGGATTTGAAGGATTCCAACATAGTAACAATTTACAAAAATAAGGGCGACCGCACGAGTTGTAACAGTTATAGAGGCATTTCCCTTCTTAGCATAGTTGGGAAGACTTATGCCAAAGTAATACTGAAGTGGCTGCAGATCTTGGCAGAACGAGTTTACCCAGCATCGCAGCTTGGATTTAGGGCCAGTAGATCTACAACAAATAATATCTTCTCCCTGCGGCAGCTAGAGGAGAAAAGCAGAGAACAAAGGCAGTCCCTCTTTAAAGCTTTTATTGACTTTGACCAAGCCGTTTGACCTTGTCAGCAGAACCAGCTTGTTTGCCGTATTCGAGAGAGTCGGCTGTCCAAACAAGCTACGAAAACTAGTGTCAGCTTTTCAAGAAAATATGCAGGGCACCGTATAATTTGACAGTTCCGCTTCTAGGTCTTTCTCCATCAAGAGCGGAGTAAAACAATGATGTGTTTTGGCTCCAACACTATTCGGCATCTTCTTTTCAGTTGTACTCACCAGCGCTTTTTAATCCCTAGAAGATGGCAGTAAAGTGCAAAGTTCGAAAGTATTAAGCCCGCTGGCAGCAGTTTTCAAGTTTGGATTTTTATAGCACCGTAACTGATGGTATCTTTAAATTCCTCGTCCTTTTTTCTATAAAAATAGATCAGATTTAATGTATCACTAGGCTTAGTTAAAATTAAACATGAGGTCAAAGATGTGTAGGAAGCGTAATTTACCTCGATCAGATTTTTCCCCAGTTAGTAAGCTCGAATAGGTTGATGGAAGGTTCGAACAGATCAAAGAAAATATATCTTAAAATATGTTTTAATATTTAATTTACACTATCAAGTCATTTTCTTTTTACTCCAGCGCAAGAACACCATTCATTGCACCATTTCCCACCCTCCACAACTTCAAATAGTCTCTTTAAGCTGAAGAGCCATCAAACTCAAAAATAGCCTTAAGCCCATTACCCATTTCCTTCACTACCGGGTATTTAAAAAAGAATAATTCCACACCTCCTGAGTTTGACCTCACCATGAACTTAGCCTTTACAAGGAAAAGGAAATAGTATGTGTCGGAAGTGAAGAAAAAAAGGTGCATGCGCAGTAGAAATATAGTAGTAATTTGGTAAACATTCAAATAAAAAAAGTTTTAGCAATAAAAAGTGAACTGATCGAGCCTCTATACAAATCGGGGCTTTTCGAACTTCGCACTTCACTCTATATTCACAGTAGATCCGATGGAAAGCAATTTAATCTGGCACGCCTTAATGACAAAACAAAGAGACGGCGTATCTTGGTGAGGCAATTGCTATTCGCCGATGATGTCGCACTCATATCTCATTTACAAGAAGGATTGCAGAGGCTTGTAAATGCTCTGGCAGTTTGTCAAGAGTTTAGTTTTACAATAAGCCTCTCCAAGACTGAAATCCTAGCACAAGATGAAGATGTCGCAGAAATACCAGTGATACATATTGGAAATCACACACTTAAGGTGGTGCAGGAATTCTCATATTTGGGAACAACAATAGCCAGCAACCTAGATTTTGACACTGAGCTGACAAAAAGAATAAGAAAGGCTTCTGCAGCAATGGCAAAACTCTTCAAACGGCAACAAAAATCCTGGTCTACAATGCCTGCGTTCTGACCACACTTCCTTATGGCAGTGAGAGCTGGGCAACTTACATGCGCCAAGAACAGATTAAATAGCTTCCACCTACGCTGCCTGCGATGCATAATGTGCATCTCCTGGAGGGATCGTGTCACCAAGCAGGAAGTTTTGACACGGGCTAACATGCACAGCATCTATGCTCTCCTTTAATAGAGAAGACTACGCTGGCTCGATCATGTCAACCCTAAAGACATCCTCTACGCTGAGCTTGGAGAGGGAGTCAGACCCAAGGGCCGCCCAAGAGACATGAGAGCCAGGGTCATCGACCAAAGTATGTGGGAGGAGATAGCCCAAGACCGTACAGCATGGAGACAGACTGTACGTGCCGGTACGACCTTCGCCGAATGCAAGAAAAACGAAGCTGCGTCATCCAAGAAAAAGAAACAGAAATCTGCCCTGTCAGCTAGCCCTCGGACAGATGAATACACATGCAAGAACTGTGGCAAACTGCCGCTCCAGAATGGACCTCATTCACCAATCGTAAATAAACACATTTAGCCACCTCATAATATTGATAAAGCAATGAAAACTACGCATCACGTGACAGCCACTATGGATTACATAATTTGTATGGAAGAAATATAGAATCACGTGGCTAAATGTGTTCGTTTACAATTGGTGAATGAGGTCCATTAGCTTGATCAGTCACTCCAGATTCTGCCCCATCTCAAGGTAACCAAAGCCAGAGACTCATCAGAGCGCATCAATTGTCTTCCGAGACAGAAAAGGCCATATATATAAACACTTCCCCATACATACTGGTGGCCCGTGAATTCAAAATCACTGAAATGTATGCTTAAAAAATTGAAATAATCAATAAAAGCCTAAAAGTTTATTTTTATTTGCAGTCCCACATATACTTCCTGTATACCGTACCTTACCTTGCATAATGCAAAAACAAAAATAAAAACCCGGTACATTCATTTCATTGTGTTTTTATAATTTTGTAAAAAAAAAAAACACAAGCAGTGAAAAAAGGAAATATTGTTTACACATTATGTTATGCTCCTAAATAGTGTGAAGAGTTTTAAAAAAGAAAGGAAGAATCATTTTGTGCTGTTCAACAATTTATGCTGACTTTTTGACAATGCACAAGGATAAATAAACAAACCAATAATTCATTTGTGAAAATAGAGCACTTCTTGATATAGAAAAAAAGAGTAATTGTTCTGAGTATATGGTAAGTAATAATGTTACATTTTCTAATTTTCTCATTCACCCGAAACTTCATCCAGTTAGGCAGTGAATTGTGTAATAAGAAACAATATACTCTATAAGCATAGCATTGAGATTGAATTCTGGACAAACTCCACCAACTTGGTCTTATGTATGATACATTAGCAGGAATGAAGATTTGGATACAATGGTGCAATCATCAAGTGGTACAGTCAGAGTAAACATGAAGCAAACAAAAATCTCATGATTAACACATTAAAGAATGGCACAATGTTAAATATAAATCAGGACAAAGTCTCACTGGTTTCTACACATTTTGTTCATTCAATGATATTGCAATAAAAAAAAAAGAATTAATTTAAGGGCATAAAAGACATGAAAAAATAAATTCTAATAATCCTCTTTTTGGATTCATTAGACCAATATTGTTAGACTAGTGACATGCAGCTGCCAAAGCATGTCTCTTACTATTTAACCCTTCTTGGATTTTTTGGGAAGTAAGAGAAAGCAGTTTGCAAGATGGCATTTTAAAGCTGGTGAGTTCTGCATAATGCTCTACCCATCACTCTATTTGCAGCACGTGATCACTGATGATTAAGCCATCTTTTGACTGAAGCAGGGCACACTGCTGTTGGCTTTTTTCATGCCCTCATATAATCCTATGATGTTGCCCCAATCGGAACAAGATTTGCAAAACTCTCTAAGCATGTCCGGTAAAATAGCAAATTGGTGATGCAAACAATGCTAACCTACAACCCCTGCATAACATAACATAACACTAAGAGCATAAATTGAATAGTTTTGCTTAGCCCTGCCTGCAGCACATTATGTACATCACTTGGAGAGAGTTTGAAGCTGGCCTATACAAACAGTATCTATGCTCTTTTGTCACACAAGAATTGAATGTGTCACCTGCATGCCAGATGAAAGAATTCCTAAGGACATCCTTTATGCTGAGCTTGAAGAAGGGAGTCAGACCCAAGGAAAGCCCAAGACTAACCTACAGAAATCTTAGTGAGATCTGAGGACTATAAGCATCAATGAAAGTATGTTGGAGGAAACTGGGCAAGATTGGACAGTTGCTCCTTAGCCCTAAATCAGGTGCATTCACATGCATGAACTGTGGCAAATTTTGCTGCACTAGATTTGACTTGTTTAGTCAAATCAGAAGAAACCAAAAGTACTAATTCATTTGAGCACATAATGAGCATCCATTGTCTTTTTAGACAAAGAGCCATATTACAGTTAGCAACTCTGTCCTGGTTAAGAAGAGGAGTCCACAGTCCAGAGCCTTAGCCTACACAAACTCAGATATATATAAATTTTTGTTTTTTACTAAAATATGCAAATTAAATAATTTTATCTTTTTTTTTAACCCTCGTAAGATGGAGTATTTTAGACGAAGCACTATTTCCAGACTAAGCACTTCTCTTTCAAAAAAAATTCTTAACAAATAAAATAATTACTTAACATACACAAAACTATATATATTATTGAAGAGAAAAGAATGAACTAATACAAACTTATGGAATCAATCTGAAATAATAACATTTATTAAAATAAACCAAGTTAATTTGCATAATTTATGCACAAATTTCTAAAAATGTTTTTATCCAAACAGAACAGAATTTAAAAAGTAAGAGTTTTTAAAGAAGTTTTACACCTGAATAAGCCCTAATACATGTGTTTAAGGAAACAAGGCACATAGAAACCCTTCAGACACTTCTATCACATTATTTTACTACTTTCCTCCCCACCCCCAGGTACCATGGAAACAAACACAATTTTTGCCACAGGGATCTTTATTTTTTGAGCTGTGTGTTGGTCAGAAGGTTGGCATCAAATTTATTAATCTCCCTGACAAACATTGAACTGAATTGGTAGTAAAAAAGAGCATAAAACAGTCTATGGGGTGCTAATCCCTTGGCGCTCATATAGGTCTTCTCTATTCCTCACCCTTACCTCTGAACCATGTTACCATGAATAGACATAGTCATATTTAGATCTAGTACTAGTGTAAACTTAGTTCTAAAGCTTTCCTCATTACTGCCCTGATTTTTATTAGGGCTATCATAGTTTAAATAAAATCAGAGTCAGTGAGTTTGCTTTCATCATTAATATCACCAGCTGACATGTTAAAATTTTTATCTGTCAATAGCTAACTTCAAAAAGTCAATACAAACAAATTATTGTATAAAAACAGCAAAGGAAGTCGTCATTTAAGTCTACTAATGTATTAAAGTAGTAAAAACTAATAAGATTGGCTGATAAAAACACTGGCTAGCCAATCTTGTGTTGGAAACATTGTGGCCGATAGATCATCCGCTTCATACTTTTCGCCAATAGATCGGCCGCATCACCTTAAGAAGACTAAGAAATAAAATTTAATTTACAAGTATTCTCATTCTTCAAAAATATGGCATACTTTTAGATATTAGTATTATTATTATTAAGTGAATTTTAATTAAAGCTTTTTGTAAAAGTGTAGGGGCTTCTACATACTTAAATTTGGCCATGAATATATGTATGTTCTAACATAAAAAATTTACCCACTGCAAATGTATGGATCTACCCATATATAAATAAGCTCTGAATAAGTTCAATGAATAGCAAATGATAAATAGCCAAGCTCAACATAGAATCAAATTTTGTCATTTTTAACATGAAAGGGTCAATTCAATTTAGTGTTTCAATGTTTGTTTGATGAATTAGGCTTCAGCATTCCTAATTCAAGTGTAATTACAGTCATACCCTGTCTAGCAAATATTTTTGAAACCATATTTGCAATTTAACCTATATGCTACAGAGTTGACTAAATGCCTAGTGATAAAATAAACTAGATAATACACAAAACATACAAACTATTGTATATATGTAGAAAAAAATAATGTTTCTGAGCTAAATAGATTGCTAGAAACATATTGCACTGTAGACACAGGTTGAGACATAAATATGTACACAATTAATGAATTACAAATATACAGACCTATACTAAATACTTAAATGCACCATATCAGTTTCTTCTAAAGGTTTCTATACCAATACCTCAACAAATAAGGAAAATAGTCATTGCTTCATTAATAATTTTATTTGTGCTTTAATAATAAAAGAAAGGAACCTATAAAGTAATAATATAGCATAATTTCAACTTGAAAAGACAAAGCTGTGTAGATGAGTTTTCCATTGTTGACACTATAAATAGCTGAAAGGATTATAAACAACTAAAGTAGCAAAAGATTAAAGTGAGGTTTCATTGGGCTGTGGTCTTGTCTCTACTTTCAACCTTTGTCTCAAGGCTGAAGTCTCACTTTCATATTTATCACATACACTCTTCAACTGGACTTCCATTTTCTTAAGTCTGCCTTGGTATTTCTTCTTGGCTTTATCAAATGCAGCAATTAGAGCTGAGTTAGCTCTCTTCAAATCATTTACAAACTCTGCTGATTGTTTATGCCGACTTTCAGAATTTCTAGAAATTTTCTCCAGTGTGGACATTAGTTCAGAGATTCTATTCTTCAAAGTGCGCTCTCTGTCCAGTGACAGATTGAGTTCTTGTAACAGTTCACAAGAGTTACGTGATTTAAGTTCTGTGATGTAAGGATGATCAGGTACAGTGGTTGAAGGGCAGGTTAATGTAGGATCAT
Source organism: Biomphalaria sudanica (assembly GCA_036873155.1). Classification (NCBI taxonomy): domain Eukaryota; kingdom Metazoa; phylum Mollusca; class Gastropoda; family Planorbidae; genus Biomphalaria; species Biomphalaria sudanica. The sequence goes on from JAZGLO010006670.1 coordinate 4,447,143, forward strand.
GATAAGATAACTCTCCTTTCAGATAGTCAATCTGGACTCTGTAGGCTTGTTCTTGAGTTTCTTTACCACTCAGTCGTAGTTCTAAAGCTTTCTTCTCTTTCTCTAGTAAGTAGCTTCTGGCCTTGAGTTCCGCCTATAAAGAAAATTCATAGTTTTAGAGAATTCAGTAAACAGCATATGACAATTATATGTATGAAGGTCTCAAATTTATACACATTAGTAGTAATGATTTCCTATTTGTATTAAGTAACTGTATTTGTAACTATAAACATTTGTTTTGAATTCTAATATGTTTATAAATTTTTTATTTAGAAATATTTAGTTGTTTTTTTGTGAAGAGATCAATTATTTCTTTGTTATAACTGGTAAAAGTAACACATTTTGTTAAGAAATACTGTTAGAAAAAATGTAATATCTACTTTGTTCCAAGCTACTTGCATACTAAATACAATACTCCTTTTTTTAAAGTTACTTAATTTTGTTTGTTTGCTTGTAAGTAATTAAGGATAAAAATTCATTAATATTTTCCATAAATACAAAGACAAAGTGGGTAGTGCTGCAAAGAGCAGGGTGCCAGGACATCCGCGCTGTTATCAGCAGCAGACACGTCACAAGGTCGACTTGCACAAGACATTCTGTATGGTGATGTAACAGGCAGGAGAGCTGCTGGTCATCCACTTTTAAGGTACTGGTATATTGAAGCTCTTCAAAAAGACACTAACAGCTGAGAAAAAGTGGCACTGGATAGATCCACATGGAAAGGGTGAAAGTTAAACAGCCCCTGGTGATTACAAATGCCCAACCTGTAACTGCAGCTTTTTTGGTCACACAAGAAGTTGCAAAGGGAAAAGATTGTCTCTTGGAGACCACAGATATTGGGTAGCATCAACAGCTAATGTACAAGAAAAACAGAGAAGAAAGAAAAATGTGTTTGCTCTAATCAGCTCCTGATTGTTTCATTGTTTCAAAGAAGAAATTTTTATTGAGCACTACTCTAGCCAACAACAAATAAACTGCAAGACTGTTTCAATGAATGAAGCTCCAGCAAGTAACAAGTCAATTTCAATGTATGAAATTCTAGCAAGTAACAAGTCAATTTAAATGTATGGGATTCTAGCAAGTAACAGGACAGTTTAAATGTAAGGCATTCTAGCAAGTAACAAGACAGTTCCTTTTCCTCCTAGCCATCGACTACATAATGAGGAGAGCAATGAACCAGACTGCCTTTGGTATTCCATGGCGCGAACAAAACCGAATGACGGACTTGGACTTTGCCGATGACGTTACACTACTTGGGGCTACAAATAAATGCATACAAGAAATGATGGAGAGCCTAGATAGAGATGCACCCAAAATTGGCCTCCGCATAAACTTGGATAAGACTAAAATTTTGCGAGTGGGATATAAGGCAAAGAGTGCCCCCATCTGAGATGAATTCCTGTTGAAAAACAGAGCAGGAAGGACTAGTCCTCCTATAGTGCTCTGGCAAGAAACTAAGTCGTTCTGCGTAGTGCATGGTAGCTTCCATACAAGTCGAGTGACTGCTCAGACAGGTCCCCCCTTAGCTTGCGGAGCTGGGGACACTCGTACAAGACATGCAACACTGTTTCAACACTCTCTCGGCGCCCCGTCAGACTTGGCGAGTCAAAGCTTGAAGAGTTGAACAAGTTCACTTACCTTAGCAGCACCATAACAAATGATGGGGATGCCTACCATGATGTAGCATGTCGAATAGGAAAGGCAGGGAGCATTTTCCAAAGGCTGCAGCCTATTTGGACACGCAAAGCCATTGGACTCAAAACAAAAAATACACCTTCTCAACACAATCGTCATTCCAACTGCAAGATATGCATGTGAGACATGGAAGTCATCTGTCAAAATTGAGAAGAGACTAAATGAGGCTCAACAAAAATGGCTGAGACGGACTTTGGGAGTCAGTTACACAGATCGGGTCTCAAACAAGGAAATCCTATGCAGAACTGGGAGTCGAACACTTAGTGAGGTTGTGACAAAACATCGCTGTTTTCTTCAGTTGTTCAGCACTGCTGAACAGGGTGTTGGTTATGTTGTGGAAGTAGGGTCTGCCTAAGGTGGATTAGGGAGGGGCATTCTAAGAGGATATAGTTACGGTTTCAAAGGGGTGGGCGCAGTGTCTGCAAAGGAGGAGTTGTGTGGAGTTTATTTTGTTCAGGTGGTAATTTAATAGTGGTGTGTGTCCTGTTCTTAGTTGGAAAATTGTAGATTGTTCTTTGCGGGGGAGGAAGTTAATACTGTCCAGTTTGTTAGGCGTAGTCATTTCTTTGTACATGGCTCTGCCTGTGTTTCCTGATGCCAATTGGTTGAGCCACTCCTCTTTGTGATTGTTGACTAACATTGACCTTAGAGTGAGGTAGTTAACAGGTCTATCTGGTTGTTCCATAGATGAACCTGCCTTTGATAGCTTATATGCCTTTTCGTTTCCCATGATGCCAATGTGTCCAGGGATCCACTGTAGTGTGATATTGATATTTAATTTTGATATCATCTGATGGATTATCACAATTAGTGTTGTCAACTCTCTTGGGCTGTTTGAGGTGCTGCTGTTAAGTGCTTGCAGAGTAGATTGTGAGTCTGTAAAGACAACAATATCTGATGGTGGTTGCACTCCTTCATATATTTGTTTTCCACTGTCTGTAGTGCTGTGGTGATTGCCTCAATTTCGGCTTGGAAGTTTTGAGCAATAATCACCACAGGGTGCGCTTATCTTAAAATGTGTAATGTTTGAAAACCTGGTAATTTTTTCTCTGTTATTGGGTAGGTGTGTGTTTTAGGGCTAGTTCGTAAGTAAGTTGGATCAGAGTCCTTTGCTTTTTTCTGTTGTTTTTCCTATTTCTCTGTGTTAGTAATTTATTAGGATGATCGTCCTCCAACCTTCTGTATCTCTCAATAGCTTCTAATGCTTCTCTGTTGCGCCTTAACTTAGGAGGTTCAATATTGGAGTCTATTTCACAGGCTGCTGTGGGAATAGTTCTCATACCTGCAGTAATTAGCAGCAAGGCTTGGTTTTGGATTGTGTCTAATGATGTTTTGTTGGCAGCTACTTGTATGGAGACAGTTATCCATTACAGATCTGACGTATCCAGTGTATAACTGTCTTAAGGTTTTCTTTTCAGCTCCCCAGGATGTTCCTGCTAGGTGTTTTATTATGTTTAATCTTTGTGATGCCTTTTCTTTTAAATCTGCCATAAAGTGTTTTAGAGACAGCCTTTGGTCTAGTTTTACACAAGACAGTTTAAATATATAGGATTCTTAACCAAAGTAACTAGCAAGTAAAGATTCATGAGGTAACCTTTTCTTCCTTGACAGCCATTAGTTCCTGTACCAGGACTGCATTTTCCAGGTCCAGTCTCTGAGCTTCAATTCTTTTTCTAGGCTCACTGGTAATAGGATCAACATGAATACTCTCTAGTTCCATCACTGTAGTGGAGACATAAAATAATAAAGTTAATTTTTGCATTGAAACTGCTCATGGCATTATCTCAAACATGTTAAGCTTTTAACCATCAAATATCTAATTTTCAAGATATTAACTAACATATAAACAAACTACCTTGCCTTCAGGTCTTAGTTTTGGTAATACTAATCTAGTGGATTGGATAAAGATCTATGTCAAACATGGCCAATGTTCTCTCAACATTGTTTTTAATTTTTCCATGAAAATAGACTTTGAAAACAGATTTACAGTTTAGCCGACATATTTATATCTAATACATGAAATCCAGAGAACACAGATAAAATGAAAGCTCTACAATCATTTCTGCTTAATACAACTGGCTCAGTCTGGAAGTTTTTTTGTTTTTTTTTGTTTTCATAGCTTAAATGTATTTTAGTTTGCCAAGAATACAACTAAAGAAATAGTCACTTCAATAAATTCATTCATTTCATTGAACTCTAGATGCTCATTATTTAGTGTAGAATTGAAGCCATTGCTTTGTACCTGTAGTTCTCACTGCAGCTCTCTCAGACTTGAGTTGCTGGATATGATCTCTAAGTTTAACTTCATCAGCTTTACTAAAGTCTGCATCATTTGAACTGCTGGTGCTGCTGGTGCTGTCAGAAGAAAATAACAGATTGGTCAAATTTGATATGAAAGACTTACTTAACCCATATTTTTTTTTTTACTGTCACTGGTACATGTCTTTTTCAGATTCCTATGCAAAAAAATCTTAATGCATATTTTCCATCAGGTGCCCTGCTATGTGTAGAAAAAAAAATGTAATCATTATAGCTGTTAGTATGATGAGATAAAATATGTAGATATATATAATATATATATTAAACCATATTTATATATCCAGGTCATTCAACAGTAATAAATCCCCCTTCACACTTCCATAATACTTTTTTTAAGTATTTTTTTTTGTCATTCTTCCTTTACAAGTTAAAAGATTTAAAGCAATTTTTTATTTATGCAAAATATTTGTTTTCATAAACACTAAATAGCACTGTAGCCCTGCCATACATGTAGAGTGTATATGTGTTATTCCATTCCTCTTTAATCTTCTGACTCGAGGACAAGCCTTATTATTATTATATGTGTGTGTGTAGTAACTTAGGAAAGCAAATGTCTATTCTATTGGAAAATAAAGAAGAAAATGAAGTTTATCCAATCTACATCAGGAATTGAGATGCCAAACATTTGTGGTGTGTATGCATGTGTGTCCAGAGAGTGTTTCGTACTTTGTGAGAAGATCATAGAAGAGATAAAGCAAAGCTAAAATGGAAAAATGACATATCAAAGAGTTTCATGGGTGTCTTCAGGGTCTGGCTCTGGAAAGTAAATTTCCAACTGATAAAACAAAAATGATGGAAAATTACTGGCTATGCCCCTGGAGGCACAACAGAGATGTGGCTGCATTTAAATGTTTCAGTAAAATTCCAAAACTGTGGTTGAAAATGGAATTATCATTTATCATTTTTAGCTTTTCCATCAACTTACTTACCTAGATTTAGTGCTTAACAAACTTAATGAATAAGCAAAGAAATAGACTGGATGTAGACTGGGGTGAGCTTGAACTCTTGGTGGGCCCCTGCATTTTGCATAATATTATAATTCAAAAGAGTGTTTATGTGTCAGTAAGTTTGAGAAAATGGATATTTCTTTTCAACTGACCCTTAAAAAAAACCAGTTTAAATCAAAGAAATATCTGTGTGTTGGTTCCCACAAGAACATATTAGAAAAATAAAAGGATAGAAATTTTACCCAAAGAGCAGTAACAGAGAAGTCAAAGAAATTTTTGTGTCACAACAAAGTAGGTTGCATCGTGAACTTAACCATGAACTTTACTACCAATAACAGCAATTAGAACATTAGTGCAGTGCTGAAAAAGGAAAGAAATTAGCTTGTTACAGCAAATCTGTACCTTTGCTGGCTGCTAGTCTCTTGGAAATAGTAGTTAAAGGTAAGCAGTCTATCAAAGTTATTGATTCAGTTGGTTTGTTTAACGTTTATTACAATTATGGCTTAATAAATCTATTTTATTGTCCTTTCAATTTTGTCATTGAAACTAATTATTCTTGTTAGGTTAAAGTATTCCTATTTCAACTGTGCGTTATCCCTTTTGGAGTTAAGATATGTTTATATGAGTACAATGGATCTGCTACTTGAGACAAAGTACATTTATTTAATCACAACTAACAGGTAAAAGAACAGTGTATATGAATGAAAGAAGTGTTCCTTTAAGACTGTTCCATGAGAGAAGCAAAGTAAAATTTTTCATCTTTAAAAGCTACTAGCATTCATAGGCCATAAAGTGTGTGCAGTTAAGAGTATTATAATGCAGATCAAAGTTTAGTGGTCTTCAGCCTTTTTTTGGCCTACCGCCCCCTTTTCGTATTTTTTCTTTTAAAAAATCTGCCAGCACCCCCTCTAAGAAAAACACTTATAAAGAAGCGTGAGAAGGCAAATTTGAACAAAATATAATCTATTTATTAATTTTCATGCTGTCAATAACACTTAATCCTGCATGGGAGACGACTGCATGCCAAAAGCGACCTTCTTTGGGAAGTTCAGAGTAGGACGGAGTTACAGAGGGGCACCATTAAGATCCACTCAGGCGCCATTTCGACCTCACGGGCATAGAGGAAAGTACCTGGCAGCAGATGGCCCATTAGAGAGAAAGTTGGAGAGCTCTCACAAAAGCTTCAGGACAAACATTTGAGACTCAAAGAAAAGCCTATATTGAAGACAGGCACAAAAGACAGAAAGAAAACTTAAAGAGACCGCCAACAGACAACGGCTTTGTCTGCACGATATTCAGAAAAATATGCAGGTCGCAACTGGGTTTGCGCAGTTATGTGAAACACTGCACTCTTCGGAATCAAAGGCAAAAACAGACAATATTATCATTATACAAAAATTATGTCAAATAATTTACAGTGATTACACACAAAAATTAATCTCTTATGACTTTCTTTCAAATCCTAAGAATAGTCCCCTTTTAAATTTTTGAATACTAGGGCCTACTGCTTTTAGGTAAATTTTTTTTTTTTTTTTTTTAATATAAACAGTATTATTGCTGAATTCACTACAAAAAGAAATTAAACTAATGGGAACCTGCAGTCTGACAATATGAAAAATTTCAAGCTTTAAATTAGCCACTGCAAGGCGAAGGTCTTCTCTAGTTGCTACATCCAGTCTATTTCTTTGCTTATTCATTAAGTTTGTTAAGCACTAAATCTAGGTAAGTAAGTTGATGGAAAAGCTAAAAATGATAAATGATAATTCCATTTTCAACCACAGTTTTGGAATTTTACTGAAACATTTAAATGCAGCCACATCTCTGTTGTGCCTCCAGGGGCATAGCCAGTAATTTTCCATCATCGTTTTGGGGGGGTGGGGTGAGCTTGAACTCTTGGTGGGCCCCTGCATTTTGCATAATATTTAATTTAATTAATTAAAAAACACTCATTTGGAGACTCCTTTCAAGTGGGGGCCCGGGGGGATTTTCAAATTTTCCCCCCTCCTCTCACTCACCATAGCTACGTCACTATGTTTACATTTGCTGCAACTCAATTTGAACTTCAGTAACAGATGTTTAATAACTGTCATTTATATTTAATTTTTTTTTAAATTTTAGAAGCGAATCGTAATTTCTTCATACAGCATCGTTATATGAATTGCATAGATATCAGTGTCCTTAGGCAGTAATTCATTTGTCAACAAACAAGTTATGTGAGATTGTAAAACTCTTTAAAATAGATTTAATTTCTCGATAAAAGAAAAAAATGATATAATCAATAAAAGTACATTTCTTTCCTAGCATACGGAGGTTCGTTTGATTTATTTGTGTTAAATGCCTACTATGTATAACAATTTTTTTTTAGCCTGCTTTAAGTCATCGCCAACTGTTGAATCTACCTGTTTCTCAAAAAAAAAAAAATCAAAATTGCTTAACAAAACAAGCAATACCAAACCCCTTTTTAAATCCAGCGACCTTTAGTTTACAACAAGAGTCTAACATCTTTTTCATTATTTGTTTCACAAAACTGTAGAAAGATGAGATTATTTTCAGCATGGGTTTGTATTTTATTTACAATTTTATAATTAGATTAAAATAGAAATGAAATTGCAGGCTAAACTTTTCTTGTGTATCAGAACTCACAAGGTAAATAGTGAATACATCTGTTCTTTATTCCATATTACTTATGAATTCATTGTAGCTTCCAACCACTGATGGTTCCCTATATGTCCTCATAAGCTACATAACTAGACAATTCTGAAATAATATTTCATCACTAACAAGAAAAAAGTCTTTATGTGTAACATTTAAAAAAAAAAAATTATTCTACTTTTAATCAATTTTCAAACAATATCATAAGACTTTAAAAAAAAGCTATGCATTTTTCTAAGAGGCCACTAAAACATTTTCTACTTTGCATTTTTTTTGTTTTTAATATTGTTTTAATAGTAGATCTTTATAATTGTTCACGAATATTCTTAAATTATTTTATATTGCTATATGTACGTGAAGCTGACTTGGTTTCATAACCTCATCTGAAAATGCAGTCATCCAAAGTAGAACATACTTTTTATCTAGTGACAATTTACTAAAACTCTTAGTAATATTCCATTACATACCAGTGAGTTTTCATACCAACACTTTATCAATGTATAAAATAAACAATAATTTAAAAGACGCATTACCTAGTTTGTTTATCAAATCTTAAACGTTTATGCGCGCAAGATCTAAGGACACTAGAAACCATCCGATTACAGCAAAAGATTAAGAATTTAAAATAGAAAATGGAATTTCCGACTCAATTTCTAATTCTGTTTCTGTTTTTAAATTAGAAGCAAGCTAATTATAATTTGTCCATATTTAGTTTGCCAGCTTTAATTTTTAGATTTGTTTTGTTTGAGTGCACCTTTAGTTTCTTCTTTCCCCTTTATACTCAGTGGCCCCTTACTGTCCCTTTTGTGCCCAGCGCAAAATATTGCAAACACAATAAATCTTATCATATCTTCTCTATTCATATAGAAAAGAAAATGCAAACATACATTTTAGCAGTCTGATAATGAACATACTCAGACTTGAACAAACCATCTTGTGAATATATAAAACAGATAATAAGGGCAGCCCTTGACAGTCAGTTGTACTTGTACATTACATTGTATATGTCTATATTAATGTCACATGAAAATTACTGATTAACACAATCTTGTTTTAAAGATAAAAAAGGTTTACGTGCTACTGCATACAATATAGCAGGCTTTCTAAGTTACCTGGCAGTTCTGCTATTGGTTGACACATCTTCCCAGGGATGACATGCAGCCAGTGTTACATGGTTACTATTGTTTCTGTCAAGACGTGTCAGTAAATGACGAGCAACACCTTCTGCTCGTCTCCGGGCATGATGAGCACGTTGTAAAATAGCAGTTACCTCTTCCTGGTCATCATCAGTTTCAACTGAAATACAATGTAACGATGTTATAATAAGCCTATGATACTTCCTCAAGTTGATAAAGCCTTTATTTTGAATAAAAATAATTTTTCAATTGCAAATTATAGCCAACATTTTTTTCAATGATAGATATTAACGGTTTAAATACATATGCCTGTCTGTGGCATTTTACGTCTCGAGAGACGATCCCTTTCCCTTGCAACTTCTTGTGTGACTAAAGAGGCCAATCCTTGATACACAGCTGGGATCGCAGGTTTGGCATGTATAATCACCAGGGGCCGTTGCATTTTCACACTTCTTTCTGCTTCTGTTCTGTATGACATCTGCAATCCGTGACCCTTCCTCTATGCTTTCTCTCCATGTGGATCTATCCAGTGCCACCTCTTCCCAGCTGCCAGTGTAGATTTTGAAGAGCTTCATGTCGCCTTTGCATACATCCGTATAACGTAAAAGGGGGCGACCAGCGGCTGTCCTGCCTTCTATTAGATCGCCATATAGGATGTCCTGTGGAAGTCGACCTACTGGCATTCTACGAACGTGGCCAAGCCAGCAGAGGCGTCTGCTGCTGATAACAAAGCGGATGTCCTGGCACCATGCTCTTTGTAGCACTTCCTTTTTTTAAAGATCCGCCTTAGGCATCGGAGGTGGAAGACATTCAGTTTTTTTTCTGCCATGAGTAGGTTGACCATGTTTCACTTCCGTACAGCTCAACATACAGGTCCGGTAGACTAGGGCTTTAGTACTGTTTGTGACAGGTTAGCGAAAGTGACGTGTGTTTGGCTTGTTTAATATCTAGGGGATGATTATTTTTTAAAGCTATCTCTCACCGACCTATCAGCATATAAATTGGGAGCAGGCACGCAACGAGACAAGCAATGAAAGAGAGATACAAAAGTTAAAATTGAAGAATATTTATTTACATAAATATTTAGATAGAAGAATAAAAAGGGGGAGGGTTTGCATCTATCTCTAATCAATATTATATTAAATCATCACTCTTCCACTTAATAAGAGAGTATGTCACTTTGTCTTCTGAACTTAGCTGGTTGTCCTGCTTGGGTCGCAGCTAGCTGTGTCCTGGCTTGAGGTTCTGCAGCTGGACGTGGCGCTCTAGTTGGTAGAGGGACGCTGGTGATACAGTTCTTTTGTAGTCTCAATCCAAATTTCTGGTATATGTAGTGGGCACAGTAGGGCGGGTGGCTGGCTACAGTAGGCACAAGGGTATTGCGGGCAGGGCTGATCTGCCATGGGCAGCGTAGTTTAACAGGATAAGTCCAGTGAGTTGCGGAGTTTGGGCGGAGCTATGACGTCTCGCACAGACTCTGGGTCTATAGGGGCGTCGTGCCTAATGAGTTGACAAGAGGACTGTCAAATAGGCAGGCAAGTAAAGCCGATAGCACCGAGTAAATCGTTGAGTAGATCCAAGTAGGCAGTAGATGATACTCAATAACAAGTAGGCAGTAGTGCAGTGCTGAATAGCACTAAGTACGAAGGCAATAGGCAGACACATGAGGGAGGCTGGGGATAAATAAAGACAAGTTAGGACATGTCTCTCATGCATCTTATTGATGCCCTTGACTTGGGAGATGATGACAAATGACTTTTGAAAAATAGATGGCTAATAGCAGCAATATAAAATATACATAAAGGGGAAATAATAATCTCTAATAAACAACACAAGTGAAAAGTGAAAGGGGGGGGGGGGGAGAGGCGGACGCTGGTCAGCGACCATGGCGCTATTGTTTAAACATGGCCATAAACAAAGGAGCGAGCTTGAATGGGGAAGCGTCCGTTCAAGGGGCGCAACTCTCGTCAAAGTAGAATGACTACAGGGGAGATAATTCATATCTCTTTTCTAAGCGCAGTATTAGTGTGCTAGTAAAATTATCATGGCAGTCAGCCAAGATAAAGGAAATAAAATAAGATATGCATGGTTGCACCAACGATCAATTGAGCAACGTAGCATTAATAGATTAATGCAATACATAAATATATACACATATGCCATGTCTATGTTTTCTACTTACGACAGTGAGAAATACACAATGCACCAATTAAATATAATTGAAATAATAAAATGCACATGATAATATCCCGTGAGAAATATGCACAAAGTAATTAAGTGGAACTGTGATTAAGTTCAGCTTACCACCAGGTATTCCTCTAAGAGTAAGAATAAATGAAGTAGTCCAGACTTGATTGCAAGCGATAGAGAAATGAGCGGGTCTGGTTTGAATTAGTCTACCTTATAAAGGTCCTAAAGAGATGGGGGGAAACAGGAAATGTCCTAGGCTTAAGATTATTTCTCACGTGGGTGAATTTGACTCAAGATGGGAGTCGCACCTTGGAGTGTCGAGGGGCGTGTTGACTTGGAGTAATCGCTTTGATCAAAGAGAGACGTGAGAGAGGGGGGAAGAAAGAGTGACCTGCATTCAATCCAAGGTGGTGTCAACTGCGACTGTCAGTTTATCTTTCCCCGATTAAGGGGAGATAAGTGAAAGGACGCAGCCTAGCTATCTCCCAGGTGGTGGACTAAGTCTAGCCTGAAGAGGAAAAGGTGAAGCGGGTGAAGAAATTGGGGGTAGAACGGGGAAATAACTAAAATAAAATGAATAATAATAATAATAGTAATAGTTAATGCTATGATAAAATTGAGTGACTCTGACAGCAAGCTTTTGACTTGTCACACTGTTAGTCAGCAATATGTTGTCCCAGACTCTTTTCTGCAACCGTGATATGGTGGCCATTGCTTTGGCTATCCTGTTGTTTATGTCTTTATCCAGTAAAGTGTTGTTGGATATGATGGAGCCAAGTTAACAAAAGTGATCAATAATTTCTAGTGGTTGGCCATTAATGCTTACTTAAGGTGCAGTGTTTGTGTTTTGGACAAGTATCTTAGTCTTGCTTTGACTGAAGTTTAAGCCGAACTTCTGGCAAGCAGCAGATAGTTTGTCAACCAGTGACTGTAGCTGAATATCAGAATCAGCCACAATAGCTGCATCACCAGCATACAGGAGTTCCCTGATGAGTAGCTTCCTAACTTTGGTTTTTGTCCGCGGCCTTGATACAGTAAATAGTTTTCCAGAGGATCTTGTATGGAGAATCACACCTTCTTTTATGTCGTTGTACACATAATGCAGTAGACAGGAGAAGAATATGCCAAACAGAGTAGGTGAGAGCACACATCCCTGCTTGACACCACTGCAAACCTCATAAGGTGCTGTTGGGCTCCATTAAATTTGACAGTACATTTGATTTCCTAGTGAAAGCACTCAATGAACTTCATTAGTTTGGGAGGGGTACCTATTTTCCTCAGGAGTTTGAAAAGGCCACTTCTGCTGACCATGTCAAAGGCTTTAGTCAGATCAACAAAAACGATGTAAATGGGTCTGTCTCTCTCTGAATTTCTCCTGCAGTAGTCGTAGAGAAGATATCATGTCTATAGTGAATCTACCACTCCTGAATCCAGACTGAGACTCTTGGTAAATTCTAGAAGCTATCACTTGCAGCCTGGATAGTGTCACTCTAGCAAAGATTTTGCCCACTATACTGAGGAGAGAGATACCCCTTTAATTGTTGCAGTCACTCCGATCTCCTTTCTTCTTGTATATTGTGACTATAGTTGCATCACGCATGTCCTGTGGGACATGACCTGTATCCCAACAGCGGCAGAGGAGAATATAGAGTTCAGGGAGCAGGAGTGATTCGTTGACTTTAACTACTTCCACTGGGATACCATCACTCCCAGGAGATTTTCTATTTTTCATGCAGTTAATTGCTTTTTTGAGGTCACTAAGGCTTGGAAGCTCATCTAGGCATTCCAGTACTGGAAGATCAGGTAGAGAAGCAAATAATTACAAATTATAGCCAGCATTTTTTTCAATGATAGATATTAACGGTTTAAATACATATGCATACTAAAGTTTTCCGTCAAATGTAAGTTAAAACCAAAATATTTTAACATTTAATATAATATACTTTGAGATTCAAGTACCCACTAAATTATTCACCTAAGCCTAAACCAGCAGCATCATAGTTAGCCAAAATACTCCACTCTCAGTGACAAGTTGTCAACTAAGTGACATATCCATACCTAATTCACCAAAACCATTAACTCCACAGTTAGCTAACACAATACTTTGAATTCCAAATATAAATTTTTCCACAGTAAGTGAGAACTCCTTACCTAATCTATATAAACCAGCAATTCCAGTTAGCTAACACAATACTTTTAAATCTCAATATAAAGTTGTCCACAATAAGTGACAAACCCTTACCTAATCCACCTAAACCAGCAGCTCTACAATTAGCCAACAATACTCCCATCTCAGTATCCAACAGTGCTGTGAGCACATCTTGTGCCTCCATACAGTGATCTGAGAAGACTGCAGCAAGCTGTAATGCTGTGTTGTTGGATTCGTATTTCCCTATCAATACACTCAGTCTCTCAGCATGCGATTTACTTTCTTCAAGTGTAGCTGTCAGTACATCATTCTGAGCCTGCATAAACAATGGACCATATTTTACTGCAAAATTTCAAAATATTCTTCAAGTTCCAGAGAAGTTATTGGTCTTTGTTAAACAAATTGTAAAGCAAAGCTGGTATTATGAAATATTTGTTTAATATAATTGGAATAACTGTTTAAGTGCTTTAATTTGAACTGAAGGTGGAGTGGACATTAGAAGGTAAACAATATTTTACAATTGAAAAATAACCATAACCATTTTAACCATTAAAATCAAAAGGAAATCACTCAGATTTGATTATTATAAAACATATATAAATTATATGAAAAGAATATGGGGCTTTAATATGAAAAGGAAATGGTGGACCTTAGCAGATGATATAGATAGTGCTATGATTGAGTTGTATGATCATGTCTGAAGGTAAATGTAAAAAAAAGTCATTCTATTCTTCATGTCATTGATAATAAAAGATATATTTATCATCCTATTCAGTAGAATATATTGACGTATTATACTTGTGTAAAATTTAAACAGACCTTCAAGTGATCTATCTTTGCTTGTCGTCTCTCTAGCTCTACTTCAAACTCTTTGACCACAGCCTCACCAACATTAGTAGACCCTCCCCTGGACATTGTCTTCAATAGCTCTGCAACGCTGGAACCATCATTTAGAGACTGAACAAGATGTTCAGCTGTTGGTGTGCTCTGTACCTAATCAATGCACAAGTAAGTAGTCATTAGACTATATTAAAGGTACAAAACAAATACCACCAGATAGTAAAAGAAAATGTTACCCCTAATGTAGTCACTTCAGAACCTAACACTTGCATGTCACTAACACAAGTCTTGAGTTTCTTGAGTTCTGCCATCTTAGCTACTGGGTAAACATCAGGCTCAACACTTCTTCTAAAGATGTACATGCACAAAGAATTTAAAAAGTTAAGAAGAAATTGATATGTCAGGAGCATACATTCATTTCTAAAGATGAAAGAGTTGGATGTTGGTGAGAGTTTTCAATGACATCAAATTGCTATTACTAATAAAAAGTGGAGAGATATTGAGTTGGTTAAAACTTGTTCTTACCTATCAATAAGTGGTGGAGGTGTACAAGACTGTTTAGTAGGTGTTACCACTCGGCTGTGACTTGGACTAGAAGTTGTGTAGGCCTGCAGTTTATGTTGAAGCTCAAGCACCTAAATTGGTGAAATAGCAAACAATACATCTTCTCCCCAAATACCACAGACAACTTATATATCTATATATATAAAACATAGAAGAATAGACTCAAGAAAACATTCTTAAACTCCAGGAATGTTGGGACTGCATTAATAGATTCTAATAAATGAAAACACCTCCAGCCTTGAAGTATTTCTGATGTTAACTTAATAGGTTAGGTTTAAGTAAAACAGTCACGTAAATGTATATTTCATTTGCTTTCATATATTTTGTTTTTTAAAGGCTATTGCTTTGTGTATATATTTCCTCAAGATAAGATTATCATTAGTAGTGGTACATTGTCAAACTGATCATGATGACCACATCATCAAACATGGCTTTCATCTATGTAACGAGTTTTGTTCACATTTATTGCAAATAAAGTTATACCAGATATTTCAAAAGACCATTGAACAGAAAACATGACTTCCTTGCTTACTCAAAGTTACATCTATGTAACTACCTTCTTCATCAGGTTCTCCTTCTCTTTCATGCATGTTCCCATTTGTTCAGACATTTGCCCAAGCTCAATTTCTAGATTACATGTTTGTCTTCGAAGCTCTTCATTATCTGTCCTCAGGACTGACAACTCTGCTTTCAACTGTGGGTCTAAAACCATGGAAGTACTTTTGGTCAGAGAGTTGGGACGCATCATACGAGGAGGAAGTTTGGGAGGAGAGTCAACATTGTTTCCATCTTCCTCTAATTGTAGCTTATCTTCCTATCAAAGGAAAGGCAAAACATATATAGGGATAAAAACAACAGTGGCTTGAAATAAAAATATATTTGTTATCTTAACTATTTACATTTTTTATGTACAAAAGACAAACTAGATATCAATCATACAGAACTTAACTTACTCTTACTATTTCATCAAGTGGAACAGTACAAAGAAAAATCAAATGAAGCCAACAATCAAACAGTACATAACTTTTGAGAACTTTTATCTTAAATATATATAAGAGTTAAGTATCTAACTAGAGAAATGTATTAAAAATATTTTGCAATTAGCAAATTAAGTATTTCTCTGTTATTTTAAGCAGTGCAATATTGTTTAGCATGTGCTGATCTGTGAAATCTTTGGTGTCCCATTCTTCTTCTTCTGCATTATCATTAGTATGTTGGAGGGTTCTGATGACTAGTCATTTATCTGAGATTAAATGCTTAGAAGTTTCCAAATCAAGCAGCTGCACATTAAGTTTTTTTGTTCTAGGGGATTTTATTATATTTTGATTTTAGGCACATCAGCACAATTTAGGCCATGTCGTGCCTGCAGTCCCTTAAGGAATACTCTCTCTCTAAACAACAAGGGCCAAATTCTATACAGTCATATCATTAAAATCAAGGCATGTTCACAGTTAAAATAGTAAAGGTAGTAAAAATTTAATTATTTGGTAAAAATCTAATGTAAATAGTACATGTTCACAAATTCATAAATAAGATCTTCGTAGATATCCCCACTTCCCAGATAAAGCCATGTACCTTCCCAGGGTCGACATTATCAAATAGTGTTTTTAAGCTAGTGGCTCTAAAATATTTCTCCCTGACATCCTGGTATCTGGGGCAATCAACGAGGATATGTTCCACGGTGAGGCGAGAGTCACAGTACTCACAAAGTGGGGGCTCGTCTCTATTCAGCACAAAAGAGTGCGTGATATAGGTGTGGCCAATCCTAAGTCTGGACATGGTCGTGCTACCACGCCTTGTCAGACCCTTAGATGTAGGCCGCCACCTGACATCCGCCACAATCTGCCTGAGTTTACTGTGAGTCTCAGCCTCCCATCGGTTCTGCCACTCTCAATAGGTGGCAGAGGCAATACTTTGTCTCAGGTCCGAGCAGGGAATTTGGGTTCCTGACACTGCATGATTTAGGGCTCTCTTTGCTTCTCTGTCTGTGGCTTCATTTCCCTCAATGCCAACATGGGAGTGGACCCAGATGAAGGTGACATCCCTACGGTCGGCTTTTATTTGGTCCAACAGCTTCAGGCTCTTATGTACCAATGGGATGTCAGTCTTCATCTGCCCCAAAGCTTGCAATGCAGATTTGGAGTCGGAGCATATTATACATTTCCTCCTTTCTGATGCTTTAACGGCCATAAGTGCAAGCGATATTGCATGCTATTCGGCCGTAAAGATGGAGCAGCCATCAGGGAGTCTATGGGAGATTGTTTTGTTCTGAAAGGAGCAGGCACACGTCACCTTTCCATCCATTTTGGATCCGTCTGTGTAGATGGTGCCACAATCTCCGTAGCTCTCCTGCAGTTCCCTAAAGTGGACTTGTAGTATGCTTGGGTCTGTATTTTCTTTTTGAAATTAAGGAGGGATAAATTTAATTTGGGTTTATTCATTAGCCAAGGAGGATTCTGAGGGGTTTCTATTTGATTTGATCAATGGGTGGGGTTAAGTTTTGGATGGGTTCTCTCATTCGAAGGCCCAATGGCTGTATGACGTTAGGCCTTTGATTGTATAATTCTACCTCTGTGGGGTTAAACATGGAGTCAAAAGCAGGGTTCATGGGGTTGGATTTTAGCTTGACTATAT
Organism: Biomphalaria sudanica; assembly: GCA_036873155.1. Classification (NCBI taxonomy): domain Eukaryota; kingdom Metazoa; phylum Mollusca; class Gastropoda; family Planorbidae; genus Biomphalaria; species Biomphalaria sudanica. The sequence goes on from JAZGLO010006670.1 coordinate 4,464,308, forward strand.
ATTGCATTGCAAGCTTTTTCATTCTTATATCCATGGGGAGTTCTCCAGCCTCCATATGGAGACTTGGGATAGGTGATGTTTGAAACGCGCCGAGATAGAGACGCAGGGCAGCATTTTGTATTGGTTCCAGTATTTTTAGGTACGACTTTCTTGCTGCTCCATATATTATGGATCCGTAGTCTAGCTTGGATCGAATTACACTCCGATATAGCAGCAGCAAGGTATCTGTGTCAGCTCCCCAGTCCGTATGGCTGAGTACTCTAAGTATGTTTAATGACTTTTGGCATTTCTTCTTAACTTTCTTAATGTGGGGGAGAAAATTAAATTTGGAATCTAAGGTAAGGCCTAAAAAAAATTGTAGTTTTCACGACAGGGATCTTCTTTTTGTGTATAAATAGTTCAGGGTTTGGGTGGAGTCCCCTTAAATTACAAAAATGCATACTAACTGTTTTGGAGTCCGAAAATTTAAAACCATTATCGTTTGCCCAATTTTGAATTTAGTTTAGACATAACTGTAATTTTCTTTCTAAGGTGTTCATGTTTTTCCCATAAGTAAAAATGACAAAGTCATCAACATACAAAGAGCAGTCTATGCCAGGGGACAGAGCATTTATGATGCTATTTATTTTAATGTTGAACAGGGTGACTGACAGATTGCTGCCCTGGGGTACACCCATTTCCTAGTCATGAGTGTCAGAAGCGGAGTTGCCCACTCGAACCTGAAATTTTCGGTCTTCAGGAATTCCTCCACAAAACGGGGGAGGTGTCCCTTAAGCCCCATAAGCTCCAGGTCATGTAGAATGCCATGTTTCCAGGTTGTGTCATAGGCCTTTTCTATATCAAAGAATACAGCTACTAGATGTTCTCTTCTGAGTAATGCATTTCTAATATAAGTTTCTAGCCTTAACCAGGTGGTCAGTTGTTGTCCGCCCCTGCCGGAATCCGCACTGGTAGTTGGAGATCACTTTATTCTTCTCCAGGTACCTGAGATGAACTCCAATTGGTGACAAGGCAGGGAGACCTAGGACTCCCGTAGTGCCCTGGTAAGGAACTCTGCTGTTTGGCGTAGTGCCTCATAGCTTCCATACAAACATAGTGAACCACTGGATACGTCTTTCCGCAGCTCTTCTGAGTAATGCATTTCGCGGAGCTGCGGACACTCTTGCAAGACGTGCGCCACCGTCTCTTCTGATTCCACGCAGTGTCGGCAACGGGCATCAAAATTTGGTCGGAACCGGGCGAAGTACGCACCTATTGGGCAGTGTCCCGTGCGCCACTGCGCTATTACTGTTTGTTCCGACCTTTTTAGCGTCCACCACGGGTCCTCTCGATCTGGGCGGGGTATGTGCTGCCAGACTCCCCTGGCAGTGTTGGAGTCATCCCAGGATTTCAACCACTTTTCATGTACCCACTCTAGTATAACTGTGGTAGCCTGTTTAAACGTACTTGGTGGATTCGAAAGTGGGCACGGCCAGCGCTCCTTCTCGAGCTAGAGCGTCAGCCACGGCTATGCCCCTCACGGCGCAGTGCGAGGGCACCCACTGCATAAAGATGACAGCTCCAATAAATATTTGAGTATATTTGTTATCAGGAGATTTCAGCATCAAAGCTACATGCAGCGAGGCCGCATGTGCTTGAACGCTTGTCTGGTTCGAGGTCTGGGTAGCAGATATAGGCCAGATACCCAGCTCTTACGAGGTCCTTCATGACCGACCCGTCTGTGTAACAATAAATGGCGTTTGCCGGGTAGGTCTTTAATGTGTCCATTGCCATTTTCCTTAGTAAGTCCGGGTGTGTGTGTCGTTTTGTGGCCCCCTCCAACCCGTGTATGGTTAGATTGATGGGAGGGATGGGCTGTCTCCTCCAGGGCGGGCACGTGCTTATCCGTCGGATTGGGACCCGGTCAGTGGAGAGGCCAGCTTGAGCACTCAAATTTGTTGCGCAGTGCATAAATGAGGTCCGTTTGATCCGGTTTTTAACTCTCCACCGAGTGACTAGAGTATGGGTCGGTAGCCCTGGTTCGCCTTTTTTGTAGCGTTCCAGGGCCGTTAGCACGGCGCGCTCTCTCCTCAGGCTGAGAGGAGCCACGTTGGACATGATTTCTGCAGCGGAAGTTGGGCTCGTTCTATAGGTGCCGCAAATGAATCTAAGAGCCTGGGCCTGTACACGATCGAGTGATTCGAGGGCCGTCTTGCTTGCGTACACCTGCACAGGCAGGCTGTACTCAATTTGGGACCTGACAGCCCCCGTGTACAGAGTGTGTAGCATGTCAGCTCGGGCACCCCACTTGGTACTGGCTAGCTTTCTGAGTAACCCTAACTTCTCCGAGGCCTTTCTTTCAACGTCCTGGATGTGCAAGTGCATTGAGAGCTTTCTATCTAGATTGACTCCAAGTTATTTTGCCGTGTTTTCACGTTGGAGTCGCAGCCCACCGAGTTGAAGCTCGAATGGGGCCCCAAGAATGTCGATTCCCAGGCTGAACAGGCACCAGGTCGTTTTGGCAACGTTAATTCGTATCTGCCATTTTGAACAATACGAGGAGATCGGCTTGTAATGCTGCCTGTAGTTGGTCAGCTTTCTTCCTGGTTGACCAGAGGACAATATCATCAGCATATAGCAGTTTGCGACATCAGAGTGAGCTGGGCAAATCGTTAAGATAGGCCATGAAAAGGATACATGAGATCCTTGGGGTAACCCTCTGATTGGGGTGTTTTCCCCACTTAGAGAGTACTGGAACTGTGTTCGTGTTTTCCTCTCAGTTAGGAACTGTTTTATCCAGTTATAGGTCCGCCCGTGTACGCCCATGGCTCTAAGTTTCAGATAGAGGCCTTGCTTCCACACCTGGTCATAAGCCTGTTTTAGGTCTATAAATACTGCATATGTGCTCTCGGACCTCTGGAACCCATCGGCCACCTCCTGCATGAATACTGTGACCTGGTCGATCGGGCTCAAGCCTGCCCTAAAGCCTGCCTGCTCTGGCGCTAGGATACCAGCACTCTCAAAGCTCCACACGAGCCGCTCGCTGACCATCCGTTCTACTATCTTGCCGATAGTGGAGGTCAGAGATATGGGTCTGTAGGACTCAACGTTATTCGCGATTAGAGTTAGATCAGGTCTCGATAGAGACCCGTTGCCAGTGTGTAGGAGAGTTGGCGGACTATGTTTATTTTGCAAGCAAAATAGGTTCGTAGTGTTGAGAATTTCTTGGACTTTTTGGCCCGAGGAGTCAGTTGTGTCATAGCCCCATGAAGGAGACTTGGCATTTAGGTCCCCAGCTAATAGAGTTTTATATAGAATATTTTTATTGCCGAGGTTAATGGCAAGTTCATGTTTTGGCGGGTTATAGCAGTTTATTACCGTGAGTTTTCTGCCAGCTTTACATTTATAAGCCGTGTAGCCACTGATGTGGTTACTTCGTTTCTTGCCTACCAGAGTCTCCTGCAATAGCGCGATGTCTATTGCCCTCTCGTGGAGGAGTTTTATGAGCTCTAATACCTTGGGTATCAATCCACAGATATTGAGCTGAAGTATCTTTATCTGGCTAAGTTTATCGCTCCCTAAGGGTTTAGGACTGGAGGCGACAAACCGTTGTAATGGTTGGTGTTTTGGAGGACCGATGGTTCTCGCTTTGTTGGTCATAGTCGGTTGGGCCTTTTGGTTGGTAATAGTAGGTTTGGCCTGGTGCGGGACATGATCACCAGGTTGGTGTGGTTGGCTAGCCACACCTTGGCTACCGTTCTTCCGAGGGAAGAACGAATGCAGTGTAGCCTGGGAAGAGGGCTTTTTCCTATTGACAGGTTCCGCCGGATCGGAACCACGGGGCGAGTAGTAGAGGATTTTTCGTTGTCGGGCATGCCGCCCACAACCCGCGCGACGGAGCCTGTTTGGGTCTGCTCGTACCCGGGTTTTCTGGTTTGTTGTGTAATATTCATGTTTGCATAGAAGTCGAAGACCATTGGTGGCCTTAGTTATTGCCGATTAGAAAGTAGTGTACAAAGTACTCACGACTGGTCACCACCTCCGTATGGCAAGAGCTCGCTTACGAGAGGAGTGGTTGTGTGAGGATTGCTCGATATCCCCAGTATCGAAACTGCTTATTGGGAAGCGCGTTCCTCTACTACCTCACAGGAGACAGGCTAGATAGAGCCTAGCTCGTGGACGCCAACCAGTCCGCCCGACGCAGCCCGCTAAGGCCGCGCCAGTCAGTCGAGTCTCGAGTTGGTGTCCAGCACTATCCACTTTTCGGAGATCCCGTTAGGTCTCTTACTCACCGTTGCCCCGAGGCCCCACAGGGGGGGGGCTGGACATAACCCCTTTGATTTCTTTTTACACTTGCCGGCTGCTCATCCATCAGCGGCAAGCAACCAATACTCTTAGCCACTCCTATAACGGAATGTTCACCCGACAACCACGATGAGGTGGTACTGGAATTGCCGAGTCTCCAGGTACCAGACCAGCCTACTGTTAATCATTCTTTCCATGGTTTTGCAGATGCAGCTTGTTAGTGCTATTGGTCGATAGTTAGCTGGGTCGGAGCCGTCTCTTCCCGGTTTTGGTATTTGTATAACTGTGTCTTTCCTCCAGTTGTTTTGGAAAGCGCCTGTTTGCCAAACACAGTTATAGACCCCTAGCAGGACAGCCAATGAGGGTTCGGGAAGGTGCTTGAGGAACTGGTAATGAATTTCGTCTTCTCCAGGCACTGTGTCAGGTGACTTGTCCAGCGATTCCCTCAGTTCCTCCAGCGATAACGGTTTGTTGTAGTCTTCATTGTTCTCTGACCTGAAATCAATGGGGTGTCTTTCCTCCCGGTTTTTGACTTTTTGGAACTCTGGCGTGTAGTGTGCAGTGGATGACTTTTCTGCTATTGAGGATGCAAGGCAGTCAGCTATTTCTCTGGGGGACGTGACAGTTCGCCCTTGGTTTTTCAAATGCCCTATTGCATTTGATTCTTTCCCTTTGATTCGCCTTACTGCCTTCCAAACCACTCTAGCAGAAGTTTTGGCATCCAGACTGCCGACAAAACTTCTCCATGAATTCCTTTTGGCTGACCGTATGGTTTGACTAGCCTTTGCTCTAGCTATCCTTAATAGCTTTAGGTTTTCCTGGGAAGGGTTCTTTATAAATGCACCCAGTCGTTTTTTCCAATCGCCAATAGCACTTTTGCAAGCTGTATCAAACCATGGTTTGCTAGGCCGTTTTGGATTTGAGGAGGCTAGGGGGACAACTTTCCTGGCTATACCAAGTAGCTTGCTAGCAAAGGTATCAGCTGGGTTCTGTTCATCGAGGATATTTTCTGTGATATCCTCAGAGCATCTTTTTTGGAATTGTTCCCAATCTGCCTTATTCAGTTTCCACTGCTGAGGTCATCCCAATGAGGGGAGACTGTTAGTAATGATGATTGGGAAGTGATCACTTCCCCGTAGATCATATTGCTAACTGACCATTTAAAGTCGTCCAGAAGTCCAAGGACGCATACGGTGAGGTCTATGCATGTGAGAGATCCAGTTCCTGGATGCAAGTAGGTCGGTGATGCATCATTAAGTATGCATAAATCATGTTGGAGCAAGATATCCTCCAGCATACGAACTCTTGTGTCGGTATTGTTGGATCCCCACATGGTGTTATGGGCATTGAAATCTCCAAGGATTATATAAGGCCAGGGGAGTTGTTTCAATAGGTCCTCCATGTCTGTTGGGTTTAATGGAGTGCCTGGTGGTAGATACAGGCTGCAGCAAGTGATAACCTTGTGAAGGGTTATCCTAGCTGCTACGGCCTGTAGTTCTACCCTCTCATGGGGGATGCTGACCTTCACAAGGATACAGACTCCACCTGTTGCTCTATCTGCATCCTCACAATTCTTGCTGTAAGCACTGTAGCTTCAGAAACTGATGCTATCTTTCAGAATGTTTCCTGTAAGCAGACAGCTACAGGAGTCTCAGAGTCCATCAGTTGCTGCATTTCCTCATAATTGGCCTTGAGGCCTCTACAATTCCACTGTACAATTCTGGAATCCATGGCTTATTCTAAATGACCTACTTGGAGCTATTTGGCCTTGGGAGGCCCCCGGAGGGGTTTCCTCTATTCCAGTGACCTTGGTATTTTTATTCTTGGGTTTAGATAGAGAGGAGGACAATCCCCTTTTGGGGGAAGTATTTCTCTCTGGAGAGGGGAGATCCCTCTGGTTAGAGGGGAGGTTATTTCTTTCTCGCTCACCTCGGGCATCCTCTCCGCTTTGATTTCTCTTCTTAGGGAGTTGGTCAACCTCTAATTCGGTAGAGGTTGGGGTGTCTGGCTGGGTTCTCTGAGGAGGACCTGTGTCAGACATGATGTCTCCGGGTTCTCCTGGAGTGTTGGTTTTGACATGCTGCTCAGCCTCCATGCTCTCATCAGCGAGCACAGAGAACCTGTTCTTTAGCATGACAACAGGGCTTTCTTATTTCTTCGGAGGTGTGTTCTTTGGCGGTGTTTTCTTCTGAGTTGGAGGAGGAGGAGAGGGTGGTGGGGTCAATGTGTCCGTCTGTCTATGGATCTTCCTATCTTAGCAACAGCCTGGGCGTAGGTCTTTGTGAAGCCAAATTGGCCCTTGGGTAGGGGCAATACAGCCGATTTCTCCTGGCTGAAGGTACATCCATTTCAAGCCTTGTACTCCTGCACGGCAACCTCCTGTTTCCACACAGGGCAGTCCTTGGATTAGGCTGAGTTGCCAGCATGACAGTTTGGGCATTTGAACTGGGCTGTGTGGGAAAGATGGTTGAAAAAGTGGTAAATGAGAGTCTGGTTTGGTACCTTGAGAGTGCCCGTCGTATAGCTCCAGAACAGGCTGGTTGCAGGTCTGGAATGTCCGCTATAGACCAAATGAACATCTTTGTGCAGAGCGTAGCAGATGGATTGCAAAGGACCAAAAGCACATACGCAGTCATCATTGACTTAAAACAGGCATATGGAAGTATGGTGACCTGGTTTGCTTCTTAAGATAAGAGGATCAGTGCGAGGATCAGAGACTTCCTACAAGAGCGTACAATAAGAACCAGGATGTACGGAGAAGTCTAAGGGGAAATGACCCTTGAGCATGGCCTCCCCCAGGGCTCCGCCCTGTCATGCATCCTTGTCACGGCCTACATAAATGATCTACCAACTCAACTAAAATGCCAAAACCTGCTATATGCTGATGAAATTGTCCTTAGGAAATCTGGAAGGAGCGCAACCACTATACAAAAAGTGTTGCAAGAAGATCTCCATATGCTCTGCTCATGCACACAAAAATGGAGTCTAGAAATAAACACCTCCAAGACAATCTATTCTCTGTTCACACTCTGGACTGGCATTCTGGGTAACCTTTCCGGCTCTCCCTTAATGGATTGGCTCTTAGCATGGACCCAAGTTCCTTGGCGTAACTTTAGATTGCAAACTTAAAATGTGTGAGCACATCCAGGAAGTTGCATGAAAGGCCTCAGGGAAACTTTGCATTGTGCTGAAGCTGGCATCCACAAAGTGGGGAGCCCAAGCAGACATGCTCCAATCACTGTATTTAGGAGCAGTCCGATCACAGATAGACTACAGTCTACCTGTGCAAATCTATGGCTCTAGGACAGCTCTTGTTTGTGGAACCTTTAGGACAAGTCCAGTAAATGCGGTGAAATAACGGCTAATGTAGGTTCACCTAAACCGTAGGAGGGAAAGGTCAATACTTATTTGCATTGAGCGGTATTAAAGGCTGGATGAATACCTCCCAGCTAGAAAACTAGTGGATGGTTGGAGATGCAGAAGACGTATTAAAATGCAGTCTTTTATGCATCATGCCACTAGACTATCTGATAAAGCTGGCCTCTCCACCAACCAACAAAACATTCAATGTTTTCATCACCTTCCCCCTTGGTGTCACCCAACGACCTCAGACATACGCTTGAAACTAGTAGACCCTAATGCAACTAAGCTGAGTCGTTCATTTAATGCCTTCAAGCTCAGTGCTATTTTTTCATATACTGATGGGTCGGCATCAATAGATTCTGGAAGTGCAGGCTAAGGAGCCTACATCGAGTTGCTTGACTCTGACTCAGTCAAAATCATTGGACCATAAAAATTGTTTGCAGTTTTGATGCAGAGGTCATGGCAGTCTGTGAAGCCTTATAAGGTTGACATTTGAGGGCAACACAGATTGTTGTACTACAGGCTTTGCAAAACCCTGGACCATGGTCCCCCAATATCGACACTGTCATCAAGGCCTCACACAACATAAAGCAACGCTATGGCACCCTGTAATAATGCACATAGGTGTGACTGGCAACACTATTGCAGACTCGTTGGCCCACCAAAAAGGGCAAACACCCCCCACCAAACAGGCTGCGAGTCTTCATCATGCTCTGGCTATAATTCAAAAAACAGAAATGGAAAAGTTGAGTGCCAAAAAGCCAGTGGAGTCTGGGAGCGCATGAGGCGCCGTGACCACACTTTCCTGTCGTGGAGGCTATCCAGGCCTGAGCAAGCTATAATAGCAGGACAGGCTACTGTCCTGTTAACTCATTTTTCTCATGGCTATGGCCAAATTTTGATTTAGGGTGCACCCTCTGCAGGGAAGGTGAAATGTTTGCACTATGCAAAACAGCAGGGTTTCTGTCCAGGGCTTTTTTTTTGCAAGAGAGGATTCAAGCCTCTCAAGCCCTCACTCAAATGGAGTTTGATGATGATGATGATGAGGCAAAAATTATCCATTGGTTATGTTGGGGATAACTGGTAAAGGGCATTGTCTTTCTTGAAACATGGATGAGAGCTTTCTTTTTTTTTTTAAATTACTACTGTTATTTTATTCATTTTTTCTTTTGATAGAATGAAATTTTTTATTGCTTATTCGTGCATAATGCTCTCTATTAATCTTATTCGAAAGAAGTACACAACTACAAGTAAAATATGTTAGTACATGGACTCAGCAATGTTTTGAACCATGGAGTAGTGGAATTATTTACATCAGTGATGTCGATGGACCATATCCAGACCAAGACATGCAAACAAGTTGTAGACCCCGTAGAATGACATTGGTTAGTAAAATATTTTTTTTTAAAGATGTTCCCAATATACAGTAAATCATTTCAACTTAAAAACTTGGATCAAAAGTGAGATACCTTTTTGTCCTCAGTCTCCTCCGCTGTATAACTTATTCCCATCAATCCATCAGAACACTGACCTGTTGGTAGGGGTTTGTTGGCCATGGTGCTTTGTATCTCTGACACAACACGACTGAACTCTTGGTTGATTTCATGGTTTTCATCTAGAATGTATACATTTGAAACATTTGTTGTCTATAATTTGTCTTCACAATTAATAATTTCTAATTTTCTGTTGCTTCAGTTGTTTTCCATGTTTCAGAACCGTACACTAGGACTGACATTAGAGTTAAAGATTCTTATTTTAGTCTTGTTTGAGATGTGAGGAAATTTCCAGGTTGGTTTTAACTAGATTTATATGACGTTTAATGTCTTCATCTGTTCTACCTGATACACTGAATATATTCCCAAGGTATATACAACTATCTACTTGGTCTATGGTCTGAGAATCCAGTTATATGTCTCAAATTTGTTTGTTGTTTACTTTAAGGTATTAAAGATTCAAGCAAGAACATCAAGAACATTACTTCTATCTCACACAAAGGCAAAGGTAAAAAGAAAATAAATATTTGCTTTACAAATATTTTCTTTGACCCAACAAACATGGCTCATTAATAAAGATTTTTCATATAAGAACTAAGAGTTTAAGAGTAACTAAGTTTGTTTGTAATGATTATTGTTAAGTTTTGCTGTATCACCTAAAGTCTGAAACATGGAGAACAATGGAAGCAACACTGGTACGACAAAGTAGAAAAGAAAAACTGTGGGAGATGAGTGGACAGAAAAATATAGAGATGCAGATGTTAGAGAGGAAGTAGAGATGGATTGGTCACACCATTAGAAAAGATACCAACAACAGAGCTAGACAGGCCTTGGAGTGGAATCCTCAGGGAACAAGACGTAGAGGAATACCAAAAAGAACATGGCGATGCAGTATACTAGATGAAGCTGAGAGAACAGGAAAAAGCTGGGAAGCCATTAAAAAATTTGCAAGAGGTCCTATGTTCCATGAGGAACTCAAAGGAAAAATGATGATAGAGTCACATCAAATCACAACAACTTGCTTAGAGTGTCAACACTTTTTTATATATTAATGTGTTTTCAAAATATTAACACACATTATGTTAATGGAGGCTTTCCTGGTTTTGTTTTCTACACTGATATATCAAATTTAAAAATAGTTTAAATTTGAGTTTTTGCCACAATTTAAATAACATGTACGAATTGTAAAAAAATATGTTTCTATTTGTCTAGCATTTCAATATTTCATAATTTTTTTATCAAGAGAAAAATAATGACAATATGTTAAAATACCTTCCCCTTTTAAGAATTATGCAACTGTGTATGTCAAACTTCAAGAATAAATAAATGTTTTACTCATAATACAATGATGACAACTTTTGTCAACTAAGGGGCTGAAGTTTTTGTGCCTCAGCTACAGACTGGTCAAGCTATTCAAGCTGGAGCTAGTGTGAATTTGCATAAATTTTTATTTCTGACACTTTACTTGTGTCAAGGCTGTTTAATAAAACCATTAACAAGGTAGTCTTGCAATGAACTAGATGCCAAGATAACCATAGCGGCCTTGACTGGCCTGGCCAAATGAGATAGGGTCGACTACCACAAAATATATTGAATTGTGAACTGCAGGATATCAACTCTTAAGATACACTGATTTATATAAGCATAACATGAATGTCTTCAAGACTGATGCCGACAAGACAGACCCACAAGGAGGGCTAAGGAGGGGTCATATAACCCAGTTAGTGAACACACCAGAAGATGGCTGTAAAGTCCAATCCTCGCTGTAAAAAGCCGGCCACATATGTGGCATGGGTGGGTTATGTCAGTTGCAGATAGGCCTGCTTCTTCTCTCAGCTTTTTGTTGATCCGGCACTCTTTCGCCCTGGCCACTCTTTTTGCTTCAAGCGATCGAGAGCTAGTGCTTCCCAGCCGTGGATGTCAATATTGCATTCCTTGAAGGAGCCCTTGAGAATGTGTCTGTAGCGCTTGTATTGGCCTCCTTGGGATCGCTTTCCTGCACACAACTCTCCGTACAGAAGTCGCTTGGGAAGTGATTGTCTGGCATGCGAACTGCGTGTCCCGCCCATCGAAGTTGGGACCTTTTTACACTAGCATTGATACTATGCATGTTGGACAGCTTTAAAATTTCTGTGTCTGCTATGTGGTCAGACCAATGCACCTTATGGATACTCCTTAAACAGAGTAGATGGAAGGAGTTTACCCTTTTGGTGTGGTGGGAGTATAGGGTCCAGGACTTTGACGCATATAGGAGTGACGGGAAAACTACAGTACTGTAGACTTTCAGTTTTGTGGATATGCTGAGTCCTCTGTTGCCACACTTGTTCTTGAAGTCTGCCAAAAGCAGCACTGGCACGAACAATACGGAAGTCGACCTCATCATCTAGGTTGGCGTTTGCTGATATGGTGCTTCCAAGATAGACCAAACTAATAATGATTAGGGGTGCACCAGATAGTACTTTTTATATTCGGCCGGAGCTGGTTATGACAGGATACTAAAATTTGATATTCGTCCGGAGCTGAATACCTAAGTGTCTTGTAAATAGCTTGTGTTGCTGAACATTTTACGAAACTGTTAAATAACATACCTATATTGGTTGGTATTAATTTTTTTCCTTTTATATACCTTATTGTTTTAAACTCTGTTACAACAGTATTTATGAACACATAGGCCTATCACAAATTAAGATGCCACCAACTGTAAAGGATGTGTGTGGGAGGGTCAATATAAAATATGTTAGTATATATTTAACTAGTTACTAATGTAAATCTCTCATAAGTAAAGTGCAATCTGCCTTATATGGTGGTTGGATGTATGTGTTCATAAATTTCAGACCAACAACCTGGTCAGATATACATAGTGAGCCTACACATGTAGTCCTAGTGTAGTGTGTATAGTTGTTTACGTAAACCATCACTCATTGTTTTTTTCCTTGGGCACTTAAAATTTAAAGATAGCCGTGGTCAAGTCTTTAACCCTAATATAGATTTTTTTTTCTACAAAATAATTAGTTACTGGCTTACTGGGCTATGAAATCTCGCGGTTTGTGTTCTGTGTAGCTAAAGGTCACTCGTTTAGGTGTGTGATCTTTAGTCCAGCTTACTAATTGAGATTTATATTCAAATAACTCAACACACTTGAAAAGGTGTGGCCTCTAGTCCAGCCACCTGATTCAGATTTTTCTCCAAATAAGCAAACTCTTTGTCCAGTTACCCGTGTAGATGATGGCTTGAAGTCCACCCCCCCCCAATTAAGATTTACTACTAAGTAAACAAACCTAGTTCCCTCGTGTGACCTCTAGAGAGTGCTTATGTCCATTGTATCTGACTTGTGGTCACCTGTCAATCAATGATATCAATGTGATGGACTAAACAAATAAGAGGGAGTGGGAGTTGTTCATCTATACCTCTGGAAATATACCTGGTTACCCTATTAGAGGTGTGGCTCTTGTAGTCCAGCCCCCTTAATAAAGATTTTCTACCAAGTAAACAAACTCAGTTCCCTCGAAAGGTGTGACCTCTAGAGAGTGTCAATACCCTGACATTAAACCTACGTCCATCGTATTTAACTTGTGGTCACCTATCTATAAATAAACTCAATGTGATGGACTAAACTAATAAAAGGGGATGGGAGTTGTTCATCTCTACCTTTGGAGATATACCCGCACAGCTAGACAGACGTCTGGTCAGCATGACGTAATCAAGGAATGTAACATTTTAACATGTTAACTAACGTACTCAAAGGTCAAGACAAATAGAAAAAATGTGCCAGCCATTGCTGCTCTGTATATAAAGTGCATTTATGATGTAAAGTTTCATTTCTATTTATATTAACACGCCTTATCTTTATAATAAACGATGTAGGTGCATAATCATAAAGGCTCTATTTTTAAGTACATTATTTTGTTTTAATATAAACATTAATACATTCTACAACAGACATTAATGGAACAAGGTGCACTTTATGCATATTAAATATATGTACTTTTTTACTACCTGTTTTACTATCCGGTAGTGATATTCCGCTGGAGCCGAATATTGCCAAATAGTGAAAAAATGTCGAATATTCGGCAGAAGCCGCAGCGACTATCCGGTGCACCCCTCATAATCAAAATCAGCATTAGTCTACTATAACATTGAACACATCTAAAATGCATCATTGTTTAGCTACCAACCTTTACTGCTCTCTCCATCCACACTTTGCCCTTGATCTGATTCTTCATATTCATCTTCCTCTCTATCAGGGGAAATACATTGATAAAATATGAATTTAAATTTAGATGTAAGTGTAGTGGATGATTACAAATACTTTACAAACAAGACATTTTAAAAAATGCAAATATTGTCTGAATTTATTTATATAATAGCTATTTTAATTTTAATAATAAAGGTATTTTCAGATGATAAGAAAAATATTTACAAAAAGTAATGTTCTTTGAAAGTTTAGAACATGTTGTGCCAATAATGAATAAAAATATGAAATACTATCATCAATCATAATATTTATTATAGTCGACAACTGTGCTTCACTACATTGAAATAGTTTGTACATGTTGATTTGTTTTTAAACCAGAGCACTGTTGTTGTTTTTTTGGTATCCTTCAAAGAATTCCCACACACACACACATTTTTGTCTCATGAATTCTAGTAGCCCTTATTTTCATTGTTCCTCCCATGAAACAAGCTTCTAGGGACAGCCATTATTACTAATTAGTTAACCGGTCCTAAATAATAATAATAATCTTTATTATCTGTATGGAAATTTGTCTTACAATTTGTGCATTACACCAAACAAAAAACATAATAACTATAAGAAACCAAAGTGTACATTCACACCAGACTAACTTGTGACAAAGTTTATACCAGATTGTTCTTATTTAATGATTTGATTGCCAGGGGAACAAAAGAGTGTTTGTGTCTGTCTTTGCCATCGGTGTCTTGTATCTCTTTTGTGATGGTAAAATCACAAAATCCTGACACAAAGGGTGATTCTTTATTTCGAGGATCTTGTTAGCTTTTTATAGATGTTTGTCTCAAACAACTGCCCAAATGGGGTTTGTTTTTTGCCACTGATTTTACCAGCAGCATTTAGGATTCTATAAAGTTTATTTTTATTTTTAATGCTCAGATTGCCATTCCAGGCAGTGATATTGAAACTTAAAATATTGCAGATGTGAGCGTGATAAAACATAGCCAAGGCCTTTTCGCTAACATTAAACGAGGACAGTTTTATTAGTAATCATAATCCTTGCTGAGTTTTTTGCTGATATAATCAGTATTTGTAGTAAAATTTAGTTTATTGTCTAGGATAGTACCAAGGTATTTAAAGGTTTGCACAATTTCAATATTCTCTCCAGCTACAGAAACAATATCATTTTCCTTCTTGTCCCTACGAAAATCGATTATCATTTCTTTGGTTTTTTTTACATTTCATAATAAAAAATTTATCTTTACAGTATTTTTCAATGTGTTCTATTTCTTTGAAATACTCATTTACGCCTGAGCTCTCTGAGAGCAGGGCAAGAAGAGCCGCATCATCAGCGAATTTTGTGTAGGAGCAACAAGAACTATCGGATTGAAAATCATTGGTGTACAAAATGAACCACAATGGCGATGTCACAGCCCCCTGGGGCGCCCCTGTGTTAACTATGCGTTCATTAGATATAACATTTTTTACCCTAACCCTCTGAGCTCTCTGGGTCAAAAATTCATTAGCCCATAGTATTATGTATGGACTAATCTGCAACGCTTTCATCTTTTCAATGAGTAAATGAAGTTGTATAGTGTTAAAAGCTGATGAGAAATCAATAAAGAACAATCTTACATAAGTGTTCGGTAAGTCCAGATGTTTGTAGACGCAATTTAAAATATTTAGGATGGCATCGTCTACACCTTCACCATTTTGGTAAGCAAATTGTAAAGGGTCTAACTTATTACAAAGATCATTCAGAAGAAACATTTCAACCAATTTTTTTTAAACATTTAGACACAATGGAAGTAAGTGAAACAGGTCTATAGCCATTCATTTCCTTAGGTTTGGAAGCCTTTGGCACAGGTACAATTATAGATGACTTCCACACAGGTGGTATCTCATGGTTTAGTAATGAAGTAGAAGAAATATCTTGGAAAGGTTCAGCTAGTTGTTCAGCAAATTCTTTTAAGATTCGCCCTTTTATTCCATCAGGCCCACCAGCTTTCATTGGGTTGACATTTTTGAAAATGTTACAAACTTTCTCTTTAGTAATCGCTAATTCTGAACAGTTGTTAACATTGACATCCTCAAGGGCTTTGAGTCTTAGATAATTAAAATCTTTTGTGTCGAAGCGACAATAGAAATCATTTAACTCATGGTTAATGTTTTTTCGTCTCTTGTAGCAAGATTACTTTTACTTTTGACCTGTGCTCCTGCCTGTCTCATGTCACTTGTCTTAATCGAGTCTTCCAGCTAGGTGCAGAAGTTTTTCCTCCCTTCCTCAAGAACAATGTTAAGATTTTGTTGACCACGTTTCCTTGTCTGTCCATCGCCACTCATAAATGCTCTTTTCTTTTTGATTATTTGTAGCTGATAAGTATAAAATATCTTTACTTTTTCTCCTCTCATGAAACAGTCTGCTAGGAAGACCTGTTTACACAAATTAGTCTTCTCTCCCACTTAACATACATACACAGTGACTTTTTTTTTTCATTATCAGTTCTTGGTCTAGTCTCCAGATAACTAAGATAAATGGGCCTTATATAAAGGGATCATGCATCATGGTTTCTTCTCAGGCTTACTGATGTTATTCAAAGTAATGCTTCACATTGGCAAAAGCCCTCAGAAATAATCTGTTAATTACAGCAGTTTTGCACAAAAACTACTTATAAAAAAGAATTTCGACTACTGAAGATTGGAAGTTACCATGCACTTATAAGTTACTGGTTAGTGAACTTATACTTAACCAGAAATGTAAAATTACAATTAAAGGTTTATTCAAATACAAACTTTGATATGATAATTTGATATTTTGGGTTTTTGGCACATCGGCACAATTTAGGCCATGTTTTGCCCATAAAACCTTAAGGGTTACTTCCCCTTTATAGATCAAGATCTAAATGTTATAATAAGGTCCATTCATAGCTCAAAAAGTAAAAATAGTAAAAATTTATATAATTTAATAAAAATCTGTCGTAAATATATATTTATAATTTCTTTGGTTGGTAATTTCATAACTTTGGTTGTCAACCCCATCTCCTGTATTTTCCCAGGGTCAACATAACCAACAAAAGTTGTCTGGTCCAAAACATTTCCCCCTAATATCCTGGTATCTGGGGCAATGAAGGATATGTTCTATGGTGAGATAAGAATGACAGTACTCACACAGTGAGGGCTCTTCTCTCTTTAGCACAAAGAGTGTGTAATGTAGGTATGGCCAATCCTAAGTCTGGACATGGTCGTGCTTCCACGATTTAGACATGGACTGCCACCTGACATCCGTCACAACTCATCTAAGCTTGTTATGGGTTTCAGCCTCCCACTGATCCTGCCACTCTCTGTAGGTGGTAGAGGCTATATTCTGTCTCAGGTCTAAGCAGGGAATTTGGATTCCTGACACAGCTTGATTTAAGGCACTCTTTGCTTCTCTGTCAGCTATTTCATTTCCCTCTATGCCCACATGGAAGGCGACCCAGATGAAGGTGACATCTCTATCTTCAGATGTTGTTTGCTCTAAAAGAGTTAGGCTTTTATGTATCAATGGAATATCAGTCGTCAGCCACCCCAAAGCTTGAAATGCAGAGTCAGAGCATATGAGGAATTTTCTTCTGTCTGATGTTTTTACAGCCATAAGTGCAAGTTAGATTGCATGTAACTCGGCCATAAAGATGTTATGTTATATTATGTTATATTATATTATATAAAACTAAAAAAAAACAGTTCTTGAATATCACATTGTCATTCATTACAATAATGTCTCTTTATTTTGTATTTAACTAAATTACTTTTGTATAAAGCAGTGGGTTAAAATGAAATTGGAAAAAAAAATCTTAGAATAATGAAATTAAATATAAATAAAATGATAAAAACAATCTTACCTGATGACATTGATTTGATGTCTTTCAACTTTTTTCCTCAACTCTGCAATAACACTATGAAGTTCAATAATTCTCTCTTCATACCTAGAGGTCAACTCTTCAAGTCTGTCTTCAAAGTCTGCAGGACCAAGTTTATTGTCAGTTGGGATCTGTAGTTAGAAGGATGTGGATGATTATGATTATACATTACAAATTAGACTTGTACTACATTAACCATATGGCTATGACAAGGACATGTAATAATGTTATAACATGCAGACAATTATATGATAAAATTATACATTAATAATTGATATATTTTGCCAAGTCCATCAACAACCAAACAACCAAAGTCTTTATTTCTTTGAACTGATACTAACAAAATTTTGATGGGTAATAATGATTTTGTTCTTCAAAGAAATACAGTGAATGAGTAAGAAATTGTTAGAAAATCAAAATTTTGAGGCAATGTATGCAGCTGTATTTGGATAGTGTCTCATCATTTGGTTTGGATCAGGAAGAAGTTATACTTATGAGTAAACTGAGGTATTCATCTATCTTACTGATTCTGACAGCTTTTCTAACTTTTATAATTTTAAAAAATCTTAACAAATATGTGAACTGAAAACATTGCACTAATTTTCTGAGCAGGAGATATCTAATTTGGGACACTGGATTATCAAGCCCTAGTAGAGCTCTACTTATTTTAAAGATTTATTACTTTACAATGTAAAATTAATCTTTAAATTGCTGAAATATTCCCTTGTGTTATCCATATTTTTAGATTGCCTGACAAAGAAAAAAAAAAGAAAAAAAGAAAAATTTGAAGTCCAGTTATTGTCGATAAACTATAGAATGTTTTCCCCCTCAACATTTCATTTGTTCATGTGACGGAGAAAATCAACTGGTATTAAAAGGTTTAACATTTACAATGTAAGTGTAAAAATTATTTTAAATTTTTATTAGCGGCCCCTGTAAGGGGAAAAAGCCGCTATTAGGTTTGTGCAAAATGTCCGTCTGTCACACTCAGATCTCGAAAACTAGAAGTGATATGAAAAATATTATTTCACCATTAAATGCAGCTTGAAAAGTTTAGGTGCAATGGCTACTTTTGGTTCTCTAAAAGCAAATCGTTTAATTTATAAAATTAATTATGCAAGCGATTTTTTAAATAAAAATACACCAATTCTAAAACAATTACGTAAATGTAAGGGAGGCAATGTTACAATATGCTAACAAAGATTGACAATTTCTGTGTATTTTCAGTATCAGTAAAACAAATATATGTATAAAATGTACAAGAAATGTTTACAACAAATATAAATAGGTGTATAAAGGTGTTTTTTCTGGTCAACTAGCTGCTAAAATTAAAAGAAAACATTTCTGTTTGTTTATAAAGGCTAATAATGCACTTTGTATGTAAATATCATGCACATTTTTTAAAATGGACTTTTTATGCAGCAACTTTCGTGCAGTAGGGTAACATCACAACTTCTTGTGGTGCTAAACCAATTCCTTAAACTTTTTTAAAAAATCAGATTTTGTTTATTTTTTGTTTAGTGCCCCCATCCGAATTAAAAAAGATTATTTTTGTGCATTTTGTCTGTTGGTCGGTCTGTCCGTCACGATTAGATTAACAAATAACACTAAGGGCCATTGTAAATCTGATTTAACCTTTAATTTTTCATTCAGGAATATTGCAATAGTTTTAAGTATCTATAATAGATTGTTCCGGATGTTTTGTGAAAAACAAATGAAAGCCAACTAATATTTCTTTGCTCTTCTAACTTATATTACATTTAATTTCCATGCTTAAATGTTGCAATAAACACATGATCTTTAATACATTGTTCCGGTTTTTTAATGTAAATAGCATATAAATGCTAAATAAAAATATCTATACTGATTTATATTTCATTAACTATAAAGTTGTTCCAGATATTGTTTTATAAAAAATAAATTATGTCAAATGATTGCTTGAAATCGTATAATTGACTAATATTACACTTATATTCTTTGACACTTCGTCACTATAATTTATTTATCAATATCAATTGTTCAGAATTTTAACTTAGAACAAATTTATGCCAAATGACTTTATTTTTTTCAAAAATATCGACAATAGGTTGTTCAGAATTTTAAAATAAGAAAGTAATTTACTAGAAACGATTATTGAAAATCACTTTTTAGACTTGTTTTACAGTTAATTTTCTTGCTGAAACATAAAAAAAGTTGTTTAATCAGTAAAGAATGTTCCGGATTTTGTTTCGAAAAAGAAATGGACCTAAATTTTTTTAATTTTCTTACAAATCGTCACCAAAAATGATCAGAATTTTATATGAAAAATCTAAAAGAACTCACTTGGTGCACCAATGTCTATGAACCCTCGAGAAGCTGCTCGTATAGATATTTTTAAGTCTTACTAAAGCTAGATTTTTTTTTATAATAGAGCTAGATTTTTAAAACAAGATTTAGATTTAAGTTCTAATTAATATCATTGTAGAATCTAGATCTAGAATTTCTTGGTCTAGTTTAGAATGTTTGTTGTTTTACATGTTTCGGATGTTTCTTCAGAGTTGTAGTCCAAACCTCCCGCAGGACGACGGGGATGGGAGCAGGCAGGATTTGAACCTGGGACCATCAATGAATCCAAACGACAGTCCAGCGCGCAAACCGCACTACCAGACAGCCATGGTTTAGACTAGATCAAGATCTATAATTATAATTTCTAGGCTTAAAGTGTAGATTTTTACTTCTTAAGTCTAGATTGTCAATATGATAATATTGCAATGTTATAAAATACTAAAACTAATCTAATCTACTTTAAAATTTAATAATGCGATTAGCCTATTAATTGATTATCTAGTGTTTTTTTAAAATAAATCTTATCTAAATTACATCTACATTATCCCAAATATATATTTTATATCTAGATCTAGAAGTTATAGATATTGAGAGTGCTAAATTAAAAGTTTAATTTAGGTAGATCTACATCCTCATTCTAGTTCCATTTAAATGAAAATGCTCTATACCAAAAGATTATTTAAAATCAGTCTTCTGACATATTGTACATACCCGGTAGTTGTCATTCCCTAATGTGTCGGTATATTATCAATAATAGGCTATTAGTTTGTAACCAGTTTGACATTAGGTTAAGAGCAATGCCTGGTCGTGCTGTTAGCGTGCAGGACTGATTATCTCTATGGTCTCGGTTTCATACCCTCCTCGATGCCATCCTCCGTCAACCAGCAGGAGATTTTACATTTAAAATTATTTTTTTTTACACTAAATGAATCTTTGAAACATTACTTTTAACAATCAAAACAAAATCATGTTTTGAATATTCCTTGCAAATATGCGGATCTGACAGTCTCCCACAGGGGCTGCCTCTGAGTTTGTGTTGCCACACAAACTCTCTTTGTAAACTTGTTATAAATTATGTGATGGACAGAAGTTACCCCAGCACATAATTTGCCATCCATAACTTTGAGCTTTTATTTGTTATAACTAATACATATTTACATTAATTTACTTCTAATTTATCTCTATAAATAAGCCAACGCCCTAACTCTAATTCACTCATCACCAGTTCTCCCATTTGGAGTGGACAAAAAAACATGGAACAACTAACGAAAGTGATAGTTAATTTTCCTCAAAACAATTTTCTTGTAATTTCTTATAATACATATTTTGATATATAATTTTTAAAACCACTCATAAACATTAGTGGAAAGGGGGAGAGTCATTTCAATGGAGGACTCAAAAACATATTGTGTGTAGTTAGGGGAGGGGAGGTTTTTTCTTTAGGCAATGTTTAAATCAAGGATAACTCTTTGAGACATGGGATGCAGAGCTTATGGTATGTGTTCAATTCAAACAATCTTTGGGCTTTTTAATTGTAATTCTTTGTAACTGCAGTTTTCCTTACCTAATCAACCGCGAGACCAGCACACATAGTTTTCAAATTTCATGTTGCCAGTAGCATGACTGTTTTTTTTTAAAAGCTATTATTTTGTGTACGTTTTAGTCCACTTGTTGACTTAATGTAAATTTCTAGGCAACCATTAGATATTCTATATTATTTTTTTTTTTTTTTTCCTAGCCCATGCTTTTAAATCTTCTAGCTAATATAACCAAATTTTCTCCCCCCCTCCCAATGCATTTTATTTTCCATACATAAGTACATTGATGCCAGTAACCAAGTAATATAGAGAACTAAACAAATGACTTACATGTCTATGAGTATGACAACCATCCAACATACTTTGTTCTGTAGCCAGCCTTACTATATGATTCTTCAGTTCAAATATTTCCCCTTTCAATGAAGTCAGTGCAGCAGCATGGAGCTGTGGACCCATCAAATAGTGTGTACATTTTATGCTACCACTTGAGCACAGATCTCTATTTCAAGAGTAAGGAGCATAGAAGAAGAACAGACAGCAGTGACAGATAAAAATACAATGGAGTGCATCTTAGTATTTATATAAGGGCCATCTAGATTTTGGGAAGAAATGCCTGAGTACACCATAAATTTCATGGGAGCCTAACTTGAGACTTGATGAGACTATGTTTCTTGGTTGGTAGAAAAGTAATGTAATGATACACAAAATTACTTGTTAAAACATGATCTCTGCTTCTGTATACAATCAAAAGCAGATTTATTTTTGTACTGTTTCTGCTTAGATTTTTTTTTTTAAATGATGCCAACATACAGACTTCCATATCATATGGTCTAAAGACTTGTTAAAAAAATTGCTAATTTTCAGTTAGCAGTGCCTCATTTATAATCTCCAGAGAATTGAGCGTACCAAAAGTAGGTTTCAAAATGTAGACAAAGATAATAAATAAACAGTTATTTTAAAATTGTGCAACACTAAGAACAAACAAGGGTTTGAGTATTATAGGGTGAAAGTATGGTAGGGTAACAACAGGGTGGTAGGCTTTCATCTAGGTATTAAGTTTGATAGCTTAACAACTGGATGGGGAGGGGGGGGGGGAGAGAGACTTTCATCTTGGTAGTAAGGTTGATAGCTTAACAACTGGGTGGTAGGCTTTCATCTGGATCCCATAGTATCTTGATTATTGTCTTTTTATATATGAGTTCATGAGATCATTTTGTACAAACATTAAGACTTCCTATTACTATTACTACTATTTTTTGCAACTCTGTGGGGAAAAGCTCCAATTATTTGTATGAGACCTGTCACAAAAAGATTTCACAAACAAAAAGTGCTTTTGTTAATTTGATTTCACCAATTCCTATATAAGGGGCTTAAAATAGGTTAAATAGCTACTTTTGATCTTTCAAAAATTAACCTGGTGTTTCAAAATTATATATATGGAAACTTACACCTGCCAATATATTTTAAAATCTTGTATATTTTTAGCAGCCCCCAAAAGGGGAAAAGACGCTATTAGTTTTGTGTGAAATGTCTGTCCGTCTGTCTCGTTTAGATCTCGTAAACTAGAAAAGATATTGAAAATCCGACATCATAATATTTTAGACCATTCAAAGTTCTGATGCAACTGCTACTTTTTTTTTTCCTGAAAGCGAAAAATCTAATTTTTAAAATCAGTTATGCAAGCAGTTTTCTAAAGAGAAAAAGCTAATTAGTATGCATTATAATATAGACCTAATTTAAAACGAATAGTAATCTTATAAACTACATTTTCTTGAATTTTTTTTTATAACGGAAATGTTTTTTTTGTTTGTTTTTTTTAGGATTTGAATAATAGATTGAGCCTTTTCAAAAACAATTTAATCAATTATAAGACTTTAGTTAGGCCAGGAGAGGCGCGGTAGCTGAGCGGTAAAGCCCTTGGCTTCCGAACCTAGGGTCCCGGGTTCAAATCCTGATGAAGACTGGGATTTTCAACTTTCGAATCCTTGGGCACCTCTGAGTCTACCCAGCTCTAATGGGTACCTGACATTAGTTGGGGAAAAGTAAAGGCGGTTGGTCGTTGTGCTGGCTACTTGACACCCTCGTTAACCGTAGGCCACAAAAACAGATGAACTTTACATCATCTGCCCTACAGACCACAAGGTCTGAAAGGGGAACTAGTTATGCCAGGTTCACATCTAACTTTGCATTAAAAACTTTTATAAGCTAACTATGCATAAAGAATTACATAATAAAAACTTTTACAAACTAACTATGCATACTGTTTAAACATACAAAAATTAATATGCAGTTCATGCTGTATTCTAGTGTAAAACATGTGTGAGTACCCCAGCACACAGAACCACTCATGAGTTTGTACACCAGCATACAAACAACAGTTATTAAATTTTGTTTGTTTCATATTATTAAAAACAAAACAAAAAATAAAGTTAATGACTCAAGAATTGAATCTAGTGGAAAGAAAGAGAGACAGAGTGAGTGGAGAAAAAAAAAGATTTCTGTAGAATGTATAAAACCTTAAAAAAAAAACAAAAAAACACGAATCTAAATTTCCACTAACTAGAAATCAGGATGGATGATTTCAATGGATTCAATTATTACCATGTATTCTGGCAGTAAAAAATAAAAACACATAGGCTAAGTCTAGAAGTAGAGAAACAACACAAGACAACTGGCTAGGTCTGTTAGACTCACAAGCTGTACCACCTGTACTTCCCTACAAGTACTTTGTGCCATGTGAAGTGATCACAGAACCTAGGTGGGGATGGGGGGGGGGGGTGTACGCACATGCTTGTAGTACAAGAAGAGGAAAAAAAAGGTGAGGGGGGCACCTTAAACAACTCAGTTGTGGTTTGATAATATGCAGTTGTATAAAGTGATGTTTGACCTGAAAGAAGTGTGTGGATATGGACTTTTGTTCTGCATGTTGTGGAACCCTGCTAGACAGAGAGTAGATCAACAGACAATGAAGTTAGTATAGGCATACTACAATATCAAGTATTCTTCTTGTATTTTTAGTTCCACTTTCTGTTATGATAAGCATCATTAACAGAAATAGTTTACAAAAATAAAAGATTACGTTTTATGCAGTACGTGAGAACGGGAGATGTGAGCGCACAGCAATAAAATGTCTATTTTGAATGACGACTCGTCTGCTACGTTCAGGTAAAGACGTGGCTAAGTGTAACATCAAGCACATCCTGTGATTTCAATGTTTAGAAAGAACCTCTTTCAACCGATGAGGCCTACACACATCAGAAAGTCCAATCTTCTTATCTTATCTTATCTTATATAATACAGACGTTACTTCAAAAAAGAAGATGATTACGTCCTACGCGTCATGCATTTAGTCATGCATATTAACCAATGACTTAAATTCTGCCAAGTCACTGGTTTTTCTGGCTAGCTCAGGCAACCCATTCCATGCTCTAATAGCACTAGGGAAGAAGGAGTATTTGTACAAATTTGTCCTAGCATATGGGACGAGGGATGTGCCTTTATTTTTGTGTCTTTCAGAGTATTTTATTAGATTTTGTTTTTGTATTTGAAGATTATGGTTCAGTGTTTTATGTATAATTGCTACTTTACTTTTGAGTCTTCTGTCCTGAAGGCTTCCTAAATTTAGTGATTTTACTAATGGTGTTACTCTAGTCAAATGTGAATATTCATTTGTTATGAATCTCACTGCTCTATTTTGTGTCTGTTCCAGTTTCTTAATGTTTTCTTGAGTTGAGGGGTCCCAAACGGTGGATGCATATTCTATTATTGGCCTAACCAAGGTTTAAATAACATTTTAGTTTTATGTTCTTATTTGATTTATAGAAATTTCTTTTAATAAACCCTAATGCTTTGTTTGATTTTTTTATAGTTTCATCAATATGTGGATTCCATGACAGTTTTTCATATATTATAACACCTAGGTATTTTGCATTTTTAGTCTGTGCTACTGGTTTGCCATGAATAAGATAAGTGGAATTAATTTGGTTTAGTTTTTTTGTTACTCTTAACAACTGACATTTTTCTGGGTGGAAAGACATGCTCCAATTTGATTCCCATTTCTGTAATTCATCTAATTCTCTTTGTAAAATATCTGTGTCTTGTATTGTTTTTATTGTTCTATATATTATGCAATCGTCTGCAAATAATCTGACTTTTGTTCCTGAACTAATGCAATTTGGTAAATCATTTATGTAAATTAAAAATAGTAGTGGACCCAAGACTGTTCCTTGAGGTACACCTGAGTTTACTGTTATTGGTGTTGATTTAGAGCCATTTATTATTACAGTTTGTTCTCTCCCTATCAGAAAATCTTTAATCCACTGATGCAGTGGACCATTAATGCCGAAATATTTTAATTTTTTAAGCAAACTTGTTATGTACCTTATTCATTTTTTTACAAAACATCTTAGCTTCGTCTAACATCAACTGATGCTAAATTTCTAGTTACATGGATCTTGCAGTAGAGTGAAATGCCGCACTTTTCCTGGATCGACTTGAAATGTTGACTTAATGTTCTAAAGAAGCTTTCAGCGAATCTATTTTCGGACATAAAAGTCGGAGCAGTTAAGTTTAAATATAAATGTAAAATTTATTTTAAAGTTTGCATTTAGGCTATTGTAATAATTCAGTACCAAAATAAAATATTACACTGTATAATTTTGGAATACATCTGTCTAAGTCTATGTCAATTGTCTATTGAAATTCAATATCATTATTATATTAACAAAATAGATTTTTGGTCCATGTATGGCCTATATAGGTGGGATGTTTTAATATTGTGATTAAAACGGGGTGTTCTACTGGAATAATACCAAAAAAAAAACGGGGTGGTTGTAAAAGATCATTGTTCAAATAAATGTGAAACATTGTCTCTATAAAAGTGCACTAAATCAACATCTTTGAGTACCCCAACTCTTGTATTCAAAGTTTCATCGGTAAATAATGAGTAAATACATCCAAACTCTAAAAACATAATAAGGCTTGGCTTTAAGTCCGAAGATGAATGAGGAGTTCACGTACATTCGCACTACATAGTCCCATCCCTGTCAGCCAGCCTTAAGACAGAAAGACAGATGCATATACATGCACGAACAGTGGCAAACTCTGCTGCTCTAGAATTGGCTTGATCAGTCACTCTAGATTCTGCCCGTCTCAAGATGAAACCAAAGACAGTGCCTGACCTGGGCGCATCTATTGTCTTCCGAGACAGAAGGAGCCATTACATACAAATGTGTAACCCGCCTTTGTAAGCTGTCTCGTTCCGAAGCGGCTAGCAACCAGGTGCTTTCTTCTATGCCAGTTAAAGCAAGTTGGCGCCAATGCTGGTCTTAATAGCATTTCTTGGCATCTCTTTTGCGCCGACCACATTTCACCCCACTAAAAAAAAAAGACTGCCTATGGCATACGTTCGCCCCCATACGAAATTGTCGAATTCTAGGTAGTCCTTCTATACTGTATATACCGCAAGAACATCGCTAAGCGTCTTTCACCTGGCCATGATGGAGCACAAAGATCTTTCCCTGACAGACAGACCACAAAAAACTATTTTCGACTTATCCCAATTTCGGTGGCCACTAAAAGGGTATTTGCAATTAAAGTATTACAGCGCAATTCATAAATATTCGTCGCTTTCAATTTGTACTTAACAATCTCTAAAAAAAAAAAAAAATGATTCCTTCCAAAATCTACTCTCACATTTGTTTCTGGTTTTTTTTTTAGTGTGTGTGTTCGCTCTTGCAAGCATTGTAGTTTTGGTTTTATTAAAACGAGCACCAGGAACAAGAAGAGGTAGACAGAGAAAACGATTGGGAGACAATATAATATAATGGGTAGGCCTGTAAATGAATGACATTCTATCCAAGGCAAAAGACAGATGAATGGAGAAAGACGGTAACAGATCTTGTGCGGTGCCCCAACGGTTTAACAAACTAAGATATAAGTGAAGGTGGTGAAGCGAGCACCACTATTACAAATACTTTAATAATAATAATAATCTTTATTACCCATAAGGAGATTTGTCTTACAAACAATTTGTGCATTACACCAAACAAACCATTAAAAATATAGAAAATAAATATACATTCACACCAGACTCATTCATAATTTACATGTGAAAAGTTAATAGACAGTTGAATTGTATTTAATGATTTGTTTGCCAGGGCCTGAGGGGGACAGAGTTTTTGCCTCTGTTTGTTTTTGCTATCTGTGTCTTCTATCTCTTTGGTGATGGAAAAATCACAAAAATCCTGACCAAAAGGGTGATTTTTTATTTCTAGAATCTTTTTACCTTTCTTATGAATGCTTTTCTCCCAAACAGCTGCACATTTTGATTTATTACTGTCAAAGAAAAAAATGTTAATTTATTGTTTTATGCATGTTTTTTTTACAACTTGTTATTTGCAGTGAGCCGTGTGGGTAACTTTTACTTTTGGTGAAAAGGCTTGGTGAGCTTACATAATATTGATGCGCAAAGGTTTAGTCTAGAGCTGTAAGCCTGTGACGTAAGCGAAAAGACAGTGGAGACAAGTTGTTTTTTTTCCCATTGACGTCAAAAATTTATTTTACGATAATGAAACATCAAACCTAGATAAAGGCCAACCTCGTTTTTTACCCATCATGTGTCCAATGAGTTGAGAAATTGACCCGGAAGGGGGGGGGGGTCAAACACCCCAACCTCAGAAATAAGTTCACTCCTGCTGGGGGATTTTAATGATTTTTTCTTTCATTTCGTTTCTGATTATTGTATGTGATATTTTAATTCTTAACCATCACTTGCACCAGCACAGCCAAAGGGGGTTTTGGGGTTAAAACCCTCCTCATCAATAAAATAAAAAAATAAAGCAACAGTCACCAAAATTCCATGAGCGTAGCTAAGAGGAGCCCCCCCCTTTTTTTTTCTGAAACTTTTGAACATTACAAACCCACTCTTCAATATCATATGGCCTTCAGTCGTAACGACTATATGGTTCACCTCATAGAACATTTTTTCGTGTGACTGGAGCCCTATTTTGGAGAGACACCCCCTTTTCACATATATCGCAGATTAAGGTGGCTTTCGCTTGGGTGGTAGAGGAGCCGGCCATTTTTTGTAAGGCACGTTTTTCTTCCAGAGACCCATGCTTTTTCGCTGTCCATAGCTTTCTTGGTTATTCTCTCTCCATGTAGTGCGGTCTAGGACTATGTTTTCCCAGTGGCCCGTATCAATGTTACTGCTTTAAGGTCACGTTTGATTACATCCACATAACGGAGGTGGGGCGAACAGTTTTTCTTGAGCCAGACGTGAGTTACCCGTAAAGAATGACTTTCGGGATGTGATTGTCCTCCATCCGGAGAACATGACCAAGTCAGCGACGGCGGCGTTGCCTGAGGACTGTTCACGCAAGAATCTCAGTATTGCACACTCTTTCTTTCCATGTTATTTTCAAGATCCTTCGGAGGCAGCGCAAGTGGAATGAGTTTAGTTTTCTCTCTTGCTTTGAGTAGGTAGTCCACGACTCACTGCCATACAGTAGCGTACTAAGAACGCATGCCTGATAGACCTCCATTATGGTCGCTGTAGACAGCTTCTGGTTTTTCAAAACTCTTGGTCGGACTCTAGCGAAGGTCAATGCGGCCTTCTCTATGCGTTTTTTTTTATCTCCTCTTCTAGGGACAGGTCATCTTGAATTGTGGAGCCAATATAGCAGAATTCATTAACGGCATCCAGCTTGTTATCGTCAATGAGGATGGAGGGTGGTGCTGTAGCAGACGGTCCCATAATATCTGTTTTCTTTGTGCATATGGTTAGGCCATACTCTTTACAAGCCTGAGAGAAGCACTTTTCCTGAAGTTGACGGATGGAGAAAATCATGTCAATTGTGGATCTACCGGAGCGAAAGCCGCACTGTGATTCTGGATATACCCGATCAGCAAGTTTTAGTAGCCTGGGAAGTATCACTGGAGCAAAGACTTTGCCTAAAATACTTATGAGGGCGATTCTCCTGTAATTGTTGCAGTCGCTTCTGTCACCTTAGTTCTTGTACAAGGTGACGATCTTAGCATTCCGCAGATTTTGTGGAACAATACTTTCTTGCCAGTATTTGCAGAGCAGTTCGTGTAGAGGTTGGCTTAGTGTAGTTTTGCACCGTTTCAGAAGATCTGGGGGGGGGGGGGCAGGGTCCCATGAGCTCGTCGCTTTCGGGGGTGCCAGAGAGTCAGACTACTGCCACATACCCAGCTTTCAAAGTGCACTCGAGCGTCTGCACAGAGCCGTCTGTGTAGATGGTGGTCACTCCGGTTGGATACGATGCAATAGTCTCTCTGGCTGCATGAAGTAGCTTTGTAGGATCACTCTGCCTTGTTACCACTGGGTCAAGTAGGCACTTCCGTATCGTCGGCATGCCGAGAGCCTCCATCGGGAGGAAGGAACCGGACGGGGAAAGAGCAGCCTGCTACACCGGCAGTTGTCGACCAGACTTCTGAGTGGGCATCCTTCCTCCAGCTGCATATATCTCTCGTGAGCTAGTATGACGGCTCGCTCGCTGCACAATTTCATCGGTGGTACATTTGCCATAATTTCGCCAGCGGCAATTGGCGTTGTCCGAAATGTTCCACAGATTAGTCGTATGGCACAATTCTGAACAGGAACTAGGCTTGCTAGAGTCGTTTGCGAAGCCTATACTTGAACAGGTAGACTGTAGAAGTAGTGAGAGCGTAGCGGGGCTGCAGCCAACGACGTGGTCTTGTTTACCGACTCGATGTCCGGTCTAGAGGCCTTAGAGGGGCTAGAAGAATGTGTCAGAAGGGTATGGGAGCTCCTAATGGTCGGGGAGCGTCTCCTACGATTCGGTGTGAACGTTACCTTACAATGGGGGCCCGCCCAGTTCCGAGTCGGACACAGTTCAATTGGTGTTTACTTTGGACGGTGGAAGAAGAACTACGACACACGGTGCCGCCACTGCATGGAGGACGACGAAACAATAAACACATTCTTTATGAATGCCGAGTTCTGCATGAAATTCTCAGCCTGGTTCGCTACTAATGGGGTTTCTGATTAAAATGTACCACTTATCTTACATAGTACAGACGATTGTTCAAAAGAGAAGATAATTATCGCTTCTAGTTGTTACATATACATTTGAGTCAAAACCTACGTGTAAATTGTAAGAGTGCTCTCGCATAGTCTGGTAGTCTCATGACGTGAAACAAACACCACAAAGACTAAGACTTTTATAACAAATGGCTGCATCACTTCAAGACAAACATTGACCACAGCAAAGATAACGGAGATAACTACAAGACAACATTGACCACAACAAAGATAACGGAGATAACTGCAAGACAACAATGACCACAACAAAGATAACGGAGATAAAATCTACTAAGACAAATAGTCACAAGTTTTTGAGCTATAAAATTATATAAAGTCGCATTAATTAATCAATCTTTAGGTTATATTTGATTAAGGACTTGTATTCCAAAACTGGCCCTTCAGGCTCTTTGTTTAGTTTGTAACTGAAGCTTGTACTTTAACGTTTTTGACATATCGCTAAAATGGATGCTTTTTTTTTCTTTACCAACTGCAAAAAGTAATCTCAATTTTTATTTATAATAATGTTGTAGACATCCATTTATTTCAAATAATAGCAAATGATTGTATTGCAATCTCAACTATTCTCAACACATGAAATGCCTACTACATTGGAACAAAATCTTTTTTTAGAATAAATTAATTTCAGAATTCTAGCATAAAACCAGCATATTCATCTAAGTGGTAGAGTGTCAATAAGTTGAGACCTTACCTGTGTATTCAAAATAAACGAGAGAATACGTTTCTATTTTGGTTTTAAACTCCAGTGATAAATCCATTAAGTATCTAAAATTGTATTATAGAGTTTGTTTAGCAAAAGTAACATTTATTTTAAAAAAAAAAAAAACGTGTTTCTAATAAGCGAAACAATAGCTCCAACCGCGCCGTATAAATATATTTTTTTTTAATTATAAAACCCAAACAATTCCCGCTCTACTGCTATGTTGTCTGGCATACCAACGCTTCCTTTTAAACGGAAGCAGTAAATTGCCTAGATACTTCAGTTCCAACATAATTAGTGCGCCACGGTGTTTCACCGGCATCTTAGAGCGAAGGTAATTAGGATGGAATAAAACGGGTTCAAATATATATTATTATGGAGTGCCTAGACCAAGGAATGTTGTGTATGGCATCAAATAAATGTAGATTGTTTTGTGTATAATGTAGAAACTGTGGAGTCGTCATTAAAACAGTATAAAATAATAGAAAAAAATAGTGTAATAAACTTTGCTTTAGAAAGTCTCGACATGCAAATATTTGTTTATTTTAAAATACTAAAACGTAGTGACTAGTTTTTCCACCTCTGTGGGTGCTTTCTAAACGTATTCTATTTTTTTTTAAAGAAAAAAAGCTAAATTATGTAAATGCTATAGTTATTTTAATTTGTATATCCTGTCACAAGGCGAGCTCAATTTCAACCATTAGCATATAAAAAAAATAGATGGTGGGGAACGGTAACTGGTTAAGCGTTTAATTGAACTCACCCTTTTCCTCTCTAATGCTTAATGTAATCATTAGCAAATATAAAATGGAGAGAGGACGCAGTATTTGAATAAGCTTCCCAACTCTACGTTCTGTCGTAAGCCAGGCTCTTACAAACTATTCAGATTTTATCATTATGACTTGCATTTATTTTTCTATTGCTTTTTCACCATTATCATGTTGCATATAAGACAATGTAAAAAGTATGGCAGAGCATGGGCAATAGTTCTAAGCACTAATTACAGTAAACTAAAATGTTACGACAGTAGGTACAAAGGTTGAGCTTGATTTTGTTTCATCAGATCAGTAATCGGCATGTCAGCCTTAGCAAAAGCACAACGAATGTCATGATATTGGAAATGAAAGGAAAAAAAAGCGCAAGAAGCTCATAAGACTGCAAACACATGATCCAGTGTTGTGTAATTGACATTGGAGATAAAAGATATATTTAAATGTCAAGCTGAATAGCTATTGGTGAATTCAACAAATTCTCCCCATGAAGCCTCTGAAACATCTAATCAGATATTACTAGGTCAAAATTCTTTGAGATACTGTAAAGTGTAAAACACCTTAAACTTAGAAAATGTTGCGCGATTGTTAGCATCGGTTTTTGGTTCAAGTTTTAATAGTTTAAAAGAGGGATTTTTTTTTCTAGGGATGATTGATACCTGAACTTTCGCGCCCTTTTAACAATCCCAATTCTTTTTTTTTTTTTCAGAAGCTCACTTTCTTCTTTTTACTAGTCCGTCTTATTTTGTTCAATGTCAAAAAATCTGTTGTATTTCTCATAGTAATTATGAATCCCTATTACAATAATGGTCAAGTAAAAACTATGTTAAAAAGAAATATACAAATTAAGATCGAATTATTTCGAGAGAGCATTTATATTTATATCAGCCATCGCCTATTTCGTGGTGAAACTCTTGATATTCTACTGTGTGCCGCAGCATGTTTTCTCGGCGTCTTCTACTAGGTCAGAAAAAAAAAGCCTGCTACAAGACTAAACATGACGATAACATGTACTAACGCCTTGTGCCTCGATAGTCTCTCCCACTTCATAATAGTACGTACCCCCTCCAAATCTTATTTTATTTGACCTGCCGTTTTTTTTTCTTCTGGTTAGTTAACCAGGGGTAGAAGCTTAGTATACGCTACACAGACCCCATGGCTGTCTACAGGAGTGCAAACTGCAGCGGTTAAATTTATCCAAAATAATTATCATTCGCAATTTCTACAAACTATGTATTTGACAGACGACATTTTAATCGTGTAAATAGTAATACAAAATAAAAATTCCAGCACTTAAGTTAAGAACATTTTTTGGTGCTTCACTTTATTTCGTTCCATTTACCGGTATGTATATTTCTTCACAGTTAAGATCTTTAATGTAATTCTAAATTAGCAAGTAAAAAAAAAGTAAAAGTTCCCCTTTCAGATCTTGTAGTCTATAGGGCAGATGATGTAAAGGCCATCTGTTTCTGATCTAGGTGTAGATAATCTTTGGAGTGTGAGGGATTATCTTATATATTTTTACATCTCTATGAAAGCATGTGTGAGTAGAACAACTTTAAAATGACTAGATCTAGA
Source organism: Biomphalaria sudanica (assembly GCA_036873155.1). NCBI lineage: Eukaryota > Metazoa > Mollusca > Gastropoda > Planorbidae > Biomphalaria > Biomphalaria sudanica. The sequence goes on from JAZGLO010006670.1 coordinate 4,497,535, forward strand.
TCGGCAAGTACTAAAAAAAGGGCCTATTAAAAGAGTGAGTACGTGTTGTTGTTTTTTTTTTTTTTGGGGGGGAGGGGCTGTATATGATGATTATTCTAGATAAGGTGCCTCTCTACATCTATGACTGAAAAAATAAAGATAAATATGTAAATAATGGACTTAGTAGCAAATAGAGATATTATAACGTGCGTAATTCCACACATCTGGAAAACTTCAGAGATCATACTAGTGCCAAAGAAACCAAAAATAGATTGCTTAAGTGATTTCCGCCCAGAAGCACTAATACCTATTGTTATGAAATGTTTTGAAAAATATATGCTTAAACAACTTGTAGCAAAAGTCAATAACAGCCTAGACCCTCACCAATTTGCATACAAAGCAGCTAGAGGAACTGAGGATGCCATTCTATTGCTTTTGGACCAGCTTTATAAGCATCTCTATATACCTAAAACATATGCACGAGTCCTCTTCGTAGATTTCTCCTCAGCTTTCAATACCATACAGCCACATCTAATGATAAACAAACTGAGTAACGTAAATGTAAGCCCTTACTTACAAGCATGGGTTCTAAACTTTTTAACGCAACGGCCCCAGTATGTTAAAGTCAACAACACCAAATCGTCAACTCGAGTACTATGTACGGGTGCTCCACAAGGTTGTGTACTTTCTCCTGTACTATACACTCTTTACACTAATGACATAAGAAGCATCTATGACTCAGTTAAACTCATTAAATTCGCTGATGATACTGCCATAGTCGGTCTTATTTCAGGAGACGAAACTCAGTATCGAAGCTCGATAGAAGAGTTTACAAACTGGTGCACCGACAACTTTCTAGAACTGAATGTAACAAAAACTAAAGAACTTATAATAGATTTTAGAAAGAAAAAACAAACTTTACGTGAACTGCAAATAAACACTACATCTATAGAACAAGTAAAGGCATATAAATATCTAGGCGTTATCATCAACAACAACTTTCATGGGAAGACCACCATGGAACTCTGACAAAGAAAACAGCCCAGCGACTCTTTTTTCTATACAAACTCAATAGCTTTAAACTAAACAAGAAGATCCTTGAGACTTTTTACGGCGCTACTATACAAAATCTGCTAGCATACGGAATAACGCCTCATCTAAACTGTTGCGACGTCTAGAAAACAACATAAAAAAAGCATCAAAAATTACACTCACAACATTAGCACATTAAAAGAAACTTTTTAAACAAAAGTGCCAAAGAAAAATCGAAAAAATCTTGGAAGACAACGGCCACCCGCTCCATCAGAACTACGTCAGGTCGTCGCGAAGTGGGCGACTGAGGTCAATCAAAACAAGAACGGAGCGGTACAAAAACTCGTTCGTACCTCACTCGGTCAGACTCTATCACCGCCACTCATTGATCAGGGAACATGAAAAGCACCAAGATACCTGTGCGTAGTCGCTGAATGAACTCTTAATGTTGTGTCTGTTGTATTTATGTGTATTTTTCTGTTGTGTTGTCTTTATATGAGAAAAGAGTTTTTGGGATGCTCTCGTATGAAAATTAGATGTATCATAGCCTTGTGGAGAGATTTTCAAACCATACTTTGGTGTTAGGAAGTTGTTTTCCTTAAAAATTGGAACATAATATTAACGATAATTAGATTTTCCCAGGTTTTAGCTAGAAAATTAAATGTAGTGTAAGAGAAAATTGCGATTTTACATAAATTGGTTGGAATAGATTTTTTTCCCCAAAAACATCTTAAAACTTTTGAGATGTTTCGGAAGGAACATTATGGGTTAAATCGGATTTTCAATCGCTTTTAGAGTTGTTGTTTTTGTTATCTAACCGAGACAGACAGACCGACCCGCAAACAAAACGCACAAAAAAAAGCGTCTTTTATCCTGATGTGGGCACTAAACAAAAAAAAAAATTGATTACTTTAAAAAGTTTTGAAAAACTGATTAGCACCATGTTTTGCTACATGTTACGCTACTGCACGAAAGTCGTTGTATAAAAAGTCCATTTTAAAAAATGTGCATGATATTTACATACGAAGTGCATTCTAAGCCTTTATAAACAAACATAAATGTTTTCTTTTAATTTTAACAGCTAGTTGACCAGAAAAAGACACATTTAACTAATATTTATATTTGTTGTGAACATTTCTTGTACATTTTATAAATATATTCGATTTAGTGATACTGAAAATACACCCAAAAAAAATGTCCTTCTTTGTTAACATATTGTAACATTACCTCCCTTACATTTATATAATTGTTTTAGAATTGGTGTATTTTTATAAAAAAAATTGCTTGCATAATTAATTGTATAAATTAAATGGTTTGCTTTTAGAAAACCAAAAGTAACCGTTGCACCTAAACTTTTCAAGCTGCATCGCATGTTGAAAAAATACTTTTCATTTCTTTCAGTTTTCGAGATCTGAGTGTGACAGAAAAAAAACTAATAGCGGCTATTCTCCTTACGGGGGCCGCTAAAAAGACAGAATTTAAGGGCTAGAAAATTGTGTTGCCAGCAGGGGAGCATTTTTATAGATTAGTTCCAGGTTAAATAAACACACATGCCAACTATTAAAACCATTGGTAACACAGGTATCAGCTAGTATTATACATAAACACTAGAGACCTAAGAATTAAATTAAATCACACTAGTCGACCGACGGCGTAGCATACGCCGCTATTTTGCAGGGCGGGCCTTATGCCGCTGCAACCTATACGACCGCAGTAAGCTCGCACTTTTATAGCACCCACGCTTATTCAAAGTGTATAAATTATTAAATTAAATCATTTTATAACTAAAAAGAGATTTCCCACGCCCTCCTGTCGATTTACCAGGAGCTCCTGGAAATCTCCCGAAATTGCAAAATATACGAAAAAGTTCTTAAAATATACGGAAATATATAGACAAAAAATGTCATTTTGGGGCGTCATTCAATATGGAAAACGCCAATCCTACGCGCGATAAATAAAAACGGCATTATGCATTAGCCGTAATTGTGTAATCTGGTGAATGAAGTTTCTCGCGCCTCAAACTAATGAAGAATTACTTAAGGTCAACAATTCTCATAGATAGATTGAAACATCTGGTAATTCTTGCTATTGAGCGTGATCTATGTAGGAAACAGAATTATTATGATATACTGTATGACTTTGCTAAACGCAAGGCTAGTAAAGTAATTTGTACGTAGTAAAGAATGTATAAAATGCATTGACGAATTTATTTTTTAATACAAACTCTTAAATTTCACTTATTATCAGCTTCCCTACCCAAACTTGGCCCCACGAAATCCGTCTAGTATTGGGCCCCACAATTGTTAATTCCGGCCCTGCTATTGAGTGGCATAGTAGATTACTTTTTCTCTTTCCATGACTTCTTGGTCACAATGGTTAAATCTGGCGCTGCTATTTAGTGTTTGTAAAATGTTTGCTTGTAAAATGTTTTACATGTTTCGGATGTTCCTTCAGAGTTGACGATAGTTTACTTCCTAGTCCAAACCTCCCGCAGGACGAATGGGGATGGGAGCGGGCAGGGTATGACAGTCCAGAGTGCCTCATCCGTATCGACCCACTTGTTCTCCCCCCCCCCCTTGTTGTTTCGTGGGGTGACTATCCGCAGAAATAAGAGAGTGATCTTTCCTTTACTTCTTCTTCTCGTCCAAACTCTTGAGGGAAGAGGAGAATTTTATAATATATATATATATTATCACGAAACAAATGTGTTGCTGAACAAAACAAAATTATTTTTTTCAGCACATTTATTCTAAACTAGTCATTATTTAGTGAGGGGTGAACACTTCATGAAAGACACAGTTGTCCAAATGGTGTAGGTTTGGAAAAACGACTGTGATTGTAAACTTGAGGAGGGTCATGCGGACATTCTCGGAAGTAAATATTGATAGTAGCGGGAAGTATTTGAGACATCTCCACAATTTCAGCTTCAACACCATAAAGGTCGTAAGTATTTATGTAGGCAGCGTATTGTCGAGCAGAGTGTATGACTGTGTTCTGTGAGTAAGAACAATGGACAGTGGGTCGCCATAGTTATCCCAATGTTCGCATACAAAGCTTACAGCCATCTTGCAAATTTCGAGAGCAACAGTTTCGTCATTGACCTTTTTTTAGAGAAATATGCGACTGATAGAAATAATCAGTTACCTGATGCAGGAATTTAAACTACATTTAAAGACCTGTTGACTCCACGAAATATATGTAAAGCGGTGGCCATGGTTAGGAAACGAAGGTCATTACAAAGGGTTAGAGAGTCGGAGTTGCTTGTGTGCGTGGTGTCCCCGTAGAGACTGGTTCCCCCTTCTTTTTTTTTTTTTTTTTTTTGCAGCTAAAGTTACATGGGGTCTGACTCGCAGAAATACAAAGTTATCTTTCCATGAATTTTTCATCGAGGGTTAGAGCGTCAGCGTGCAAGCATGTTCCACATGGTTGGGCGACAAAGAGAATTATATACAGAGATGCTTCATTTCTTTTTTTTTTTATATCTTTTACTTATGTCTTAATTTATTGAAACCGTTGGAGCACCATGCAAGACTCATCGACCGTTCTTCTACATTCCTCAGTCTTTTGCCTTAGTTAGAACCTCTTTCAATGGCAAGCCCGTCCATTTTTTTATGTTGTCCTCTCTTTGCTTTCTCTGTCTGACACTTCTTCTTTTTCCTGGTACTGTTCCCTTAAGGAAGGTCTTTGAGAGCCCCGAAGATCTTAAAATATGGCCATAGATTTTAAACTTGCATTTTTTTACGATAGCAGGTCATCATAGGGTCCAATCGCTGCATTAACCCTGTCTCTAGTCTCTTGGTTTGTGATGCGGTCTTTGAATGTGATACCTAGGAACCTTCTGTAGAATCTCAATTTCATTGCTAGGATCCTCCTCTCTAACTCTGCAGTAAGCGTCCAAGACTCACAACCATTTAAAAATGTGGCCATGACCATGGAGTGCATCAGTCTTATTTTGGTGCTGCGGGCTAAGCCTTTGTCTTTCCATCATATTATTTAAAGTTTTGAAAGGGCTGCTGTGGACTGTGCTATTTGGGCCAGTAGTTCAGGTTTCATTCCCGTCCCCAGACATGACGTTAAACTGCGCTCCTCTTTCCTTAGCACTTTTGGAGCTTAAAAGTGCCCTATTTCTTTTCTATCACAGTGGTTTTGGTTTTAGGCACATCGGCACCTGACACCGCATGATTTAGGGCTCTCTTTGCTTGATTTGATTTTGGCTTTAGGCACATCGGCACAATTTAGGCCATGTCGTGCCTGCACTCCATCAAGAACCACTCTGTCTCAACATAACAAGGGCCAAATTCCACACAGTTAAATCATTAAAATCAAGGTCTATTCACAGTTAAAATAGTAAAGGTAGTAAAAATTGAATAATTTGGATTTGGATTTTAGGCACATTGGCACAATTTAGGCCATGTCGTGCTTGCAGTCCCTTAAGGACTACTCTCTAAATAACAAGGGCCAAATTCTATACAGTCATATCATTAAAATCAAGGTCTATTCACAGTTAAAATAGTAAAGGTAGTAAAAATTTAATAATTTGGTAAAAATCTAATGTAAATAGTGCATGTTCACAAATTCATAAATCAGATCTTCGTAGACAACCCCACTTCCCGGATAAAACCCAGTACCTTCCCAGGGTCGACATTATCAAATAGTGTTTTTAAGTTAGTGGCTCTAAAATATGTCTCCCTGACATCCTGGTATCTGGGGCAATCAACGAGGATATGTTCCACGGTGAGGCGAGAGTCACAGTACTCACAAAGTGGGGGCTCCTCTCTCTTCAGCACAAAAGAGTGCGTGATGTAGGTGTGGCCAATCCTAAGTCTGGACATGGTCGTGCTACCACGCCTTGTCAGACCCTTAGATGTGGGCCGCCACCTGACATCCGCCACAATCTGCCTGAGTGTATTGTGAGTCTCAGCCTCCCATCGGTTCTGCCACTCTCGATAGGTGGCAGAGGCAATACTTTGTCTCAGGTCCGAGCAGGGAATCTGGGTTCCTGACACCGCATGATTTAGGGCTCTCTTTGTTTGATTTGATTTTGATTTTAGGCACATCGGCACAATTTAGGCCATGTCGTGCCTGCACTCCATCAAGAACCACTCTCTCTCTCCACATAACAAGGGCCAAATTCCACACAGTTAAATCATTAAAATCAAGGTCTATTCACAGTTAAAATAGTAAAGGTAGTAAAAATTGAATAATTTGGATTTGGATTTTAGGCACATTGGCACAATTTAAGTCATGTCGTGCCTGATGTCCCTTAAGGACTACTCTCTCTCTAAACAACAAGGGCCAAATTCTATACAGTCTTATCATTAAAATCAAGGTCTATTCACAGTTAAAATAGTAAAGGTAGTAAAAATTTAATAATTAGGTAAAAATCTAATGTAAATAGTACATGTTCACAAATTCTTATATCAGATCTTCGTAGACAACCCCACTTCCCGGATAAAGCTCAGTACCTTTTCAGGGTCGACATTATCAAATAGTGTTTTAAGTTAGTGGCTCTAAAATATTTCTCCCTGAAATTTTGTCAGCAGTCTGGATGCCAAAACTTCTGCTAGAGCGGTTTGGAAGAATCAAATGCAATAGGGCATTTGAAAAACCAAGGACGATCTGTTACGTCCCCCAGAGATATAGCTGACTGCTATGCATCCTCAATAGCAGATATATCCTCCACTACACACTACACGTCAGAGTTCCAAAAAGTCAAAATCAGGGAGGTTTTCAGATCTGAGAACAATGAAGATTATAACAAACCGTTCTAACTTGGAGAACTGAAGGACTCGCTGGACGAATCACATGACACAGCGCCAGGAGAAGATGAAATCCATTATCAGTTCCTCAAGCATCTTCCCAAGCCCTCATTGGCGACCTTGCTAAAAATCTGTAACTATGTGTGGCAAACAGGTGCTTTCCCAAACGGCTGGGGGAAAGCCAGTTATACCGATACCCAAACCGGGAAGAGATGGGTCTGACCCAGCTATCGACCAATAGCACTAACAAGCTGCATCTGCAAAACCATGGAAAGGATAAACAATAGGCTGGTCAGGTACCTTGAGAGAAATAAAGTAATCTCCAACTACCAGTGCGGATTCCGGCTTGGGCGGACAACTACTGACCACTTGGTAAGGCTGGAAGCTTTCATCAGAAATGCACTGCTAAGACGAGAACATCTAGTAGCTGTATTTTTCGACATAGAAAAGGCCTATGATACAACATGGAAACGTGGCATTCTACGTGACCTGGAGCTTATGTGGCTTAAGGGACACCTTCCCTGCTTTGTAAGGGAATTCCTAAAAGACCGGAAATTTCAGGTTCGAGTGGGCAACTCCGCTTCTGACACTTATGGCCAGGAAATGGGTGTACCTGAGTGCAGCATTCTTTCAGTCACCCTGTTTAACATTAAAATAAACGGCATTATAAATGCTCTGCTCTCTGTGTTTTGATGATTTTGTCATTTTTACATATGAGAAAAACATGAATACTTTAGAAAGAAAATTACAGTTATGTTTAAACAAAATTCAGGGTTGGGCAAACGATAATGGTTTGAAATTTTCGGACTCCAAAACAGTTAGTATGCATTTTTGTAATTTAAGGGGAATACACCCAGACCCTGAACTATTTACACACAAAAAGAATATCCCTGTTGTGAAAACTACAAAAATTTTAGGCCTCACCCTAGATTCCAAATTTACATTTTCTCCCCCACATTAAGGAACTTAAGAAGAAGAGCTGACAGGGATATCTGGGGAGCTGACAGGGATACCTTACTGCTGCTATATCGGAGTCTTATCCTATCCAAGTATGACTACGGATCCATAATCTATGGAGCAGCAAGGAAGTCTTAGCTAAAAATACTGGAGCCCATACAATATGCTGCCCTCGACACGTTTCTACATCACCAATCCCAAGTCTCCTCGTGGACATAACAATGAAAAAGCTTGCAATGCAGTATATAGTCAAGCTAAAATCCAACCCCACGAACCCTGCTTTCGTCTCCATATTCAATGCTACAGAAGCAGAACTATACACAAGGCCTAACGTCATAAAGCCGTTGGGGCTTCGAATGAGAATCCATCAAAAAATTAACCCCACCCATTGACCAAATTTCTAAAATAGAAACCCCACAGAATCCTCCTTGGCTAATGAATAAACCCAAATTAAATTTATCCCTCCTTAATTTCAAAAAAGAAAATACAGACCCAAGCATACTACAAGTCCACTTTAGGGAACTGCAGGAGAGCTACGGAGATTGTGGCACCATCTACACTGATGGATCCAAAATGGATGGAAAGGTCGCATGTACCTGCTCCTTTCGGAATAAAACAATCTCCCGAAGACTTAACGATGGCTGCTCCATCTTTACGGCCGAATTACATGCAATATCGCTTGCACTTATGGCTGTCAAAGCGTCAGAAAGGAGAAAATGTATTGCAAGCTTTGGGGCGAATGAAGACTGACATTCCATTGGTACATAAGAGCCTGAAGCTGTTGGACCAAATAACAGACGACTAAAAGGATGTCACCTTCATCAGGGTCCCCTCCCATGTGGACAGAGAGGGAAACGAAGCCGCAGACAGAGCAAAGAGAGCCCTTAATCACGTGGTGTCAGGAACTCAAATTCCCTGCTTGGACCTGAGACAAAGTATTGCCTCTGCCACCTATCGAGAGTGGCAGGACCGATGGGAAGCTGAGACTTACAACAAACTCAGGCAGATTGTGGCGGATGCCAGGTGGCGGCCCACATCTTAGGGTCTAACAAGGCGTGGTAGCACGACCATGTCAAGACTTAGGATTGACCACACCTACATCACGCACTCTTTTGTGCTAAAGAGAGAGGAGCCCCCACTTTGTGAGTACTGTGACTCTCGCCTCACCGTGGAACATATCCTCATTGATTGCTCCAGATACCTGGATGTCAGGGAGAAATTGTATAGAGCACACAACTTAAAAATAGAGATGGGAAACGAACCGAACTCGAACCTTACTTATGACCGAACCGAACCAAACCCGAACTTTGAAACTGCTCAATACGAACCGAACGATCCCTCCTTATCTTAACTGAACTAATTTTGCAATTTCTACATCCTTTTTTTTTTTTGGTTTAATAATAATAATAATAATAAAATACTTAAATATTTTATTTTAATTCTAATGATTCCATTATCCAAACTTGGGACAGAAACAGGGGGTAGGGGGTATTTTTGAAACTAAAGAAAAATAAAAGCGCGCGCGAGGTATTCCCATGGGTTTTTCCATTGGGTGCCGACTCTCCCTGCCCCTGAATTTTCGCGGGCTGTTTGCAATATTTCTTTTGAACCGATTAGCCCGCCCTCTCAGTAAATCTAGTAAGTAGAAAGTCAATTTTAAAATATTGTCACTTTTATTGAAATGGCTGTTAGTTGAGAGTAGAATATTTTTGGCCGACAATAGAGTGTAGATATAAATCTTCAATAAGGTCATATGTATTCTAGTTTAAAATATATTTAATTATCTTCTTTTCATAGTAAAATCAGATAAAAACGGAATCTCTTTTATAAATATTTAATATTAGAACAACTTTAAAAACTTAATATTTTATTTCTAAATAACGGTATTTACATTTCTTTTTAGTGTTGTATGTTTAAAAATTGTGAAGCATTCCATACAGGAATATTATTACTATTATTCTGGTTTGCATTAATGATCATCAGTATTTTTAATGCACGATTGTGGGGATGACAGTACCTCGAATTGGGAGGGGGGGGACGCAACTTCCTGACAAAAAGGGGTGTTATAGAGTACGTGTAAGAAGAGGTTAAGGGATTGATTTGTGTCTGCATTTATGATGAGGATGATGAAATAAGAGTAATGAAAATGTGAAACAATTTTGAGAAATGAAAGAGTAAAGACGTTGTTTTGTGGTGAGCTAGATTTAAATATCAGTATATTTCATTAATATCTCAATCTCAAGTTAAATATGTGAATATGGTAATAACAGTTAGGCTATATTGAGCTGCTTGCATAAGAAAAATTTATTAAGTAATAATATAACACGTCTTTATTGGTTTAATTCAGTGGCGTAGCTAGGGTATTTGATGCCCTGTGCAGGAGCTCCTCATGATGCCCTCAAAAAACAGCAAAATGAAGACTTCCCACCCCCAGAAAATAAGTATTGTTAATTCGCAAAAAATTAATCTAACAAAGACAAAAAATGCTTCCAATGAATTCTACATGTTTAATTTGCTGGTGAAATCAATTTTTTCCCCGGAAATTCGTATATAATAAATAAATTTGGTACTTCTGAAGAAACTTTGATAAGTCGTTGAAGCCTCTTTTGCTCAAGAAAAAATTCAGTTTTGTTAATTTCGCTAGGAGTACTCATGATTTGTTTCAATCAGAGGATCCAAAAATTGGGATAGTGACAAAAAATCCAAATTTTCAGCCACTTTATAAGGTGCTCAAATTTTGTAATAATCTCTTAAACAGTCCAGTACAACAGATAATAAATTTCCCTCTGTATCGTTCTTGTGTGTCAATACAGAATCTTCATTTATTTTGCTAGGCATCTTTTTCTTATGGCCAATACGAAGAGGTTTTGCACTAATCCCTAGGTATGAGCATATGCTTTCAGCGGAGGTAATACTGGCTTAAGTGAGGTCCTCTAGAAACGGTAGTGTATATCCAAAAATAGAACTACATCGACTTCAGCTTCAGCAGCTTAAATTCTGCCAGATTTAGAGATTTTGACATCCTAGTGTTGAACTTTCATGAGAAAAGCAAATATCAGTCTTAACCTCCGCAGACCATTATTTCTGAGCCATACAACATAGTTTTTCTAAAAAAAACGCAGAGATTCCATAGGCATTTTTATTCTTAGTGTGGATGAAGCCCAAGAAAGGCTCGTCGTTATCCATTACCGTCAATGTTGGAAGCTAGGTCCAACTTTTAGATGCCAGGTATACAATCGAAAAAAATCGAAAAATAGAAGGCTAGTTTTAATTGTTGTATGATCTATTTTTATGACCACCCATAATTACAATAAGTTCTCATGTATTTTTGTAAGCTTGGTTCGAACCCAATGTTCCTTCAGGAGTGGAGTCCACTAGATAGTAATATCACTAACTCCAACAAATTGCCTTCATTTTTGTTCTTCCAATTCTTCTTCAAATTGTTCGTGATGCCCAAGAGTGCCAGATTCTGATTGGAGAGCAAAACAAATGATGTCCAGGATGTAGGGTTTCCAGTTTTTCCTTCTTGTTTTAATAAATCTTGACCATCGCTGTGAATACCGCCCTTTAAAAGTGTTGGTGAGAGTTCTTAAATTTAAAAAAAAACTACATAATTCGGGGGAGATAATTAAAACCTCAATTTTATTTGACTTCAATTGCTAGAATTTTTTACCACTGTCTAGTTTTAACTTGCTTGGGTAAGTATAAATAGAGTCTAGACAAGTTTGACCTTAGAAAGTTTACTAACGTATAATTTTTTCAACTCAGTAGCGGACACAACAGAATGAGACAACATATGTTCTGGAAAAGCTTAAAGTCGGGACTAGAGAATGTCCTTCAAAGCTGCATACTATATCAAGAGGTCCAAACAAGACTCTAGCCCCAAAACCCTATTATAGAAGAAAAACTATACAAAGAACTGCCTGACCACTGACCGTATGGCGGACCCTCCAACATGAAAAAACGAGAATGAAGAAGGACAGTCTAGAAGTTTTAACCACTGTCTGGTTTTAATTTGCTTAGGGTAAGTATAAATGGAGTCAAGACAAGTTGGGTCTTGTACATTCTAAAAGTTTTGAAGTGTGGGATGTGTGGCTGAGTGGCAAAAACTGCTTATCATGGGGGCTCAAGTTCTAATCTGACTGGAGCTGAGTTGAACTTGATAAACTTCTAAAAGCAGCACAGAAACATTGTCCCAAATAATACACAAATGGGATTGGACCATAGTGCTATTAGAATGCTATAAGCATGACACTCAGCAAGCACAACTAAGCTTCACAACTATATGGCTCTTTCTGTCTCGGAAGACAATGGATGCACCCAGATGAGTCACTGGTTTTGGTTTTTGTCTTGAAACAGAGCACAATCTGGAGTGACTGATCAACCCATAACTGTTGTTTCCTGTGTTGTTTTAGCCACTTTGCAGCCGCACCAGAGTTTCCTCTGCAAGGTGCATTCCTTGGTCTTAAATAAAGGGGTTATGGGTGGCCCATGAATCATGGTCCCTCTCTTGACCTTGCTGATGTGATCCGAAGGAACGCTTATTACCGGTACATAACAAATCGAAGAAATTTTAATAACATTGAAACATTTATATGATACTCACTCTATTAGCAATATCCAATAATGAGTCTGCTCCAACTTCTCTCAGCTGTTTAAATGAATAAGGATCATGAGTCTCCATCAGCTGTGTTAGACTCATTGTCAATGGTTCAGGACTCATATCCCGAGCTCCACTGTCATAGTCAGCACTCTCTGGCTTGCTAAAAGAAAGTGCCCCTAAATGAAAACAGAGATTTTAGTTTTAAACCAGATCTAAATAGTACAATTTAAACAGATCTAAGTAGTACATTTTATACAGAGGTATTATGGGCATGACATGGAATAAATTGTGCCGATATGACAAAAACTCAAAACTCAAACTCATCTATCGAAGTAGTATAATTTATAAGTACACACAATTTATAACAACAATAAAAAAAAAAGTCAAAGCTTTGTACTATTTTTTTTTGTTCTATAAAGTGATATCCAGTACCCGGTAAATAAAAATCAGGGGGGGATTTAATCAGATTGATAAGTTGATTATATAATAAAAAATTACGGTAAAAAAAAAGATATGTACAGTGAGTAGAACTTGTTTATATTTAATGTTGATAGAAATACCTTAATAAAGATCCTAATAATTAGTTCCAGAAAGTGTACAACACTTACCAAGACTATCACTGCTTAAAGTAGGCCAAGAAGTAAGTTTATTAGCGGAAATATTTCCAACCATGCAACTGGTATCTGACTCAATGCCAGTATCTTCTCCTGATAACACAGCAGGTGAGGATGATGACGCCATCTTGTTAAACACAACATGCTGTGTTTGCTGTATGGTTGATTCAAGCATAACTCTTGTGCGGCAGCGAAGAAAATCATCAAAAGATATTTTTGAGCTATCTGTTAAACCTAATTGTTGTCTCACTTCATCAACTGAATCAGCCATATTTAACATTTGACACATAAATGTTAAGTCTTCTCTGTAAAAAAAAATGATTTTTTAAATGTATTTATTTCATTTATACTTAAATGTAAATAAATTAACTGGGATTTTTAAAAAATGACAATTTTAATTCAAATTTTACTTCAAAACAAGCTTGGAATAAAAAAAAAAAACTATCAGTAATGTTTTTTATGCATTTCTAATAGTGTTGAAACTGCTATAAAATAATGAAAATAATCCTTTCTTGTTGTTGATGCCTATTTATGTATTTTGATAATATTAACAGTTAAACTTAAAATGAAATTTTTTTTATCTCATAATATTATGAAATTATGATGTACTAAATATTTTACATTAAAAACACTTTTACAGCATACATATCTGATGGAAGCATAAAATATTAAGAAAGTCATCACTTAGATGAAAGAATGTTAATAAAAAAAAGTTTACTAACCCATCCAAATAGCCATCTCCATCACCATCACAACTATTAAAAAGTCGACGTAAACGCTCTTCTTCACTTGCACTAGAAAGACTTGAAATTCTTGAATCTCCATTTTCACTTCCACTGCTGCTACTCCCTTTGTCTGCCATTTTATAAATATGCAGCAAAGCTCACACTTGAATATTAATATGCACAAAGTTTACAATGGGAGTACAGTATAGAGTCTATAATTCTAGATCTATTCTAATATTTATAATTAGGACTAGATCTACATTAATTCTTTCTTGACAAGGTCTTGAGTAGCACACAGCCATCATTATATTACAATCTAATCAAGATTGCAAGAATTGTCTTTAATAGTCTTTATCTAAATAAGACTATATATATATAAGATGCATTGTACGCATTGTCTAATTTTAGCTCAAGGTTCGCCTGCAAGATTTCAGCTAGCTCGGGAATATCCAAGTATACAGAAACCTTTTATTAGAATTATTGTAATTGGTCAGAAATGTTAACTATTGTATGTTAAGTTGTATTTTACTGGTCAGACTGGTCAGCTATGCAACAAAGAGATATTAGTCACATGGTTACGCCGAAAAGTCCAGGAAGATTCTAGATTGCCTCCAGTGGAAAGTGTTAAGATTAAGACGTGTATTATTTGAGTCTCGAGTTGAAATCCAAAGAAAGAAGACATCAAACAAAATAAATAAATGCTGGTTTAATAATAGACTAAGAAGCTTTGTAAACAGAAGGAAAACCTATATAGAAAATTTAAAGAAACCAAGGCAGAAAGAGTTTACAAAAAGTATATAAAAATTAAACACCTAACCCAAAAAGTAAGCAGACAGCTGCAGAGTGAATACATAAACAATGTAATATCTAAAGATAACAACAAAAACCCATGGTCATACATTAAGTCTAAGAAAATGGAAACAACAGGCATAGCGCCATTAAAAGATGAACATGACATAATACATAATGATAATGAAACTAAAGCAAACATCCTAAACAAATACTTTGCATCAGCATTCTCAGCCCCAGGAGACAAAGACATAATTCTTAATTTGAACCAAGTAGACAACATAGAAGATTTAGTAGTACAAGAAAATGGAATTAAAAAACTATTAGCCAACACCAAACCAAATAAAGCGTCTGGACCTGATGGTATTCCAGCTAGATTACTCAAAGAACTAAGCAATGAGCTAGCCCCAGTGTTCAAAATACTCTTTCAGGCATCGCTTAACCAGGGCAGAGTACCAAAGGACTGGAAAGAAGCTAATGTCACCCCCCTATTTAAAAAAGGAGAAAAATCTGATCCAGGAAACTACAGACCAGTATCACTTACCAGCATCACATGTAAAATACTAGAACACATAATATGTAGCAATATCATAAACCACTTAGACAAACATAATGTCCTCACCCCGTACCAACATGGCTTTAGGAAATATAGATCATGTGACACACAACTAATAGGACTAATTGATGATTTTTCAAAAGGTTTAGATAATAGTGAACAAATAGATGCTATCATACTAGATTTTTCCAAGGCTTTTGACAAAGTTCACCACCATAGTTTACTTAAAAAATTAAAATATTTCGGCATTAACGGTCCACTGCATCAGTGGATTAAAGATTTTCTGATAGGGGGAGAACAAACTGTAATAATAAATGGCTCTAAATCAACACCAATAACAGTAAACTCAGGTGTACCTCAAGGAACAGTCTTGGGTCCACTACTATTTTTAATTTACATAAATGATTTACCAAATTGCATTAGTTCAGGAACAAAAGTCAGATTATTTGCAGACGATTGCATAATATATAGAACAATAAAAACAAAACAAGACACAGATATTTTACAAAGAGAATTAGATGAATTACAGAAATGGGAATCAAATTGGAGCATGTCTTTCCACCCAGAAAAATGTCAGTTGTTAAGAGTAACAAAAAAACTAAAACAAATTAATTCCACTTATCTTATTCATGGCAAACCAGTAACACAGGCTAAAAACGCAAAATACCTAGGTGTTATAATAAATGAAAAACTGTCATGGAATCCACATATTGATGAAACTATTAAAAAAATCCAACAAAGCATTAGGGTTTATTAAAAGAAATTTTTATAAATCAAATAAGAACATAAAACTAAAATGTTATTTAACCTTGGTTAGGCCAATAATAGAATATGCATCCACCGTGTGGGACCCCTCAACTCAAGAAAACATTAAGAAACTGGAACAAACACAAAATAGAGCAGTGAGATTCATAACAAACGAATATTCACATTTGACTAGGGTAACACCATTAGTAAAATCACTAAATTTAGAAAGCCTTCAGGACAGAAGACTCCAAAGTAAAGTAGCACTTATACATAAAACACTGGACCATAATCTTCAAATACAAAAACAAAATTTAATAAAATACTCTGAAAGACACAAAAATAAAGGCACATTCCTCATCCCATATGCTAGGACAAATTTGTACAAATACTCCTTCTTCCCTAGTGCTATTAGAGCATGGAATGGGTTGCCTGAGCTAGCCAGAAAAACCAGTGACTTGGCAGAATTTAAGTCATTGGTTAATATGCATGACTAAATGCATGACGCGTAGGACGTAATCATCTTCTTTTTTGAAGTAACGTCTGTATTATATAAGATAGATAAGATATAATTTATTATATTGTGTAGATCATCTAACGAAGTAGAAATAAGTTAACCATTGTTATTTAATGACAGTTTACCATTGTAATTATAGTGAATAGCTGTTCCAAGTTTTTAATTAAAGTATTTGTATTTGACGAGGAGAAGTTTCTTCATTGAATATAATAATAATATACTTAGATCATCTTATTGACTAGCAACTTCTAGAAGATCATCTTATCAACTAGCAATTTCTAAAGAATCATCTTATCAACTGACGATTTCTAGATCCTAGGCAATCATGACCATTGGTTGTGCAGTTCAGATCAAGATAATCTTCAACGTGACATCCAGCACTCGATAAGATTGTGACATGTATCATCTTCATTTTTGAAGTAATGTCTGTATTTTATATATATATATCTAAATTTACTGTGTTGTCCATATCCATGAGCCATGAAGATTTACTTTAAAAGATTACTGAGACATTACATTGATCTGATTAAAATTTGTAAATGTTGATTACAAAGTAAAAAAAAAAACAACTGTCAAGTGACTGATTCAATGATTGCAACAGAAGGGAGTAACTTACTGACTTTCATCTGGCCTCATAACTCTACATCTCTATAATTAATATCATTATGAATGTTGACAATGTTGTGACATACACATGTCAGTAAACTAGATTCATGATTCAATTCATTTATTCCACAAACAGATTAACAGATGATGATCTAAATCTAGTAACATTCTAGTCCATGTAGTTATACTTTATAAACTATAGCCATACATGATAATCATCATGATACAACATGATAAACATGATAACAAGGGGTAAAACACACAGGATGATGAATGATGATACTATTTACAAGACCTAGGCCTGAGAAAAGGTTCACTAGTATATAAATATACTAACACTGGTACTGAGTAGTGTGTTGTGTAGACTAATCACAGTATCTAGACTAGAGTCAGTCTTCAGACTAGGCTAGATCTAGAAATAGTATAGTAGAATCTACTATAAACTTTTGTTAAATCTAGTCTAGTTTTTTAAGACATCATAAGATATAGTTCTTGACATAGGTCTATCAGTATTCTGTTATTAACACTTATTAAATCAATAGTGAATAGAATATTGAATATATAAATAAATAGATCTACTCATCTAGATCTATAGACTCTAGAATCAAAACCCTGAAATAGGCTGGAATAGATATAATAATCTATATAATTTATTTATATAATAATTATATAATTGTATATAGAGTGGATTATAGACCTACTAGACTTGACTAGATAGTAGATATACTAAGATTTAAGATAGATGTAGTAGATCTAGATCTATATTAGTATATATAGTGAGTAAGAGAGATAGATCTATAACTGAGACACACTTGACTTGATAAGTTGATTGACACAGGTAACAGCTTAGACTCAGACTCTGAGACTGGCTTAGAGTAAGTACTTAGACTTGTGGTTTAGTCTTAGCTCTCAAGACACTAAAAAAGTAGAATTACAATTTTAATATCAGAATAGCTAGATTAATTAAGAGTCTAGACTCGATCTATATGACTATATACTAAGTATATAGATCTAGGGATTTCTAGACTCTAGATCTACTCTGTTATACTCTCTATAGTCTATAGAAATTTAGTCAAGACGATCCTTGTTGTGGGGAAACCTCATAATGCCCTGATCTACATTTAGAATTCAATTAAAATGCTAAATCGGAAATGGAAAGAAACAAAAAAAAAATTTTAATGTTCGAATGACAAAAAAAAAAAAAAAACTGGAAAAGAAACATGAAAACGTGTAAGGAAAAACAGAAATTTTAGGCCACTACTGTTCAGTGGCGTCACTATGGCCCAGGTGCGTAACTAGGGATTTGGGGGCCCCTTGCATTTTGACATTCGACATATGACATGAGATAATGTACGCAAAAATAAATAAGCCCAAAATCAAATTGGTTCAGTATATGTATATCAGTAAACTTTACAAAAAAAAAAAAAAAAAAAGATAAATATTCTTAAAAACAACATGGTGGTCAGTTAAGGTATCTGGGCATCTAAACTATTACCATTTCGACTCTTTTAACCAATAATACCGTTGTATTATTAAAATCTCAATTGATATCGCTTCCACGTCGTGCATTCTGTGCAGCAAATAAAACTATAAAATCGTCTACATCGATACTTTCTAGTATATGTGACTTCACTGACATTAAAGCCATGATAAGCCTTTCTTGCGTCATTGTGCTCCTGAGATCTCTCACATGACGTAATGGAAGTGGCCTGAGTTAGCGGTACTCGGAAAAGGTTGCAAGGTAATTACCATATGAAGCCTGTTTTCTCAATATGTCTATTGGTGATTGTATCAATGGTTTGTTGATGAAAAGTGCTCGTGCATCAATGACATCATTGAAAAAGCGATTTGCCATTTATTTCATCATACAAACAGGAAAAGTAGCACAGTTTGTCATAAGCGTGTCTTCATCTAGGTGTCTTGGTTCAAGAAGAAACCCAAAGGTATCCAATTTCTTTCCAGCCTTTGGAACCTGCCCTTCATCTCCATATGAAATCTGTCCAGCACTTCTGTCGCAACACGTTTGAATTGCAGTTATATTGACAGTCCTACATTAGAACTCAACTTCAAATTAAGTCTTTTCTTTCTTCTGGTTGTTTGATTACAGGGAATCCATAGTATTCACTACCTATTCTTTTGCTTTTTCGATGGATTGGGTTTTTGTCACTTTCTCATCATTTTGCAGAAAGCATGAAAGGGTACTAATTTCTTCAGCAGCTTCCCGTATATGCAGTCAGACTTTTGTAGTTTCTTCTGAAATATATTACTTGGGCGCAGGAGCTTTGACCAGAATTCCAGATTGGCAAAAAAAATCTTAATTTTCCACTGCATCAAGAAGATTCAGCAGAGACATTACTCAACGAACGACAGATGAAAAGCAAAGTGAAATACGATGCATGTCGGAGCAGAAAGACAAACCTTATTTGTGTACAATTATTCAACAACAAAAATAATTCTTAAACCTAAAATAATTCATATACCACTGCCTCCGACAAACATATGGTATTAAATATATCTTAGTCTCTTAGTGGATATAGGTCCCAAATAGTCTCACATGTCCACCTAAGTACGCGGACATCACATAGTTCTATCATGGTGACCCCACAGACATGCACAACACATTTTCTGACCTCATGTACAACTGCTTCACTCTCCACTTATGTACATATCCCACATTTCTCCACTAAGAGATTCTCCACTTATGTACCACGCCCACTGGTCTCCGACTGATGTACAGTCACCTAGCAGTCCACATTTCCCACACACCCTCTTCTCTCACACTCAACATTTATGAGCATCAAGCAGCCCACTTATGTACACTTCCCACACCTCCCAAACTCACTTATGTATCCAACACCTAACTTATGTACACCTCCTCCCTCACCTAGCTGTCCACATGCTTGTTAGACTTGAAACTGTTATTCCCATATGTGGCATGGGTGGGTTATGTCAGTTGCAGATAGGCCTGCTTCTTCTCTCAGCTTTTTGTTGATCCGGCACTCTTTCGCCCTGGCCACTCTTTTTGCTTCAAGCGATCGAGAGCTAGTGCTTCCCAGCCGTGGATGTCAATATTGCATTCCGTGAAGGAGCCCTTGAGAATGTGTCTGTAGCGCTTGTATTGGCCTCCTTGGGATCGCTTTCCTGCACACAACTCTCCGTACAGAAGTCGCTTGGGAAGGTGATTGTCTGGCATACGAACTGCGTGTCCCGCCCATCGAAGTTGGGACCTTTTTACAATAGCATTGATACTGTGCATGTTGGACAGCTTTAAAATTTCTGTGTCTGCTATGTGGTCAGACCAATGCACCTTATGGATACTCCTTAAACAGAGTAGATGGAAGGAGTTTACCCTTTTGGTGTGGTGGGAGTATAGGGTCCAGGACTTTGACGCATATAGGAGTGACGGGAAAACTACAGTACTGTAGACTTTCAGTTTTGTGGATATGCTGAGTCATCTCTGTTGCCACACTTGTTCTTGAAGTCTGCCAAAAGCAGCACTGGCACGAACAATACGGAAGTCGACCTCATCATCTAGGTTGGCGTTTGCTGATATGGTGCTTCCAAGATAGACCAAACTAATAATGATTAGGGGTGCACCAGATAGTACTTTTTATATTCGGCCGGAGCTGGTTATGACAGGATACTAAAATTTGATATTCGGCCGGAGCTGAATACCTAAGTGTCTTGTAAATAGCTTGTGTTGCTGAACATTTTACGAAACTGTTAAATAACATACCTATATTGGTTGGTATTAATTTTTTTCCTTTTATATACCTTATTGTTTTAAACTCTGTTACAACAGTATTTATGAACACATAGGCCTATCACAAATTAAGATGCCACCAACTGTAAAGGATGTGTGTGGGAGGGTCAATATAAAATATGTTAGTATATATTTAACTAGTAACTAATGTAAATCTCTCATAAGTAAAGTGCAATCTGCCTTGTATGGTGGTTGGATGTATGTGTTCATAAATTTCAGACCAACAACCTGGTCAGATATACATAGTGAGCCTACACATGTAGTCCTAGTGTAGTGTGTATAGTTGCTTACGTAAACCATCACTCATTGTTTTTTTCCTTGGGCACTTAAAATTTAAAGATAGCCGTGGTCAAGTCTTTTACCCTAATATAGATTTTTTTTCTACAAAATAATTAGTTACTGGCTTACTGGGCTATGAAATCTCGCGGTTTGTGTTCTGTGTAGCTAAAGGTCACTCGTTTAGGTGTGTGATCTTTAGTCCAGCTTACTAATTGAGATTTATATTCAAACTAGCAAAATACCCGCGCTTTGCAGCGGGAAGATTATTGCATTAACATTTCAAATTTGCTTCAATTAATAGGCCTACATGTAACAACAAAACATTCTCATTTGTGCCAGGAATGTTACCGAAGGGAATGTAGCGCATGTATTTTTGGAATAACCGGAACAACGCAGTTTTTGTGTGGCTTTTTGCAATGTTAGTCCGATAAGTAAAAATAATGTGTCATATGTACTGCCTTAAATATTTCATTACTAAGAAGAAAAGTAAACCTTTTGAAATAGAGAAGAAACATACATGTACCAATACACAGTTATTTGTTGAAGATCTCTTTGTACACCACGTTGTCAGTTCGGCCCTCCGGCTGCAGTATGACCAATCCCTGCGCCGAGCTTACTCTTGAGCATGCGACGTACAGTTGCCCATGTGAGAAGCAGTCCTGTCTCAAGTCAATGCCAACCTTTTGTAGTGTCTGTCCCTGAGACTTGTTGATTGTCATGGCGAAGCAGAGCCTTACTGGGAATTGGAGGCGTTTGA
This sequence comes from Biomphalaria sudanica, assembly GCA_036873155.1. Classification (NCBI taxonomy): domain Eukaryota; kingdom Metazoa; phylum Mollusca; class Gastropoda; family Planorbidae; genus Biomphalaria; species Biomphalaria sudanica. Next base: position 4,519,215 of record JAZGLO010006670.1, read on the forward strand.
ATTGAAATGGGGGGTCAGAGGGGATGACGGGGATGCGAGGAATCAAAACTGTCTCTCCTGAGCCACTGCCAGTGAAAATAGTTGCCTCAATAAGGTTCTTCTGCAGAGACGTGACTTGAAGTCTGGTGCCGTTGCACAGTTTAGGTGGCTGCAAGTTCCTCAGCAACATTATCGGTGCCCCAACCTTCAAAATGAGACGATGCTCAGGAGTGCCTGGAGGATTCAGAGAGTTGAGAAACTCTACCGGATAGTGCACCGCGTCTTCCATTTCCACAACTGAATCCACAGACTGGTATGTTTTAGATTGTGAGGGGAGTTCTTGGAGTAAAACGTGGTTTATGGCCGTGGTCATGTCGTTTCGTGGTGTTAGGATAGCTCTCTCCCTCAACCATGACACGTCTATATGCTGGAGAGTTCTTAGATTGGGATAAACATTGTAACGAAGGTTTTGCAAGGTCTTAACCAGGAGACAGAGAATTGAGGGAATTGCTATTTTAGAATTTTCTTGACTGAAGCTGCCATCACCAATACTCATCAGAAGATCAGAGAACTCTCCGGCTCTTGTGTCGCCATTCAGATGAACCCTCATGTTTATTCTTAAAGTGACGACAATGATTTGACGCCACAGGTACGAAGACTTCAGACAGGCTTTCACTTCGTCGGCGCGTGTTCCTCTGGGCACGACTGGTAGGGTTTGCCGAAAGTCTCCAGCCAGCAACACTGTCAAGCCTCCCATACGTGTGGTGGTGTTTCGGATGTCTTGCAGGGTCCTGTCCAAAGCCTCGACACCCCCTCTGTGTGCCATGGTGGACTCATCCCGGACAATCAGCTTGCACTGTCTTAGCACTTCAGCCATGTTGCTCTGCTTTGATATGTTGCACGTGGAGGGCAAATCAGTGGTGTGGCTGAGGTTGAGAGGTAGCTTGAAAGCTGAATGAGCAGTTCTCCCACCCTGAAGAAGAGTTGCTGCAATGCCAGAAGAAGCCACAGCTACAGCAATGTCACCTTCCGCTAGGACTTTCGCAAGCAGAAGGTTTATGAGGAATGTCTTGCCAGTTCCTCCTGGAGCATCAAGAAAAAACACCGTGCCAGTGCCCGAGACAACGCTCCTCATGACTTGCTCGTAAACTCTCTTTTGATCACCATTTAGCAAAGGCTCGTTGTTTGAGACTACATTGGCCAACTCCGAGGTGTCGTAAGAGGTTTCCCTCAAGTACTCGGGATTCGACGTAACCTCTGCCAGTTCTCTCGAAGGTGAAGGCAGCCCGTAATGATCGACAGAGAGACCTCCGATAGCAATGACGTAGTTCTCAAGCAACTGAAGACACTTGTTGTAGATCATAGGCAACCACTGTTGGACTTCTGTACCTCCATGATCTCTTTCAGTCTGTCTCCTAACATCTTCTGCCATGCTGTCTCTATGTTTTTCCCAGAGATTTAAGGGGTTCTCCATTTGGCAGAAGACCAGCATTACAGCGAACAGTTCACGGATCTTTTGAGGTGAGCGAGACAGAGCAGCTTCCTGGAGAGTCTCGTCCCAGTTGACATCGTCCTGTAACAAACCAAGTGCCCTGCATGCCGACTTGTAGGTTGGATGGACAACACCGTCAACTGTTCTGAGAGATTCGAAAGAGGTGGGACCTATGATTTTGTAGAGCAGCAATCGAAGGTGGTAACATTCAGAGTTGTTTGGGTGCACAGTGTAGACCCTTCCAAGCACATTATCTTTCTTCACCCCCGAATGTCCTGGCACAGCTTTCCCCTGCTTCCTCCGACGAAACATGTTTCTTGTCCACACATAATAAGATGGAACTTCGTGATAATAAAGCTCCTTTGCAAAGTCATCATGGTTGCAAAGATCAAAGAAGGCTAACAGAGTCGTCTGTGGTGGATTGTGTACTTTTTCTGCAACATTGCCCTCTGTGAAATAAATTCTCTGTCCGTTCTCGAGATGCACTGCAAGATGAACGACCGGAGGGTAGCGTTCGTGAATGGGAAAGCAGAAAATGCGCCACGCTGCTTCAGAGCTGCTGATGTAACGACCAGCTTCGTCCACACCTTGAACCTGTCCCGTTGTTGAGCCCATACAACACAATGTCCCTTCGGACATCAGCAGTGAGTCTGATGTGGCCGTGCAATGTGTAGCACAGAGCGGACGTTGTCGACCGTTACGCGTACGATTGGGAAACGAAACCTGCTGCACTTTTGTAAGTAAGCTGTAAGGAATGCGCCTGCTAAATTTCACCCTTGTACCTACACGGGAAGTTGCAGAATTAGTGATGAGTCAGTGAGTCAGGGCTTTGCCTTTTATTAGTATAGATAACTCAACACACTTGAAAAGAAGTGGCCTCTAGTCCAGCCACGTGATTCAGATTTTTCTCCAAATAAGCAAACTCTTTGTCCAGTTACCCGTGTAGATGGTGGCTTGAAGTCCACCCCCCCCCTAATTAAGATTTACTACTAAGTAAACAAACCTAGTTCCCTCGTGTGACCTCTAGAGAGTGCTTATGTCCATTGTATCTGACTTGTGGTCACCTGTCAATCAATGAAATCAATGTGATGGACTAAACAAATAAAAGGGAGTGGGAGATGTTCATCTATACCTCTGGAAATATACCTGGTTACTTTATTAGAGGTGTGGCTCTTGTAGTCCAGCCCCCTTAATAAAGATTTTCTACCAAGTAAACAAACTCAGTTCCCTCGAAAGGTGTGACCTCTAGAGAGTGTCAATACCCTGACATTAAACCTACGTCCATCGTATTTAACTTGTGGTCACCTATCTATAAATAAACTCAATGTGATGGACTAAACTAATAAAAGGGGGTGGGAGTTGTTCATCTCTACCTTTGGAGATATACCCGCACAGCTAGACAGACGTCTGGTCAGCATGACGTAATCAAGGAATGTAACATTTTAACATGTTAACTAACGTACTCAAAGGTCAAGACAAATAGAAAAAAATGTGCCAACCATTGCTGCTCTGTATATAAAGTGCAATTATGATGTAAAGTTTCATTTCTATTTATATTAACAGGCCTTATCTTTATAATAAACGATGTAGGTGCATAATCATAAAGGCTCTATTTTTAAGTACATTATTTTGTTTTAATATAAACATTAAAACACTCTACAACAAACATTAATGGAACAAGGTGCACTTTATGCATATTAAATACATGTACTTTTTTACTACCTGTTTTACTATCCGGTAGTGATATTCCGCTGGAGCCGAATATTGCCAAATAGTGAAAAAATGTCGAATATTCGGCAGAAGCCGCAGCGACTATCCGGTGCACCCCTCATAATCAAAATCAGCATTAGTCTACTATAACATTGAACACATCTAAAATGCATCATTGTTTAGCTACCAACCTTTACTGCTCTCTCCATCCACACTTTGCCCTTGATCTGATTCTTCATATTCATCTTCCTCTCTATCAGGGGAAATACATTGATAAAATATGATTTTAAATTTAGATGTAAGTGTAGTGGATGATTACAAATACTTTACAAACAAGACATTTTAAAAAATGCAAATATTGTCTGAATTTATTTATATAATAGCTATTTTAATTTTAATAATAAAGGTATTTTCAGATGATAAGAAAAATATTTACAAAAAGTAATGTTCTTTGAAAGTTTAGAACATGTTGTGCCAATAATGAATAAAAATATGAAATACTATCATCAATCATAATATTTATTATAGTCGACAACTGTGCTTCACTACATTGAAATAGTTTGTACATGTTGATTTGTTTTTAAACCAGAGCACTGTTGTTGTTTTTTTGGTATCCTTCAAAGAATTCCCCCACACACACACATTTTTGTCTCATGAATTCTAGTAGCCCTTATTTTCATTGTTCCTCCCATGAAACAAGCTTCTAGGGACAGCCATTATTACTAATTAGTTAACCGGTCCTAAATAATAATAATAATCTTTATTATCTGTATGGAAATTTGTCTTACAATTTGTGCATTACACCAAACAAAAAACATAATAACTATAAGAAACCAAAGTGTACATTCACACCAGACTAACTTGTGACAAAGTTTATACCAGATTGTTCTTATTTAATGATTTGATTGCCAGGGGAACAAAAGAGTGTTTGTGTCTGTTTGTCTTTGCCATCGGTGTCTTGTATCTCTTTTGTGATGGTAAAATCACAAAATCCTGACACAAAGGGTGATTCTTTATTTCGAGGATCTTGTTAGCTTTTTTATAGATGTTTGTCTCAAACAACTGCCCAAATGGGGTTTGTTTTTTGCCACTGATTTTACCAGCAGCATTTAGGATTCTATAAAGTTTATTTTTATTTTTAATGCTCAGATTGCCATACCAGGCAGTGATATTGAAACTTAAAATATTGCAGATGTGAGCGTGATAAAACATAGCCAAGGCCTTTTCGCTAACATTAAACGAGGACAGTTTTATTAGTAATCATAATCCTTGCTGAGTTTTTTGCTGATATAATCAGTATTTGTAGTAAAATTTAGTTTATTGTCTAGGATAGTACCAAGGTATTTAAAGGTTTGCACAATTTCAATATTCTCTCCAGCTACAGAAACAATATCATTTTCCTTCTTGTCCCTACGAAAATCGATTATCATTTCTTTGGGTTTTTTTACATTTCATAATAAAAAATTATCTTTACAGTATTTTTCAATGTGTTCTATTTCTTTGAAATACTCATTTACGTCTGAGCTCTCTGAGAGCAGGGTAAGAAGAGCTGCATCATCAGCGAATTTTGTGAAGGAGCAAAAAGGACTATCGGATTGAAAATCATTGGTGTTCAAAATGAACCACAAAGGCGATGTCACAGCCCCCTGGGGCGCCCCTGTGTTAACTATGCGTTCATTTGATATAACATTGTTTACCCTAACCTTCTGAGATCTCTGGGTCAAAAAATCATTAGCTCATAGAATTATGTATGAACTAATCTTCAACGCTTTCATCTTTTAAATGAGTAAATGAAGTTGTATAGTGTTAAAAGCTGATGAGAAATCAATAAAGAACAATCTTACATAAGTGTTCGGTAAGTCCAGATGTTTGTAGACGCAATTTAAAATATTTAGGATGGCATCGTCTACGCCTTTACCCTTTTGGTAAGCAAATTGTAAAGGGTCTAACTTATTACAAAGATCATTCAGAAGAAACATTTCAACCAATTTTTCGAAACATTTAGACACAATGGAAGTAAGTGAAACAGATCTAAAGTTATTCATTTCCTTTGGTTTGGAAACCTTTGGCACAGGTACAATTATGGACGACTTTCACACAGGTTATCTCATGGTTTAGTAATGAAGTAGAAAAAATATCTTGGAAAGGTTCAGCTAGTTGTTCAGCACATTCTTTTAAGATTCGCCCTTTTATTCCATCAGGCCCACCAGCTTTCATTGGGTTGACGTAATCGCTAATTTTAAACAGTTGTTAACATTGACATCTTCAAGGGCAGTGAGTCTTAGATAATTAAAATCTTTTGTGTCGAAAAGACAATAGAAATCATTTAACTCGTTGGCTGATGTTTTTTCGTCTCTTGTAGCAAGATTACTTTTACTTTTGACCTGTGCTCCTGCCTGTCTCATGTCTTAATCGAGTCTTCCAGCGTGGTGCGGTAGTTTCTCCTCTCTTCCTCAAGAACGACGTTGAGATTTCGTTGTGCTATTTTCATTGTCTGTCCACCGCCACTCATATTTGCTTTTCTTTTTGATTATTTCCCGTTTTATTTTTGCAGTGACCCATGGTTTATTGTTGGGGTATATCTTGATGCTCTTAGTACTGACACACGTTTTCACAGAATTTGATGTAATTTGTCACTACGTCGACCCATTCTTCCAGATTTGAAGTGGTCTCTTTAAACAAATTATAGTCAGTGCAGTCTAGACATCCCTGTAGTTTGAGAATATTGTCTTGAGTCCATTCTTGTACGTTTTTTTTGAATGATTTTTCCTTCTTTAAGTTTCGAGCGGTAATTAGGCAGCAGTTGTATTGTTTTGTGGTCCGATGATCCTAGTGGTGGTTTTTCACGAGATGTGAATGCTCCTTTGATGTTACAGTAACATAAGTCGAGAATTCTGTTCTCTCTTGTCGGACTTGAGATGTGTTGATAGAATGTGGGTATGCCAACCTTCAAGGTGCATTTATTAAAATTACCCAGTATGACTACTGGTGAGTCCGGTGACCTTGTCTGAAACTCATGCACTACGTCAGCGATGATTGTAGCTGCAACTTCCGTCTTGGCTGTAGTAGGAACATAAACCAGGACTATGTAAATAACACCAATGTCTCGTGGCAAATAAAAAGGTCTCAATGAGAGCGCCAATAGTTCTAGATCCGGACAGCACATTCTCTTTGAGGTTGATGTACACACATAGACCCCCACCTTTCTTCTTCTTAGACTCACTGTCAGATCTCACGCAAGAGAAACCATTGTGATGTGCTTGTTCAGACTGTCTTGAGGTCAACTAACGATGACTGTTGAATTTCATCCAATTACTCTGCAAGCGTTTGAGTTTTATTGTTCGGGTGTCTTCAGTGAAGTTGCTCAGTAAACAGAATAAAAAATACATCGATTTAACTAGTGAAGAGATGTGGTCAACACTGATGAACAATGTAACAGATGTTTATTTCAAGAAAAGGCCGCAGTAAAAGTCTCTGTCAAAATAAACACGTCTTTACCCTAGAGAATTCTATCGCTAACTGATTTTCCGGTCTCTAACCCAACATATCCAAACGTCACTAGTCCCGTTCAATATACGTCTTCTATGGTGCGTCGCTAAATAACTAATACTCTAAATAAGGTGTCTAACAGATTCCTCCCCCCCTTGAAAAAAAATATGTCAATATTTTTCTACTACTGTCAAGTCTTACAAGGGCATTTGCAATTCATGGGGAAGACAACAAACAGAAAAAAGAGTTATATTTTTATGTTATTTATAGCCTAATAGTTCTTATTGTCCATCGACAACATCAAATAGTTTTCAAGTGAAATGCTTGAATGAACACGATCTCCATATAGATCTCAACACTCATGTATTACCCCCCCATTACCCCCCACTCCCAGTTGTTGTTTTTGTACGATGATTGATTTTGTTTTGCTGATCTAATAATAAAAGTATTTTAATTAACTTTTTAGCTCATGAATCGTGTGAAGACACAAGATCAGAACAAGGAGTTTACTGGTACATTTAGGTCTTTTTTTTTTTACATTTTATGTTTGCCATCTAGAAAAAAAAAACTATTTGGTTCAGTGCAGTGGATGTAGAGGTTATTAGAAATTTTTCAGTGCAAAACATTTAATAAAGGAATTCTTTCACATTGTCAGTGGTCTATGTTGCCAGGATTTCTCTCCGAGTCTGAAACATCGTTAGTAAGGTTTGCGAGAAGTACCAGAAGACTCGTGATGATCACAAGCTGACCTTCATCGTGTCACACCCACATGGCTTCTCCAAGCAGGTCAGCATAGGTCAGTGGGTGGAGAAACGACAAGATGGTCAAAGCGCATATCACTTTCAGTTCTCCTAAACGACGTGCACATGTCCAGGGAGCAGTGGCGCCCCAATCAATATTTACAGTACTGGCTGGGGGGAACATAATCACTCAGGCGCTTGTGATAATGAGGATGGTCTCAATTTCTGTGGCTTTGGATATTTAGCTTAAAGATTGTGTTAAGGTGGGCTTTTTCTGTTCTTGTGTTAAGGTAGGCTTTTTCTGGTCTAGATAATGTGTTATCTCTTCCCCTCTACTCCCAACAGACAAAACAAAGCCGTGTGTTGTCATCGACTATAAATAATGGTGCGAAATTTTAACTTGATCCAAATATGGGAGGAAAAACGTCATAAAACGTAATAAGGGGAATGAATCCATGTATACATTTAGTAGCATTTATTCCCCTTATTTCAATAGTAAATAAAATAAGTAATTATCAATAATTTATTAAATTTGTATTTAATTTGTATTTATTGATTCATATTTTGTCAGGTACTAGGAATAATCGTGCAAACTTTCAACTAGTAGGTATCGATACTTTCAGATAGAACATCAGAATTAAATTATGTCAAAGATAAATGACAGAGAAAAATGGAGAAAGAAGGTTGACAGATCTTGCGTGGTGCCACAGCGGTCCAGCAGACCAAAGGATAGGTGAAAGTGAATGTGAAATTAAATGCGAACCTGGCCTATCTGATGTCTTATGGCCTATCTAATGTATATCTAATTGATCTAATTGTTTTTAATGGGTCAATCTCTTATTCAAATCCTCAAAAAAAAAAAAAGAAAAAAAATTCCGTAGTGAAATAGTACTGCAGTTCACGCGATAATATGAAAACCCAGTTATTAATTGTTGTTTTAAATAATGTCCAACTTATATGCATACTAAATAGATTTTTTCTCTTTAAAAAAACAAACATTATTTTTGGGTTAATGTAGTTATTAGTAGGACAGAACTTACATAACGTAGCAATACAAATGTAAAAAAGATTTTTAACAAAAAGTCTAAAACCATTTGCATAAATGTGTTAAAAATATGGTAAATTGTCATTTCCCCTACTAAAGAGCCTCCCGTGTTTATTAGTATTAATATTAAATAGTTGTAAAATGGTGTATATTTATGAAAAAACTGCTTGCATTAGTGATTTCAAAAATTAGATTTTTCGCTTTTAGAAAAGAAAAAAGTTGCTGTTGCATCAGAATTTTGAATGGATTAAATAAAATATTATGATGTCGGATTTTCGCTTTTTTCTAGTTTACGAGATATAAACGGGATGGACGGACGGACAGAATTTCACACAAAAATAATAGCGTCTTTTCCCCTTTCGGGGGCCGCAAAAAACTAGAGGTCATGCCTTTTGTTGGTGTCAGTCATGGTTGGGCCATGAAAAGAATTATATATATAGAAGATACTTTTAAAAAGCATAGCTAATCTTAGGGAGATAACTCCACATTTACAGTCATACTGTCAGAATAATTCCCCTTGTTATATCAAACAAAATTAATTACCACCATTTGATTAAATATTTGGTCAATTTTTTTATTGATTCATATGTTGTATCAGACAGAGCGACTTGACAAGAGTTTGTAACAATAACTTCGTTTATAGTATTCAATAAGCCTGACAGTTATTTTCTTGTTTTCTTTCTTCTTTTGTTGGATGTTGGTGCTAATTGATGCCTGATCATCTGGCTTTAGATTTATCAACATCTGATAGAGGGCTTAAGATTCCTGCTGATAAAGTTACTTATGTACCAATGTTTTACATAGTAACTGTGAGCAGGTCAAGCAGGCGCGAGTGGGAGAGACCTTTTCTCTTCTGCTCAACATTAAAATTTACCAACAGTAGGCAGATGTTAGCGCTACTGGGTGGGCTCAATCTGTGCACCTCGGTATGGTGACCAAGGGGCTAGAGTCGCCTAAGTAACCAGACAACTAGCTACAACTAACCTAAACTAAAGGAAAGCAAGATAACGAAACTTTAGTTAGGATAAATAAACAAACGAAACTTTATTTACATATGCAAAAACAAATCAATAATAAAATATAATATATACACTAACTTGACTAACCACCACTACTGAAGCCATCAACTAACTAAAACCCTCTAAATCTACACCACTACAAACACTAACAAACTAACCAACTATCTAACACAAACTGATCAACCCAACTATCTAACTAAATCACTACAACTACTACACTAGTCTAGACCTAGATCTACACTAACAAACTACAATAAACTAGTCTAGATCTACAATATTCTACTACTACAACCAACTCATAACTAAAACTAAAACAAGAACACCTTAGTTAGTACCTTACTATAGTATTAGTAGATCTATTCACTAAGAACAGAAACAGACTATAACTAAGTTTACTAATAGAACTCTAAGGCAACACTACACTAGTATCTACAGAAACAAAATAAATCTACAACAGCAGCTTAGAACAGTTATAATCAACAGTTAAAACAGCAGTTACTTTCAGCAGCTAAAAGCAGTAACACAGCAGTAACAATAGCAAACTTACAGACCGTCCCAGGTACAGGAATAAAAATAAGTACACGACAGACCACAAAGATCTTCGGCTGTCACACAGACATACTATACTGACCACTGGTCAACTGTACACTGAACTGTTTTTAAAACAGCGTGGCACACTTTTTATACACCCCACCCTAATTTACACAAAAAGGGAAGTACAAATAATAAATTTGGCACTAGCCTATAAAAAATAGAATACACAAAAATATAGCTCAGGGAGCGCAAGCTCACATAACCTTTGAAGTTTATGACCAAAATTTGTTTAGATTTGTTAACATCAGATGTTTTAAAGGACAGGAAGTCTGGAATAAAAGCTTTCTATCTTTCACGTGTTCTTATTGATTATAACGCTTGCTGTTATTGTTTTTTTGTTTAGCTTTAATTCATAGGCGGCTTAGGGAGGGGGTCTTTACCTTGAAGATGACCACAAAAGTTTTTTTTGTATATTTATGTCTAACTGAGATGATTATATTGCGATGTTCTCTCTCCCCCAGTGTGTAATTTTTAACTCATCCTTGGAGCCGTGATTGACCATTGGTTAGTTTGAGATTTGCACCTACGTATTTTGAGATACCAGGCCGTGTGGCCGGAACTGAATGTGCGTGCTTGAGGTGTGTTCATTTGTACAATAAATAATGCATTAACTTATTATCAGGTGATTAGTTCATATTTTTAATATTATGCATTTGTATTTAGTATCAAATATTGCTATTGTTCAATGATCGTTGACCTCTTATTTACAGTTCGGTTATTACGTAACATGTTTTGCTGTTGTTCTTTAATTAATACATATCATCCCCTATCTACTTGGGGGAGCTACCACCTTCTACCAAGCGCGTCCCCAGGTGGCGGATAGGGGAAAGACCCTTAGATATAAGGGCTAGCTGTGAATAGCAAATAAACAGCCGCGGACCAACTGGTTTGCAGTCATGGAGGATGAGGTGAAGTATTCCAGTGGTTAGAATATTTACTAAAAACATCTCAGAAATCCAGGGAAATGATTGCAAAAAGCGAGTATAGGGCGCTCTAACCCTTAACCCGGGTAGATGAAACTCGTTAGCTAGGGATAGCAGTTCATCTAGGAGAGAAAACTCCGAAAATAAACACCTGCTGCCTTGCAGATGATCTTGGATGATCAAAGGCTATGGGAGCACACCCAGAAAGAAAAGCAGGCTGAAGTCGGAGTCAATGGGCCTCCTGGCGCAAAACATATTGACACGCAACCTCATCTATGTTGGAGTTCAGTAACGATTCTAATAGATGTGGCGTCCTGCCTGTGGAATCCCGCCGCGCAGGTAGGGGGCCGGGCTCTCCGCCTCGAAGGAGCCCACACAAGCGAGCTGGTGGTTCTTCTATCTCTGCCTGTGGAGCCAGGAGCAGGGACAAGAAAGTAAATACTACTGGCCAACACTCCAAGACCAAAAGTTTAAAAATCCTACAATGGAACGCAGAGGGCATCCAAAAGAAAAAAAAAGCTCTAAAAATATTTCTGCATGAGAAAGAAATAGATGTAGCTTGCATCCAAGAAACTCATTTGAACAGTAATCTTCGTTTCTCCATTAGAGGCTACACCTGCATCAGACAAGATAGAGAAATCAGACCCAAAGGAGGAATCCTCACCCTCATTAAAAATGACATCCCTACCACAGACATAACTATGCCCAGCTCCTCAGAATCAGAAATAATGGGAACTAAGCTCATTCTTCCGGATGGAAATATTAATCTTTTTAACTGCTACTTCCCACCAGACAAGGAAATAGAGATTGATCACATACAAATACCTGACCAAGAAGACTGTCTTATCTTAGGAGATATGAACAGTCACTCTCAGAGCTGGGGATACCCAGACCTAAATGCCAGGGGAGAAGAAATTGAAGAATGGCAAGCAGAGAACAGACTTATCCTACTTAACAAACCTGAGGATAAACCAACATTTTTCTCAAGAGCCTGGCTAACATCAACCACTCCAGATCTAGCCTTTGCAACTGACAACTTATCCAAAAAGTGCACCAGAGAAGTTGCAGACCAGCTAGCCACCAGTGACCACAGACCCATATTGATCAGTATGGATAGCTCCTTCAAAATACCAGAAAACTCCACCATCCCCAGATGGAACTACAAAAAAGCCAACTGGCACCTATTCTCAAAGCTCACAGACCTATACACAACTTCAATAAACTGCAAATCAAATCAGGTTAATAAGTCATACTCAGCTTTCTCCAAAGCAATCCTCCTAGCAGCTAAGGAATCAATTCCTAGAGGAGCAAGAAAAGATTATATTCCCAACTGGTCTGATCACCTTCAACAACTCCACAATGCCACCATTGAAGCCAGAAACACAGTAGAAAATAACCCTTGTACAGAAAATAACATAAATCTAAAAGCAGCTAACGCAGTTTTCAGGAAAAATTACCTTTCCGCCATGAGAAAAAGTTGGCATGAAAAAACAGAACGGCTAAACGTAGATAGAGACGGCCACAAACTCTGGCGTATAGCCAAATGTCTCAACCAGGAAGAAAACAGAACAACTCCTATAGTAATAGAAAAGGACAACAAACCCCTGAAAGGCCAAGAAGCAGCAAATGAATTCATTAAGTTTTTCCAAAGCGTAGGAAAAATACAAATCAGTGAAATTAGAAATAAAGATGTAAACTCAGAAATCCAAGATAGAATTAAAGAAAACAATCCAGCTTACTCCTTGGGAATGACCACTAATCTTAAAATGAAGGAACCTGATGAATCCCTAAAAGTCCTCAAACCAAAACAAGCCCCGGGCCCAGACAAAATAGCTAATGACATGCTTCTTCATTTGGGTCCTCAAGCCAAAAGAAAACTGCTACAAATATTCAATGCTAGCTGGAAATCTGGCAGAATTCCAAACATCTGGAAAAAAGCCATTATGATCCCTTAACTAAAGCACGGCAAACCAAGAAACAAACTGGATAGCTACCGCCCCATCAGCCTCACTAGCTGTTCCTGCAAATTGATGGAAAGAGTGATAAATAGAAGGCTGACATGGATCCTTGAGTCAAATAACCTACTCACTGAAGCCCAGGCTGGCTTTAGAAAAGGTAGATCAACAGAAGATCAAATCGCCTTTATCACACAAGAAATAGAAGATGGCTTTCAAGAAAAGAAACCAACAACAATTGTGTGGGTTGACTTAGAAAAAGCATTTGACAAAGTCTGGGAACAAGGTCTCTTGCTCAAACTAATCCAGCATCACATATCCCACAGAATTTATAACTGGATAAAGGAATATCTAAATAATAGAAAAGCCTTTGTTTGCATGCAAGGACAAAGAAGCCACACAGTGGGTATTAAAAATGGTGTTCCCCAAGGAGGAGTCCTATCCCCAACACTTTTCTTAATATTCATAAACGATCTAAATCAAAACCTACCTAGAAAAGTTAAAAGCAGCATGTATGCAGATGACCTTGCCTTAATTAGCACAGAAGAATATGTAGGAACATCGAAATTTCGATTACAAGATGCTCTCGATATACTAAATAATTGGTCCAAAGACTGGGGCATGTCCATTAACACAAAAAAAGACCACCTATACCATATTCTCACTGTCAACAAAACAGCAAACAAAAAAATTAAAATAGATAAGGAAGCTTTAGAAAAAAATGACAGCCCTACATACCTTGGAGTCACATATGACCCGAGACTAACCTGGAAAAGCCAAATAGATAAAACACAGAGTAAAGGCATCCAGAGACTATCCCTCTTGAAAAAATTAGCTGGCACAGATTGGGGAGCAAATCACAACATCCTGAAAAAGACCTATACCAGTTACGTGAGACCTGTACTAGAATATGGTGCCACAGCATGGGGCTCAGCAGCCCAAACCAACCTAAGAAAAATAGACAAGGTTCAAAATATTGGTCTAAGGATAATGACAGGAGCAATCAAAACAACACCCATAAGAGCTATGGAGGAAACCGCTGCCCTGATCTCTCTGGATGAAAGAAGAGAAATAAAAATCCTTTCCCAATTCACTAAATTGGAAACCATGGAGAGGCACCCACTCAGAACAAAAATCCTCAAAACTGGCACCAAAAAACGTCTCGAAAGGACTAATTTTTATACAGGAATCTCTAAACCTAAAAAAGAAACACCAACTTGAAAATATTACCCTGGAATCCTCGATACACTATAATGAATCCCCACCCTGGGACGAAAGCCCTCTTCCTACTATAAGGGACCATATTGAAAGCATTAAAAGAAAATCTGATTACAGACCAACAGAGCTCAAGAAAATAGTGAACTGTTTTCTACATAATAATTATCCTAGCAATCAGTGGATCAGAGTTTACACGGATGGCTCAACCCACAAAGCCACCACAAATGGAGGAGCTGGAATACTTATCGAATGGCCAGATGGAGGAAAACTAGAAAAATCCATTGCAACTGGAGAGCTCTCTGACAGTCACAGAGCAGAAAGGGAAGCACTAGCACTAGCTGCTACCATCCTAGCAAATCATCCAAGTTCCCCACACAGTCAGATTGTCTTACTAACCGATGCAAAAACAACCCTCCAAAGCCTGCAAATCTCTGATTCCTCATATATTAATAACCTCAAAACAGCACTTACAAAGCTCAACAACAATAGCAAAAAAAACTGTAATTCAATGGATCCCAGCTCATATAGAACTAGAAGGAAATGAGAAGGCTGACTCACTCGCCAAGAGTGGGAGAATTAACACACTAATAAACTCTGCACTCTATCCAGAAGAATTGAAGGAATTAATAGTAAATAAAATAAATGAGAAATGGACGAGCTCTCATCCAAATCACAAGAAAGATGACGCTTACTATAAGCTATCCCGACAAGACCAACGTCTAATCTTTCGACTCAGGACCGGACACAACAGAATGCGACAACACATGTACCGGAAACTCAAAATTGGAACCAGTGAAATCTGCCCATGTGTAGAATCACCAGAGAATACAGACCACGTCCTCCAAAACTGCTCTCTATACCAAGAGGCTCGTATAAGACATTGGCCCCAAATCACCCCAATAGAAAAGAAACTATATGGAGAGCTCCCTGATCTGGAAACCACTGCGCATTTCATCTCATGTATTGGTCTACTCATCTGAACACTCCAACATAATCAATGAGAACGAAGAAGAAGAAGAAGAATCCCCTATCTAGGCCTGTAAAACCCACTTTGACAAGTTTATTTTTAAACTATGAATTGATATACAATAATGTAGTACATTATTATTCTGTTGCAAGTAAAATGTATACGGTTTAAATATAATGTTCAACTATTTATTAATATTTCAAAGATCAGTTTATTTTAAACAATCCTAATTGAAAACATTTCTTGCTTACTCAAGAGTGACATGTTGAATGTAATTTATGAATAAAATCTTTCACTTTTTCTCTATGTTTGTATCACAATATTCGTGTACAGTGTCTTTTTATACAACTTCTTTAACTATTTACATATGCAATATATTTAAAGGCCATACAACAGATGGATTATTATTATCAATTTAATATCTCTAAGATTAAATGACACTTTGTAAACAATTTCCAAACAACCAAACGTGTAGAGTACCCAGTATTCACATTGTGTTCTCTTGTTATCATTGTGGCCTGAGGAAAACAACAATTCATTATTTAATCTTATTACAAAATGGTATTTTAGAAATTGTGCCGAATATTGGAATTGATGGTTATTCATGAAAGTCTGTGGCGACTTTAGATCATCGTTAATGAGGCATGTCATTATGTGAGGACTCACTTAATAACAAGCTTGCACCAGTTATTAAGATACTTTTTGAAATTTCACTTAATTAAAGATGAGTACTGTCACGTATTACGAATTGAATTCTACTTTTAAATGGCTTGCCTAGGGGAACGTGACAATAGAATAGCAGTTGTGTCACTTATAATAAGTCTGAATTTAATCAAAGACTTACAATGAATAACAAAAAAAAAAAATGACACAAGAAATCGGAAAGTAAAATATCAACTTAATGTTTAATAAAATATAACTTGTATAGTACTTTTAACTGTATCACATAAAGCAAGAAAAATAAACAAACATTTACTCAATACAAAATGGAAGGGTTGACCAAAACCCTTTTACAAAAATTGTATGTAAAAATATTACAATACAAGAATTTGAAAATGTAATTACAAATACAAGCAAGGCCTTGAAAAATCTTAACTTACACGATAACTGGTATACCACGCACGGGTCACGCAATGTCTCCGCTATTCTGTCTCACGGCTGTCTCCGTATGTCTGTCCGTCAACGTCACGCGGGCGGTCTTATATAATCTACCGCGCGTCGATATCTCGTAATTTCTAGAATAGAAAGTCATCTACACCCAGATCTAGAACGCTCTTCAAAGAGACAGAAGAAAAAAAAACACCCTCCTTTCAACCAGAGGTACACACACAGGTCAAGGACCGGTCACTGTCTGTGTGGCTTGACGAATAAAATAAAAAAAAACTTATTACACAAGGGGCAGACAACCTCCCCGTCTCTCGACCGCAACAGGTCAAAGAAAGAAAAGAAAAAAAAAACAACGCCTAGATACGTAACACCTCCCCCCTAAAAATAAAAAGTTTACATTTCCACGAAATGGAAATCTTTTTAGAACTACAAAAAAAAATATTTACATTACAGAATGTATTTATCATGATATATATATAGAAAATATACATCAAAATACTTTTTACACTCTAGATAAGGCATCGGCGATAACATTTTCGCTGCCTTTTATGTGTTTAAGATCTAGGTTGTACTCTTGTAAAAATAAACTCCACCTGAGAAGTCGTTGGTTCTTGCCAGACATTTTGTGGATAAATGTAAGGGGATTGTGGTCAGTAAATACAACCAGTGGCCATCTGGACCCACTGATATAAAAATCAAATTGTTGTATAGAAAGAATCAACCCAAGACATTCTTTTTCCACAGTAGAATAATTTCTTTGATGTCTATTAAATTTCTTGGAAAAGAAACAAATAGGATGCTCTACTTGGAAATAATCTTCTTGGTAAAGGACTGACCCAACACCTGTGTCACTGGCGTCAATAGCTAACCTAAAAGGTTTTCCGAAGTCAGGAGCCATCAAAATGGGGGAGCTAGATAATATCTGCTTGATTTGGTTAAAGGCTTTCTGACATTCATCCGTCCAAGTAAATCGGACGTTCTTTCTCAGGAGGTTTGTTAAAGGACTGGCAATGACAGAAAAATTTTCGCAAAATTTTCTATAATATCCAGACATTCCCAAAAATCTTCGGAGTTGTTTCCGATCAGCAGGAATAGGGAAAGCTTGGATAGCTTCTACTTTGGCCATTACAGGTTTCACCTGGCCTTGTCCTACAATATGGCCTAAGTATTGGATTGAAGCCTGGCAAAAATCACTCTTACTCAGGTTTACAGTAATTTTTGCATGTAACAGTTTAGTAAAAAGACAATGCAGTTGTTTACAATGGCTAGAAAAATCTTGGCTAAAAATTACTACATCGTCTATGTATGCGTGGCAATTCTCCATGTCAGCAAGCAGGGCATTTATCATTCTCTGGAAAGTGGCAGGAGCATTCTTCATGCCAAATGGCATCACTTTGTATTGGTACAGACCATCAGGGGTGACAAAGGCGGAGATTTCCTTTGCCCTATCAGTCAGGGGAACCTGCCAATAACCTGAAAGTAGGTCTATTTTGGTGATGTATTTAGCGTCACCAATACGATCTATGAGATCGTCTATCCTAAAGATAGGAAACGAATCGGTCTTTGTTACAGCATTTACCTTACGGTAGTCTGTACAAAAACGATAAGTCTTGTCCTGTTTAGGTATCAAGACACATGGGGAGCTCCAGCTACTGGAACTTGGTTCAATGAGGTCATTTTCAAGCATATACTTGATTTCTGACCTAAGTATGGCAAGTTTTTCAGGGTTGACCCTGTAAGGATGCTGCTTGACTGGAGTAGCCTCGTCAACATCTACATCATGCATTATAACATTAGTTTGTTTTGGTACATCAGAAAAAATGTCATTAAATTCATTAATGAGTTTCATGATAACTGGCCTTTCTGTCGAAGACAGATGAGACAGTTTTACATCCAAATTCTGTAATACAAAAGAATTAGGTATTTTGTATTGTCCAAATTTCTCCTTTACAATATCATCATCAATAGGAGAAACATGGCTATTTGAACAACTTTTGACTGTATTTAAAACACAATTACTCTTCTCTGAGTGATCTGGCCTAGATACATAAGGCTTCAGCATGTTTATATGACATAGCTGAGTCTTTTTCCTACGGTCAGGAGTTTTGATTGTGTAATTGAGGTCACTAATTTTGGTCTCAATTTCATAGGGACCAAAATATCTGGCTTGCAAGGGTTGACCTGGTATGGGCAAAAATACAAGCACCTTATCCCCGGGAGAAAATTCTCTAACACGGGCCTTTCTATCATACCAGCGTTTCATGCTGGATTGGGTGTTTTGTAAGTTATTTTTGGCCAGAACACAAGCATCATAAAGTCTAGTTTTAAACTTACTTACATAGTCTAAAAGTCCTTCAGTGGCTGTTGGTGACAACAAAGTCTCTTTTATACATTTCAAGGGACCGCGCACCGAATGGCCAAAGACTAAGTCAAAAGGGCTGAATCCCAACGATTCCTGAACGGATTCACGGGTTGCAAACAGCAGCATGTGGATTCCTTCGTCCCAGTCTTTTTCGTGCTCAAAGCAATAGGTTCGGATCATGTTCTTGAGAGTCTGATGGAATCGCTCAAGAGCGCCTTGCGACTCGGCATAATACGCACTCGACATGCAGTGTTTGATGCCCAACTGAGTCATGACTTGCTTGAAAAGATTGGCCGTGAAATTCGTTCCTTGGTCCGATTGGATGGACTTTGGTAGACCAAATAGAGTAAAGAACTTGATTAAGGCCTTCACAATGTTTGATGCTTTTATGTTCCTTAGAGGAATAGCCTCCGGAAAACGAGTTGAAGCACACACAATGGTCAACAGGTATTGGTTGCCAGCTTTTGTCCTTGGGAGAGGACCAACACAGTCAATAAGTACTCTGCTGAAAGGTTCTTCAAAGGCTGGAATCGGCTTCAGAGGAGCAACAGGGATCTTTTGATTTGGCTTGCCAACCATCTGACAGGCATGACAGGATCGGCAGTACTGGATGACATCTTTCTTCAAACGTGGCCAGAAGAAGTGTGACATAATCTTGTGGTATGTCTTGTGGATGCCGAGATGACCTGACATTGGTGTGTCATGAGCCAGATTCATGATGTACGCTCGGTATCTTTCTGGTAACACGATTTGATGGCATATTCTCCATTCTTCTTCGTTGGATGCGTCTGGAGGTTTCCATTTCCTGAAGAGCATATCATCTTGGATGTAGTAGCACGTTGATGCTAGCTCTGCCTCTTGTGATGTCATTGCGGTTTCTCGGAGTTTGGCGAGCTCTGGATCCTTCTTTTGGTCCTCAATCAACTGTTTTCGAGTTGATGCCGGCTTTTCAGAATTTGGCGTTTGTTCTTCTTCAAGAGAAGCAAAGAATGTGGTGCTCAAGTCCACATCATCTTGGTTACTGTTGGCTTTGATGACGTTCTCTTCTTGAGATGCTTTCAACCTCATTGCCCTTGTTACTGCACACGCTGGATATAACTCTAGGTCTTCCTCGGGTGTGGCAGATAAGTCGGGTGTTTGAGTGACGATGGGTTCGGCTATCACCTTTCCACCTGCTAAGTCATTGCCTAACAGCAACGAGATGCCTTCCAATGGTAATGTTGGTCGGACACCTACAACAACCGGTCCAGTAATGAGATTTGACTTTATGTCGATTAGATGTAGAGGCACATCTATACATCCAAGCTCTACGCCTCGTAACAGGATGCTCTTCCCAGTCGATGATGATTTAGACAAGGGCAAGATACCCTCTAAAAGTAACGATTGTGAGGCACCTGTGTCTCTCAAAATGGTGATAGGTCGTAGACTTGTAGAATCACCGGGTAGTGATACGAATCCTTCCGAAATGAAAGGCTTAAAATCCTCTAATAAAACATCAATTTTGGTTGATGCAGACTGGACTTGGGTCGAACTCTCGCTGGAGTCATTGACATCTCTAGGAGACGCAGTGGAGACACTCTTTCTTGAGTCAGTAGAACATCTTTTGGATGTATTTGGAGAACTCTTGATGGAGTCATTGGAACATCGGGGTGATGTCTTATGGGAACTCTGGATAGAGTCATGGGAACATCGGGATGATGTATTATGGGAACTCTGGATAGAGTCATTGGAACATCGGGGTGATGTCTTATAGGAACTCTTGATAGAGTCATGGGAACATCGGGATGATGTATTATGGGAACTCTTGATAGAGTCATGGGAACATCGGGATGATGTATTATGGGAACTCTGGATAGAGTCATTGGAACATCGGGGTGATGTATTATTGGAACTCTGGTTAGAGTCATTGGAACATCGGGGTGATGTATTAGGTAAACTCTTGTTTGAGTCATTGGAACATCGGCTTGATGTATTTGAAAAACTCTTATTTGAGTCATTGGAACATCGGCTTGATGTATTTGAAAAACTCTTATTTGAGTCATTGGAACATCGGCTTGATGTATTTGAAAAACTCTTGTTTGAGTCATTGGAACATCGTAAAGATGAATTTGAAGAACTCACTGTTGAGTCATTTGAACACCGTGGAGACATTTTCGGAGAGTCTTGTACAGTCAATACATTTGAAACAGGTGGTGTCGAGGTATTCTTGATATGGCTTGATGATGAGGGAGTAAACCTCGACGACCACTGTACTGTGCAAGCGCTGACTTTTGAAGGAGCTTTTTCGTTTCTCTTCCTCAGTTTCCAACAATCGTCAACTTTATGGCCTTCTCGTTTGCAGTAGGAACAAGTAGCTTTACTTGTAGTAGGTTTTCTGTCATTTGTACTGCTGTTCTTGATGGAGTTGCTAGCAGTGGACTCAGGCTGTTTGACTTGTTTTGGCTTGACATCCGTCGTATACTTGGCAAATTGATGTGATATTATATAATCGTCTGCCAACACTGCAGCCTTGTGCACATCTTCCTCGCCACGATCAGCTATATGCGTACGGACGTCCAGCCGCACACAACTCTTGAACTCTTCCATCAGCATTAGGTTCTTGAATTTGGCAAAGTCGGTGCCGATTTCCTTAGAAGTGAGCCATTTCTCAAAGCGTCGCTCCTTTTCCCGCAGGAATTCTACATGGGTTTGGCCATCCGATTTGCGACAATCCCTGAACTGCTTTCGGTAAGCTTCCGGAACAAGTTCATATGCCTTAAGAATTAAGGCCTTAACAACATTATAATCTTTTTGTTGTTCAATGGTCAAAGAACAAAATACCTCTGCAGCTCTACCAGTCAAAACTGTTTGCAGCAAAGTGGGCCACAAAGTTTCAGGTACATTAAAATTTTTCACAGCAAGTTCAAATTGTGGAAAATAATTGTCAATTGTGGCTTCATTAAAGCGTGGAATTATTTTCAAAAATTTTGTTGCTTCAGCAGTATGACTGGCAGGGGAAGAATCTGGTCTTACATTAGCAGCTAACTCTAATTTTTTTAACTCTATTTGTAATTTCATTTCCATTTCTTTCTGCTCTCTAGCCGCTGCAAGCTCTAATTCTTTTTGTTTAATTTCTCTCTGCTCTCTAGCCGCAAGCTCTAATTCTTTTTGTTTAATTTCTCTCTGCTCTCTAGCCGTCTGGGCTTCTATTTCCATTTGTTTTAATTTTATCTGAAGTTCTAAATCTGATTTATCCTCATCGGGTCTAAGGGTTTCTAAAAGGTCTTCAGAAAACACTTCCTCGTCAACATAATGGATTACAATGTTATCTCTGATTTCTTGTTTAAGGGCATTTGATTTTATTTTTAACCCTAAATGTTTAGAAATAAGGACCAGTTCCTTCCTAGTAAAAGCATCAAGCTCTTCCACAGAGGGATTTGCAAGAAAAACCTGAATATCCATGACTAACTAGCAAACGATCAAGCAAAAATATGTATACAATGTAAATATACAGTACAAAATCAGTACAACAAAAAAAACCTTAAGAGAGTTTGGTCAATACTATTGATACTTTACTTCCGACTCTTTGACACAAAAAAAATTTTTTGTTAAAGTCAACTTCGCCTTTACAAAATTACTCAAGTAAGACGAAAATAGGTTCAGAAAAATATCCGGGACGAAAGCCCTCAAACTTCTTTTGTCACGTATTACGAATTGAATTCTACTTTTAAATGGCTTGCCTAGGGGAACGTGACAATAGAATAGCAGTTGTGTCACTTATAATAAGTCTGAATTTAATCAAAGACTTACAATGAATAACAAAAAAAAAAATGACACAAGAAATCGGAAAGTAAAATATCAACTTAATGTTTAATAAAATATAACTTGTATAGTACTTTTAACTGTATCACATAAAGCAAGAAAAATAAACAAACATTTACTCAATACAAAATGGAAGGGTTGACCAAAACCCTTTTACAAAAATTGTATGTAAAAATATTACAATACAAGAGTTTGAAAATGTAATTACAAATACAAGCAAGGCCTTGAAAAATCTTAACTTACACGATAACTGGTATACCACGCACGGGTCACGCAATGTCTCCGCTATTCTGTCTCACGGCTGTCTCCGTATGTCTGTCCGTCAACGTCACGCGGGCGGTCTTATATAATCTACCGCGCGTCGATATCTCGTAATTTCTAGAATAGAAAGTCATCTACACCCAGATCTAGAACGCTCTTCAAAGAGACAGAAGAAAAAAAAAACACCCTCCTTTCAACCAGAGGTACACACACAGGTCAAGGACCGGTCACTGTCTGTGTGGCTTGACGAATAAAATAAAAAAAAACTTATTACACAAGGGGCAGACAACCTCCCCGTCTCTCGACCGCAACAGGTCAAAGAAAGAAAAGAAAAAAAAAACAACGCCTAGATACGTAACAGTACCAAGTGACTGGAACTGTCACTCCCCTATTTAAAAATGGAGATAGCATTTAATAAACGTTAATACCATAGTGTGTTAAAAATTAAAATACGTTGGCCTTAGTGGACTCAGGATTTCTTAATAGTGAAAGACAAAAACTGCAATATTAAATAGCTCCAAAGTTTAAAGCTATAATAATATATAGATACATATTTTGTCTCGTTAACATGTACAAAAGGTATGTAGTAGTGAGTATTACTTTTCTATTTAAATACACGATTAAATATTCTGTGACTATACTACAGGATATTAAGAAGGTATATGTGTTTCCTGTTTTATTTCATCAGGAGATGACACAAAATGATGCATCTCCAGGAATCTAACAAGTACATGATGGAAGCATTATAAAAGCTAGTGACAATCCACAAATGTATACTCAATGGCTTGGATGTTACAAGCTATGTCAAGAAAGCAAATTATTTATGATGTAAAAAGAAAAAAAAGTAAAATTTCCCTTTCAGACCTTGCGATCAATGGGCAGATGATGTAAATGTTATGGTTTTTTTTTGTTTTTTTTTTGGACACAGTTAGGGAGGCCAGCACAATGACCAACTTCCTTTGTTTTTCCTCGACTAATGTCAGGTATCCATTAGAGCTGGGTGGACTCAATCAGATCCTAAAGATTCCAGGATTTGAACCCAGGACCCCCGATTAAAAAGCCAAGCGCTTTGTCACTCAGCTACCGCACCTCCTATTTGTGATGCAAAGAACAACAATTATTGAAGACATTTTGTGAGTGTCTTAGAAAATAATTGCCTATTCTTCAGTAAGGGAGAACAATTCAAAGACTAAAGCATTTTATGAACAGTTGATAGTGTTAATTTATGCTTACGAAAGGCGTGGAAGTGACAGAGAGAGTGTGTGAGTTAATAAAATGGTAGTCACGTTTGTTGTATTAAATAATTGTTAAATTACTTTTAGGTACAAGTAGCAATAATGCTATGTAATGTTAAAACGTAGAAATCATTGTGTAATATTAAAATAAGAAGTTATATAGTGATTTAAGGTCTTTCTGTGTAGTAAATATACTGCACTCTTTTATCATTTCTTCTAGTATATTATGTCATTTATTGAATGATATTAAAGAGCTTCCAAATAAATATGTCTTAATATGATTCTTTACTTGTTATTTCATAATAGTAATAGTAATAATAATCTTAAGTGTCATGGAGGAAATGCATTTTTACATTTACTAGGCTAGAAAACTATTTTATATGAAGGCCTCATAAAGAAGAGCTGTTACATTATATTCTAAAAATGCATTACATTTGCTTATGCCTCTAAAAATATTTGAAAAATTGTTTTGCACTAAACAATTGTTAAGATAAAACTTGAAATTCTGCAAATCATTAAAATGCCAAATAATAAACAATATTGTGAGAGACATACTGCAATGTAGGCCTATATTCTTAGATAAGAAGGGTTCAATGCACAATGTCCCTGCTGCTAATGGTGTCTGGACAGAGGATGTGAAGGATTTTACAAGGTAAAAAAATTGTGATGACAGTATGAATTGTTTTCAGCTATCTGTTATGAACATAAAGATGAGAGAGTCGAAAACCATGTCTATATAGTATGGCTTTAATACACTGAATGACTACACAAAACACATTTCGTGAACAGATTCCGAGTTACAAGCACATGTAAACATAAGAACGATAACCGATACAGAATATAATTTTCATAACATTCACCCCCCGGTTCAAATTATGCTAACATGTTGATATCATATGGTAAATCAAATAGCTTATTAAAATATATCATGATAGATCAAATATCACATAAAGTCAAGTCAACAAAGCCAAATGAAAGTAGTAAAATAAACAAAATAATAGTTCTAGTAAGCTGATGAGCTTTTACACTTTGTAGTTGGGCCTAGTTCTCCTTACTCTAAGATTGTATGCAGGTGTAGTTTCATCTGCTTGAGTTTTGGACGGTCTGGCCATGTCTTTGGTGGTGCTGGTGGTTTCTTCAGGCATGATAGAATCAGTCGTTTGATTCCTGGGAGGTGAGCTTTGAACGGCGCAGCCAATATCAAGTTCTGTTCTACTCTGATTCTCATTTTCTATAACTTTTTGTTCCTCCCTAGGGGCTAACATTCGTAATGAGACAGTTTCCCCTCGGCCGTTTGGTTTACTGAGGGTTGCATGTTACCAAATCAACTTCCTCTGATATGGGATCATATTTAGATTATCGAACGTTCTTCTTCAGCAGGACAGGACCAGAACTGGTTGAATCCAAGAAGTCGTTCATGTGGTGTACTGTTAGTTGGAGAGCATAATAATGACCGGATAGGCTGCAGAGCATTATTTAGTACTAGTTCCCATTTAGCTATGTCCAATTCCTTAGAACGTTGAGCCAATGTGATGGCTTTCCATAAAGTCCCGTTAAGTTTCTCTATTTGTCCGTTCCCTCTCGGGCTGTAAGGGGTCGTTCGAAGGAAAATTTCAGATCTTGTGATCTATGGGGCAGATGATGTAAAGGTGATCGGTTGCTATGGCCCACCGTTAACGAGGGTGTCATGTGGCTAGCACAATGATCAACGGTTAAGCAAAGTCAGGTACCTATTAGAGCTGGGTAGACTTCGAGGTGCACGAAGATCCCGAAAATAAAAATCCCAGTCTTCACCAGGATTCGAACCCTGGACCTCCGGTTCGGAAGTCAAGAGCTTTACCACTTTGTCACCGCGCCCGCTGTCCTTTTTATAACTTGATAAAAAGTGTTGCTTTTTTTTTAATGTGCAAAGTAAACCTAATCTTTTCTTACTTTGATCTGATGTAGCTGTTCGTCAAACATGTTGGGAAAAGTAACTGCAACAAATGTTATCACTATTAATATACGCTATTTTCAATCCTTTTGTTTTTAAAAAATACAAACATTTGTCATACAAATATAATACAAAAATAATACTTCAAATTGCACATGGTGCAGCGAGGGTTGTCCCAGCACACAGTCTGGCTCCATGCACTCCGGTCTTAGGCTATGTTTTCCCACATACTTTCGTTGATGCCTGTGGCTCTTATGTCTCGCTTGCAGACATCTCTATATGTTAGTCTTGGGCGGCCCTTGGGTCTGACTCCTTCCTCAAGCTTAGCATATAAGATATCTTTCGGGATTCTACCATCTGGCATGCGGGTGACATGTCCGAGCCAGCGTAGTCTTCTTTGTGTCAGGAGAACATATATGCTTTCATATTGGCCAATCTCAAAACTTCCTGATTGGAGACATGGTTCCTCTAAGAGATGCCCATTATGCGTCTCAGGCAGCGCAAGTGGAAGCTATTCAATCTGTCCTCTTGGTACATGTATGCTGACCAGCTTCCACTGCCATAAAGAAGAGTGCTTACAACACAGGCGTTGTAGACTAGGACTTTGGTCGCTGTGGTCAATTTAGCATTTTCCCAGACGCGCATAAAATTAGTAAATTTTAAAAAAGTAAAGTTTCCCTTTTCTATAGGGCAGAAAATGTTAAGGTCACCTGTTTCTTTGGCCAACGGTTAACGAGCAGGGAATTTTGTGGCCAGCACAAGGACCAAACGCCTTTACTTTTTCCTAAATAAAGTCAGGTAATTAGAGTTGGGTGCCCTAAAAATCCCGAAATTCAAAATCCTAGACTTATCCGAGACTCGAACCCAGGACTCCTCGGAAGTCAAGCATATGAATTTCTCTTATTTGCTTTGTTTACAATAAATACACATCCTACATAATCTTATCTTATCTTATATAATACAGACGTTACTTCAAAAAAAGAAGATGATTACGTCCAACGCGTCATGCATTTAGTCATGCATATTAACCAATGACTTAAATTCTGCCAAGTCACTGGTTTTTCTGGCTAGCTCAGACAACCCATTCCATGCTCTAATAGCACTAGGAAGAAGGAGTATTTGTACAAATTTGTCCTAGCATATGGGATGAGGAATGTGCCTTTATTTTTGTGTCTTTCAGAGTATTTTATTAGATTTTGTTTTTGTATTTAAAGATTATGGTTCAGTGTTTTATGTATAATTGCTACTTTACTTTTGAGTCTTCTGTCCTGAAGGCTTCCTAAATTTAGTGATTTTACTAATAGTGTTAATCTAGTCAAATGTGAATATTCCTTTGTTATGAATCTCACTGCTCTATTTTGTGTTTGTTCCAGTTTCTTAATGTTTTCTTGAGTTGAGGGGTCCCAAACGGTGGATGCATATTCTATTATTGGCCTAACCAAGGTTAAATAACATTTTAGTTTTATGTTCTTATTTAATTTATAGAAATTTCTTTTAATAAACCCTAATGCTTTGTTTGATTTTTTTTATAGTTTCATCAATATGTGGATTCCACGACAGTTTTTCATTTATTATAACACCTAGGTATTTTGCGTTTTTAGTCGGTGTTACTGGTTTGCCATGAATAAGATAACTGGAATTAATTTGTTTTAGTTTTTTTGTTACTCTTAACAACTGACATTTTTCTGGGTGGAAAGACATGCTCCAATTTGATTCCCATTTCTGTAATTCATCTAATTCTCTTTGTAAAATATCTGTGTCTTGTATTGTTTTTATTGTTCTATATATTATGCAATCGTCTGCAAATAATGTGACTTTTGTTCCTGAACTAATGCAATTTGGTAAATCATTTATGTAAATTAAAAATAGTAGTGGACCCAAGACTGTTTCTTGAGGTACACCTGAGTTTATCCTCAATATAGTCTTACACTAAATCGCTTTTTAAATTGTTATATCTATTTTGTTTCGCTATTTTTTTTTCTAAATATATACAAAGCCTAAAATTAAAATTCAAAGGTGTATTGAAAAGCCATAGAGTGGAAGTCAAATGCTCATTCCATATTAAAATAGAAATCTAGTAGAAACATAAAGGCAGCGAACAAGAAGTTTACTTTCATTTAAATTACATACGTAATACAGTTCGCCCATCATGGTTCGATGATAGCCCATTTGCCATCCAGGGGGCTGAGGGCTTTGCACAGAGGTTTTGTGTATACGTCTCTAATGAACTAGAATAACAGATTATCCTCCTTCGTGATCCAAGATGAGCACATTCCTCATATCCTATGAACTCGAAGCTTGTAGACAAAGGTAGTTTGTTCATTACTCTTCACCCACATTTCTTTTTTTTTTTTTGGGGGGGGGGAGGGATATGGGAATGATTTTCACTTGGTTCATTTATTTGAACTGTATTTTTTAACCTAGCTAGAAACATCTTCATTATTTTTTTTCCATTTCGCTATATTTCAATAATTAACTCTATCTCACAGTAATTATTTTCCGTGCTCCAAAGGAATTGTTCAATTTTCCCATTTGTATTTCACAAGCCTGTCAGGGTTAAACTTCGAAATGTTCTTTTTTTTTATAGAACACAAATCAAAGTTAAGGAACCCAAAAGTTAAGTTAATTTAATGAGGTCAAATCAAACAGAAGAGAAAGAGTTTATAATAATCTTTCATTGTGTCATGTTATTTGTGAATGTATCCACTGAGATCATTTTGTTATTTTTTAAAAATTGATTGTACTTTCTTTCTGTGTGTGTAATTTTTTAATTTTTTTAAACAAGCTACACGTGTTTGCAATATATTTAATTACATAATATAATAAAAATTAATACAATATAATTAAATAACAAACAAAAGATGGATAATTTCATTCATTTAATATCTAATAATTTGTAGACATTTTCAAAACAATAAAACATTAGTGGTCAAGAATATACAATTCATTTTATCTAATAATGTGTAGACATTTTCAAAACAATTAAATATAAGTGGTCAAGAAATTACAATTCATTTAAAGTCTAATAATTTTCAAAGCAATAAAACTTGAGTGGTCCAGAAATTACAATTCATTTCATTGTTAAATTACTGATTTTATTTCTTTCTCTTCCTTGATAACACTATGGCCTGAGGGGGAACAAATAAAGATTAACTGCAAACTGCCTATGGGTCACCAGCTCCTGATTTTTCCTCAGGGAGGACTCCCACTTCTCATGCTGGAGTATGGTTGTAAGGCAGCAGAGGTTTGAACCCTTCATCTAGTTTGGTAGCCGGTCAAAGCCTTCCTGCATGAAGCTTACTTGTTTAAGTTACTCATCATGTTAATGACAATAGTTCTGGCAGACCCAATATCTGAGCCACACATGAAGGCCAGGAGTTGGGCTGTTTGTCAAAGGCTATTAGAGATGCATGCCATTAAGAAGCATTTTATATTCTTACCAGTGACATAAAAATGAATTGATATTAAATAAAATAAGGAATTACAGAATTACAAAAATGAAGACAGAATAAAAAAAATTCCTTGATTTAAGCAGAATGCAATGATTAAAATTAGTACAAGCATTACTAACAATGTTTTACCATTGAATTAATCATTAATAATGCAATTGTTTTAAAATCTTATATCTTATCAATTATTAAAACAATAAAAAGCTGGCATATGTAGCATAAGCAATCTAAATTTTTGATAAAAAACAGTGTTCACCAGAAGTGTCAGTCTTTAATTTGTGTCATTTTTCACAAGAAGGAATACTGTACATAACTTGTGAATTCAAAAATTGTGTTACCATACTAAGGTATTTTCTTCTTTTAAATACATAAAAACATAAATCCTTTAAAAAAATGATAGTACATTTGACACTGAAAATTTTGATCAGTAAAAAACAGATTTCACTCATGTATTTAGACAGTCAGCCAAGACTGTTGTCCAGGGTGTGGCACGAGGAGCCATACATGACCTAGGTAAATGGGAATTTTAAGCTTTTGACTATTCTAAAGAATATTGTTGTCAAGTCACCTTTAAGGCTTCTGACTATTCTAAAGAATATGGCTGTCAATTCACTTTTCCCATCACCCTACACAAACAGTCTGTCTCCCTAAATGTTGCGAATGATGCAAGGTCAATATGTGTCACAGAGGTCAACATACACACATACACTAAGTCACCAACAAAACCTTGGATATGTTCACAAACATTAACAGAAAAAGTTGAAGAAGAACAAAACTAGACACAAACAAGATGACATAAGACATTAAAATAGGGTCTAATAACTTAAAACTAATTCCACCTTAATCACAGCATCTCAGTGACATGCTGAGTTCTCTATGGACGACTTCATCAATTCTTGCTAAGACTTGAAATGGGAACAACCTCATCTGAAAATATACTTTTAAACTCAAAGAATAAGAACTATTATCATAGAAATTAAAACCAAAAACTACAATAGATTATAGAACTAAACTAGAAGAAAAACAACTAAATCCACAAAACATAAACTGGACATGTCTTGGTCAACATACACTAAGTTCAGGTGGAAGTGTAGTGTCAGATCAAAATTCAGTATGTCACTAGGTCAACATAGAAAAAAGTAATCTAATCTTAATTAAATAGGAAAAAGTAATCTAATCTTAACTAAATAGGAAAAAGTAATCTAATCTTAATTAAATATGAAAGTTATTTAATCTTAACTAAATAGGAAAAAGTAATCTAATCTGAACTAAATAGAAAAAATTAACAGGGAGAAATAGAGTTTAGTTTGAAATCAACAGAATGATTGGAAAACAGAATGACACACAAATGTTAAGGAAATTGAGAAACACTTAAGCGTTCTTATCTATTCTGTGTTTTTTTCATAACCTTCAGAGGTCCCCATCCAAAATACTGGTGCATAAGTAACTTTACCAGCAGGAATCTTAAGCCCTCTATAAGATATTGATAAACCTAAAGCAGTGCTCAGCCAGATGGTCAGGCACCAGCCAATCAATGGTCATCTTCTTGAGAAAGTATAAATTCATACATCATGCACTACAAACAACACTTACCATGCCACTGATGGGTGAGGAATGATTACATGCTGAGGACACCCAAATTTTGGACATCTTGCATTGTCACCTGGCACTGAGTATGTGGTGGACACATGTCAGTTGAAATATATTTTGTTTTTGTTGTTCAACATTCATGCCCTTTTTTTAATTTTAAATTAAATCACCAAATCCCAAGGCACATTCAAGTCTGTTTCCATTGACAGCCTTTTTAGTTACATTATTCCATATTATTTTTTATTTATTGGTATAAATTAAATGGCTGCTAAAATTTGAATTCTCAAGTTTGAATCCTAATAGTGGTTAGTAATTTTAATTCATGATTGAAGTTAAGATGTTTTTCAAGCATTTAAATTCAGCAGAAAATATTCTCACAAGTTTCCTTTCAACTAGAATGTTAAAGAGCTCCTGTCAGAACTCACATTGCAAGCTATAACAGAGTGAAGGCTTGCAGCCCAAAAGAAAAATTCAAATGTCAATGTTTTACAAAAACATGGTCTGGACAATGACAGCAAGCAGTTAGATTTATGTTCTTGAGATTTTATTAAGTCCTTAAAATAAATTTTTGAATAAAAAGAAAATTGTATTGAAAGTTGTTTTTTTTTTAATGAACCATTAAATATTTATTTAATAATTTTTGGCTTTTTTTTTGTAAATCCCTAAAATTCTGCAGATTACTGCACATAACCCCCTCTTTCTCTGACATAAATCATGTATTTATTTCTATGATTTAGAATTTAGACTATTCACATTAAATTCTCACTGTAAGAAAAAAAAAATTAGAAGTACAAGATAAGAATGTGAAAAGTTTCCTGATAACAAAGAAAGAAGTATAGAATAGATCATGTTGAAAGGGAATGCCTTGAAAATAACAGAAAACAGCAAATCAGAAAAATTAATCAAGAAAAAAACACTGAGTAAAGTTCTAATATGATGACATGTTCAATATTTATGAATAAATCTAGGAAGTAAATGTCTTTTAGTAGATAGGCTAAAATTTAAAATGTTGAAGACATTCTTTCCTTTGAGAAGTGCTCAGCATGGCAAAACTAAAACTAGAAAAAAAAAATTAATGTTGAAAGAAAATGTCATGAAAATAAAAGAAATACTGAAAATCACAGCAAATCTTTTTAGAAGAGTAAATCAAACAAGGAGGATATGTAAGGAGGAAATGCTTTAATAAATCAATATATCTAGAAAGTACATGATTCTTATTAGGTGGATAGTAAGGCTAAAATAAAAGTATTTTAGAGTTAACTGGCCTTGAACTATTTTTTTATCAGTAAGAACTTGTGATAGTCAAGAAAGTAAGAAAAAACAAAAGTAACAATTCTCTTCAATAGGGTAGTGCAGAATAGCGCAGATAGTCATGAAAGGTGATTAATGGACTTAAGACATTTTCTAATTTACTTCTAAAAATACCAACAAATGTCCACACCCTAAAGAAAAGCAAAAAATTAATTAAGACATTTTTTATATTTATTGAATAAACTAGTCCTCCAGGTAAGACCTGTGGGTTTTGAAATAAATATTCTGTTTACAAATTTTTTTCTTTTAGAAAAAAAAAAAGAATCACTTGATCTTTGCATAAACTTCATCAGGTCAGCACTTTAAGTGCATAGCTCCTAGCTTTCATAAAGACTTTTTAGTTTTGGCTCTGAAAAGAACCTTAGTTTTGGAATTTATATAACCTGTTCTGGTTCTAGTTGGATCACAGTAAATGGTTTTCTTGTGGCCCTGAAAAGGACCCTTTTAATTTTTGTAGGTGCTAATAAATATATTTCAATTGATTTTGTCAGTCTTTATTTTAACTTGATCAGCTTCAAATGCATTGAGCCCTCAAAAGGACTTGTTCAACTTCTGTAGTTGTTATTATGTATATTTCAACTTATTTTCTCAAGTCTTTATTTTAACTTGATCGGCTTTGTATGCATTGAGCCCTCAAAAAGACCTGTTTAACTTCTGTAGTTGTCTTAATTATTCATAAAGAGATGTACACATTAGTTGAGACAAAACTAACAAAAAACTGTTGTAATGTTATAATGTTGCATTATGATGATAGACTGGATTTAATAAATACTGAAGTTAGCAGTTGTAATAAATAGGATAATAAACTCAGATTTGAAATATAGTTTATGGCATAATGATAGAAACAAGGCCATTTCAATCAGCAGAAATTATCCTAAAAAGGCAATATTGTTCTTTTAAAGTCTAAGTTGATCAGAACCACTCCTCCCCAAGAGAAGAAAAGATCAACAAAGAGTCAGTCAAAGAGGACAAATAATAAAAGGATGTAAATAGTAATAATAAATCAAATGATTAGTTTAGTTTTGAAATAAGGCATAGAAACAGAAATCAGCCAATTCACCTACAGGAAAACATTGAGAAGAATGAATAGATTAAAATTCACATATACAAACAATATATATTATCTAATCTGCATTTAAAGAACTCTTACAGACAAGAGTCAAAACAGATATTGAAATGCTGAAAGGCTTCAATCTATCAAGAACAAAGTTTATCATCAAACATGCAATTCTGACAGCCAAATACTGAATTTCAGAATAAAAGAACAATACTCCATGTTAAACAGATTTATCATTTAAGAGTTTATAGTTAGATCTGACTGCAAGCAAAAGGACTGAGGCAGTCATAGACAAGAGGAAAGAGGCAATCAGCACAGCAATTATCTGTATGCACCCATTGTTTTTCAAGACACACTAGAAAACTGTTTTAGTTCTGTTAAGAATCCTCAGTAAAAATTTCATTTAACTTTTTTTTCAAAGATCTAAATACAAATAAATGTAATAGAAAATTCTAATGACAATGATATAGTAAACCATGTTATTAAATCCACTATATGTAATAAATTAAATGCCTTAAAAACAAAAATTTAAGTCTGATTGTTCATTGAATGCTTTCATAAATGTACTCATAAGTTGCCGTTTTGAAAAATAAAATAGCTTGTTCATATAATAAAATAAACCAAACCAAACAATAACGTAAAACAAACTTCTATTGTCTGATTTTGGTTAGAAAAACATCAATTTTGCTGCCTGATGACATTATGATGATTGTCCAATAACTGTATAAGAATTAAGAGACCCTTAGGGCTTGCAAAGATTTTTTTATAGAGAAAAAGGAGAGGCAATCAGAAGAAGCAATAGACTAATAGACAGGTGAAGGTGAGTTGGTCAGAACACCCTCTGAAATGATGTCCACAGACTAATAGACAGGTGAAGGTGAGTTGGTCAGAACACCCTCTGTAATGATGTCCACAGACTAATGGACAGGTGAAGGTGAGTTGGTCAGAACACCCTCTGAAATGATGTCCACAGACTAATGGACAGGTGAAGGTGAGTTGGTCAGAACACCCTCTGAAATGATGTCCACAGACTAATGGACAGATGAAGGTGAATTGGTCAGAACACCCTCTGAAATGATGTCCACAGGCTAATGTACAGGTGAAGGTGAGTTGGTCAGAACACCCTCTTAAATGATGTCCACAGAATAATGGACAGGTATAGCTCATTTCATGCTCTTAAAAAATGCTTAAAATAATTCACATTTAAGATCTTATAGCTAACAATGAAAAAGTATTAGGATTCAAACTTGAGGTATTCAGTCTTAAACCTAATGGCTCTACCCTTTGAGTAATTATTTTTTGTCATCATTAACAGCATTTAATTATTGAATTCTAGCTCTTACTTACAAAATACTATTTTAACAAGAAGTTGAATTTTTTTCTCTTTTATAATAAAGCATTTTCTTTGGGTCTAAGGAGGGCAATATTTCCTGTGGCTAGACAGACCCAGTTGTGATCTACATATTTTATTTCACCTCTAATGTAGAAAAGCCATTTCCTACTCATTAATAAGCATTTCTCAATTTACAAACATTCACAAAATAGTTTACAAATTCGATTATTGAGACCTGTTGTAAACATTATCTTTTTTTTTTCTGTACCTATCTCACATAACACTGATATTGGAGAATAATTTTTTTTTACAGAGGTCAAATTGCTAAATTCTCTATTGAATGGTGTTTCAAATTATTCAATAATTATGGCTTGATTTAGGTTTACAAAATAAAATATAAAAGTTTTATAAATGATTGCACTTTTGACTTGCATAATAGCCATGCAATAATAAAGTTCACAAGTTTTACGGATCAGTTGCTACAGTTCTTACCCCCATTACGTTATCAGGAGAAGACAACCAGATCATATATATTCTACTAACTGCAGAGCCTTTTGATAAGGCTCTTGGTTAGCCCTCTATTAAATAAATTTAATCTACACTTTACATATTTAAAAAATTAAATAGCCAACAATGAAAATATACATCCTTTCAAAAGTAGTCCATGTGGTATAGTGGTAGGACAGATACCATTCAGGCAGGTCTTATCAGCAGCCTTGTATGACCATTCACTCAGCTGTGTTATAAAGTCATTAGAACATTTCTTTAAGATCAACTCCTGTCTGTACAATATCTCCTCCTAATGTCTACGAACTGACTGCGCATAGGGTTTCTGACTGATTTGTTTACTACCTCATAACTGTAAGGCCACAAGCATTGTTCAAATACACCATATGTTTTCACCATCTATCTGGAACATTTTTTTTTCATTTTCATGGTGCCGATGAATAATTTCTTCCAATTGTCACTGTTATTGTGAACTTGTAGCATTGACACACTCAATTATATCAAAAATGGATGGCCCAGACACATGTATCTAACTATTGAGATTTCATTTGCCAAAGCAATGACAAAAGGTATATGTTGATTAAAGAATGTTCTTTAAATAATGTACAAGTCACTGGTCTTACTCCAGTAAAGAATTATGAAAAAGGAAAAGACTCTAAATGCTTGTGGTTTTAGAGCTTTTTCAGTGCGAAACCTGCTCTCTAACATATATACCTTTACATAAATCTTGGTCATTCTTATTTTATGCAAGGAATAATTTTTCTCAAATGTCTTCATAAAATTCTATCTTCCCAATTGTGGACTTGTAGCACAACTTACTCAAGCATATCAAGAAGAGTGTATCCAGATTACTCATAAATATAAGATCCCAGTTCTCTATTCAGCTAAGCCTCATGTAGCTTTTTTTTTCATTCACCACTGTCCTTTAACATTTTTGTAGTCATGGCAACCAATGTATGGAACTTGCTCCTCAACAAGCTCAGGCCAACCATATTACTTTACAATGTACCTTGTAAAATTGTATACATTTGCTTCTATGGTACCAAAGATTTTTTTCTTTGAAATCCCTAAGATGTCTTAGCTATTAAGAACTAATAAACTGAGAAACTGGTTTCAGAGGCATAGCTAGGGTGGGGGAAGGGAGGGGGAGAATTTGAAAATCCCCCTTAGGCCCCAACATGAAGGGGGCCCCAACTTGAAGGGGGCCCCAACTTGGGGGGGGAGGAACTTGGGGGGGAGGAACTTGAGGGAGCCCAAACTTAAGGAGGCCCCAACTTGAGGGGGGGAGCTACCAAACAAGTTTTTTTTTTACATTAAATATTTAATATTATGCAAAATGCAGGGGCCCCTAAAGAGGTGAAGCTCACGGGCCCCCAAATGATGGCTTATTCCTAGCTACGCCACTGAGTGGTTTTCTTCTCCTGAGCTGTTAGACAGACCCTAAATACACTTCACATTATATGTACCCACCACTAGCTCAGCAACAGGTTACAAGACTTGATATCCAAAACAGATGTTGACAGCATGCTCTCAATCCTTATCCAAGAGTGACTATGACAATAGTCACTAAGTACAAAATGTACTACCACCTTCATCAAGAAAAAAATACTAATGATCTTTGAAGGGTTGGCTCCCATCTAGTCTGCCACTACAGGATCATTAATACCCACAGAGGGTAAAGACCTTTACTGATAAAGCCACTATATGCTACCAGCATTAAGAATGGTTCCCTCATATCAGATTATGAAAAAAACACCCAAAAAGATAAGACAAATATTAAGTGAGTCTCTACCTGGGCTGATCAAACTTGATAACAAAGAAAAGGAAAATGACTAGTGATAGAAAAGAATGACTAATGAAGAATTAAATGGAAGATAGTAGTATGTGTTTGTAGTTAGTATAACATTTAACACTAAAGAAATTAATGTTAATAGATACTATGTGTTAGTGCAACAAACCAAGAAACTTTGTGTTAGTGCAACAAACCTAAACACTATGTGTTAGTGCTACAAACCTAGACACGTTGTGTTAGTGCAACAACCATAAATACTATGTGTTAATGCAACAGCCCTAGACACTATGTGTTAATGCAACAACACTAGACACCATGTATTAGTGCAACTACCCTTAACAATAAAAGTTAGCACAATAAACTTTAAGCTACTGCAATAAACTAAAGCACAAGTAATTAACACAATAAAATTAAATTTATGCCACTAACTAAACCTGTGTCAATGTATATGAGAAATAGCAAACAGAAAGAAACAAGTGAAATAGTTTGATCAGCTCATCAAACAGTTGTGTGCCAAAATGTAGCAATCTTCAAATAAGAAAAGCAAATAAAGTAGAAATAATAATGATAGGAAAAGTGTTCACATTAATAGAATTTTATTCTAAAATTAACTTTAATTTATATAGAAAATGTTTGAACATGACCTTTTGAAAAGTTCCAAACATCTTGTCATAAAGTTCCTATCAACTTGGGTAGATCATCATCTTGTCATAAAGTTCCTTTCATCTTGGGTAGATCAACATCTTTTTATAAAGTTTCCCAAGGCTTCTGAAATAAGAAATATTAAGATTAATTTTGTGATTTTTTCGTGTACCCTTCCACACACACAGTAATTAAAGAGGTTAACAAATCTGTAAAGTAAGCAAGTTTTTGTGGTAAGCCAAAAAAAAATAATTTCAAAACAAAATTTAGATTTGAGTTTATAGAGGTTTAAAATTAAACCACTCCATAATAAAATAAGCACACACCTACACTCAAAATAATGAATTAATAAAACAAAATCCCCTTGATCTAGGAACGAAGATGTACTCCTAGATTAAAACATATGAATATGTCACCTTATTTTAAAAAACACATATGCTACTTCAAAAAAGAAAAAGATTACGTCCTATGCAATTCCCTAGGCCAATCTAGACATGCATGTTAATCAATGAGTAAAATTCTGCCAAGTAATTGGTTTTCCTGGCTGACTCATATTGGTACATCAACTTATCCAAATTTACCTCAGTATCTAAATGAGTACTAGAGGATTGTATTAGAATGTTGAAAAATGTTAAAATAACTTCACCTTAATGGTAATGACACAATGATATGTTTAGTCTTGGAGAGTCCACTTCATTTTCTTATTTCTTGATCTGAACAAGAAAAGAATAGTTATAAATTTTAAAATAATTATAGTTTGAATTCATGAGGCTAACTAGTGTCTACAAATATTTAAATATATTATTTCTAAAAAAAAAAAAAAAAAAAAAAGGAAATAACAAAAAGATAAAGAAGACTGATAACCTCTTTAAAAAAAACTTTCAAACTAAAAGAAATAGCCTTTTTTTCCAAAAGATTTAATAAACTAAAAGGATCAAACTAAACTTAACTGAACTATAAGATAGCAAATTCAAAACAATATAAGAGGCATGCGTTAAATAGATGGTACAAGACATAAAACAAAATCATTCTTCACAAGGCAGTCATGACAAAATACTTCACAAACAAAACAAGACATTTTACGAATGTTTAATAATGTTTAAATAACTTCACCTTAATGGTAATGTTGCAGGGACATGTCGAGTTCTGAGGAGCTATCTTCACTTTCTTGTTTCTTGATCTGAAACAGAAAAGACAAGTTTTTGTGATGAAACCAATATAAAGATATTTATTTGCACTTAGAGAATAATTTTATCTCAAAATACTTTTAATCAAATCATGGGGCTGACTAAAGACTTAAAAAAATGTAAGTTCCCTATTTCAGACCTTGCAATCTATATAAGGGCAGGTAATATTAAGGTCGTCTTTTTTCAATTGCCCAACAGTTTATGAGCAGGGTATCATGTGGTCAGCACAACGACCAACTGCCTTAAATTTCCCAAAATAAAGTCAGGTATCTATTAGAGTTGGGTGGACTCAGGCTTGCACTTCAATGTACTGTGATTTTAAATCCCATTGTTCACGTAGATTTGAACCAAGGACACTAGGTTCTGAAGCCATGCAATTAACTACTCAGCCACGACATCCTTAACTAGTGTCTACAAATATTTAACATTTTTCTAGAATAAAAAAAGGAAAATAACAAAAAGATCTCACCTGTTCCAATTCCATATACGAATGTCTTGAACTAAAAACTTCTGAAAAAATACTTTCAAACTAAAAGAATAAGACTTTTTCTCCAAAAGATGTAAACATAAAACAACTACATTTAGTTTAAAATTTTAAATAGTTTACATCTACTTTAAACCTTCACTTATTTACTAGTTTCATATTATGCTAACATTTTAGTTTAAACCTGTATTTTATTTCTACTACATTTAGGTTTAAGTTAATTCTACATTTAGTTTTAAAGTTAAAATACTATACATATACTTTAAATCTGCACTTATTTAGTAGTTTTATATTATGCTAACATTTAAGTTTAAATCTGTATATTTATTTCTACTTCATTGGTTGAGATTTTACAATCTATTTTCCAATAAGCTTATGTATTAAATTATTGCTAGCAATTAGACATTTAAAAAAAAATAAATTATAAATTAACTACTGTTTACAGCCAAAGCAAGCAGAGGCATTGTTTACAGCAAACATTCAAAATGTAGCTATGCCTACTAGGCTATTAAGCTTATAATTCTACTATGTTTAAGTTTAAGTTAAACTACATTTAGTATGAAATTTTAAATAGTTAATGTCTACTTAGAACCTGCACTTATTTGCTAAATTTATATGACGCTTACATTTTAGTTTGGATCTCTATTTTTATTTCTACTACAATTAGGTGTAAGTTAAGTTAATTCTACATTTAGTTTTAAAGTTACTATAGTTAATGTTAACTTTAAACCTACATATATTTACTAGCTTAATATTATGCTACATTTTAGATAACATAGTATAACATTTATGGAAGAGGCAGACATGATGACAGAAAAGAAATGCACATTTGAGCTCCAAAAGTGCCAAACAAAGAGGAGCGCAGTTTAACGTCATGTCTCGGGACATTATAATCATTTCAATGTTCACTATCATATGTGTTTTTATTTTCATTATTAGTTTTAATCTAAAATTTTATAATTTTTTAATTTTTTTACATAGTATACATTTAGATGAAACTATAGACTACTTTAAAATGTTAGGGGAAATAAATTTAAACTAAATTTATGCATAATTTTTGTTTTGTTCAAAGTTTATGTTCTAAATTTATATTTGGACATTTTATGGATGAAATGCCATTGTATTGCTAAGGCTAACCAACACAATGGCATATCAGATTTAAGGTTTAATACATTTATTAAAAGCATTTAATTCTACTAAATTACTTTTAATTTTAGTTAATATTACTTTTATAGAGGAGGCAGACATGATGACAGAAAAGAAGAAATGCACTTTTCAGCTCCAAAAGTGCCAAACAAAGAGGAGCGCGGTTTAACGTCATGTCTTGGGACATTATATTCATTTTAATGTTCATTATCATATGTGTTTTTATTTTGACTATTAGTTTTAATCTACAGTTTTTATAAGTCTTCTATGGATAATTTCTTTCCTTTTAATTTTTAATGTAGTATACATTTATATGAAACTATAGACTACTTTTAAATGTAAGGGGAAATTAGTTTAAACTAAATTTATGCATAATTTTTGTTTTGTTCTAAGTTTATGTTCTAAATTTATATTTGGACATTTTATGGATGAAATGCCATTGTATTGCTTAAGCTGTCCAACACAATGACATTTCAGATTTAAGGTTTAATACTTTTATTAAAAGCATTTAATTCTACTACATTTATGTGTATGTTAATATTATTTTTATAGAGGAGGCAGACATGATGACAGAGAAGAAGAAATGCACTTTTCAGCTCCAAAAGTGCCAAACAAAAAAAGAGGAGCGCAGTTTAACGTCATGTCTCGGGACATTATAATCATTTTAATGTTCACTATCATGTGTTTTTATTTTGATTATTAGTTTTTATCTAAAATTTTATAAGTGTTTTCTGGATATTTTATATCTTTTTAATTTTTAACGTAGTATACATTTAGATGAAACTATAGACTACTATTTTAAAATGTTAGGGGAAAATAGTTTAAACTAAATTTATGCATAATTTTTGTTTTGTTCTAAATTTATGTTCTAAATTTTTATTTTGACATTTTATGGATGAAATGCCATTGTATTGCTTAAGCTGTCCAACACAATGACATTTCAGATTTAAAGTTAAATACATTTATTTAAAGCATTTAATTCTACTACATTTATGTGTATGTTAATATTACTTTTATAAAGGAGGCTGACATGATGACAGAAAAGAAGAAATGCACTTTTCAGCTCCAAAAGTGCCAAACAAAGAGAAGCGCAGTTGAACATCATGTCTCGGGACATTATAATGATTTTAATATTCACTATTATATGTTGTTTTTTTTTGACTATTAGTTTTAATCTACAGTTTTTATAGGTCTTTTATGGATATTTTGTTTCTTTTTAATTTTTAACATAGTTTACATTTAGATGAAACTATAGAATACTTTTAAATGTTAGGTGAATTAGTTTAAACTAAATTTATGCATAATTTTTGCTTTGTTCTAAGTTTATGTTTTAAATTTATAATTGGACATTTTATGGATATAATGCCATTGTATAGCTTAGGCTGTCCAACACAATGACATTTTAGATTTAAAGTTTAATACATTTATTAAAAGTATTTAATTCTACTACATTGATGTTTTTTTTTTTAGAGAGGAGGCAGACATGTTGACAGAAAAGAAGAAATGCAATTTTCAGCTCCAAAAGTGCCAAACAAAGAGGAGCGCAGTTTAACGTCATGTTTTGGGACACTATCATGTGTTTTTATTTTGATTATTAGTTTTAATCTACAGTTTTTATAAGTCTTCTATGGATAATTTGTTTCTTTTTAATTTTTAATGTAGTATACATTTATATGAAACTATAGACTACTTTTAAATGTTAGGGGAAATTAGTTTAAACTAAATTTATGCATAATTTTTGTTTTGTTCTAAGTTTATGTTCTAAATTTATATTTGGACATTTTAAGGATGAAATGCCATTGTATTGCTTAAGCTGTCCAACACAATGACATTTCAGATTTAAGGTTTAATACTTTTATTAAAAGCTTTTAATTCTACTACATTTATGTGTATGTTAATATTATTTTTATAGAGGAGGCAGACATGATGACAGAGAAGAAGAAATGCACTTTTCAGCTCCAAAAGTGCCAAACAAAAAGGAGCGCAGTTTAACGTCATGTTTCAGGACATTATAATCATTTTAATGTTCACTATCATGTGTTTTTATTTTGACTATTAGTTTTAATCTACAGTTTTTATAAGTCTTTTATGGATATTTTGTTTTTTTTTAATTTTTAACGTAGTTTACATTTAGATGAAACTATAGAATACTTTTAAATGTTAGGTGAATTAGTTTAAACTAAATTTATGCATAATTTTTGTTTTGTTCTAAGTTTATGTTTAAAATTTATAATTGGACATTTTATGGATAAAATGCCATTGTATAGCTTAGGCTGTCCAACACAATGACATTTCAGATTTAAGGTTTAATACTTTTATTAAAAGCTTTTAATTCTACTACATTTATGTGTATGTTAATATTATTTTTATAGAGGAGGCAGACATGATGACAGAGAAGAAGAAATGCACTTTTCAGCTCCAAAAGTGCCAAACAAAGAGGAGCGCAGTTATATGTCATGTTTTGGGACATTATAATCATTTTACTGTTCACTATCATGTGTTTTTATTTTCATTATTAGTTTTTATCTAAAATTTTTATAAGTGTTTTATGGATATTTTGTTTCTTTTTAATTTTTAACGTAGTATACATTTATATGAAACTATAGACTACTTTTAAGTGTTAGGGGAAATTAGTTAAAACTAAATTTAAGCATAATTTTTGTTTTGTTCTAAGTTTATGTTCTAAATTTATATTTGGACATTTTATGGATGAAATGCCATTGTATTTCTTAAGCTGTCCAACACAATGACATTTCAGATTTAAGGTTTAATACATTTATTTAAAGCATTTAATTCTACTAAATTACTTTTAATTTTAGTTAATATTACTTTTATAGAGGAGGCAGACATGATGACAGAAAAGAAGAAATGCACTTTTCAGCTCCAAAAGTGCCAAACAAAGAGGAGCGCGGTTTAACGTCATGTCTTGGGACATTATATTCATTTTAATGTTCATTATCATATGTGTTTTTATTTTGACTATTAGTTTTAATCTACAGTTTTTATAAGTCTTCTATGGATAATTTGTTTCTTTTTATTTTTTAATGTAGTATACATTTATATTAAACGATAGACTACTTTTAAATGTTAGGGGAAATTAGTTTAAACTAAATTTATGCATAATTTTTGTTTTGTTCTAAGTTTATGTTCTAAATTTATATTTGGACATTTTATGGATGAAATGCCATTGTATTGCTTAAACTGTCCAACACAATGACATTTC
The DNA here is from genome assembly GCA_036873155.1 of Biomphalaria sudanica. Classification (NCBI taxonomy): domain Eukaryota; kingdom Metazoa; phylum Mollusca; class Gastropoda; family Planorbidae; genus Biomphalaria; species Biomphalaria sudanica. Next base: position 4,562,766 of record JAZGLO010006670.1, read on the forward strand.
AGATTTAAGGTTTAATACTTTTATTAAAAGCTTTTAATTCTACTACATTTATGTGTATGTTAATATTATTTTTATAGAGGAGGCAGACATGATGACAGAGAAGAAGAAATGCACTTTTCAGCATCAAAAGTGCCAAACAAAGAGGAGCGCAGTTTAACGTCATGTTTTGGGACATTATAATCATTTTACTGTTCACTATCATGTGTTTTTATTTTGATTATTAGTTTTTATCTAAAATTTTTATAAGTGTTTTATGGATATTTTGTTTCTTTTTAATTTTTAACGTAGTATACATTTATATGAAACTATAGACTACTTTTAAATGTTAGGGGAAATCAGTTAAAACTAAATTTAAGCATAATTTTTGTTTTGTTCTAAGTTTATGTTCTAAATTTATATTTGGACATTTTATGGATGAAATGCCATTGTATTGCTTAAGCTGTCCAACACAATGACATTTCAGATTTAAGGTTTAATACATTTATTTAAAGCATTTAATTCTAATACATTTATGTGTATGTTAATATTACTTTTATAAAGGAGGCTGACATGATGACAGAAAAGAAGAAATGCACTTTTCAGCTCCAAAAGTGCCAAACAAAGAGAAGCGCAGTTGAACATCATGTCTCGGGACATTATAATGATTTTATTATTCACTATCATATGTTGTTTTTTTTTGACTATTAGTTTTAATCTACAGTTTTTATAGGTCTTTTATGGATATTTTGTTTCTTTTTAATTTTTAACGTAGTTTACATTTAGATGAAACTATAGAATACTTTTAAATGTTAGGTTAATTAGTTTAAACTAAATTTATGCATAATTTTTGTTTTGTTCTAAGTTTATGTTTTAAATTTATAATTGGACATTTTATGGATAAAATGCCATTGTATAGCTTAGGCTGTCCAACACAATGACATTTCAGATTTAAAGTTTAATACATTTATTAAAAGTATTTAATTCTACTACATTGATGTTAATTTTTTTTTGTAGCGAGGAGGCAGACATGTTGACATTAAAGAAGAAATGCACTTTTCAGCTCCAAAAGTGCCAAACAAAGAGGAGCGCAGTTTAACGTCATGTTTTGGGACATTATAATCATTTTACTGTTCACTATCATGTGTTTTTATTTTGATTATTAGTTTTTATCTAAAATTTTTATAAGTGTTTTATGGATATTTTGTTTCTTTTTAATTTTTAACGTAGTATACATTTATATGAAACTAAAGACTACTTTTAAATGTTAGGGGAAATTAGTTAAAACTAAATTTAAGCATAATTTTTGTTTTGTTCAAAGTTTATGTTCTAAATTTATATTTGGACATTTTATGGATGAAATGCCATTGTATTGCTTAAGCTGTCCAACACAATGACATTTCAGATTTAAGGTTTAATACATTTATTTAAAGCATTTAATTCTACTAAATTACTTTTAATTTTAGTTAATATTACTTTTATAGAGGAGGCAGATATGATGACAGAAAAGAAGAAATGCACTTTTCAGCTCCAAAAGTGCCAAACAAAGAGGAGTGCGGTTTAACGTCATGTCTTGGGACATTATATTCATTTTAATGTTCATTATCATATGTGTTTTTATTTTGACTATTAGTTTTAATCTACAGTTTTTATAAGTCTTCTATGGATAATTTGTTTCTTTTTAATTTTTAATGTAGTATACATTTATATGAAACTATAGACTGCTTTTAAATGTTAGGGGAAATTAGTTTAAACTAAATTTATGCATAATTTTTGTTTTGTTCTAAGTTTATGTTCTAAATTTATATTTGGACATTTTATGGATGAAATGCCATTGTATTGCTTAAGCTGTCCAACACAATGACATTTCAGATTTAAGGTTTAATACTTTTATTAAAAGCTTTTAATTCTACTACATTTATGTGTATGTTAATATTATTTTTATAGAGGAGGCAGACATGATGACAGAAAAGAAGAAATGCACTTTTCAGCTCCAAAAGTGCCAAACAAAGAATAGCGCAGTTTAATGTCATGTCTCGGGACATTATAATCATTTAAATGTTCACTATCATGTGTTTTTTTTTTGATTATTAGTTTTTATCTAAAATTTTATAAGTGTTTTATGGATATTTTATATCTTTTTAATTTTTAATGTAGTATACATTTAGATGAAACTATAGACTACTATTTTAAAATGTTAGGGGAAAATAGTTTTAACTAAATTTATGCATAATTTTGGTTTTGTTCTAAATTTATGTTCTAAATTTTTATTTTGACATTTTATGGATGAAATGCCATTGTATTGCTTAGGCTGTCCAACACAATGACATTTCAGATTTAAAGTTAAATACATTTATTTAAAGCATTTAATTCTACTACATTTATGTGTATGTTAATATTACTTTTATAAAGGAGGCTGACATGATGACAGAAAAGAAGAAATGCACTTTTCAGCTCCAAAAGTGCCAAACAAAGAGAAGCGCAGTTGAACATCATGTCTCGGGACATTATAATGATTTTAATATTCACTATCATATGTTGTTTTTTTTTGACTATTAGTTTTAATCTACAGTTTTTATAGGTCTTTTATGGATATTTTGTTTCTTTTTAATTTTTAACGTAGTTTACATTTAGATGAAACTATAGAATACTTTTAAATGTTAGGTTAATTAGTTTAAACTAAATTTATGCATAATTTTTGTTTTGTTCTAAGTTTATGTTTTAAATTTATAATTGGACATTTTATGGATAAAATGCCATTGTATAGCTTAGGCTGTCCAACACAATGACATTTCAGATTTAAAGTTTAATACATTTATTAAAAGTATTTAATTCTACTACATTGATGTTAATTTTTTTTTGTAGCGAGGAGGCAGACATGTTGACATTAAAGAAGAAATGCACTTTTCAGCTCCAAAAGTGCCAAACAAAGAGGAGCGCAGTTTAACGTCATGTTTTGGGACATTATAATCATTTTACTGTTCACTATCATGTGTTTTTATTTTGATTATTAGTTTTTATCTAAAATTTTTATAAGTGTTTTATGGATATTTTGTTTCTTTTTAATTTTTAACGTAGTATACATTTATATGAAACTAAAGACTACTTTTAAATGTTAGGGGAAATTAGTTAAAACTAAATTTAAGCATAATTTTTGTTTTGTTCAAAGTTTATGTTCTAAATTTATATTTGGACATTTTATGGATGAAATGCCATTGTATTGCTTAAGCTGTCCAACACAATGACATTTCAGATTTAAGGTTTAATACATTTATTTAAAGCATTTAATTCTACTAAATTACTTTTAATTTTAGTTAATATTACTTTTATAGAGGAGGCAGATATGATGACAGAAAAGAAGAAATGCACTTTTCAGCTCCAAAAGTGCCAAACAAAGAGGAGTGCGGTTTAACGTCATGTCTTGGGACATTATATTCATTTTAATATTCATTATCATATGTGTTTTTATTTTGACTATTAGTTTTAATCTACAGTTTTTATAAGTCTTCTATGGATAATTTGTTTCTTTTTAATTTTTAATGTAGTATACATTTATATGAAACTATAGACTGCTTTTAAATGTTAGGGGAAATTAGTTTAAACTAAATTTATGCATAATTTTTGTTTTGTTCTAAGTTTATGTTCTAAATTTATATTTGGACATTTTATGGATGAAATGCCATTGTATTGCTTAAGCTGTCCAACACAATGACATTTCAGATTTAAGGTTTAATACTTTTATTAAAAGCTTTTAATTCTACTACATTTATGTGTATGTTAATATTATTTTTATAGAGGAGGCAGACATGATGACAGAAAAGAAGAAATGCACTTTTCAGCTCCAAAAGTGCCAAACAAAGAATAGCGCAGTTTAATGTCATGTCTCGGGACATTATAATCATTTAAATGTTCACTATCATGTGTTTTTTTTTTGATTATTAGTTTTTATCTAAAATTTTATAAGTGTTTTATGGATATTTTATATCTTTTTAATTTTTAATGTAGTATACATTTAGATGAAACTATAGACTACTATTTTAAAATGTTAGGGGAAAATAGTTTTAACTAAATTTATGCATAATTTTGGTTTTGTTCTAAATTTATGTTCTAAATTTTTATTTTGACATTTTATGGATGAAATGCCATTGTATTGCTTAGGCTGTCCAACACAATGACATTTCAGATTTAAAGTTAAATACATTTATTTAAAGCATTTAATTCTACTACATTTATGTGTATGTTAATATTACTTTTATAAAGGAGGCTGACATGATGACAGAAAAGAAGAAATGCACTTTTCAGCTCCAAAAGTGCCAAACAAAGAGAAGCGCAGTTGAACATCATGTCTCGGGACATTATAATGATTTTAATATTCACTATCATATGTTGTTTTTTTTTGACTATTAGTTTTAATCTACAGTTTTTATAGGTCTTTTATGGATATTTTGTTTCTTTTTAATTTTTAACGTAGTTTACATTTAGATGAAACTATAGAATACTTTTAAATGTTAGGTTAATTAGTTTAAACTAAATTTATGCATAATTTTTGTTTTGTTCTAAGTTTATGTTTTAAATTTATAATTGGACATTTTATGGATAAAATGCCATTGTATAGCTTAGGCTGTCCAACACAATGACATTTCAGATTTAAAGTTTAATACATTTATTAAAAGTATTTAATTCTACTACATTGATGTTAATTTTTTTTTGTAGCGAGGAGGCAGACATGTTGACATTAAAGAAGAAATGCACTTTTCAGCTCCAAAAGTGCCAAACAAAGAGGAGCGCAGTTTAACGTCATGTTTTGGGACATTATAATCATTTTACTGTTCACTATCATGTGTTTTTATTTTGATTATTAGTTTTTATCTAAAATTTTTATAAGTGTTTTATGGATATTTTGTTTCTTTTTAATTTTTAACGTAGTATACATTTATATGAAACTAAAGACTACTTTTAAATGTTAGGGGAAATTAGTTAAAACTAAATTTAAGCATAATTTTTGTTTTGTTCAAAGTTTATGTTCTAAATTTATATTTGGACATTTTATGGATGAAATGCCATTGTATTGCTTAAGCTGTCCAACACAATGACATTTCAGATTTAAGGTTTAATACATTTATTTAAAGCATTTAATTCTACTAAATTACTTTTAATTTTAGTTAATATTACTTTTATAGAGGAGGCAGATATGATGACAGAAAAGAAGAAATGCACTTTTCAGCTCCAAAAGTGCCAAACAAAGAGGAGTGCGGTTTAACGTCATGTCTTGGGACATTATATTCATTTTAATGTTCATTATCATATGTGTTTTTATTTTGACTATTAGTTTTAATCTACAGTTTTTATAAGTCTTCTATGGATAATTTGTTTCTTTTTAATTTTTAATGTAGTATACATTTATATGAAACTATAGACTGCTTTTAAATGTTAGGGGAAATTAGTTTAAACTAAATTTATGCATAATTTTTGTTTTGTTCTAAGTTTATGTTCTAAATTTATATTTGGACATTTTATGGATGAAATGCCATTGTATTGCTTAAGCTGTCCAACACAATGACATTTCAGATTTAAGGTTTAATACTTTTATTAAAAGCTTTTAATTCTACTACATTTATGTGTATGTTAATATTATTTTTATAGAGGAGGCAGACATGATGACAGAAAAGAAGAAATGCACTTTTCAGCTCCAAAAGTGCCAAACAAAGAATAGCGCAGTTTAATGTCATGTCTCGGGACATTATAATCATTTAAATGTTCACTATCATGTGTTTTTTTTTTGATTATTAGTTTTTATCTAAAATTTTATAAGTGTTTTATGGATATTTTATATCTTTTTAATTTTTAATGTAGTATACATTTAGATGAAACTATAGACTACTATTTTAAAATGTTAGGGGAAAATAGTTTTAACTAAATTTATGCATAATTTTGGTTTTGTTCTAAATTTATGTTCTAAATTTTTATTTTGACATTTTATGGATGAAATGCCATTGTATTGCTTAGGCTGTCCAACACAATGACATTTCAGATTTAAAGTTAAATACATTTATTTAAAGCATTTAATTCTAATACATTTATGTGTATGTTAATATTACTTTTATAAAGGAGGCTGACATGATGACAGAAAAGAAGAAATGCACTTTTCAGCTCCAAAAGTGCCAAACAAAGAGAAGCGCAGTTGAACATCATGTCTCGGGACATTATAATGATTTTAATATTCACTATCATATGTTGTTTTTTTTTGACTATTAGTTTTAATCTACAGTTTTTATAGGTCTTTTATGGATATTTTGTTTCTTTTTAATTTTTAACGTAGTTTACATTTAGATGAAACTATAGAATACTTTTAACTGTTAGGTTAATTAGTTTAAACTAAATTTATGCATAATTTTTGTTTTGTTCTAAGTTTATGTTTTAAATTTATAATTGGACATTTTATGGATAAAATGCCATTGTATAGCTTAGGCTGTCCAACACAATGACATTTCAGATTTAAAGTTTAATACATTTATTAAAAGTATTTAATTCTACTACATTGATGTTAATTTTTTTTTGTAGCGAGGAGGCAGACATGTTGACATTAAAGAAGAAATGCACTTTTCAGCTCCAAAAGTGCCAAACAAAGAGGAGCGCAGTTAAATGTCATGTTTTGGGACATTATAATCATTTTACTGTTCACTATCATGTGTTTTTATTTTCATTATTAGTTTTTATTTAAAATTTTTATAAGTGTTGTATGGATATTTTGTTTCTTTTTTAATTTTTAACGTAGTATACATTTATATGAAACTATAGACTACTTTTAAATATAAAGGGAAACTAGTTTCAACTAAATTTAAGCATAATTTTTGTTTTGTTCTAAGTTTATGTTCTAAATTTATATTTGGACATTTTATGGATGAAATGCCATTGTATTGCTTAAGCTGTCCAACACAATGACATTTCAGATTTAAGGTTTAATACTTTTATTAAAAGCTTTTAATTCTACTACATTTATGTGTATGTTAATATTATTTTTATAGAGGAGGCAGACATGATAACAGAGAAGAAGAAATGCACTTTTCAGCTCCAAAAGTGCCAAACAAAGAGGAGCGCAGTTTAACGTCATGTTTTGGGACATTATAATCATTTTACTGTTCACTGTCATGTGTTTTTATTTTGATTATTAGTTTTTATCTACAGTTTTTATAAGTCTTTTATGGATATTTTATTTTTTTTTAATTTTTAACGTAGTTTACATTTAGATGAAACTATAGAATACTTTTAAATGTTAGGTGAATTAATTTAAACTAAATTTATGCATAATTTTTGTTTTGTTCTAAGTTTATGTTTAAAATTTATAATTGGACATATTATGGATAAAATGCCATTGTATAGCTTAGGCTGTCCAACACAATGACATTTCAGATTTAAAGTTAAATACATTTATTAAAAGTATTTAATTCTACTACATTGATGTTAATTTTTTTTTTTAGCGAGGAGGCAGACATGTTGACAGAAAAGAAAAAATGCACTTTTCAGCTCCAAAAGTGCCAAACAAAGAGGAGCGCAGTTTAATGTCATGTTTTGGGACATTATAATCATTTTACTGTTCACTGTCATGTGTTTTTATTTTCATTATTAGTTTTTATTTAAAATTTTTATAAGTGTTTTATGGATATTTTGTTTCTTTTTAGATTTTAACGTAGTATACATTTATATGAAACTATAGACTACTTTTAAATGTTAGGGGAAATTAGTTTAAACTAAATTTAAGCATAATTTTTGTTTTGTTCTAAGTTTATGTTCTAAATTTATATTTGGACATTTTATGGATGAAATGCCATTGTATTGCTTAAGCTGTCCAACACAATGACATTTCAGATTTAAAATTTAATACTTTTATTAAAAGCTTTTAATTCTACTACATTTATGTGTATGTTAATATTATTTTTATAGAGGAGGCAGACATGATGACAGAAAAGAAGAAATGCACTTTTCAGCTCCAAAAGTGCCAAACAAAGAGGAGCGCAGTTTAACGTCATGTTTTGGGACATTATAATCATTTTACTGTTCACTGTCATGTGTTTTTATTTTGATTATTAGTTTTTATCTAAAATTTTTATAAGTGTTTTATGGATATTTTGTTTCTTTTTAATTTTTAACGTAGTATACATTTATATGAAACTATAGACTACTTTTAAATGTTAGGGGAAATTAGTTTAAACTAAATTTAAGCATAATTTTTGTTTTGTTCTAAGTTTCTGTTCTAAATTTATATTTGGACATTTTATGGATGAAATGCCATTGTATTGCTTAGGCTGTCCAACACAATGACATTTCAGATTTAAGGTTTAATACTTTTATTAAAAGCTTTTAATTCTACTACATTTATGTGTATGTTAATATTATTTTTAAAGAGGAGGCAGACATGATGACAGAGAAGAAGAAATGCACTTTTCAGCTCCAAAAGTGCCAAACAAAAAGGAGCGCAGTTTAACGTCATGTCTCAGGACTTTCTAATCATTTTAATGTTCACTATCATGTGTTTTTAGTTTGATTATTAGTTTTTATCTAAAATTTTATAAGTGTTTTATGGATATTTTATATCTTTTTAATTTTTAATGTAGTATACAATTATATGAAACTATAGACTACTATTTTAAAATGTTAGGGGAAAATAGTTTAAACTAAATTTATGCATAATTTTTGTTTTGTTCTAAATTTATGTTCTAAATTTTTATTTTGACATTTTATGGATGAAATGCCATTGTATTGCTTAGGCTGTCCAACACAATGACATTTCAGATTTAAAGTTAAATACATTTATTAGAAGTATTTAATTCTACTACATTTATGTGTATGTTAATATTACTTTTATAAAGGAGGCTGACATGATGACAGAAAAGAAGAAATGCACTTTTCAGCTCCAAAAGTGCCAAACAAATAGAAGCGCAGTTAAACATCATGTCTCGGGACATTATAATGATTTTAATATTCACTATCACATGTTGTTTTTTTTTTTTTGACTATTAGTTTTAATCTACAGTTTTTATAGGTCTTTTATGAATATTTTTTTTTTTTTAAATTTTTAATGTAGTTTACATTTAGATGAAACTATAGAATACTTTTAAATGTTAGGTGAATTAGTTTAAACTAAATTTATGCATAATTTTTGTTTTGTTCTAAGTTTATGTTTTAAATTTATAATTGGACATTTTATGGATATAATGCCTTTGTATAGCTTAGGCTGTCCAACACAATGACATTTTAGATTTAAAGTTTAATACATTTATTAAAAGTATTTAATTCTACTACATTGATGTTTTTTTTTTTTAGAGAGGAGGCAGACATGTTGACAGAAAAGAAGAAATGCACTTTTCAGCTCCAAAAGTGCCAAACAAAGAGGAGCGCAGTTTAACGTTATGTTTTGGGACATTATAATCATTTTACTGTTCACTATCATGTGTTTTTATTTTGATTATTAGTTTTTATCTAAAATTTTTATAAGTGTTTTATGGATATTTTGTTTCTTTTTAATTTTTAACGTAGTATACATTTATATGAAACTATAAAATACTTTTAAATGTTAGGGGAAATTAGTTAAAACTAAATTTAAGCATAATTTTTGTTTTGTTCTAAGTTTATGTTCTAAATTTATATTTGGACATTTTATGGATGAAATGCCATTGTATTGCTTAAGCTGTCCAACACAATGACATTTAAGATTTAAGGTTTAATACATTTATTTAAAGTATTTAATTCTACTAAATTACTTTTAATTTTAGTTAATATTACTTTTATAGAGGAGGCAGACATGATGACAGAAAAGAAGAAATGAACTTTTCAGCTCCAAAAGTGCCAAACAAAGAGGAGCGCGGTTTAACGTCATGTCTTGGGACATTATATTCATTTTAATGTTCATTATCATATGTGTTTTTATTTTGACTATTAGTTTTAATCTACAGTTTTTATAAGTCTTCTATGGATAATTTGTTTCTTTTTAATTTTTAATGTAGTATACATTTATATGAAACTATAGACTACTTTTAAATGTTAGGTGAAATTAGTTTAAACTAAATTTATGCATAATTTTTGTTTTGTTCTAAGTTTATGTTCTAAATTTATATTTGGACATTTTATGGATGAAATGCCATTGTATTGCTTAAGCTGTCCAACACAATGACATTTCAGATTTAAGGTTTAATACATTTATTAAAAGCTTTTAATTCTACTACATTTATGTGTATGTTAATATTATTTTTATAGAGGAGGCAGACATGTAGACAGAGAAGGAGAAATGCACTTTTCAGCTCCAAAAGTGCCAAACAAAGAGGAGCGCAGTTTAACGTCATGTTTTGGGACATTATAATCATTTTACTGTTCACTATCATGTGTTTTTATTTTGACTATTAGTTTTTATCTAAAATTTTTATAAGTGTTTTATGGATATTTTGTTTCTTTTTAATTTTTAACGTAGTATACATTTATATGAAACTATAGACTACTTTTAAATGTTAGGGGAAATTACTTAAAACTAAATTTAAGCATAATTTTTGTTTTGTTCTAAGTTTATGTTCTAAATTTATATTTGGACATTTTATGGATTAAATGCCATTGTATTGCTTAAGCTGTCCAACACAATGACATTTCAGATTTAAGGTTTAATACATTTATTTAAAGCATTTAATTCTACTAAATTACTTTTAATTTTAGTTAATATTACTTTTATAGAGGAGGCAGACATGATGACAGAAAAGAAGAAATGCACTTTTCAGCTCCAAAAGTGCCAAACAAAGAGGAGCGCGGTTTAACGTCATGTCTTGGGACATTATATTCATTTTAATGTTCATTATCATATGTGTTTTTATTTTGACTATTAGTTTTAATCTACAGTTTTTATAAGTCTTCTATGGATAATTTGTTTCTTTTTAATTTTTAATGTAGTATACATTTATATGAAACTATAGACTACTTTTAAATGTTAGGGGAAATTAGTTTAAACTAAATTTATGCATAATTTTTGTTTTGTTCTAAGTTTATGTTCTAAATTTATATTTGGACATTTTATGGATGAAATGCCATTGTATTGCTTAAGCTGTCCAACACAATGACATTTCAGATTTAAGGTTTAATACTTTTATTAACAGCTTTTAATTCTACTACATTTATGTGTATGTTAATATTTTTTTTATAGAGGAGGCAGACATGATGACAGAGAAGAAGAAATGCACTTTTCAGCCTCAAAAGTGCCAAACAAAGAGGAGCTCAGTTTAACGTCAGGTCTTGGGACATTATATTCATTTTAATGTTCACTATCATATGTGTTTTTATTTTGACTATTAGTTTTAATTTACAATTTTTATAAGTCTTTTAGGGATATTTTGTTTCTTTTAAATTTTTAATGTAGTATACATTTATATGAAACTATAGAATACTTTAATAGGTGAATTAGTTTAAACTAAATTTATGCATAATTTTTGTTTTCTTCTAAGTTTATGTTTTAAATTTATAATTGGACATTTTATGGATAAAATGCCATTGTATAGCTTAGGCTGTCCAACACAATGACATTTCAGATTTAAAGTTTAATACATTTATTAAAAGTATTTAATTCTACTACATTGATGTTAATTTTTTTTTTTGGAGAGGAGGCAGACATGTAGACAGAAAAGAAGAAATGCACTTTTCAGCTCTAAAAGTGCCAAACAAAGAAGAGCCCAGTTTAACGTCATGTTTTGGGACATGATAATAATTTTACTGTTCACTATCATGTGTTTTTATTTTGATTATTAGTTTTTAACTAAAATTTTTATAAGTGTTTTATGGATATTTTGTTTCTTTTTAATTTTTAACGTAGTATACATTTATATGAAACTATAAACTACTTTTAAATGTTAGGGGAAATTAGTTTAAACTAAATTTAAGCATAATTTTTGTTTTGTTCTAAGTTTATGTTCTAAATTTATATTTGGACATTTAATGGATGAAATTCCATTGTATTGCTTAAGCTGTCCAACACAATGACATTTAAAATTTAAGGTTTAATACATTTATTTAAAACATTTAATTCTACTAAATTACTTTTAATTTTAGTTAATATTACTTTTAAAGAGGAGACAGACATGATGACAGAAAAGAAGAAATGCACTTTTCAGCTCCAAAAGTGCCAAACAAAGAGGAGCTCAGTTTAACGTCATGTCTCGGGACATTATATTCATTTTTATGTTTACTTTCATATGTGTTTAAATAACTTTACCTTTATGCTAATGTCACACTGGCATGTTGACTTCTGTGGAGCCCACATCACAGTCCAAACTTAAATGTGTAAAAGAATGAGCCAATTCTGCAAAAATACTTTCAAACTAAAAGAATTAGACTAATTCTCCAAACGACGAAATGAAAAAAAAAATTGAAATTATAGAGCTACGCTAAAAAAAAATTATAAGAAAATTCTAAAATTAAACAAACTTCAAAGAAAATAAAACATTGGACATGTTAACATTAAAAATATACAATACGGTTATGTCAAAAACATTTGTCCAGCGGCCGTCAAGACAAAATATTCACAAACAAACAAAACAAAACATTTATGAAGGTTCAATAATGTTTAAATAACTTCACCTTAATGCTAATGTCACACTGGCATGTTAAGTTCTTTAGAGCCCACATCACAGTCCAAACTTGAATTAGACTAATTCTCCAAAAGACGAAATTAAAAAAAAATAAAAAAAATAATAGAGCTACACTATAAAAAAATTATAAGAAAATCTTAAATTAAATAAACTTCAAAATAAAATAAAACATTAAACATGTTAACATTTAAAACATACCATACGGTTTTGACAAGAAACATTTTTCTGACGGCCGTCAAGACAAAACAATTCAAAAACAAAAAAAACGAAACATTTATGAAGGTTCAATAATGTTTAATTAACTTCACCTTATTGCTAATGTCACACTGGCATGTTCAGTTCTGTAGAGCCCACATCACAGTCCAAACATGAATGTCTTGAAGTATGAGCCTCTTCTGAAAAAATACTTTCAAACTAAAAGAATTAGACTAATTCTCCAAAAGACGAAATAAAAAAAAAAATTAAAAAAAAAAATAGAGCTATACTATTAAAAAATTATAAGAAAATCTTAAATTAAATAAACCTTAAAAAAAAATAAAACATTAAACATGTTAACATTTAAAACATACCATACGGTTTTGACAAGAAACATTTTTCTGACAGACGTCAAGACAAAACAATTCAAAAACAAAAAAAACGAAATAACATTTATGAAGGTACAATAATGTTTTAATAACTTCACCTTATTGCTAATGTCACAATGGCATGTTCAGTTCTGTAGAGCCCACATCACAGTCCAAACATGAATGTCTTAAAGTATGATTCTCTTCTGAAAAAAAACTTTCAAACTAAAAGAATTAGACTAATTCTCCAAAGGAGGAAATTTTAAAATAAAATGAAATTATTGAGCCACGCTAAAAAAAATTATAAGAAAATCTAAAATTAAACAAACTTCAAAGAAAATAAAAAATTGGACATGTTAACATTAAAAATATACAATATGGTTTTATCAAAAACATTTGTCCAGTGGACGTCAAGACAAAACAATTCACAAACAAACAAAACAAAACATTTATGAAGGTTCAATAATGTTTAAATAACTTCACCTTAATGCTAATGTCACACTGGCATGTTGAGTTCTTTAGAGCCCACATCACAGTCCAAACTTGAATGCCTTGAAGTATGAGCCTCTTCTTAAAAAAATACTTTCAAACTAAAAGAATTAGAATAATTCTCCAAAAGACTAAATTTAAAAAAAAAATTTGAAATTATAGAGCTACGCTAAAAAAAATTATAAGAAAATCTAAAATTAAATAAACTTAAATGAAAATTAAACATTTAACATGTTGACATTTAAAACATAAAAAACGGTTTTGACAAAAAACTTTTGTCCGACGGCCGTCAAGACAAAACAATTCACAAACGAACCAAACAAAACATTTATAAAGGTTCAATAATGTTTAAATAACTTCACCTTAATGCTACTGTCACACTGGCATGTTTAGTTCTGTAGAGCTCACATCACAGTCCAAACTTGAATGTGCTGAAGTATGAGCCTCTTCTGAAAAAATACTTTCAAACTAAAAGAATTAGACTAATTCTCCAAAAGACGAAATTAAAAAAAAAATTTAAAAAAATAAAAGAGCTACGCTATAAAAAAAATATAAGAATATCTTAAATTAAATAAACTTCAAATAAAATAAAACATTAAACATGTTAACATTTGAAACATACATACGGTTTTGACAAAAAACATTTGTCTGACGGCCGTCAAGACAAAACAATTCAAAAACAAAAAAAACGAAACATTTATGAAGGTTCAATAATGTTTAAATAACTTCACCTTAATGCTAATGTCACACTAGCATGCTGAGTTCTGTAGAGCCCATATCACAGTCCAAATTTGAATGTCTTGAGTTATGAGCCTCTTCTGAAAAAATACTTTTAAACTAAAAAAATTAGACTAATTCTCCAAAAGACGAAATTTAAAAAAAAATTTAAATTATAGAGCTACGCAAAAAAAATAAAATTATAAGTAAATAAAAAATTAAATAAACTTCAAAGAAAATAAAACATTAAACATGTTAACATTTAAAACTTACAATAAGGTTTTGACAGAAAACATTTGTCAGATGGCTGTCAAGACAAAAAAATTCAAAAACAAACAAAATGAAATATTTATGAAGGTTCAATAATGTTTAAATAACTTCACCTTAATGCTAATGTCACACTGGCATGTTGAGTTCTGTAGAGCCCACATCACAGTCCAAACTTGAATGTCTTGAAGTATGAGCCTCTTCTGAAAAAATACTTTTAAACTAAAAGAATTAGACTAATTCTTTAAAAGACGAAATAAAAAAAAAAATATTGAAATTATACAGCTACGCAAAAAAAAATTATAGATAAATATTAAATTAAATAAACGTCAAAGAAAATAAAACATTAAACATGTTAACATTTAAAACATACAATATGATTTTGACAAAAAACATTTGTCCGACGGCCGTCAAGACAAAACAATTCACAAACAAACAAAACTAAACATTTATAAAGGTTCAAAAATGTTTAAATAACTTCACCTTAATGCTAATGTCACACTGGCATGTTTATTTCTGTAGAGCCCACATCTCAGTCTAAACTTGAATGTCTTGAATTATGAGCCTATTCTGAAAAATACTTTTAAACTAAAAGAATTAGACTAATTCTCTAAAGAACAAAAATTAAAAGAAAAATTAAAATAATAGAGCTACGCTAAGAAAAATTATAAGTAAATCTAAAATTAAATAAACTTCAAAGAAAATAAAACATTAAACATGTTAACATTTGAAACATACAATAAGGTTTTGACAGAAAACATTTGTCAGATGGCTGTCAAGACAAAAAAATTCACAAACAAACAAAAAGAAACATTTATAAAGGTTCAATAATGTTTAAATAACTTCACCTTAATGCTAATGTCACACAGGCATGTTGAGTTCTGTACAGCCCACATCACAGTCCAAACTTGAATGTCTTGAAGTATGAGCCTTTTCTGAAAAAATACTTTTAAACTAAAAGAATTAGACTAATTCTTTAAAAGACGAAATAAAAAAAAAATATTGAAATTATACAGCTACGCAAAAAAAAATTTATAGGTAAATATAAAATTAAATAAACTTCAAAGAAAATAAAACATTAAACATGTTAACATTTAAAACATACAATATGATTTTGACAAAAAACATTTGTCCGACGGCCGTCAAGACAAAACAATTCACAAACAAACAAAACTAAACATTTATAAAGGTTCAAAAATGTTTAAATAACTTCACCTTAATGCTAATGTCACACTGGCATGTTTATTTCTGTAGAGCCCACATCTCAGTCTAAACTTGAATGTCTTGAATTATGAGCCTATTCTGAAAAATACTTTTAAACTAAAAGAATTAGACTAATTCTCTAAAGAACAAAAATTAAAAGAAAAATTAAAATAATAGAGCTACGCTAAGAAAAATTATAAGTAAATCTAAAATTAAATAAACTTCAAAGAAAATAAAACATTAAACATGTTAACATTTGAAACATACAATAAGGTTTTGACAGAAAACATTTGTCAGATGGCTGTCAAGACAAAAAAATTCACAAATAAACAAAAAGAAACATTTATGAAGGTTCAATAATGTTTAAATAACTTCACCTTAATGCTAATGTCACACAGGCATGTTTAGTTCTGTCGAGCCCACATCTCAGTCTAAACTTGAATGTCTTGAAGTATGAGCCTCTTCTGAAAAAATACTTTCAAACAAAAAGAATTAAACTAATTCTTCAAATAACATAATTTAAAAGAAAAATTGAAACAATAGAGCTACGCTAAAAAAAAATTATAAGTAAATCTAAAATTAAATAAACTTCAGAGAAAATAAAACATTAAACATGTTAACATTTAAAACAAACAATACGGTTTTGACAAAAAACATTTGTCTGACGGCCGTCAAGACAAAACAATTCAAAAACAAACAAAACAAAACATTTATAAAGGTTAAATAATGTTTAAATAACTTCACCTTAATGCTAATGTCACACTGGCATGTTGAGTTCTGTAGAGCCCAGATCTCAGTCCAAACTAAAATGTCTTTAAGTATGAGCCTCTTCTGAAAAATGCTTTCAAACTAAAACAATTAGACTAAATCTCAAAAGGACGAATTTAAGAAAAAAAATTGAAATAATAGAGCTACGCTAGAAAAAAATTATAAGTAAATATAAAATTAAATAAACTTCAAAGAAAATAAAACATTAAAAATGTTAACATTTAAAACATACAATACGGTTTTGAGAGAAAACATTTGTCAGACGGCCGTCAAGACAAAACAATTCACAAACAAAAAAAATGAAACATTTATGAAGGTTTAATGATGTTTAAATAACTTCACCTTAATGCTAATGTCACACTGGCATTTTGAGTTCTGTAGAGCCCATATCACAGTCCAAACATGAATACCGCGAAGTATGAGCTTCTTCTGAAAAAATACTTTAAAACTAAAAGAATTAGACTAATTCTTTAAAGGATGAAATTTTTTTTTAAAATTGAAATAATAGGACTTTGCTAAAAACAAAATTATAAGTAAATCTAAATTTAAATAAACTTCAAAGAAAATAAAACATAAAACATGTTAACATTTAAAACATAAAATACGGTTTTGACAAAAAACTTTTGTCCGACGACCGTCAAGACAAAACAATTCACAAACAAACAAAACTAAACATTTATAAAGGTTCAATAATGTTTAAATAACTTCACCTTAATGCTAATGTCACACAGGCATGTTGAGTTCTGTAGAGCCCACATCACAGTCCAAACTAGAATGTCTTGAAGTATGAGCCTCTTCTGAAAAAATACTTTCAAACAAAAAGAATTAGACTAATTCTCCAAATAACATAATTTAAAAGAAAAATTGAAATAATAGCGCTACGCTAAAAAAAAATTATAAGTAAATCTAAAATTAAATAAACTTCAGAGAAAATAAAACATTAAACATGTTAACATTTAAAACATACAATACGGTTTTGACAAAAACATTTGTCTGACAGCCGTCAAGACAAAACAATATACAAACAAACAAAATGAAACATTTATAAAGGTTTAATGATGTTTAAATAACTTCACCTTAATGCTAATGTCACACTGGCATGTTGACTTCTCTAGAGCCCAGATGTCAGTCCAAACTAAAATGTCTTTAAATATGAGCCTCTTCTGAAAAATGCTTTCAGACTAAGACAATTAGACTAAATCTCAAAAGGACGAATTTAATAAAAAAATTGAAATAATAGAGCTACGCTAAAAAAAATTATAAGTAAATCTAAAATTAAATAAACTTCAAAGAAAATAAAAAATTAAACATGTTAACATTTAAAACATACAATACGGTTTTGACAGAAAACATTTGTCAGACGGCCGTCAAGACAAAACAATTCACAAACAAACAAAATGAAACATTTATGAAGGTTTAATGATGTTTAAAAAACTTCACCTTAAAGCTAATGTCACACTGGCATTTTGAATTCTGTAGAGCCCATATCACAGTCCAAACATGAATATCGCGAAGTATGAGCTTCTTCTGATAAAAAAAACTTTCAAACTAAAAGAATTAGACTAATTCTTTAAAGGATGAAATTTTTTAAAAAAATTGAAATAATAGGACTTTGCTAAAAACAAAATTATAAGTAAATAAATGTCTTATAGTATGAGCCTATTCTGAAAAATACTTTCAAACTACAAGAATTAGACTAATTCTCTAAAGATAAAAATTTAAAAGTAAAATTGAAATTATAGAGCTACGCTAAAAAAAATTATAAGTAAATCTAAAATTAAATAAACTTCAAAGAAAATAAAACAGTAAAAATGTTAACATTTAAAACATACAATACGGTTTTGACAAAAAACATTTGTCCGACAGCCGTCAAGACTAAAAAATTCACAAACAAAAAAAACGAAACATTTATAAAGATTCAAAAATGTTTAAATTACTTCACCTTTATGCTAATGTCACACTGGCATGTTGAGTTCTGTAGAGCCGACATCACAGTCCAAACTTGAATGTCTTGAAGTATGAGCCTCTTCTGAAAAAATACTTTCAAACTAAAAGAATTAGACTAATTCTCCAAAAGACGAAATTTTTAAAAAAAAATTGAAATTATAGAGCTACGCAAAAAAAAAATTATAAGTAAATATAAAATTAAATAAACTTCAAAGAAAATAAAACATTAAACATGTTAACATTTAAAACATAAAATATGATTTTGACATAAAACATTTGTCCGACGGCCGTAAGACAAAACAATTCACAAACAAACAAAACTAAACATTTATAAAGGTTCAATAATGTTTAAATAATTTCACCTTAATGCTAATGTCACAATGGCATGTTGAGTTCTGTAGAACCCACATCTCAGTCTAAACTTGAATGTCTTAAATTATGAGCCTATTCTGAAAAAATACTTTCAAACTAAAAGAATAAGACTAATTCTCTAAAGAACAAAATTTAAAATAAAAATTGAAATAATAGAGCTAAAAAAAATTATAAGAAAATCAAAAAATTAAATAAACTTCAAAGAAAATAAAACATTAAACATGTTAACATTTAAAACATACAATACAGTTTTGACAAAAAACGATTGTCTGACGGCCGTCAAGACAAAACAATTCACAAACAAACAAAACAAAACATTCATGAAGGTTCAATAATGTTTAAATAAATTCCCCTTAATGCTGAGTCACACTGGCATGTTGAGTTCTGTAGAGCCCACATCACAGTCCAAACTTGAATGTCTTGAAGTATAAGCTTTTTCTAAAAAAATACATTTAAACTAAAAGAATTAGACTAATTCTCCAAAGGACGAAAATTTTAAAAAAAAATTGAAATAATAGAGCAACGCTAAAAAAAAATTATAAGAAAATCTAAAATTTAAAAAAATTCAAAGAAAATAAAACATTAAACATGTTAACATTTAAAACATACAATACGGTTTTGAGAAAAAAACATGTGTCCGACGGCCGTCAAGACAAAACAATTCACAAACAAACAAAACAAAACATTTATGAAGGTTCAATAATGTTTAAATAACTTCACCTTATCTCTAATGTCACACAGGCATGTTGAGTTCTGTAGAGCCCACATCTCAGTCCAAACTTGAATGTCTTGAAGTATGAGCCTCTTCTGAAAAAATACTTTCAAACTAAAAGAATTAGACTAATTCTCCAAAAGACGAAATTTGTTAAAAAAATTGAAATAATAGGACTTTGCTAAAACTAAAATTATAAGTAAATCTAAAATTTAAAAAATTCAAAGAAAATAAAACATTAAACATGTTAACATTTCAAACATACAATACGGTTTTGACAAAAAACATTTGTCAGACGGCCATCAAGACAAAAAAAATTCACAAACGAACAAAACAAAACATTTATGAAGGTTCAATAATGTTTAAAAAACTTCACCTTAATACTAATGTCACACTGGCATGTTGAGTTTTGTAAAGCCCACATCACAGTCCAAACTTGAATGTCTTGAAGTATAAGCATCTTCTGAAAAAATACTTTCAAACTAAAAGAATTAGACTAATTCTCTAAAGGACGAAATTTAAAAAAAAAATTGAAATAATAGAGCTACGCTAAAAAAATTATAAGAAAATCAAAAAATTAAATAAACTTCAAAGAAAATAAAACATTAAACATGTTAACATTTAAAACATACAATACAGTTTTGACAAAAAACGATTGTCTGACGGCCGTCAAGACAAAACAATTCACAAACAAACAAAACAAAACATTCATGAAGGTTCAATAATGTTTAAATAAATTCACCTTAATGCTGAGTCACACTGGCATGTTGAGTTCTGTAGAGCCCACATCACAGTCCAAACTTGAATGTCTTGAAGTATGAGCTTTTTCTGAAAAAATACATTTAAACTAAAAGAATTAGACTAATTCTCCAAAGGACGAAATTTTTTTTAAAAAATTGAAATAATAGAGCAACGCTAAAAAAAAATTATAAGAAAATCTAAAATTTAAAAAAATTCAAAGAAAATAAAACATTAAACATGTTAACATTTAAAACATACAATACGGTTTTGAGAAAAAAACATGTGTCTGACAGCCGTCAAGACAAAACAATTCACAAACAAACAAAAAAAAACATTTATGAAGGTTAAATAATGTTTAAATAACTTCACCTTATCTCTAATGTCACACAGGCATGTTGAGTTCTGTAGAGCCCACATCACAGTTCAAACTTTATTGTCTTGAAGTATGAGCTTCTTCTGAAAAAATAATTTTAAACTAAAAGAATTAGACTAATTCTCTAAAGGAAGAAATAAAAAAAAAAAAATTAAAATTATTGTGCTACGCTAAGAAAAAATAATTAGAAAATCTAAAATTAAATAAACTTCAAAGAAAATAAAACATTAAACATTTTAACATTTAAAACATACAATACGGTTTTGAGAAAAAAACATGTGTCCGACGGCCGTCAAGACAAAATTCACAAACAAACAAAACAAAACATTTATGAAGGTTCAATAATGTTTAAATAACTTCACCTTAATGCTAATGTCACACAGGCATGTTGAGTTCTGTAGAGCCCACATCACAGTTAAAACTTTATTGTCTTGACGTATGAGCTTCTTCTGAAAAAATAATTTTTAACTAAAACAATTAGACTAATTCTCTAAAGGACGAAATTTAAAAAAAAAATTGAAATAATAGAGCTATGCTAAAAAAATTATAAGAAAATCTAAAATTAAATAAACTTCAAAGAAAATAAAACATTAAACATGTTAACATTTAAAACATACAATACTGTTTTGACAAAAAACATTTGTCTGACGGACGTCAAGAAAAAACAATTCACAAACAAACAAAACAAAACATTTATGAAGGTTCAATAATGTTTAAATAACTTCACCTTAAAGCTAATGTCACACAGGCATGTTGAGTTCTACAGAGACTTCATCACAGTCCAAATTTGAATGTCTTGAAGTATGAGCCTCTTCTGAAAAAATACTTTCAAACTTATACAATTAGACTAATTCTCCAAAAGATGAAATAAAAAAAAAAAATTGAAATTATAGAGCTACGCTAAAAAAAAATTATAAGTAAATCTAAAATTAAAAAAACTTCAAAGAAAATAAAACATTAAACATGTTAACATTTAAAACATACAATACGGTTTTGACAAAAAACATTTGTCCGACGGCCGTCAAGACAAAACAATTCACAAACAAACAAAACAAAACATTTATGAAGGTTCAATAATGTTTAAATAACTTCACCTTAATGCTAATGTCACACTGGCGTGTTGAGTTCTGTAGAGCCCACATAACAGTCATAACTTGAATGTCCTGAATTGTGAGCCTCTTCTGAAAAAATACTTTTAAACTAAAAGAATTAGACTAATTCTCCAAAAGACGAAATTTATTTAAAAAAATGGAAAAAATATAGCTACGCTAAAAAAATTATAAAGAAATCTAAAATAAATAAACTTCAAAGAAAATAAAACATTAAACATGTTAACATTTAAAATATACAATACGGTTTTGACAAAAAACATTTGTCAGACGGCCATCAAGACAAAACAAATCACAAACGAACAAAACAAAACTTTTATGAAGGTTCAATAATGTTTAAATAACTTCACCTTAATGCTAATGTCACACTGGCATGTTGAGTTCTGTAGAGCCCACATCACAGTCCAAACTTGAATGTCTTGAATTGTGAGCCTCTTCTGAAAAAATACTTTTAAACTAAAAGAATTAGACTAATTCTCCAAAGAACGAAATTTAAAAAAAAAAATGGAAAAAATAGAGCTATGCTAAAAAATTTTTTTAAGGAAATCTAAAATAAATAAACTTCAAAGAAAATAAAACATTAAACATGTTAACATTTAAAACATACAATACGGTTTTGACAAAAAACATTTGTCCGACGGCCGTCAAGACAAAACAATTCACAAACAAACAAAACAAAACATTTATGAAGGTTCAATAATGTTTAAATAACTTCACCTTAATGCTAATGTCACACTGGCATGTTGAGTTCTGTAGAGCCCACATCACATTCCAAACTTGAATGCCTTGAATTGTGAGCTTCTTCTGAAAAATACTTTTAAACTAAAAGAATTAGACTAATTCTCCAAAGGACGAAATTTTTTTTAAAAAATTGAAATAATAGAGCTTCGCTAAAAAAATTTTAAGAAAATCTAAAATTAAATAAACTTCAAAGAAAATAAAACATTAAACATGTTAACATTTAAAACATACAATACGGTTTTGACAAAAAACATTTGTCTGATGGCCGTGAAGATAAAACAATTCACAAACAAACAAAACAAAACATTTATGAAGGTTCAATAATGTTTAAATAACTTCACCTTAATGCTAATGTCACACTGGCATGTTTAGTTCTGTAGAGCCCACATCACAGTCCAAACTTGAATGTCTTGAAGTATGAGCTTCTTCTGAAATAATACTTATAAACTAAAACAATTAGAATTATTCTCCAAAGGACGAAAGATTTTTAAAAAATTGAAATAATAGAGCTACGCTAAAAAAAAATTATAAGTAAATCTAAAATTAAATAAACTTCAAAGAAAATAAAACATTAAACATGTTAACATTTAAAACATACAATACGGTTTTGACAAAAAACATTTGTCCGACAGCCGTCAAGACAAAACAATTCACAAACAAACAAAACCAAACATTTATGAAGGTTCAATAATGTTTAAATAACTTCACCTTAATGCTAATGTCACACTGGCATGTTGAGTTCTGTAGAGCCCACATCTCAGTCCAAACTTGAATGTCTTGAAGTATGAGCCTCTTCTGAAAAAATACTTTCAAGCTAAAAGAATTAGACTAATTCTCCAAAGGACGAAAGTTTTTAAAAAAATTGAAATAATAGAACTACGCTAAAAAAAAATTATAAGTAAATCTAAAATTAAATAAACTTCAAAGAAAAAAAAACATTAAACATGTTAACATTTAAAACATACAATATGGTTTTGAGAAAAAATATTTTTTAGACGGCCATCAAGACAAAATAAACTTACAAACGAACAAAACAAAACATTTATGTAGGTTCAATAATGTTTAAATAACTTCACCTTAATGCTAATGTCACACTGGCATGTTGAGTTCTGTAAAGCCCACATCTCAGTATAAAATTAAATGTCTTATAGTATGAGCCTCTTCAAAAAAAAATTCTTTCAAACTATAAGAATTAGACTAATTCTCCAAAGGACAAAATTTTTTTTAAAAAATTAAAATAATAGAGCTACGCTAAAAAAAAAATATAAGAAAATCTAAAATTAAAGAAACTTTAAAGAAAAAAAAACATTAAACATGTTAACATTTAAAACATACAATATGGTTTTGAGAAAAAAACATTTGTCCGACGGCTGTCAAGACAAAACAATTCACAAACAAACAAAACCAAACATTTATGAAGGTTCAATAATGTTTAAATAACTTCACCTTAATGCTAATGTCACACTGGCATGTTGAGTTCTGTAGAGCCCACATTACAGTCCAAACTTGAATGTCTTAAAGTATGAGCTTCTTCTGAAAAAATACTTTTAATCTAAAAGAATTAGACTAATTCTCCAAAGGACGAAATTTTTTTAAAAAATTGAAATAATAGAGCTACGCTAAAAAAATTTTAAGAAAATCTAAAATTAAATAAACTTCAAAGAAAATAAAACATTGAAATAATAGAGCTACGCTAAAAAAATTTTAAGAAAATCTAAAATTAAATAAACTTCAAAGAAAATAAAACATTAAACATGTTAACATTTAAAACATACAATACGGTTTTGACTTAAAACATTTTTCAGACGGCCATCAAGACAAAACAATTCACAAACAAACAAAACAAAACATTTATGAAAGTTCAATAATGTTTAAACAACTTCACATTAATGCTAATGTCACACTGGCATGTTGAGTTCCTTAGAGCCCACATCACAGTCCAATTTTGAATATTTGAAGTATAAGCTTCTTCTGAAAAAATACTTTCAAACTAAAAGAATTAGACTAATTCTACAAATGTCAAAAAAAAAAAAAAAAAATTGTATAAATAGAGCTACGCTAAAAAAAATTTTTTAAGAAAATCTAAAATTAAAAAAACTTCAATGAAAAAAAAACATTAAACATGTGAACATTTAAAACATACAATACGGTTTTGACAAAAAACATTTGTTTGACGGCCGTCAAGACAAAGCAATTCACATACAAACAAAACAAAACATTTATGAAGGTTCAATAAATAACTTCACCTTAATGCTAATGTCACACTGGCATGTTGAGTTCTGTAGAGCCCACATCTCAGTCCAAACTTGAATGTCTTGAAGTATGAGCCTCTTCTGAAAAAATACTTTCAAACTAAAAGAATTAGACTAATTCTCCAAAGGACGAAAGTTTTTTAAAAAATGGAAAAAATAGAGCTTCGCTAAAAAAAAATTATAAGTAAATCTAAAATTAAATAAACTTCAAAGAAAATAAAACATTAAACATGTTAACATTTAAAACATACAATACGGTTTTGACAAAAAACATTTGTCCGACAGCCGTCAAGACAAAACAATTCACAAACAAACAAAACAAAACATTTATGAGGGTTCAAAAATGTTTAAATAACTTCACCTTAATGCCAATGTCACACTGGCATGTTGAGTTCTGTAGAGCCCACATTACAGTCCAAACTTGAATGTCTTGAAGTATGAACTTCTTCTGAAAAAATACTTTGAAAGTAAAAGAATTAGACTAATTCTCCAAAGAACGAAAGTTTTTTAAAAAATTGAAATAATAATGCTACACTAAAAAAAAATTATAAGTAAATCTAAAATTAAATAAACTTCAAAGAAAATAAAACATTAAACATGTTAACATTTAAAACATACAATACGGTTTTGACAAAAAACATTTGTCAGACGGCCATCAAGACAAAACAATTCACAAACAAACAAAACAAAACATTTATGAAGGTTCAATAATGTTTAAATAACTTCACCTTAATGCCAATGTCACACTGGCATGTTGAGTTCTGTAGAGCCCACATTACAGTCCAAACTTGAATGTCTTGAAGTATGAGCCTCTTCTGAAAAAATACTTTCAAACTAAAAGAATTAGACTAATTCTCCAAAGGACGAAATTTTTTTAAAAAAATTGAAATAATAGAGCTACGCTAAAAAAATTTTAAGAAAATCTAAAATTAAATAAACTTCAAAGAAAATAAAACATTAAACATGTTAACATTTAAAACATACAATACGGTTTTGACAAAAAACATTTGTCTGATGGCCGTCAAGATAAAACAATTCACAAACAAACAAAACAAAACATTTATGAAGGTTCAATAATGTTTAAATAACTTCACCTTAATGCTAATGTCACACTGGCATGTTTAGTTCTGTAGAGCCCACATCTCAGTCCAAACTTGAATGTCTTGAAGTATGAGCCTCTTCTAAAAAAATACTTTCAAACTAAAAGAATTAGACTAATTCTCCAAAAAAGGAAATTTTTATAAAAAATTGAAATAATAGAGCTACGCTAAAAAAATTTTAAGAAAATCTAAAATTAAATAAACTTCAAAAAAAATAAAACATTAAACATGTTAACATTTAAAACATACAATACGGTTTTGACAAAAAACATTTGTCTGACGGCCGTTAAGACAAAACAATTTACAAACAAACAAAACAAAACATTTATGAAGGTTCAATAATGTTTAAATAACTTCACCTTAATGCTAATGTCACACTGGCATGTTGAGTTCTGTAGAGCCCACATCACAGTCCAAACTTGAATGTCTTGAATTGTGAGCCTCTTCTGAAAAAATACTTTTAAACTAAAAGAATTAGACTAATTCTCCAAAGAACGAAATTTAAAAAAAAAAATGGAAAAAATAGAGCTATGCTAAAAAATTTTTTTAAGGAAATCTAAAATAAATAAACTTCAAAGAAAATAAAACATTAAACATGTTAACATTTAAAACATACAATACGGTTTTGACAAAAAACATTTGTCCGACGGCCGTCAAGACAAAACAATTCACAAAAAAACAAAACAAAACATTTATGAAGGTTCAATAATGTTTAAATAACTTCACCTTAATGCTAATGTCACACTGGCATGTTGAGTTCTGTAGAGCCCACATCTCAGTCCAAACTTGAATGTCTTGAAGTATGAGCCTCTTCTGAAAAAATACTTTCAAACTAAAAGAATTAGACTAATTCTCCAAAGGACGAAATTTTTTTAAAAAAATTGAAATAATAGAGCTACGCTAAAAAAATTTTAAGAAAATCTAAAATTAAATAAACTTCAAAGAAAAAAAAACATTAAACATGTTAACATTTAAAACATACAATACGGTTTTGACAAAAAACATTTGTCTGATGGCCGTCAAGATAAAACAATTCACAAACAAACAAAACAAAACATTTATGAAGGTTCAATAATGTTTAAATAACTTCACCTTAATGCTAATGTCACACTGGCATGTTTAGTTCTGTAGAGCCCACATCTCAGTCCAAACTTGAATGTCTTGAAGTATGAGCCTCTTCTAAAAAAATACTTTCAAACTAAAAGAATTAGACTAATTCTCCAAAGGACGAAAGTTTTTTAAAAAATGGAAAAAATAGAGCTACGCTAAAAAAAAATTATAAGTAAATCTAAAATTAAATAAACTTCAAAGAAAATAAAACATTAAACATGTTAACATTTAAAACATACAATACGGTTTTGACAAAAAACATTTGTCCGACAGCCGTCAAGACAAAACAATTCACAAACAAACAAAACAAAACATTTATGAGGGTTCAAAAATGTTTAAATAACTTCACCTTAATGCCAATGTCACACTGGCATGTTGAGTTCTGTAGAGCCCACATTACAGTCCAAACTTGAATGTCTTGAAGTATGAACTTCTTCTGAAAAAATACTTTGAAAGTAAAAGAATTAGACTAATTCTCCAAAGAACGAAAGTTTTTTAAAAAATTGAAATAATAATGCTACACTAAAAAAAAATTATAAGTAAATCTAAAATTAAATAAACTTCAAAGAAAATAAAACATTAAACATGTTAACATTTAAAACATACAATACGGTTTTGACAAAAAACATTTGTCAGACGGCCATCAAGACAAAACAATTCACAAACAAACAAAACAAAACATTTATGAGGGTTCAAAAATGTTTAAATAACTTCACCTTAATGCCAATGTCACACTGGCATGTTGAGTTCTGTAGAGCCCACATTACAGTCCAAACTTGAATGTCTTGAAGTATGAGCCTCTTCTGAAAAAATACTTTCAAACTAAAAGAATTAGACTAATTCTCCAAAGGACGAAATTTTTTTAAAAAAATTGAAATAATAGAGCTACGCTAAAAAAATTTTAAGAAAATCTAAAATTAAATAAACTTCAAAGAAAATAAAACATTAAACATGTTAACATTTAAAACATACAATACGGTTTTGACAAAAAACATTTGTCTGATGGCCGTCAAGATAAAACAATTCACAAACAAACAAAACAAAACATTTATGAAGGTTCAATAATGTTTAAATAACTTCACCTTAATGCTAATGTCACACTGGCATGTTTAGTTCTGTAGAGCCCACATCTCAGTCCAAACTTGAATGTCTTGAAGTATGAGCCTCTTCTAAAAAAATACTTTCAAACTAAAAGAATTAGACTAATTCTCCAAAAAAGGAATTTTTTATAAAAAATTGAAATAATAGAGCTACGCTAAAAAAATTTTAAGAAAATCTAAAATTAAATAAACTTCAAAAAAAATAAAACATTAAACATGTTAACATTTAAAACATACAATACGGTTTTGACAAAAAACATTTGTCTGACGGCCGTTAAGACAAAACAATTTACAAACAAACAAAACAAAACATTTATGAAGGTTCAATAATGTTTAAATAACTTCACCTTAATGCTAATGTCACACTGGCATGTTGAGTTCTGTAGAGCCCACATCACAGTCCAAACTTGAATGTCTTGAATTGTGAGCCTCTTCTGAAAAAATACTTTTAAACTAAAAGAATTAGACTAATTCTCCAAAGAACGAAATTTAAAAAAAAAAATGGAAAAAATAGAGCTATGCTAAAAAATTTTTTTAAGGAAATCTAAAATAAATAAACTTCAAAGAAAATAAAACATTAAACATGTTAACATTTAAAACATACAATACGGTTTTGACAAAAAACATTTGTCCGACGGCCGTCAAGACAAAACAATTCACAAAAAAACAAAACAAAACATTTATGAAGGTTCAATAATGTTTAAATAACTTCACCTTAATGCTAATGTCACACTGGCATGTTGAGTTCTGTAGAGCCCACATCTCAGTCCAAACTTGAATGTCTTGAAGTATGAGCCTCTTCTGAAAAAATACTTTCAAACTAAAAGAATTAGACTAATTCTCCAAAGGACGAAATTTTTTTAAAAAAATTGAAATAATAGAGCTACGCTAAAAAAATTTTAAGAAAATCTAAAATTAAATAAACTTCAAAGAAAATAAAACATTAAACATGTTAACATTTAAAACATACAATACGGTTTTGACAAAAAACATTTGTCTGATGGCCGTCAAGATAAAACAATTCACAAACAAACAAAACAAAACATTTATGAAGGTTCAATAATGTTTAAATAACTTCACCTTAATGCTAATGTCACACTGGCATGTTTAGTTCTATAGAGCCCACATCTCAGTCCAAACTTGAATGTCTTGAAGTATGAGCCTCTTCTAAAAAAATACTTTCAAACTAAAAGAATTAGACTAATTCTCCAAAAAAGGAAATTTTTATAAAAAATTGAAATAATAGAGCTACGCTAAAAAAATTTTAAGAAAATCTAAAATTAAATAAACTTCAAAAAAAATAAAACATTAAACATGTTAACATTTAAAACATACAATACGGTTTTGACAAAAAACATTTGTCTGACGGCCGTTAAGACAAAACAATTTACAAACAAACAAAACAAAACATTTATGAAGGTTCAATAATGTTTAAATAACTTCACCTTAATGCTAATGTCACACTGGCATGTTGAGTTCTGTAGAGCCCACATCACAGTCCAAACTTGAATGTCTTGAATTGTGAGCCTCTTCTGAAAAAATACTTTTAAACTAAAAGAATTAGACTAATTCTCCAAAGAACGAAATTTAAAAAAAAAAATGGAAAAAATAGAGCTATGCTAAAAATTTTTTTTAAGGAAATCTAAAATAAATAAACTTCAAAGAAAATAAAACATTAAACATGTTAACATTTAAAACATACAATACGGTTTTGACAAAAAACATTTGTCCGACGGCCGTCAAGACAAAACAATTCACAAACAAACAAAACAAAACATTTATGAAGGTTCAATAATGTTTAAATAACTTCACCTTAATGCTAATGTCACACTGGCATGTTGAGTTCTGTAGAGCCCACATCTCAGTCCAAACTTGAATGTCTTGAAGTATGAGCCTCTTCTGAAAAAATACTTTCAAACTAAAAGAATTAGACTAATTCTCCAAAGGACGAAAGTTTTTTAAAAAATGGAAAAAATAGAGCTACGCTAAAAAAAAATTATAAGTAAATCTAAAATTAAATAAACTTTAAAGAAAATAAAACATTAAACATGTTAACATTTAAAACATACAATACGGTTTTGACAAAAAACATTTGTCCGACAGCCGTCAAGACAAAACAATTCACAAACAAACAAAACAAAACATTTATGAGGGTTCAAAAATGTTTAAATAACTTCACCTTAATGCCAATGTCACACTGGCATGTTGAGTTCTGTAGAGCCCACATTACAGTCCAAACTTGAATGTCTTGAAGTATGAACTTCTTCTGAAAAAATACTTTGAAAGTAAAAGAATTAGACTAATTCTCCAAAGAACGAAAGTTTTTTAAAAAATTGAAATAATAATGCTACACTAAAAAAAAATTATAAGTAAATCTAAAATTAAATAAACTTCAAAGAAAATAAAACATTAAACATGTTAACATTTAAAACATACAATACGGTTTTGACAAAAAACATTTGTCAGACGGCCATCAAGACAAAATAATTCAAAAACGAACAATACAAAACATTTATGAAGGTTTGAGAATGTTTAAATAACTTCACCTTAATGCTAATGTCACACTGGCATGTTGAGTTCTGTAGATCCCACATCTTAGTCCAAACTTGAATGTCTTGAAGTATGAGCCTCTTCTGAAAAAATACTTTCAAACTAAAAGAATTAGACTAATTCTCCAAAAGACGAAATTTTTTTTAAAAAATTGAAATAATAGAGCTACGCTAAAAAAATTTTAAGAAAATCTAAAATTAAATAAACTTCAAAGAAAATAAAACATTAAACATGTTAACATTTAAAACATACAATACGGTTTTGACAAAAAACATTTGTCTGATGGCCGTCAAGATAAAACAATTCACAAACAAACAAAACAAAACATTTATGAAGGTTCAATAATGTTTAAATAACTTCACCTTAATGCTAATGTCACACTGGCATGTTTAGTTCTGTAGAGCCCACATCACAGTCCAAACTTGAATGTCTTAAAGTATGAGCTTCTTCTGAAAAAATACTTTTAAACTAAAACAATTAGAATTATTCTCCAAAGGACGAAAGTTTTTTAAAAAATTGAAATAATAGAGCTACGCTAAAAAAATTTTAAGAAAATATAAAATTAAATAAACTTCAAAGAAAATAAAACATTAAACATGTTAACATTTAAAACATACAATACGGTTTTGACAAAAAACATTTGTCTGATGGCTGTCAAGACAAAACAATTCACAAACAAACAAAACAAAACATTTATGAAGGTTCAAAAATGTTTAAATAACTTCACCTTAATGCTAATGTCACACTGGCATGTTGAGTTCTGTAGAGCCCACATCTCAGTCCAAACTTGAATGTCTTGAAGTATGAGCCTCTTCTAAAAAAATACTTTCAAACTAAAAGAATTAGACTAATTCTCCAAAAAAGGAAATTTTTATAAAAAATTGAAATAATAGAGCTACGCTAAAAAAATTTTAAGAAAATCTAAAATTAAATAAACTTCAAAAAAAATAAAACATTAAACATGTTAACATTTAAAACATACAATACGGTTTTGACAAAAAACATTTGTCTGACGGCCGTTAAGACAAAACAATTTACAAACAAACAAAACAAAACATTTATGAAGGTTCAATAATGTTTAAATAACTTCACCTTAATGCTAATGTCACACTGGCATGTTGAGTTCTGTAGAGCCCACATTACAGTCCAAACTTGAATGTCTTGAAGTATGAGCTTCTTCTGAAAAAATACTTTTAAACTAAAACAATTAGACTTATTCTCCAAAGGACGAAAGTTTTTAAAAAAATTGAAATAATAGAGCTTCGCTAAAAAAAAAATATAAGTAAATCTAAAATTAAATAAACTTCAAAGAAAATAAAACATTAAACATGTTAACATTTAAAACATACAATACGGTTTTGACAAAAAACATTTGTCTGACGGCCGTCAAGACAAAACAATTCACAAACAAACAAAACAAAACATTTATGAAGGTTCAATACTGTTTAAATAATTTCACCGCCTCTTCTGAAAAAATACTTTCAAACTAAAAGAATTAGACTAATTCTCCAAAGGACGAATTTTTTAAAAAAAATTGAAATAAGAGAGCTACGCTAAAAAAATTTTAAGAAAATCTAAAATTAAATAAACTTCAGAGAAAATAAAATATTAAACATGTTAACATTTAAAACATACAATACGGTTTTGACAAAAAACATTTGTTTGACGGCCGTCAAGACAAAACAATTCACAAAAAAACAAAACAAAACATTTATAAAGGTTCAATAATGTTTAAATAACTTCACCTTAATGCTAATGTCACACTGGCATGTTGAGTTCTGTAGAGCCCAGATCACAGTCCAATTTTGAATATTTAAAGTATGAGCTTCTTCTGAAAAAAAAATTTCAAACTAAAAGAATTAGACTAATTCTCCAAAGGACGAAATTTAAAAAAAAAAATTGTATAAATACAGCTACGCTAAAAAAAATTATAAGTAAATCTGAAATTAAAAAAACTTCAAAGAAAAAAAAACATTAAACATGTGAACATTTAAAACATACAATATGGTTTTGACAAAAAACATTTGTCCGACGGCCGTCAAGACAAAACAATTCACAAACGAACAAAACAAAACATTTATGAAGGTTCAATAATGTTTAAATAACTTCACCTTAATGCTAATGTCACACTGGCATGTTGAGTTCTGTAGAGTTCACATCTCAGTCCAACTTGAATGTCTTGAAGTATGAGCCTCTTCTGAAAAAATACTTTTACACTAAAAGAATTTGACTAATTCTCCAAAGGACGAAATTTTTTTTAAAAATTGAAAAAATAGAGCTATGCTAAAAAAAAATTATAAAGAAATCTAAAATAAATAAACTTCAAAGAAAATAAAACATTAAACATGTTAACTATAAAACATACAATACGGTTTTGACAAAAAACATTTGTCAGACGGCCATCAAGAAAAAACAATTCACAAACGAACAAAACAAAACATTTATTAAGGTTCAATAATGTTTAAATAACTTCACCTTAATGCTAATGTGTCACTGGCATGTTGAGTTCTGTAGAGCCCTTATCTCAGTATAAAATTGAATGTCTTGAAGTTTGAGCCTCTTCTGAAAAAATACTTTTAAACTAAAAGAATTACACTAATTCTCCAAAGGACAAAATTTTTAAAAAAATTGAAATAATAGAGCTACGCTAAAAAAAAATTAATTAAATCTAAAATTAAATAAACTTCAAAGAAAATAAAACATTAAACATGTTAACATTTAAAACATACAATACGGTTTTGACAAAAAACATTTGTCTGACGGCCGTCAAGACAAAACATATCACAAACAAACAAAACAAAACATTTATGAAGGTTCAATAATGTTTAAATAACTTCACCTTAATGCTAATGTCACACTGGCATGTTGAGTTCTGTAGAGCCCACATCACAGTCCAAACTTGAATGTCTTGAAGTATGAACCTCTTCTGAAAAAATACCTTAAAACTAAAAGAATTAGACTAATTCTCCAAAGGATGAAATTTTTGTTAAAAATTGAAATAATAGAGCTACGCTAAAAAAAAATTATAAAGAAATCTAAAATAAATAAACTTCAAAGAAAATAAAACATTAAACATGTTAACATTTAAAACATACAATACGGTTTTGACAAAAAACATTTGTCAGACGGCCATCAAGACAAAACAATTCACAAACGAACAAAACAAAACATTTATAAAGGTTCAATAATGTTTAAATAACTTCACCTTAATGCTAATGTCACACTGGCATGTTGAGTTCTGTAGAGTTCACATCTCAGTCCAACTTGAATGTCTTGAAGTATGAGCCTCTTCTGAAAATATACTTTTAAACTAAAAGAATTAGACTAATTCTCAAAAGGACGAAATTTTTTTTAAAAATTGAAATAATAGAGCTACGCTAAAAAAATTTTTAAGAAAATCTAAAATTAAATAAACTTCAAAAAAAATAAAACACTAAACACGTTAACATTTAAAACATACAATACGGTTTTGACAAAAAACATTTGTCTGACGGCCGTCAAGACAAAACATATCACAAAGCAAAAAAAAAAACATTTATGAAGGTTCAATAATGTTTAAATAACTTCACTTTAATGCTAATGTCACACTGGCATGTTGAGTTCTGTAGAGCCCTTATCTCAGTATAAAATTGAATGTCTTGAAGTATGAGCCTCTTCTGAAAAAATTCTTTTAAACTAAAAGAATTAGACTAATTCTCCAAAAGACGAAATTTTAAAAAAAATTAAAATAATAGAGCTACGCTAAAAAAATTTTAAGAAAATCTAAAATTAAATAAACTTCAAGAAAAAATAAAATATTAAACATGTTAACATTTAAAACATACAATACGGTTTTGACAAAAAACATTTGTCTGACGGCCGTCAAGACAAAACAATTCACAAAAAAACAAAACAAAACATTTATAAATGTTCAATAATGTTTAAATAACTTCACCTTAATGCTAATGTCACACTGGCATGTTGAGTTCTGTAGAGCCCACATCACAGTCCAAACTTGAATGTCTTGAAGTATGAGCTTCTTCTGAAATAATACTTTTAAACTAAAACAATTAGACTTATTCTCCAAAGGACGAAATTTTTAAAAAAATTGAAATAATAGAGCTAGGCTAAAAAAAAATTATAAGTAAATCTAAAAAAAAATAAACTTTAAAGAAAATAAAACATTAAACATGTTTACATTTAAAACATACAATATGGTTTGACAAAAAACATTTGTCAGACGGCCATCAAGACAAAACAATCACAAACGAACAAAAAAAAATAATTTATGAAGGTTCAAGAATGTTTAAATAACTTCACCTTAATGCTAATGTGTCACTGGCATGTTGAGTTCTGTAGAGCCCTTATCTCAGTATAAAATTGAATGTCTTGAAGTATGAGCTTCTTCTGAAAAAATACTTTTAAACTAAAACAATTAGACTTATTCTCCAAAGGACGAAAGTTTTTAAAAAAATTGAAATAATAGAGCTTCGCTAAAAAAAAAATATAAGTAAATCTAAAATTAAATAAACTTCAAAGAAAATAAAACATTAAACATGTTAACATTTAAAACATACAATACGGTTTTGACAAAAAACATTTGTCTGACGGCCGTCAAGACAAAACAATTCACAAACGAACAAAACAAAACATTTATGAAGGTTCAATAATGTTTAAATAACTTCACCTTAATGCTAATGTCACACTGGCATGTTGAGTTCTGTAGAGTTCACATCTCAGTACAACTTGAATGTCTTGAAGTATGAGCCTCTTCTGAAAAAATACTTTCAAACTAAAAGAATTTGACTAATTCTCCAAAGGACGAAATTTTTTTTAAAAATTGAAATAATAGAGCTATGCTAAAAAAAAATTATAAAGAAATCTAAAATAAATAAACTTCAAAGAAAATAAAACATTAAACATGTTAACTATAAAACATACAATACGGTTTTGACAAAAATTATTTGTCTGACGGCCGTCAAGACAAAACAATTCACAAACAAACAAAACAAAACATTTATGAAGGTTCACTAATGTTTAAATAATTTCACCGCCTCTTCTGAAAAAATACTTTCAAACTAAAAGAATTAGACTAATTCTCCAAAGGAAGAAATTTTTAAAAAAAATTGAAATAATAGAGCTACGCTAAAAAAATTTTAAGAAAATCTAAAATTAAATAAACTTCAGAGAAAATAAAATATTTAACATGTTAACTATAAAACATACAATACGGTTTTGACAAAAATTATTTGTCTGACGGCCGTCAAGACAAAACAATTCACAAACAAACAAAACAAAACATTTATGAAGGTTCACTAATATTTAAATAATTTCACCGCCTCTTCTGAAAAAATACTTTCAAACTAAAAGAATTAGACTAATTCTCCAAAGGACGAAATTTTTTAAAAAAATTGAAATAATAGAGCTACGCTAAAAAAATTTTAAGAAAATCTAAAATTAAATAAACTTCAGAGAAAATAAAATATTAAACATGTTAACATTTAAAACATACAATACGGTTTTGACAAAAAACATTTGTCTGACGGCCGTCAAGACAAAACAATTCACAAAAAAACAAAACAAAACATTTATAAAGGTTCAATAATGTTTAAATAACTTCACCTTAATGCTAATGTCACACTGGCATGTTGAGTTCTGTAGAGCCCAGATCACAGTCCAATTTTGAATATTTGAAGTATGAGCTTCTTCTGAAAAAAAAAATTCAAACTAAAAGAATTAGACTAATTCTCCAAAGGACGAAATTTAAAAAAAAAAATTGTATAAATAGAGCTACGCTAAAAAAAATTATAAGTAAATCTGAAATTAAAAAAACTTCAAAGAAAAAAAAACATGAAACATGTGAATATTTAAAACATACAATATGGTTTTGACAAAAAACATTTGTCCGACGGCCGTCAAGACAAAACAATTCACAAACGAACAAAACAAAACATTTATGAAGGTTCAATAATGTTTAAATAACTTCACCTTAATGCTAATGTCACACTGGCATGTAGAGTTCTGTAGAGTTCACATCTCAGTACAACTTGAATGTCTTGAAGTATGAGCCTCTTCTGAAAAAATACTTTTAAACTAAAAGAAATTGACTAATTCTCCAAAGGACGAAATTTTTTTTAAAAATTGAAATAATAGAGCTATGCTAAAAAAAAATTATAAAGAAATCTAAAATAAATAAACTTCAAAGAAAATAAAACATTAAACATGTTAACTATAAAACATACAATACGGTTTTGACAAAAATTATTTGTCTGACGGCCGTCAAGACAAAACAATTCACAAACAAACAAAACAAAACATTTATGAAGGTTCAATAATGTTTAAATAATTTCACCGCCTCTTCTGAAAAAATACTTTCAAACTAAAAGAATTAGACTAATTCTCCAAAGGACGAAATTTTTTAAAAAAATTGAAATAATAGAGCTACGCTAAAAAAATTTTAAGAAAATCTAAAATTAAATAAACTTCAAAGAAAATAAAACTTTAAACATGTTAACATTTAAAACATACAATACGGTTTTGACAAAAAACATTTGTCTGATGGCCGTCAAGACAAAACAATTCACAAAAAAACAAAACAAAACATTTATAAAGGTTCAATAATGTTTAAATAACTTCACCTTAATGCTAATGTCACACTGGCATGTTGAGTTCTGTAGAGACCAGATCACAGTCCAATTTTGAATATTTGAAGTATGAGCTTCGTCTGAAAAAAAAATTTCAAACTAAAAGAATTAGACTAATTCTCCAAAGGACGAAATTTAAAAAAAAAAATTGTATAAATAGAGCTATGCTAAAAAAAATTATAAGTAAATCTGAAATTAAAAAAACTTTAAAGAAAAAAAAACATTAAACATGTTAACATTTAAAACATACAATACGGTTTTGACAAAAAACATTTGTCCGACAGCCGTCAAGACAAAACAATTCACAAACAAACAAAACAAAACATTTATGAAGGTTCAATAATGTTAAAATAATTTCACCTTAATGCTAATGTCACACTGGCATGTTGAGTTCTGTAGAGCACAGATCACAGTCTAATTTTGAATATTTGAAGTATGAGCTTCTTCTGAAAAAATACTTTCAAACTTAAAGAATTAGACTAGTTCTCCAAAGGACGAAATTAAAAAAAAAAAATTGTATAAATAGAGCTACGCTAAAAAAATTTTAATAAAATCTAAAATTAAATAAACTTCAAAGAAAAAAAAAACATTAAACATGTTAATATTTAAAACATACAATACGGTTTTGACAAAAAACATTTGTCAGACGGCCATCAAGACAAAATAATTCACAAACGAACAAAACAAAACATTTAAAAAGGTTAAATAATGTTTAAATAACTTCACCTTAATGCTAATGTTACACTGGCATGTTGAGTTTTGTAGAGTTCACATCTCAGTCCAACTTGAATATCTTGAAGTATGAGCCTCTTCTGAAAAAATACTTTCAAACTAAAAGAATTAGACTAATTCTCGAAAGGACGAAATTTTTTTTTAAAAATTGAAATAATAGAGCTACGCTTAAAAAATTTTAAGAAAATCTAAAATTAAATAAACCTCAAAAAAAAAAAAAAACACTAAACATGTTAACATTTAAAACATACAATAGGGTTTTGACAAAAAACATTTGTCTTACGGCCGTCAAGACAAAACATATCACAAACAAACAAAACAAAACATTTATGAAGGTTCAATAATGTTTAAATAACTTCACCTTAATGCTAATGTCACACTGGCATGTTGAGTTCTGTAGAGCCCACATCTCAGTCCAACTTAAATGTCTTGAAGTATGAGCCTCTTCTGAAAAATTACTTTCAAACTAAAAGAATTAGACTAATTCACCAAAGTACAAATTTTTTAAAAAATTGAAATAATAGAGCTACGCTAAATAATTTTTAATAAAATCTAAAATTAAATAAACTTCAAAAAAAAAAACCACTAAACATGTTAACATTTAAAACATACAATACGGTTTTGACAAAAAACATCTGTCTGACGGCCGTCAAGACAAAGCATATCACAAACAAACAAAACAAAACATTTATGAAGGTTGAATAATGTTAAAATAACTTCACCTTAATGCTAATGTCACACTGGCATGTTGAGTTCTGTAGAGCCCACATCACAGTCCAAACTTGAATGTCTTGAAGTATGAGCCTCTTCTGAAAAAATACTTTTAAACTAAAAGAATAAGACTAATTCTCCAAAGGACGAAATTAAAAAAACAAATTGAAATAATAGAGCTACGCTAAAAAAATTTTAAGAAAATCTAAAATTAAATAAACTTCAAAGAAAATAAAACTTTAAACATGTTAACATTTAAAACATAAAATACGGTTTTGACAAAAAACATTTGTCCGATGGCCGTGAAGACAAAACAATTCACAAAAAAACAAAACGAAACATTTATGAAGGTTCAATAATGTTTAAATAACTTCACCTTAATGCGAATGTCACACTGGCATTTTGAGTTCTGTAGAGCCCAGATCACAGTCCAATTTTGAATATTTGAAGTATGAGCTTCTTCTGAAAAAATACTTTCAAACTAAAAGAATTAGACTAATTCTCCAATAGACGAAATTTAAAAAAAAAATTGAAATAATAGAGCTACGCTAAAAAAAATTTAATAAAATTTAAAATTAAATAAACTTCAAAGAAAATAATACATTAAACATGTTAACATTTAAAACATACAATACGGTTTTGACAAAAAACATTTGTCCGACAGCCGTCAAGACAAAACAATTCACAAACAAACAAAACAAAACATTTTTCAAGGTTCAATAATGTTTAAATAACTTCACCTTAATGCTAATGTCACACTGGCATGTTGAGTTCTGTAGAGCCCACATCACAGTCCAAACTTAATGTCTTGAATTGTGAGTCTCTTCTGAAAAAATACTTTCAAACTAAAAGAATTAGACTAATTCTCCAATGGAAGAAATTTAAAAAAAAAATTGAAATTATAGAGCTACGTTAAAAAAATTTTAAGAAAATCTAAAATTAAATAAAATTCAAATAAAATAAAACATTAAATATGTTAACATTTAAAACATACAATACGGTTTTGACAAAAAACATTTGTCTGACGGCCGTCAAGAAAAAACAATTCACAATTGAACAAAACAAAACATTAATGAAGGTTCAATAATGTTTAAATAACTTCATCTTAGTGCTAATGTCACACTGGCATGTTGAGTTCTGTAGAGCCCACATCACAGTCCAAACTTGAATGTCTTGAAGTATGAGCTTCTTCTGAAAAAATACTTTTAATCTAAAAGAATTAGACTAGTTCTCCAAAGGACGAAATTTTTAAAAAAAATAGAAATAATAGAGCTACGCTAAAAAAATTTTAATAAAATTTAAAATTAAATAAACTTCAAAGAAAATAAAACATTAAACATGTTAACATTTAAAACATACAATACGGTTTTAACAAAAAACATTTGTCCGACAGCCGTCAAGACAAAACAATTCACAAACAAACAAAACAAAACATTTATGAAGGTTCAATAATGTTTAAATAACTTCACCTTAATGCTAGTGTCACACTGGCATGTTGAGTTCTGTAGAGCCCACATCACAGTCCAAACTTGAATGTCTTGAAGTATGAGCTTCTTCTGAAAAAATACTTTTAAACTAAAAGAATTAGACTAGTTCACCAAAGGACGAAATTTTTTTAAAAATTGAAATAATAGAGCTACGCTTACAAAATTTATAAGTAAATCTAAAATAAATAAACTTTAAAGAAAATAAAACATTAAACATGTTAACATTTAAAACATACAATACGGTTTTGACAAAAAACATTTGTCCGACAGCCGTCAAGACAAAACAATTCACAAACAAACAAAAAAAAACATTTATGAAGGTTCATAAAATAACTTCACCTTAATGCTAATGTCACACTGGCATGTTGAGTTCTGTAGAGCCCACATCACAGTCCAAACTTGAAAGTCTTGAAGTATGAGCTTCTTCTGAAAAAATACTTTTAAACTAAAAGAATTAGACTAGTTCTCCAAAGGACGAAATTTTTTTTAAAAATTGAAATAATAGAGCTACGCTTACAAAAATTATAAGTAAATCTAAAATAAATAAACTTCAAAGAAAATAAAACATTAAACATGTTAACATTTAAAACATACAATACGGTTTTGACAAAAAACATTTGTCTGACGGCCGTCAAGACAAAGCAATTCACAAACAAACAAAACAAAACATTTATGAAGGTTCACGAATGTTTAAATAACTTCACCTTAATGCTTATGTCACACTGGCATGTTGAGTTCTGTAGAGCCCACATCACAGTCCAAACTTGAATGTATTAAAGTATGAGTTTCTTCTGAAATAAAACTTTTAAACTAAAACAATTAGACTAATTCTCCAAAGGACGAAATTTTTTTAAAAAATTGAAATAATAGAGCTACGCTAAAAAAAAATTATAATTAAATCTAAAATAAAAAAAATTCAAAGAAAATAAAACATTAAACATGTTAACATTTAAAACATACAATACTGTTTTGACAAAAAACATTTGTCTGACGGCCGTCAAGACAAAGCAATTCACAAACAAACAAAACAAAACATTTATGAAGGTTCACGAATGTTTAAATAACTTCACCTTAATGCTTATGTCACACTGGCATGTTGAGTTCTGTAGAGCCCACATCACAGTCCAAACTTGAATGTCTTGAAGTATGAACCTCTTCTGAAAAAATACTTTTAAACTAAAACAATTAGACTAATTCTCCAAAGGACGAAATTTTTTAAAAAAATTGAAATAATAGAGCTACGCTAAAAATTTTTTAACAAAATCTAAAATTAAATAAACTTCAAAAAAAATAAAACACTTAACATGTTAACATTTAAAACATACAATACTGTTTTGACAAAAAACATTTGTCTGACGGCCGTCAAGAAAAAGCAATTCACAATTGAACAAATTAAAACATTTATGAAGGTTCACGAATGTTTAAATAACTTCACCTTAATGCTTATGTCACACTGGCATGTTGAGTTCTGTAGAGCCCACATCACAGTCCAAACTTGAATGTCTTGAAGTATGAGCTTCTTCTGAAAAAATACTTTTAAACTAAAAGAATTAGACTAATTCTCCAAAGGACGAAATTTTTTTAAAAAATTGAAATAATAGAGCTACGCTAAAAAAAAAATTATAAAAAAATCTAAAATAAATAAACTTTAAAAAAAATTAAACATTAAACATGTTAACATTTAAAACATACAATACGGTTTTGACAAAAAACATTTGTCCGACAGCCGTCAAGACAAAACAATTCACAAACAAACAAAACGAAACATTTATGAAGGTCAATAATGTTTAAATAACTTCACCTTAATGCTAATGACACTAACATGTTGAGTTCTGTAGAGCCCACATCACAGTCCAAACTTGAATGTCTTGAATTGTGAGCCTCTTCTGAAAAAATACTTTCAAACTAAAAGAATTAGACTAATTCTCTAAAAGACGAAATTAAAAAAAAAAAATTGAAATTATAGAGCTACGCTAAAAAAATTTTAAGAAAATCTAAAATTAAATAAACTTAAAAAAAAAAAAATACTAAACATGTTCACATTTAAAACATACAATACATTTTTGACAAAAAACATTTGTCTGACGGCCGTCAAGACAAAACATATCACAAAAAAACAAAACAAAACATTTATGAAGGTTCAATACTGTTTAAATAACTTCACCTTAATGCTAATGTCACACTGGCATGTTGAGTTCTGTAGAGCCCTTATCTCAGTAAAAAATTGAATGTCTTGAAATATGAGCCTCTTCTGAAAAAATACTTTCAAACTAAAAGAATTAGACTAATTCTCTAAAAGACGAAATTAAAAAAAAAAATTGAAATTATTGAGCTACGCTAAAAAAAATTTAAGAAAATCTAAAATTAAATAAACTTCAAAGAAAATAAAAATTTAAACATTTTAACATTTAAAACATACAATACGGTTTTGACAAAAAACATTTGTGCGATGGCCGTCAATACAAAACAATTCACAAACAAACGAAACGAAACATTTATGAAGGTTCAATAATGTTTAAATAACTTCACCTTAAAGCGAATGTCACACTGGCATGTTGAGTTCTGTAGAGCCCAGATCACAGTCCAATTTTAAATATTTGAAGTATGAGCTTCTTCTGAAAAAATACTTTTAAACTAAAAGAATTAGACTAATTCTCCAAAGGACGAAATTTAAAAAAAAAATTGTCTAAATAGAGCTACGCTAAAAAAAATTTTTTAAGAAAATCTAAAATTAAAAAAACTTCAAAGAAAAAAAAAATTTAAACATTTTAACATTTAAAACATACAATATGGTTTTGACAAAAAACATTTGTTTGATGGCCGTCAAGACAAAGCAATTCACATACAAACAAAACAAAACATTTATGAAGGTTCAATAAATAACTTCACCTTAATGCTAATGTCACACTGGCATGTTGAGTTCTGTAGAGCCCACATCTCAGTCTAAACTTGAATGTCTTGAAGTATGAGCCTCTTCTGAAAAAATACTTTCAAACTAAAAGAATTAGACTAATTCTCCAAAGGACGAAATTTTTTTTAAAAATTGAAATAATAGAGCTACGATAAAAAAATTTTAAGAAAATCTAAAATTAAATAAAGTTCAAAGAAATTAAAACATTAAACATGTTAACATTTAAAACATACAATACGGTTTTGACAAAAAACATTTGTCTGACGGCCGTCAAGACAAAGCAATTCACAAACAAACAAAACAAAACATTTATGAAGGTTCAATAATGTTTAAATAACTTCACCTTAATGCTAATGTCACACTGGCATGTTGAGTTCTGTAGAGCCCACATCGCAGTCCAACTTGAATGTCTTGAAGTATGAGCCTCTTCCGAAAAAATACTTTCAAACTAAAAGAATTAACTAATTCTCCAAAGGACGAAATGTTTTTAAAAAATTTAAATAATAGAGCTACGCTAAAAAAATTTTAATAAAATCTAAAATTAAATAAACTTCAAAGAAAATAAAACATTAAACATGTTAACATTTAAAACATGCAATACGGTTTTGACAAAAAACATTTGTCTGACGGCCGTCAAGAAAAAACAATTCACAATTGAACATAACAAAACATTAATGAAGGTTCAATAATGTTTAAATAACTTTACCTTAGTGCTAATGTCACACTGGCATGTTAAGTTCTGTAGAGCCCACATCACAGTCCAAACTTGAATGTCTTGAAGTATGACCTTTTTCTGAAAAAATACTTTTAAACTAAAAGAATTAGACTAATTATCCAAAGGACGAAATTTTAAAAAAAAATTGAAATAATAGAGCTACGCTAAAAAAATTTTAACAAAATCTAAAATTAAATAAACTTCAAAAAAAATAAAACACTTAACATGTTAACATTTAAAACATACAATACTGTTTTGACAAAAAACATTTGTCTGACGGCCGTCAAGACAAAGCAATTCACAAACAAACAAAACAAAACATTTATGAAGGTTCACGAATGTTTAAATAACTTCACCTTAATGCTTATGTCACACTGGCATGTTGAGTTCTGTAGAGCCCACATCACAGTCCAAACTTGAATGTCTTGAAGTATGAGCTTCTTCTGAAATAATACTTTTAAACTAAAACAATTAGACTAATTCTCCAAAGGATGAAATTTTTTAAAAAAATTGAAATAATAGAGCTACGCTTAAAAAAAAATTATAATTAAATCTAAAATAAATAAACTTCAAAGAAAATAAAACATTAAACATGTTAACTTTTAAAACATACAATACTGTTTTGACAAAAAACATTTGTCTGACGGCCATCAAAACAAAGCAATTCACAAACAAACAAAACAAAACATTTATGAAGGTTCACGAATGTTTAAATAACTTCACCTTAATGCTTATGTCACACTGGCATGTTGAGTTCTGTAGAGCCCACATCACAGTCCAAACTTGAATGTCTTGAAGTATGAACCTCTTCTGAAAAAATACTTTTAAACTAAAAGAATTAGACTAATTCTCCAAACGACGAAATTTTAAAAAAAAATTGAAATAATAG
This sequence comes from Biomphalaria sudanica, assembly GCA_036873155.1. Taxonomy (NCBI): domain Eukaryota; kingdom Metazoa; phylum Mollusca; class Gastropoda; family Planorbidae; genus Biomphalaria; species Biomphalaria sudanica. The sequence continues at coordinate 4,607,541 of JAZGLO010006670.1, forward strand.
AGCTACGCTAAAAAAAATTTAACAAAATCTAAAATTAAATAAACTTCAAAAAAAATAAAACACTTAACATGTTAACATTTAAAACATACAATACTGTTTTGACAAAAAACATTTGTCTGACGGCCGTCAAGACAAAGCAATTCACAAACAAACAAAACAAAACATTTATGAAGGTTCACGAATGTTTAAATAACTTCACCTTAATGCTTATGTCACACTGGCATGTTGAGTTCTGTAGAGCCCACATCACAGTCCAAACTTGAATGTCTTGAAGTATGAGCTTCTTCTGAAATAATACTTTTAAACTAAAACAATTAGACTAATTCTCCAAAGGACGAAATTTTTTTAAAAAATTGAAATAATAGAGCTACGCTAAAAAAAAATTATAATTAAATCTAAAATAAATAAACTTCAAAGAAAATAAAACATTAAACATGTTAACATTTAAAACATACAATACTGTTTTTACAAAAAAACATTTGTCTGACGGCCGTCAAGACAAAGCAATTCACAAACAAACAAAACAAAACATTTATGAAGGTTCACGAATGTTTAAATAACTTCACCTTAATGCTTATGTCACACTGGCATGTTGAGTTCTGTAGAGCCCACATCACAGTCCAAACTTGAATGTCTTGAAGTATGAACCTCTTCTGAAAAAAAACTTTTAAACTAAAAGAATTAGACTAATTCTCCAAAGGACGAAATTTTTTAAAAAAATTGAAATAATAGAGCTACGCTAAAAAAATTTTAACAAAATCTAAAATTAAATAAACTTCAAAAAAAATAAAACACTTAACATGTTAACATTTAAAACATACAATACTGTTTTGACAAAAAACATTAGTCTGACGGCCGTCAAGACAAAGCAATTCACAAACAAACAAAACAAAACATTTATGAAGGTTCACGAATGTTTAAATAACTTCACCTTAATGCTTATGTCACACTGGCATGTTGAGTTCTGTAGAGCCCAAATCACAGTCCAAACTTGAATGTCTTGAATTGTGAGCCTCTTCTGAAAAAATAGTTTCAAACTAAAAGAATTAGACTAATTCTCTAAAAGACGAAATTAAAAAAAAAAAATTGAAATTATAGAGCTACGCTAAAAAAAATTTAAGAAAATCTAAAATTAAATAAACTTCAAAAAAAATAAAACACTAAACATGTTAACATTTAAAACATACAATACATTTTTGACAAAAAACATTTGTCTGATGGCCGTCAAGACAAAACATATCACAAACAAACAAAACAAAACATTTATGAAGGTTCAATAATGTTTAAATAACTTCACCTTAATGCTAATGTCACACTGGCATGTTGAGTTCTGTACAGCCCACATCACAGTCCAAACTTGAATGTCTTGAAGTATGAGCTTAATCTGAAAAAATACTTTTAAACTAAAAGAATTAGACTAATTCTTCAAAGGACGAAATTTTTAAAAAAAATTGAAATAATAGAGCTACGCTAAAAAAAAAATTATAAGTAAATCTAAAATAAATAAACTTCAAAGAAAATAAAACATTAAACATGTTAACATTTAAAACATACAATACTGTTTTGACAAAAAACATTTGTCTGACGGCCATCAAGACAAAACAATTCACAAACAAACAAAACAAAACATTTATGAAGGTTCAATAATGTTTAAATAACTTCACCTTAATGCTAATGTCACACTGGCATGTTGAGTTCTGTAGAGCCCACATCACAGTCCAAACTTGAATGTCTTGAATTGTGAGCCTCTTCTGAAAAAATACTTTTAAACTAAAAAAATTAGACTAATTCTCCAAAAGACGAAATTTATTTTAAAAAATGGAAAAAATAGAGCTACGCTAAAAAAAAATTATAAAGAAATCTAAAATAAATAAACTTCAAAGAAAATAAAACATTAAACATGTAAACATTTAAGACGTACAATACGGTTTTGACAAAAAACATTTGTCAGACGGCCATCAAGACAAAACAATTCACAAACGAACAAAACAAAACATTTATGAAGGTTCAATAATGTTTAAATAACTTCACCTTAATGCTAATGTCACACTGGCATGTTGAGTTCTGTAGAGCCCACATCACAGTCCAAACTTGAATGTCTTGAAGTATGAGCTTCTTCTGAAAAAATACTTTCAAACTAAAAGAATTAGAGTAATTCTCCAAAAGACGAAATTTATTTTAAAAAATGGAAAAAATAGAGCTACGCTACAAAAAATTTTTAAGAAAATCTACAATTAAAAAAACTTCAAAGAAAAAAAAACATTAAACATGTGAACCTTTTAAACATACAATATGGTTTTGACAAAAAACATTTATCCGACGGCCGTCAAGACAAAACAATTCACAAACGAACAAAACAAAACATTTATAAAGGTTCAATAATGTTTAAATAACTTCACCTTAATGCTAATGTCACACTGGCATGTTGAGTTCTGTAGAGCCCACATCTCAGTCCAAACTTGAATGTCTTGAAGTATGAGCCTCTTCTGAAAAAATACTTTCAAACTAAAAGAATTAGACTAATTATCCAAAGGACGAAATTTTAAAAAAAAATTGAAATAATAGAGCTACGCTAAAAAAATTTTAACAAAATCTAAAATTAAATAAACTTCAAAAAAAATAAAACACTTAACATGTTAACATTTAAAACATACAATACTGTTTTGACAAAAAATATTCTTCCAACGGCCATCAAGACAAAACAATTCACAAACGAACAAAACAATACATTTATGAAGGTTCAATAATGTTTAAATAACTTCACCTTAAAGCGAATGTCACACTGGCATTTTGAGATCTTTAGAGCCCAGATCACAGTCCAATTTTAAATATTTGAAGTATGAGCCTCTTCTGAAAAAATACTTTCAAACTAAAAGAATTAGACGAAATTTTTTTTAAAAATTGAAATAATAGAGCTACGCTATAAAAAAATTATAAGTAAATCTAAAATAAATAAACTTCAAAGAAAATAAAACATTAAACATGTTAACATTTAAAACATACAATACGGTTTTGACAAAAAACATTTGTCTGACGGCCGTCAAGAAAAAACAATTCACAATTGAACAAAACAAAACATTAATGAAGGTTCAATAATGTTTAAATAACTTCACCTTAGTGCTAATGTCACACTGGCATGTTGAGTTCTGTAGAGCCCACATCACAGTCCAAACTTGAATGTCTTGAAGTATGAGCTTCTTCTGAAATAATACTTTTAAACTAAAACAATTAGACTAATTCTCCAAAGGACGAAATTTTTTAAAAAAATTGAAATAATAGAGCTACGCTAAAAAAAAATTATAATTAAATCTAAAATAAATAAACTTCAAAGAAAATAAAACATTAAACATGTTAACATTTAAAACATACAATACTGTTTTGACAAAAAACATTTGTCTGACGGCCGTCAAGACAAAGCAATTCACAAACAAACAAAACAAAACATTTATGAAGGTTCACGAATGTTTAAATAACTTCACCTTAATGCTTATGTCACACTGGCATGTTGAGTTCTGTAGAGCCCACATCACAGTCCAAACTTGAATGTCTTGAAGTAAGAGCTTCTTCTGAAATAATACTTTTAAACTAAAACAATTAGACTAATTCTCCAAAGGACGAAATTTTTTAAAAAAATTGAAATAATAGAGCTACGCTAAAAAAAAATTATAATTAAATCTAAAATAAATAAACTTCAAAGAAAATAAAACATTAAACATGTTAACTTTTAAAACATACAATACTGTTTTGACAAAAAACATTTGTCTGACGGCCGTCAAGACAAAGCAATTCACAAACAAACAAAACAAAACATTTATGAAGGTTCACGAATGTTTAAATAACTTCACCTTAATGCTTATGTCACACTGGCATGTTGAGTTCTGTAGAGCCCACATCACAGTCCAAACTTGAATGTCTTGAAGTATGAACCTCTTCTGAAAAAATACTTTTAAACTAAAAGAATTAGACTAATTCTCCAAAGGACGAAATTTTTAAAAAAAATTGAAATAATAGAGCTACGCTAAAAAAATTTTAACAAAATCTAAAATTAAATAAACTTCAAAAAAAATAAAACACTTAACATGTTAACATTTAAAACATACAATACTGTTTTGACAAAAAACATTTGTCTGACGGCCGTCAAGACAAAGCAATTCACAAACAAACAAAACAAAACATTTATGAAGGTTCACGAATGTTTAAATAACTTCACCTTAATGCTTATGTCACACTGGCATGTTGAGTTCTGTAGAGCCCACATCACAGTCCAAACTTGAATGTCTTGAAGTATGAGCTTCTTCTGAAATAATACTTTTAAACTAAAACAATTAGACTAATTCTCCAAAGGACGAAATTTTTTTAAAAAATTGAAATAATAGAGCTACGCTAAAAAAAAATTATAATTAAATCTAAAATAAATAAACTTCAAAGAAAATACAACATTAAACATGTTAACATTTAAAACATACAATACTGTTTTGACAAAAAACATTTGTCTGACGGCCGTCAAGACAAAGCAATTCACAAACAAACAAAACAAAACATTTATGAAGGTTCACGAATGTTTAAATAACTTCACCTTAATGCTTATGTCACACTGGCATGTTGAGTTCTGTAGAGCCCACATCACAGTCCAAACTTGAATGTCTTGAATTGTGAGCCTCTTCTGAAAAAATAGTTTCAAACTAAAAGAATTAGACTAATTCTCTAAAACACGAAATTAAAAAAAAAAAATTGAAATTATAGAGCTACGCTAAAAAAATTTAAGAAAATCTAAAATTAAATAAACTTAAAAAAAAATAAAACACTAAACATGTTAACATTTAAAACATACAATACATTTTTGACAAAAAACATTTGTCTGATGGCCGTCAAGACAAAACATATCACAAACAAACAAAACAAAACATTTATGAAGGTTCAATAATGTTTAAATAACTTCACCTTAATGCTAATGTCACACTGGCATGTTGAGTTCTGTAGAGCCCACATCTCAGTCCAAACTTGAATGTCTTGAAGTATGAGCCTCTTCTGAAAAAATACTTTCAAACTAAAAGAATTAGACTAATTCTCCAAAGGACGAAAATTTTTTAAAAAATTGAAATAATAGAGCTACGATAAAAAAATTTTAAGAAAATCTAAAATTAAATAAACTTCAAAGAAATTAAAACATTAAACATGTTAACATTTAAAACATACAATACGGTTTTGACAAAAAACATTTGTCTGACGGCCGTCAAGACAAAGCAATTCACAAACAAACAAAACAAAACATTTATGAAGGTTCAATAATGTTTAAATAACTTCACCTTAATGCTAATGTCACACTGGCATGTTGAGTTCTGTAGAGCCCACATCGCAGTCCAACTTGAATGTCTTGAAGTATGAGCCTCTTCCGAAAAAATACTTTCAAACTAAAAGAATTAACTAATTCTCCAAAGGACGAAATTTTTTAAAAAAATTTAAATAATAGAGCTACGCTAAAAAATTTTTAATAAAATCTAAAATTAAATAATTTTCAAAGAAAATAAAACATTAAACATGTTAACATTTAAAACATGCAATACGGTTTTGACAAAAAACATTTGTCAGACGGCCAGCAAGACAAAACAATTAACAAACGAACAAAACAAAACATTTATAAAGGTTCAATAATGTTTAAATAACTTCACCTTAAAGCGAATGTCACAATGGCATTTTGAGATCTTTAGAGCCCAGATCACAGTCCAATTTTAAATATTTGAAGTATGAGCCTCTTCTGAAAAAATACTTTCAAACTAAAAGAATTAGACGAAATTTTTTTTTAAAATTGAAATAATAGAGCTACGCTATAAAAAAATTATAAGTAAATCTAAAATAAATAAACTTCAAAGAAAATAAAACATTAAACATGTTAACATTTAAAACATACAATACGGTTTTGACAAAAAACATTTGTCTGACGGCCGTCAAGAAAAAACAATTCACAATTGAACAAAACAAAACATTAATGAAGGTTCAATAATGTTTAAATAACTTCACCTTAGTGCTAATGTCACACTGGCATGTTGAGTTCTGTAGAGCCCACATCACAGTCCAAACTTGAATGTCTTGAAGTATGAGCCTCTTCTGAAAAAATACTTTCAAACTAAAAGAATTAGACTAATTATCCAAAGGACGAAATTTTAAAAAAAAATTGAAATAATAGAGCTACGCTAAAAAATTTTTAACAAAATCTAAAATTAAATAAACTTCAAAAAAAATAAAACACTTAACATGTTAACATTTAAAACATACAATACTGTTTTGACAAAAAATATTCTTCCAACGGCCATCAAGACAAAACAATTCACAAACGAACAAAACAATACATTTATGAAGGTTCAATAATGTTTAAATAACTTCACCTTAAAGCGAATGTCACACTGGCATTTTGAGATCTTTAGAGCCCAGATCACAGTCCAATTTTAAATATTTGAAGTATGAGCCTCTTCTGAAAAAATACTTTCAAACTAAAAGAATTAGACGAAATTTTTTTTAAAAATTGAAATAATAGAGCTACGCTATAAAAAAATTATAAGTAAATCTAAAATAAATAAACTTCAAAGAAAATAAAACATTAAACATGTTAACATTTAAAACATACAATACGGTTTTGACAAAAAACATTTGTCTGACGGCCGTCAAGAAAAAACAATTCACAATTGAACAAAACAAAACATTAATGAAGGTTCAATAATGTTTAAATAACTTCACCTTAGTGCTAATGTCACACTGGCATGTTGAGTTCTGTAGAGCCCACATCACAGTCCAAACTTGAATGTCTTGAAGTATGAGCTTCTTCTGAAATAATACTTTTAAACTAAAACAATTAGACTAATTCTCCAAAGGACGAAATTTTTTTAAAAAATTGAAATAATAGAGCTACGCTAAAAAAAAATTATAATTAAATCTAAAATAAATAAACTTAAAAGAAAACAAAACATTAGACATGTTAACATTTAAAACATACAATACTGTTTTGACAAAAAACATTTGTCTGACGGCCGTCAAGACAAAGCAATTCACAAACAAACAAAACAAAACATTTATGAAGGTTCACGAATGTTTAAATAACTTCACCTTAATGCTTATGTCAAATTGGCATGTTGAGTTCTGTAGAGCCCACATCACAGTCCAAACTTGAATGTCTTGAAGTATGAGCTTCTTCTGAAATAATACTTTTAAACTAAAACAATTAGACTAATTCTCCAAAGGACGAAATTTAAAAAAAAAATTGAAATAATAGAGCTACGCTAAAAAAAAATTATAATTAAATCTAAAATAAATAAACTTCAAAGAAAATAAAACATTAAACATGTTAACTTTTAAAACATACAATACTGTTTTGACAAAAAACATTTGTCTGACGGCCGTCAAGACAAAGCAATTCACAAACAAACAAAACAAAACATTTATGAAGGTTCACGAATGTTTAAATAACTTCACCTTAATGCTTATGTCACACTGGCATGTTGAGTTCTGTAGAGCCCACATCACAGTCCAAACTTGAATGTCTTGAAGTATGAACCTCTTCTGAAAAAATACTTTTAAACTAAAAGAATTAGACTAATTCTCCAAAGGACGAAATTTTAAAAAAAAATTGAAATAATAGAGCTACGCTAAAAAAATTTTAACAAAATCTAAAATTAAATAAACTTCAAAAAAAATAAAACACTTAACATGTTAACATTTAAAACATACAATACTGTTTTGACAAAAAACATTTGTCTGACGGCCGTCAAGACAAAGCAATTCACAAACAAACAAAACAAAACATTTATGAAGGTTCACGAATGTTTAAATAACTTCACCTTAATGCTTATGTCACACTGGCATGTTGAGTTCTGTAGAGCCCACATCACAGTCCAAACTTGAATGTCTTGAATTGTGAGCCTCTTCTGAAAAAATAGTTTCAAACTAAAAGAATTAGACTAATTCTCTAAAAGACGAAATTAAAAAAAAAAAATTGAAATTATAGAGCTACGCTAAAAAAAATTTAAGAAAATCTAAAATTAAATAAACTTCAAAAAAAAATAAAACACTAAACATGTTAACATTTAAAACATACAATACATTTTTGACAAAAAACATTTGTCTGATGGCCGTCAAGACAAAACATATCACAAACAAACAAAACAAAACATTTATGAAGGTTCAATAATGTTTAAATAACTTCACCTTAATGCTAATGTCACACTGGCATGTTGAGTTCTGTACAGCCCACATCACAGTCCAAACTTGAATGTCTTGAAGTATGAGCTTAATCTGAAAAAATACTTTTAAACTAAAAGAATTAGACTAATTCTCCAAAGGACGAAATTTTGAAAAAAAATTGAAATAATAGAGCTACGCTAAAAAAAAAATTATAAGTAAATCTAAAATAAATAAACTTCAAAGAAAATAAAACATTAAGCATGTTAACATTTAAAACATACAATACTGTTTTGACAAAAAACATTTGTCTGACGGCCATCAAGACAAAACAATTCACAAACAAACAAAACAAAACATTTATGAAGGTTCAATAATGTTTAAATAACTTCACCTTAATGCTAATGTCACACTGGCATGTTGAGTTCTGTAGAGCCCACATCACAGTCCAAACTTGAATGTCTTGAATTGTGAGCCTCTTCTGAAAAAATACTTTTAAACTAAAAGAATTAGACTAATTCTCCAAAAGACGAAATTTATTTTAAAAAATGGAAAAAATAGAGCTACGCTAAAAAAAAATTATAAAGAAATCTAAAATAAATAAACTTCAAAGAAAATAAAACATTAAACATGTAAACATTTAAGACGTACAATACGGTTTTGACAAAAAACATTTGTCAGACGGCCATCAAGACAAAACAATTCACAAACGAACAAAACAAAACATTTATGAAGGTTCAATACTGTTTAAATAACTTCACCTTAATGCTAATGTCACACTGGCATGTTGAGTTCTGTAGAGCCCTTATCTCAGTAAAAAATTGAATGTCTTGAAATATGAGCCTCTTCTGAAAAAATACTTTCAAACTAAAAGAATTAGACTAATTCTCTAAAAGACGAAATTAAAAAAAAAAATTGAAATTATTGAGCTACGCTAAAAAAAATTAAAGAAAATCTAAAATTAAATAAACTTCAAAGAAAATAAAAATTTAAACATTTTAACATTTAAAACATACAATACGGTTTTGACAAAAAACATTTGTGCGATGGCCGTCAATACAAAACAATTCACAAACAAACGAAACGAAACATTTATGAAGGTTCAATAATGTTTAAATAACTTCACCTTAAAGCGAATGTCACACTGGCATGTTGAGTTCTGTAGAGCCCAGATCACAGTCCAATTTTAAATATTTGAAGTATGAGCTTCTTCTGAAAAAATACTTTCAAACTAAAAGAATTAGACTAATTCTCCAAAGGATGAAATTTTAAAAAAAAATTGTCTAAATAGAGCTACGCTAAAAAAAATTTTTTAAGAAAATCTAAAATTAAAAAAACTTCAAAGAAAAAAAAAATTTAAACATTTTAACATTTAAAACATACAATATGGTTTTGACAAAAAACATTTGTTTGACGGCCGTCAAGACAAAGCAATTCACATACAAACAAAACAAAACATTTATGAAGGTTCAATAAATAACTTCACCTTAATGCTAATGTCACACTGGCATGTTGAGTTCTGTAGAGCCCACATCTCAGTCCAAACTTGAATGTCTTGAAGTATGAGCCTCTTCTGAAAAAATACTTTCAAACTAAAAGAATTAGACTAATTCTCCAAAGGACGAAAATTTTTTAAAAAATTGAAATAATAGAGCTACGATAAAAAAATTTTAAGAAAATCTAAAATTAAATAAACTTCAAAGAAATTAAAACATTAAACATGTTAACATTTAAAACATACAATACGGTTTTGACAAAAAACATTTGTCTGACGGCCGTCAAGACAAAGCAATTCACAAACAAACAAAACAAAACATTTATGAAGGTTCAATAATGTTTAAATAACTTCACCTTAATGCTAATGTCACACTGGTATGTTGAGTTCTGTAGAGCCCACATCGCAGTCCAACTTGAATGTCTTGAAGTATGAGCCTCTTCCGAAAAAATACTTTCAAACTAAAAGAATTAACTAATTCTCCAAAGGACGAAATTTTTTAAAAAAATTTAAATAATAGAGCTACGCTAAAAAAATTTTAATAAAATCTAAAATTAAATAAACTTCAAAGAAATTAAAACATTAAACATGTTAACATTTAAAACATGCAATACGGTTTTGACAAAAAACATTTGTCAGACGGCCAGCAAGACAAAACAATTAACAAACGAACAAAACAAAACATTTATAAAGGTTCAATAATGTTTAAATAACTTCACCTTAATGCTAATGTCACACTGGCATGTTGAGTTCTGTAGAGTTCACATCTCAGTCCAACTTGAATGTTTTGAAGTATGAGCCTCTTCTGAAAAAATACTTTCAAACTAAAACAATTAGACTAATTCTCCAAAGGACAAAATTTTTTTAAAAAATTGAAATAATTAAGCTACGCTTAAAAAAATTTTAAGAAAATCTAAAATAAATAAACTTCAAAGAAAATAAAACATTAAACATGTTAACATTTAAAACATACAATACGGTTTTGACAAAAAACATTTGTCTGACGGCCGTCAAGAAAAAACAATTCACAATTGAACAAAACAAAACATTAATGAAGGTTCAAAAATGTTTAAATAACTTCACCTTAGTGCTAATGTCACACTGGCATGTTGAGTTCTGTAGAGCCCACATCACAGTCCAAACTTGAATGTCTTGAAGTATGACCTTTTTCTGAAAAAATACTTTTAAACTAAAAGAATTAGACTAATTATCCAAAGGACGAAATTTAAAAAAAAAATTGAAATAATAGAGCTACGCTAAAAAAATTTTAACAAAATCTAAAATTAAATAAACTTCAAAAAAAATAAAACACTTAACATGTTAACATTTAAAACATACAATACTGTTTTGACAAAAAATATTCTTCCAACGGCCATCAAGACAAAACAATTCACAAACGAACAAAACAATACATTTATGAAGGTTCAATAATGTTTAAATAACTTCACCTTAAAGCGAATGTCACAATGGCATTTTGAGATCTTTAGAGCCCAGATCACAGTCCAATTTTAAATATTTGAAGTATGAGCCTCTTCTGAAAAAATACTTTCAAACTAAAAGAATTAGACGAAATTTTTTTTAAAAATTGAAATAATAGAGCTACGCTATAAAAAAATTATAAGTAAATCTAAAATAAATAAACTTCAAAGAAAATAAAACATTAAACATGTTAACATTTAAAACATACAATACGGTTATGACAAAAAACATTTGTCTGACGGCCGTCAAGAAAAAACAATTCACAATTGAACAAAACAAAACATTAATGAAGGTTCAATAATGTTTAAATAACTTCACCTTAGTGCTAATGTCACACTGGCATGTTGAGTTCTGTAGAGCCCACATCACAGTCCAAACTTGAATGTCTTGAAGTATGAGCTTCTTCTGAAATAATACTTTTAAACTAAAACAATTAGACTAATTCTCCAAAGGACGAAATTTTTTTAAAAAATTGAAATAATAGAGCTACGCTAAAAAAAAATTATAATTAAATCTAAAATAAATAAACTTCAAAGAAAATAAAACATTAAACATGTTAACATTTAAAACATACAATACTGTTTTGACAAAAAACATTTGTCTGACGGCCGTCAAGACAAAGCAATTCACAAACAAACAAAACAAAACATTTATGAAGGTTCACGAATGTTTAAATAACTTCACCTTAATGCTTATGTCACACTGGCATGTTGAGTTCTGTAGAGCCCACATCACAGTCCAAACTTGAATGTCTTGAATTGTGAGCCTCTTCTGAAAAAATACTTTTAAACTAAAAGAATTAGACTAATTCTCCAAAAGACGAAATTTATTTTAAAAAAAGGAAAAAATAGAGCTTCGCTAAAAAAAAATTATAAAGAAATCTAAAATAAATAAACTTCAAAGAAAATAAAACATTAAACATGTAAACATTTAAGACGTACAATACGGTTTTGACAAAAAACATTTGTCAGACGGCCATCAAGACAAAACAATTCACAAACGAACAAAACAAAACATTTATGAAGGTTCAATAATGTTTAAATAACTTCACCTTAATGCTAATGTCACACTGGCATGTTGAGTTCTGTAGAGCCCTTATCTCAGTAAAAAATTGAATGTCTTGAAATATGAGCCTCTTCTGAAAAAATACTTTCAAACTAAAAGAATTAGACTAATTCTCTAAAAGACGAAATTAAAAAAAAAATTGAAATTATTGAGCTACGCTAAAAAAAATTAAAGAAAATCTAAAATTAAATAAACTTCAAAGAAAATAAAAATTTAAACATTTTAACATTTAAAACATACAATACGGTTTTGACAAAAAACATTTGTGCGATGGCCGTCAATACAAAACAATTCACAAACAAACGAAACGAAACATTTATGAAGGTTCAATAATGTTTAAATAACTTCACCTTAAAGCGAATGTCACACTGGCATGTTGAGTTCTGTAGAGCCCAGATCACAGTCCAATTTTAAATATTTGAAGTATGAGCTTCTTCTGAAAAAATACTTTCAAACTAAAAGAATTAGACTAATTCTCCAAAGGATGAAATTTTAAAAAAAAATTGTCTAAATAGAGCTACGCTAAAAAAAATTTTTTAAGAAAATCTAAAATTAAAAAAACTTCAAAGAAAAAAAAATTTTAACATTTTAACATTTAAAACATACAATATGGTTTTGACAAAAAACATTTGTTTGACGGCCGTCAAGACAAAGCAATTCACATACAAACAAAACAAAACATTTATGAAGGTTCAATAAATAACTTCACCTTAATGCTAATGTCACACTGGCATGTAGAGTTCTGTAGAGCCCACATCTCAGTCCAAACTTGAATGTCTTGAAGTATGAGCCTCTTCTGAAAAAATACTTTCAAACTAAAAGAATTAGACTAATTCTCCAAAGGACGAAAATTTTTTAAAAAATTGAAATAATAGAGCTACGATAAAAAAATTTTAAGAAAATCTAAAATTAAATAAACTTCAAAGAAATTAAAACATTAAACATGTTAACATTTAAAACATACAATACGGTTTTGACAAAAAACATTTGTGCGATGGCCGTCAATACAAAACAATTCACAAACAAACGAAACGAAACATTTATGAAGGTTCAATAATGTTTAAATAACTTCACCTTAATGCTTATGTCACACTGGCATGTTGAGTTCTGTAGAGCCCACATCACAGTCCAAACTTGAATGTCTTGAAGTATGTTCTTCTTCTGAAATAATACTTTTAAACTAAAACAATTAGACTAATTCTCCAAAGGACGAAATTTTAAAAAAAAATTGAAATAATAGAGCTACGCTAAAAAAAAATTATAATTAAATCTAAAATAAATAAACTTCAAAGAAAATAAAACATTAAACATGTTAACTTTTAAAACATACAATACTGTTTTGACAAAAAACATTTGTCTGACGGCCGTCAAGACAAAGCAATTCACAAACAAACAAAACAAAACATTTATGAAGGTTCACGAATGTTTAAATAACTTCACCTTAATGCTTATGTCACACTGGCATGTTGAGTTCTGTAGAGCCCACATCACAGTCCAAACTTGAATGTCTTGAAGTATGAATCTCTTCTGAAAAAATACTTTTAAACTAAAAGAATTAGACTAATTCTCCAAAGGACGAAATTTTTAAAAAAAATTGAAATAATAGAGCTACGATAAAAAAATTTTAACAAAATCTAAAATTAAATAAACTTCAAAAAAAATAAAACACTTAACATGTTAACATTTAAAACATACAATACTGTTTTGACAAAAAACATTTGTCTGACGGCCGTCAAAACAAAGCAATTCACAAACAAACAAAACAAAACATTTATGAAGGTTCACGAATGTTTAAATAACTTCACCTTAATGCTTATGTCACACTGGCATGTTGAGTTCTGTAGAGCCCACATCACAGTCCAAACTTGAATGTCTTGAAGTATGAGCTTCTTCTGAAATAATACTTTTAAACTAAAACAATTAGACTAATTCTCGAAAGGACGAGATTTTTTTAAAAAATTGAAATAATAGAGCTACGTTAAAAAAAAATATAATCAAATCTAAAATAAATAAACTTCAAAGAAAATAAAACATTAAACATGTTAACATTTAAAACATACAATACTGTTTTGACAAAAAACATTTGTCTGACGGCCGTCAAGACAAAGCAATTCACAAACAAACAAAACAAAACATTTATGAAGGTTCACGAATGTTTAAATAACTTCACCTTAATGCTTATGTCACACTGGCATGTTGAGTTCTGTAGAGCCCACATCACAGTCCAAACTTGAATGTCTTGAAGTATGAACCTCTTCTGAAAAAATACTTTTAAACTAAAAGAATTAGACTAATTCTCCAAAGGACGAAATTTTTTAAAAAAATTGAAATAATAGAGCTACGCTAAAAAAATTTTAACAAAATCTAAAATTAAATAAACTTCAAAAAAAATAAAACACTTAACATATTAACATTTAAAACATACAATACTGTTTTGACAAAAAACATTAGTCTGACGGCCGTCAAGACAAAGCAATTCACAAACAAACAAAACAAAACATTTATGAAGGTTCACGAATGTTTAAATAACTTCACCTTAATGCTTATGTCACACTGGCATGTTGAGTTCTGTAGAGCCCACATCACAGTCCAAACTTGAATGTCTTGAATTGTGAGCCTCTTCTGAAAAAATACTTTCAAACTAAAAGAATTAGACTAATTCTCTAAAAGACGAAATTAAAAAAAAAATTGAAATTATTGAGCTACGCTAAAAAAAATTAAAGAAAATCTAAAATTAAATAAACTTCAAAGAAAATAAAAATTTAAACATTTTAACATTTAAAACATACAATACGGTTTTGACAAAAAACATTTGTGCGATGGCCGTCAATACAAAACAATTCACAAACAAACGAAACGAAACATTTATGAAGGTTCAATAATGTTTAAATAACTTCACCTTAAAGCGAATGTCACACTGGCATGTTGAGTTCTGTAGAGCCCAGATCACAGTCCAATTTTAAATATTTGAAGTATGAGCTTCTTCTGAAAAAATACTTTCAAACTAAAAGAATTAGACTAATTCTCCAAAGGATGAAATTTTAAAAAAAAATTGTCTAAATAGAGCTACGCTAAAAAAAATTTTTTAAGAAAATCTAAAATTAAAAAAACTTCAAAGAAAAAAAAATTTTAACATTTTAACATTTAAAACATACAATATGGTTTTGACAAAAAACATTTGTTTGACGGCCGTCAAGACAAAGCAATTCACATACAAACAAAACAAAACATTTATGAAGGTTCAATAAATAACTTCACCTTAATGCTAATGTCACACTGGCATGTTGAGTTCTGTAGAGCCCACATCTCAGTCCAAACTTGAATGTCTTGAAGTATGAGCCTCTTCTGAAAAAATACTTTCAAACTAAAAGAATTAGACTAATTCTCCAAAGGACGAAAATTTTTTAAAAAATTGAAATAATAGAGCTACGATAAAAAAATTTTAAGAAAATCTAAAATTAAATAAACTTCAAAGAAATTAAAACATTAAACATGTTAACATTTAAAACATACAATACGGTTTTGACAAAAAACATTTGTGCGATGGCCGTCAATACAAAACAATTCACAAACAAACGAAACGAAACATTTATGAAGGTTCAATAATGTTTAAATAACTTCACCTTAATGCTTATGTCACACTGGCATGTTGAGTTCTGTAGAGCCCACATCACAGTCCAAACTTGAATGTCTTGAAGTATGTTCTTCTTCTGAAATAATACTTTTAAACTAAAACAATTAGACTAATTCTCCAAAGGACGAAATTTTAAAAAAAAATTGAAATAATAGAGCTACGCTAAAAAAAAATTATAATTAAATCTAAAATAAATAAACTTCAAAGAAAATAAAACATTAAACATGTTAACTTTTAAAACATACAATACTGTTTTGACAAAAAACATTTGTCTGACGGCCGTCAAGACAAAGCAATTCACAAACAAACAAAACAAAACATTTATGAAGGTTCACGAATGTTTAAATAACTTCACCTTAATGCTTATGTCACACTGGCATGTTGAGTTCTGTAGAGCCCACATCACAGTCCAAACTTGAATGTCTTGAAGTATGAATCTCTTCTGAAAAAATACTTTTAAACTAAAAGAATTAGACTAATTCTCCAAAGGACGAAATTTTTAAAAAAAATTGAAATAATAGAGCTACGATAAAAAAATTTTAACAAAATCTAAAATTAAATAAACTTCAAAAAAAATAAAACACTTAACATGTTAACATTTAAAACATACAATACTGTTTTGACAAAAAACATTTGTCTGACGGCCGTCAAAACAAAGCAATTCACAAACAAACAAAACAAAACATTTATGAAGGTTCACGAATGTTTAAATAACTTCACCTTAATGCTTATGTCACACTGGCATGTTGAGTTCTGTAGAGCCCACATCACAGTCCAAACTTGAATGTCTTGAAGTATGAGCTTCTTCTGAAATAATACTTTTAAACTAAAACAATTAGACTAATTCTCGAAAGGACGAGATTTTTAAAAAAAATTGAAATAATAGAGCTACGCTAAAAAAAAATATAATTAAATCTAAAATAAATAAACTTCAAAGAAAATAAAACATTAAACATGTTAACATTTAAAACATACAATACTGTTTTGACAAAAAACATTTGTCTGACGGCCGTCAAGACAAAGCAATTCACAAACAAACAAAACAAAACATTTATGAAGGTTCACGAATGTTTAAATAACTTCACCTTAATGCTTATGTCACACTGGCATGTTGAGTTCTGTAGAGCCCACATCACAGTCCAAACTTGAATGTCTTGAAGTATGAACCTCTTCTGAAAAAATACTTTTAAACTAAAAGAATTAGACTAATTCTCCAAAGGACGAAATTTTTTTAAAAAATTGAAATAATAGAGCTACGCTAAAAAAATTTTAACAAAATCTAAAATTAAATAAACTTCAAAAAAAATAAAACACTTAACATATTAACATTTAAAACATACAATACTGTTTTGACAAAAAACATTAGTCTGACGGCCGTCAAGACAAAGCAATTCACAAACAAACAAAACAAAACATTTATGAAGGTTCACGAATGTTTAAATAACTTCACCTTAATGCTTATGTCACACTGGCATGTTGAGTTCTGTAGAGCCCACATCACAGTCCAAACTTGAATGTCTTGAATTGTGAGCCTCTTCTGAAAAAATAGTTTCAAACTAAAAGAATTAGACTAATTCTCTAAAAGACGAAATTAAAAAAAAAAAATTGAAATTATAGAGCTACGCTAAAAAAAATTTAAGAAAATCTAAAATTAAATAAACTTCAAAAAAAATAAAACACTAAACATGTTAACATTTAAAACATACAATACATTTTTGACAAAAAACATTTGTCTGATGGCCGTCAAGACAAAACATATCACAAACAAACAAAACAAAACATTTATGAAGGTTCAATAATGTTTAAATAACTTCACCTTAATGCTAATGTCACACTGGCATGTTGAGTTCTGTACAGCCCACATCACAGTCCAAACTTAAATGTCTTGAAGTATGAGCTTAATCTGAAAAAATACTTTTAAACTAAAAGAATTAGACTAATTCTCCAAAGGACGAAATTTTGAAAAAAAATTGAAATAATAGAGCTACGCTAAAAAAAAAATTATAAGTAAATCTAAAATAAATAAACTTCAAAGAAAATAAAACATTAAACATGTTAACATTTAAAACATACAATACTGTTTTGACAAAAAACATTTGTCTGACGGCCATCAAGACAAAACAATTCACAAACAAACAAAACAAAACATTTATGAAGGTTCAATAATGTTTAAATAACTTCACCTTAATGCTAATGTCACACTGGCATGTTGAGTTCTGTAGAGCCCACATCACAGTCCAAACTTGAATGTCTTGAATTGTGAGCCTCTTCTGAAAAAATACTTTTAAACTAAAAGAATTAGACTAATTCTCCAAAAGACGAAATTTATTTTAAAAAATGGAAAAAATAGAGCTACGCTAAAAAAAAATTATAAAGAAATCTAAAATAAATAAACTTCAAAGAAAATAAAACATTAAACATGTAAACATTTAAGACGTACAATACGGTTTTGACAAAAAACATTTGTCAGACGGCCATCAAGACAAAACAATTCACAAACGAACAAAACAAAACATTTATGAAGGTTCAATAATGTTTAAATAACTTCACCTTAATGCTAATGTCACACTGGCATGTTGAGTTCTGTAGAGCCCACATCACAGTCCAAACTTGAATGTCTTGAAGTATGAGCTTCTTCTGAAAAAATACTTTCAAACTAAAAGAATTAGACTAATTCTCCAAAAGACGAAATTTATTTTAAAAAATGGAAAAAATAGAGCTACGCTAAAAAAAATTTTTAAGAAAATCTACAATTAAAAAAACTTTAAAGAAAAAAAAACATTAAACATGTGAACCTTTTAAACATACAATATGGTTTTGACAAAAAACATTTATCCGACGGCCGTCAAGACAAAACAATTCACAAACGAACAAAACAAAACATTTATAAAGGTTCAATAATGTTTAAATAACTTCACCTTAATGCTAATGTCACACTGGCATGTCGAGTTCTGTAGAGCCCACATCTCAGTCCAAACTTGAATGTCTTGAAGTATGAGCCTCTTCTGAAAAAATACTTTCAAACTAAAAGAATTAGACTAATTATCCAAAGGACGAAATTTTTAAAAAAAATTGAAATAATAGAGCTACGCTAAAAAAATTTTAACAAAATCTAAAATTAAATAAACTTCAAAAAAAATAAAACACTTAACATGTTAACATTTAAAACATACAATACTGTTTTGACAAAAAACATTTGTCTGACGGCCGTCAAGACAAAGCAATTCACAAACAAACAAAACAAAACATTTATGAAGGTTCACGAATGTTTAAATAACTTCACCTTAATGCTTATGTCACACTGGCATGTTGAGTTCTGTAGAGCCCACATCACAGTCCAAACTTGAATGTCTTGAAGTATGAGCTTCTTCTGAAATAATACTTTTAAACTAAAACAATTAGACTAATTCTCCAAAGGACGAAATTTTTTAAAAAAATTGAAATAATAGAGCTACGCTAAAAAAAAATTATAATTAAATCTAAAATAAATAAACTTCAAAGAAAATAAAACATTAAACATGTTAACTTTTAAAACATTCAATACTGTTTTGACAAAAAACATTTGTCTGACGGCCGTCAAGACAAAGCAATTCACAAACAAACAAAACAAAACATTTATGAAGGTTCACGAATGTTTAAATAACTTCACCTTAATGCTTATGTCACACTGGCATGTTGAGTTCTGTAGAGCCCACATCACAGTCCAAACTTGAATGTCTTAAAGTATGAGCTTCTTCTGAAATAATACTTTTAAACTAAAACAATTAGACTAATTCTCCAAAGGACGAAATTTTTTTAAAAAATTGAAATAATAGAGCTACGCTAAAAAAAAATTATAATTAAATCTAAAATAAATAAACTTCAAAGAAAATAAAACATTAAACATGTTAACATTTAAAACATACAATACTGTTTTGACAAAAAACATTTGTCTGACGGCCGTCAAGACAAAGCAATTCACAAACAAACAAAACAAAACATTTATGAAGGTTCACGAATGTTTAAATAACTTCACCTTAATGCTTATGTCACACTGGCATGTTGAGTTCTGTAGAGCCCACATCACAGTCCAAACTTGAATGTCTTGAAGTATGAACCTCTTCTGAAAAAATACTTTTAAACTAAAAGAATTAGACTAATTCTCCAAAGGACGAAATTTTAAAAAAAAATTGAAATAATAGAGCTACGCTAAAAAAATTTTAACAAAATCTAAAATTAAATAAACTTCAAAAAAAATAAAACATTAAACATGTTAACTTTTAAAACATACAATACTGTTTTGACAAAAAACATTTGTCTGACGGCCGTCAAGACAAAGCAATTCACAAACAAACAAAACAAAACATTTATGAAGGTTCACGAATGTTTAAATAACTTCACCTTAATGCTTATGTCACACTGGCATGTTGAGTTCTGTAGAGCCCACATCACAGTCCAAACTTGAATGTCTTGAAGTATGAACCTCTTCTGAAAAAATACTTTTAAACTAAAAGAATTAGACTAATTCTCCAAAGGACGAAATTTTTAAAAAAAATTGAAATAATAGAGCTACGCTAAAAAAATTTTAACAAAATCTAAAATTAAATAAACTTCAAAAAAAATAAAACACTTAACATGTTAACATTTAAAACATACAATACTGTTTTGACAAAAAACATTTGTCTGACGGCCGTCAAGACAAAGCAATTCACAAACAAACAAAACAAAACATTTATGAAGGTTCACGAATGTTTAAATAACTTCACCTTAATGCTTATGTCACACTGGCATGTTGAGTTCTGTAGAGCCCACATCACAGTCCAAACTTGAATGTCTTGAAGTATGAGCTTCTTCTGAAATAATACTTTTAAACTAAAACAATTAGACTAATTCTCCAAAGGACGAAATTTTTTTAAAAAATTGAAATAATAGAGCTACGCTAAAAAAAAATTATAATTAAATCTAAAATAAATAAACTTCAAAGAAAATAAAACATTAAACATGTTAACATTTAAAACATACAATACTGTTTTGACAAAAAACATTTGTCTGACGGCCGTCAAGACAAAGCAATTCACAAACAAACAAAACAAAACATTTATGAAGGTTCACGAATGTTTAAATAACTTCACCTTAATGCTTATGTCACACTGGCATGTTGAGTTCTGTAGAGCCCACATCACAGTCCAAACTTGAATGTCTTGAAGTATGAACCTCTTCTGAAAAAATACTTTTAAACTAAAAGAATTAGACTAATTCTCCAAAGGACGAAATTTTTAAAAAAAATTGAAATAATAGAGCTACGCTAAAAAAATTTTAACAAAATCTAAAATTAAATAAACTTCAAAAAAAATAAAACACTTAACATGTTAACATTTAAAACATACAATACTGTTTTGACAAAAAACATTTGTCTGACGGCCGTCAAGACAAAGCAATTCACAAACAAACAAAACAAAACATTTATGAAGGTTCACGAATGTTTAAATAACTTCACCTTAATGCTTATGTCACACTGGCATGTTGAGTTCTGTAGAGCCCACATCACAGTCCAAACTTGAATGTCTTGAAGTATGAGCTTCTTCTGAAATAATACTTTTAAACTAAAACAATTAGACTAATTCTCCAAAGGACGAAATTTTTTAAAAAAATTGAAATAATAGAGGTACGCTAAAAAAAAATTATAATTAAATCTAAAATAAAGAAACTTCAAAGAAAATAAAACATTAAACATGTTAACATTTAAAACATACAATACTGTTTTGACAAAAAACATTTGTCTGATGGCCATCAAGACAAAACAATTCACAAACAAACAAAACAAAACATTTATGAAGGTTCAATAATGTTTAAATAACTTCACCTTAATGCTAATGTCACACTGGCATGTTGAGTTCTGTAGAGCCCACATCACAGTCCAAACTTGAATGTCTTGAATTGTGAGCCTCTTCTGAAAAAATAGTTTCAAACTAAAAGAATTAGACTAATTCTCTAAAAGACGAAATTAAAAAAAAAAAATTGAAATTATAGAGCTACGCTAAAAAAAATTTAAGAAAATCTAAAATTAAATAAACTTCAAAAAAAATAAAACACTAAACATGTTAACATTTAAAACATACAATACATTTTTGACAAAAAACATTTGTCTGATGGCCGTCAAGACAAAACATATCACAAACAAACAAAACAAAACATTTATGAAGGTTCAATAATGTTTAAATAACTTCACCTTAATGCTAATGTCACACTGGCATGTTGAGTTCTGTACAGCCCACATCACAGTCCAAACTTAAATGTCTTGAAGTATGAGCTTAATCTGAAAAAATACTTTTAAACTAAAAGAATTAGACTAATTCTCCAAAGGACGAAATTTTGAAAAAAAATTGAAATAATAGAGCTACGCTAAAAAAAAAATTATAAGTAAATCTAAAATAAATAAACTTCAAAGAAAATAAAACATTAAACATGTTAACATTTAAAACATACAATACGGTTTTGACAAAAAACATTTGTCTGACGGCCATCAAGACAAAACATATCACAAACAAACAAAACAAAACATTTATGAAGGTTCAATAATGTTTAAATAACTTCACCTTAATGCTAATGTCACACTGGCATGTTGAGTTCTGTAGAGCCCACATCACAGTCCAAACTTGAATGTCTTGAATTGTGAGCCTCTTCTGAAAAAATACTTTTAAACTAAAAGAATTAGACTAATTCTCCAAAAGACGAAATTTATTTTAAAAAATGGAAAAAATAGAGCTACGCTAAAAAAAAATTATAAAGAAATCTAAAATAAATAAACTTCAAAGAAAATAAAACATTAAACATGTAAACATTTAAGACGTACAATACGGTTTTGACAAAAAACATTTGTCAGACGGCCATCAAGACAAAACAATTCACAAACGAACAAAACAAAACATTTATGAAGGTTCAATAATGTTTAAATAACTTCACCTTAATGCTAATGTCACACTGGCATGTTGAGTTCTGTAGAGCCCACATCACAGTCCAAACTTGAATGTCTTGAAGTATGAGCTTCTTCTGAAAAAATACTTTCAAACTAAAAGAATTAGACTAATTCTCCAAAAGACGAAATTTATTTTAAAAAATGGAAAAAATAGAGCTACGCTAAAAAACATTTTTAAGAAAATCTACAATTAAAAAAACTTTAAAGAAAAAAAAACATTAAACATGTGAACCTTTTAAACATACAATATGGTTTTGACAAAAAACATTTATCCGACGGCCGTCAAGACAAAACAATTCACAAACGAACAAAACAAAACATTTATAAAGGTTCAATAATGTTTAAATAACTTCACCTTAATGCTAATGTCACACTGGCATGTAGAGTTCTGTAGAGCCCACATCTCAGTCCAAACTTGAATGTCTTGAAGTATGAGCCTCTTCTGAAAAAATACTTTCAAACTAAAAGAATTAGACTAATTATCCAAAGGACGAAATTTGTAAAAAAAATTGAAATAATAGAGCTACGCTAAAAAAATTTTAACAAAATCTAAAATTAAATAAACTTCAAAAAAAATAAAACACTTAACATGTTAACATTTAAAACATACAATACTGTTTTGACAAAAAATATTCTTCCAACGGCCGTCAAGACAAAACAATTCACAAACGAACAAAACAATACATTTATGAAGGTTCAATAATGTTTAAATAACTTCACCTTAAAGCGAATGTCACACTGGCATTTTGAGTTCTTTAGAGCCCAGATCACAGTCCAATTTTAAATATTTGAAGTATGAGCCTCTTCTGAAAAAATACTTTCAAACTAAAAGAATTAGACGAAATTTTTTTTTAAAATTGAAATAATAGAGCTACGCTATAAAAAAGTATAAGTAAATCTAAAATAAATAAACTTCAAAGAATATAAAACATTAAACATGTTAACATTTAAAACATACAATACGGTTTTGACAAAAAACATTTGTCTGACGGCCGTCAAGAAAAAACAATTCACAATTGAACAAAACAAAACATTAATGAAGGTTCAATAATGTTTAAATAACTTCACCTTAATGCTAATGTCACACTGGCATGTCGAGTTCTGTAGAGCCCACATCTCAGTCCAAACTTGAATGTCTTGAAGTATGAGCCTCTTCTGAAAAAATACTTTCAAACTAAAAGAATTAGACTAATTATCCAAAGGACGAAATTTTTAAAAAAAATTGAAATAATAGAGCTACGCTAAAAAAATTTTAACAAAATCTAAAATTAAATAAACTTCAAAAAAAATAAAACACTTAACATGTTAACATTTAAAACATACAATACTGTTTTGACAAAAAATATTCTTCCAACGGCCGTCAAGACAAAACAATTCACAAACGAACAAAACAATACATTTATGAAGGTTCAATAATGTTTAAATAACTTCACCTTAAAGCGAATGTCACACTGGCATTTTGAGTTCTTTAGAGCCCAGATCACAGTCCAATTTTAAATATTTGAAGTATGAGCCTCTTCTGAAAAAATACTTTCAAACTAAAAGAATTAGACGAAATTTTTTTTTAAAATTGAAATAATAGAGCTACGCTTTAAAAAAGTATAAGTAAATCTAAAATAAATAAACTTCAAAGAATATAAAACATTAAACATGTTAACATTTAAAACATACAATACGGTTTTGACAAAAAACATTTGTCTGACGGCCGTCAAGAAAAAACAATTCACAATTGAACAAAACAAAACATTAATGAAGGTTCAATAATGTTTAAATAACTTCACATTAGTGCTAATGTCACACTGGAATGTTGAGTTCTGTAGAGCCCACATCACAGTCCAAACTTGAATGTCTTGAAGTATGAGCTTCTTCTGAAATAATACTTTTAAACTAAAACAATTAGACTAATTCTCCAAAGGACGAAATTTTTTTAAAAAATTGAAATAATAGAGCTACGCTAAAAAAAAATTATAATTAAATCTAAAATAAATAAACTTCAAAGAAAATAAAACATTAAACATGTTAACATTTAAAACATACAATACTGTTTTGACAAAAAACATTTGTCTGACGGCCGTCAAGACAAAGCAATTCACAAACAAACAAAACAAAACATTTATGAAGGTTCACGAATGTTTAAATAACTTCACCTTAATGCTTATGTCACACTGGCATGTTGAGTTCTGTAGAGCCCACATCACAGTCCAAACTTGAATGTCTTGAAGTATGAGCTTCTTCTGAAATAATACTTTTAAACTAAAACAATTAGACTAATTCTCCAAAGGACGAAATTTTTTAAAAAAATTGAAATAATAGAGCTACGCTAAAAAAAAATTATAATTAAATCTAAAATAAATAAACTTCAAAGAAAATAAAACATTAAACATGTTAACTTTTAAAACATACAATACTGTTTTGACAAAAAACATTTGTCTGACGGCCGTCAAGACAAAGCAATTCACAAACAAACAAAACAAAACATTTATGAAGGTTCACGAATGTTTAAATAACTTCACCTTAATGCTTATGTCACACTGGCATGTTGAGTTCTGTAGAGCCCACATCACAGTCCAAACTTGAATGTCTTGAAGTATGAACCTCTTCTGAAATAATACTTTTAAACTAAAACAATTAGACTAATTCTCCAAAGGACGAAATTTTTAAAAAAAATTGAAATAATAGAGCTACGCTAAAAAAATTTTAACAAAATCTAAAATTAAATAAACTTCAAAAAAAATAAAACATTAAACATGTTAACTTTTAAAACATACAATACTGTTTTGACAAAAAACATTTGTCTGACGGCCGTCAAGACAAAGCAATTCACAAACAAACAAAACAAAACATTTATGAAGGTTCACGAATGTTTAAATAACTTCACCTTAATGCTTATGTCACACTGGCATGTTGAGTTCTGTAGTGCCCACATCACAGTCCAAACTTGAATGTCTTGAAGTATGAACCTCTTCTGAAAAAATACTTTTAAACTAAAAGAATTAGACTAATTCTCCAAAGGACGAAATTTTTAAAAAAAATTGAAATAATAGAGCTACGCTAAAAAAATTTTAACAAAATCTAAAATTAAATAAACTTCAAAAAAAATAAAACACTTAACATGTTAACATTTAAAACATACAATACTGTTTTGACAAAAAACATTTGTCTGACGGCCGTCAAGACAAAGCAATTCACAAACAAACAAAACAAAACATTTATGAAGGTTCACGAATGTTTAAATAACTTCACCTTAATGCTTATGTCACACTGGCATGTTGAGTTCTGTAGAGCCCACATCACAGTCCAAACTTGAATGTCTTGAAGTATGAGCTTCTTCTGAAATAATACTTTTAAACTAAAACAATTAGACTAATTCTCCAAAGGACGAAATTTTTTAAAAAAATTGAAATAATAGAGGTACGCTAAAAAAAAATTATAATTAAATCTAAAATAAAGAAACTTCAAAGAAAATAAAACATTAAACATGTTAACATTTAAAACATACAATACTGTTTTGACAAAAAACATTTGTCTGACGGCCGTCAAGACAAAGCAATTCACAAACAAACAAAACAAAACATTTATGAAGGTTCACGAATGTTTAAATAACTTCACCTTAATGCTTATGTCACACTGGCATGTTGAGTTCTGTAGAGCCCACATCACAGTCCAAAATTGAATGTCTTGAATTGTGAGCCTCTTCTGAAAAAATAGTTTCAAACTAAAAGAATTAGACTAATTCTCTAAAAGACGAAATTAAA
This sequence comes from Biomphalaria sudanica, assembly GCA_036873155.1. Classification (NCBI taxonomy): domain Eukaryota; kingdom Metazoa; phylum Mollusca; class Gastropoda; family Planorbidae; genus Biomphalaria; species Biomphalaria sudanica. Next base: position 4,634,093 of record JAZGLO010006670.1, read on the forward strand.
AAAAAAAAATTGAAATTATAGAGCTACGCTAAAAAAAAATTATAAAACCTAAAATTAAATAAACTTCAAAGAAAATAAAACACTAAACATGTTAACATTTAAAACATACAATACATTTTTGACAAAAAACATTTGTCTGATGGCCGTCAAGACAAAACATATCACAAACAAACAAAACAAAACATTTATGAAGGTTCAATAATGTTTAAATTACTTCACCTTAATGCTAATGTCACACTGGCATGTTGAGTTCTGTACAGCCCACATCACAGTCCAAACTTGAATGTCTTGAAGTATGAGCTTAATCTGAAAAAATACTTTTAAACTAAAAGAATTAGACTAATTCTCCAAAGGACGAAATTTTGAAAAAAAATTGAAATAATAGAGCTACGCTAAAAAAAAAATTATAAGTAAATCTAAAATAAATAAACTTCAAAGAAAATAAAACATTAAACATGTTAACATTTAAAACATACAATACTGTTTTGACAAAAAACATTTGTCTGACGGCCATCAAGACAAAACAATTCACAAACAAACAAAACAAAACATTTATGAAGGTTCAATAATGTTTAAATAACTTCACCTTAATGCTAATGTCACACTGGCATGTTGAGTTCTGTAGAGCCCACATCACAGTCCAAACTTGAATGTCTTGAATTGTGAGCCTCTTCTGAAAAAATACTTTTAAACTAAAAGAATTAGACTAATTCTCCAAAAGACGAAATTTATTTTAAAAAATGGAAAAAATAGAGCTACGCTAAAAAAAAATTATAAAGAAATCTAAAATAAATAAACTTCAAAGAAAATAAAACATTAAACATGTAAACATTTAAGACGTACAATACGGTTTTGACAAAAAACATTTGTCAGACGGCCATCAAGACAAAACAATTCACAAACGAACAAAACAAAACATTTATGAAGGTTCAATAATGTTTAAATAACTTCACCTTAATGCTAATGTCACACTGGCATGTTGAGTTCTGTAGAGCCCACATCACAGTCCAAACTTGAATGTCTTGAAGTATGAGCTTCTTCTAAAAAAATACTTTTAAACTAAAAGAATTAGACTAATTCTCCAAAAGACGAAATTTATTTTAAAAATTGAAAAAATAGAGCTACGCTAAAAAAAAATTTTAAGAAAATCTACAATAAAAAAAACTTTAAAGAAAAAAAAACATTAAACATGTGAACCTTTTAAACATACAATATGGTTTTGACAAAAAACATTTATCCGACGGCCGTCAAGACAAAACAATTCACAAACGAACAAAACAAAACATTTATAAAGGTTCAATAATGTTTAAATAACTTCACCTTAATGCTAATGTCACACTGGCATGTTGAGTTCTGTAGAGCCCACATCTCAGTCCAAACTTGAATGTCTTGAAGTATGAGCCTCTTTTGAAAAAATACTTTCAAAGTAAAAGAATTAGACTAATTATCCAAAGGACGAAATTTTAAAAAAAAATTGAAATAATAGAGCTACGCTAAAAAAATTTTAACAAAATCTAAAATTAAATAAACTTCAAAAAAAATAAAACACTTAACATGTTAACATTTAAAACATACAATACTGTTTTCACAAAAAATATTCTTCCAACGGCCGTCAAGACAAAACAATTCACAAACGAACAAAACAATACATTTATGAAGGTTCAAGAATGTTTAAATAACTTCACCTTAAAGCGAATGTCACACTGGCATTTTGAGTTCTTTAGAGCCCAGATCACAGTCCAATTTTAAATATTTGAAGTATGAGCCTCTTCTGAAAAAATACTTTCAAACTAAAAGAATTAGACGAAATTTTTTTTAAAAATTGAAATAATAGAACTACGCTATAAAAAAATTATAAGTAAATCTAAAATAAATAAACTTCAAAGAAAATAAAACATTAAACATGTTAACATTTAAAACATACAATACGGTTTTGACAAAAAACATTTGTCTGACGGCCGTCAAGAAAAAACAATTCACAATTGAACAAAACAAAACATTAATGAAGGTTCAATAATGTTTAAATAACTTCACCTTAGTGCTAATGTCACACTGGCATGTTGAGTTCTGTAGAGCCCACATCACAGTCCAAACTTGAATGTCTTGAATTGTGAGCCTCTTCTGAAAAAATACTTTTAAACTAAAAGAATTAGACTAATTCTCCAAAGGACAAATTTTTTTTTTTAAATTGAAATAAAAGAGCTACGCTAAAAAAAAATTATAAGAAAATCTAAAATTAAAAAAAATTCAAAGAAAATAAAACATTAAACATGTTCACATTTAAAACATACAATACAGTTTTGACAAAAAACATTTGTCCGACGGCCGTCAAGACAAAACAATTCACAAACAAACAAAACGAAACATTTATGAAGGTTCAATAATGTTAAAATAACTTCACCTTAATGCGAATGTCACACTGGCATGTTGAGTTCTGTAGAGCCCAGATCACAGTCCAATTTTAAATATTTGAAGTATGAGCTTCTTCTGAAAAAATACTTTCAAACTAAAAGAATTAGACTAATTCTCCAAAGGACGAAATTTATTTTAAAAAATGGAAAAAATAGAGCTACGCAAAAAAAAATTATAAGTAAATCTAAAATAAATAAACTTCAAAGAAAATAAAACATTAAACATGTTAACATTTAAAACATACAATACGGTTTTGACAAAAAACATTTGTCTGACGGCCGTCAAGAAAAAACAATTCACAATTGAACAAAACAAAACATTAATGAAGGTTCAATAATGTTTAAATAACTTCACCTTAGTGCTAATGTCACACTGGCATGTTGAGTTCTGTAGAGCCCACATCACAGTCCAAACTTGAATGTCTTGAATTGTGAGCCTCTTCTGAAAAAATACTTTTAAACTAAAAGAATTAGACTAATTCTCCAAAGGACAAATTTTTTTTTTTAAATTGAAATAAAAGAGCTACGCTAAAAAAAAATTATAAGAAAATCTAAAATTAAAAAAAATTCAAAGAAAATAAAACATTAAACATGTTCACATTTAAAACATACAATACAGTTTTGACAAAAAACATTTGTCCGACGGCCGTCAAGACAAAACAATTCACAAACAAACAAAACGAAACATTTATGAAGGTTCAATAATGTTAAAATAACTTCACCTTAATGCGAATGTCACACTGGCATGTTGAGTTCTGTAGAGCCCAGATCACAGTCCAATTTTAAATATTTGAAGTATGAGCTTCTTCTGAAAAAATACTTTCAAACTAAAAGAATTAGACTAATTCTCCAAAGGACGAAATTTATTTTAAAAAATGGAAAAAATAGAGCTACGCAAAAAAAAATTATAAAGAAATCTAAAATAAATAAACTTCAAAGAAAATAAAACATTAAACATGTAAACATTTAAAACGTACAATACGGTTTTGACAAAAAACATTTGTCAGACGGCCATCAAGACAAAACAATTCACAAACGAACAAATCAAAACATTTATGTAGGTTCAATAATGTTTAAATAACTTCACCTTAATGCTAATGTCACACTGGCATGTTGAGTTCTGTAAAGCCCACATCTCAGTATAAAATTGAATGTCTTATAGTATGAGCCTCTTCTGAAAAAATACTTTCAAACTAAAAGAATTAGACTAATTGTCCAAAGGACAAATCTTAAAAAAAAAAAATTGTATAAATAGAGCTACGCTAAAAAAGTTTTTAAGAAAATCTACAATTAAAAAAACTTCAAACAAAAAAAAACATTAAATATGTTAACATTTAAAACATACAATATGGTTTTGACAAAAAAACATTTGTCCGACAGCCGTCAAGACAAAACAATTCACAAACGAAAAAAACAAAACATTTATGAAGGTTAAATAATGTTTAAATAACTTCACCTTAATGCTAATGTCACACTGCCATGTTGAGTTCTGTAGAGCCCACATCTCAGTCCAAACTTGAATGTCTTGAAGTATGAGCCTCTTCTGAAAAAATACTTTCAAACTAAAAGAATTAGACTAATTCTCCAAAGGACGAAATTTTTTTAAAAAATTGAAATAATAGAGCTACGCTAAAAAATTTTTAAGAAAATCTACAATTAAAAAAATTCAAAGAAAATAAAACATTAAACATGTTAACATTTAAAACATACTATATGGTTTTGACAAAAAACATTTGTCTGACGGCCATCAAGACAAAACAATTTACAAACAAACAAAACAAAACATTTATAAAGGTTCAAAAATGTTTAAATAACTTCACCTTAATGCTAATGTCACACTGGCATGTTGAGTTCTGTAGAGCCCACATCACAGTCCAAATTTGAATGTCTTGAAGTATGAGCCTCTTCTGAAAAAATACTTTTAAACTTTAACAATTAGACTAATTCTCCAAAAGACGAAATTTAAAAAAAAAAATTGAAATAATAGAGCTACGCTAAAAAAAAATTATAAGTAAATCTAAAATTAAAAAAACTTCAAAGAAAATAAAACATTAAACATGTTAACATTTAAAACATACAATACGGTTTTGAAAAAAACATTTGTCAGACGGCCATCAAGACAAAACAATTCACAAACGAACAAAACAAAACATTTATGAAGGTTCAATAATGTTTAAATAACTTCACCTTAATGCTAATGTCACAATGGCATGTTGAGTTCTGTAGAGCCCACATCACAGTCCAAACTTGAATGTCTTGAAGTATGAGCCTCTTCTGAAAAAATACTTTCAAACTAAAAGAATTAGACTAATTCTCCAAAAGACTAAATTTATTTAAAAAAATGGAAAAAATAGAGCTACGCTAAAAAAATTTTTTAAGAAAATCTACAATTAAAAAAACTTCAAAGAAAAAAAAACATTAAACATGTGAACCTTTTAAACATACAATATGGTTTCGACAAAAAAAATTTATCCGACGGCCGTCAAGACAAAAAAATTCACAAACGAACAAAACAAAACATTTATAAAGGTTCAATAATGTTTAAATAACTTCACCTTAATGCTAATGTCACACTGGCATGTTGAGTTCTGTAGAGCCCACATCTCAGTCCAAACTTGAAAGTCTTGAAGTATGAGCCTCTTCTGAAAAAATACTTTCAAACTAAAAGAATTAGACTAAATCTCCAAAGGACGAAATTTTTTTAAAAAATTGAAATAATAGAGCTACGCTAAAAAATTTTTAAGAAAATCTAAAATTAAATAAACTTCAAAAAAAATAAAACATTAAACATGTTAACATTTAAAACATACTATACGGTTTTGACAAAAAACATTTGTCTGACGGCCGTCAAGACAAAACAATTCACAAACAAACAAAACAAAACATTTATAAAGGTTCAAAAATGTTTAAAAAACTTCACCTTATTGCTAATGTCACACTGGCATGTTGAGTTCTGTAGAGCCCACATCACAGTCCAAACTTGAATGTCTTGAAGTATGAGCCTCTTCTGAAAAAATATTTTAAAACTAAAAGAATTAGACTAATTCTCCAAAAGACGAAATTTATTTTTAAAAAATGGAAAAAATAGAGCTACGCTAAAAAAAAATTATAAAGAAATCTAAAATAAATAAACTTTAAAGAAAATAAAACATTAAACATGTTAACATTTAAAACATACAATACGGTTTTGACAAAAAACATTTGTCAGACGGCCATCAAGACAAAACAATTCACAAACGAACAAAACAAAACATTTATGTAGGTTCAATAATGTTTAAATAACTTCACCTTAATGCTAATGTCACACTGGCATGTTGAGTTCTGTAAAGCCCACATCTCAGTATAAAATTGAATGTCTTATAGTATGAGCCTCTTCTGAAAAAAATACTTTCAAACTAAAAGAATTAGACTAATTCTCCAAAGGACGAAATTTAAAAAAAAAATTGAAATATAAGAGCTACGCTAAAAAAATTTTAACAAAATCTAAAATTAAATAAACTTCAAAGAAAATAAAACATTAAACATGTTAACATTTAAAACATACAATACTGTTTTGACAAAAAACATTTGTCTGACGGCCGTCAAGACAAAACAATTCACAAACGAAAAAAACAAAACATTTATGAAGGTTCAATAATGTTTAAATAACTTCACCTTAATGCTAATGTCACACTGCCATGTTGAGTTCTGTAGAGCCCACATCTCAGTCCAAACTTGAATGTCTTGAAGTATGAGCCTCTTCTGAAAAAATACTTTCAAACTAAAAGAATTAGACTAATTCTCCAAAGGACGAAATTTTTTTAAAAAATTGAAATAATAGAGCTACGCTAAAAAATTTTTAAGAAAATCTACAATTAAAAAAATTCAAAGAAAATAAAACATTAAACATGTTAACATTTAAAACATACTATATGGTTTTGACAAAAAACATTTGTCTGACGGCCATCAAGACAAAACAATTTACAAACAAACAAAACAAAACATTTATAAAGGTTCAAAAATGTTTAAATAACTTCACCTTAATGCTAATGTCACACTGGCATGTTGAGTTCTGTAGAGCCCACATCACAGTCCAAATTTGAATGTCTTGAAGTATGAGCCTCTTCTGAAAAAATACTTTTAAACTTTAACAATTAGACTAATTCTCCAAAAGACGAAATTTAAAAAAAAAAATTGAAATTATAGAGCTACGCTAAAAAAAAATTATAAGTAAATCTAAAATTAAAAAAACTTCAAAGAAAAAAAAACATTAAACATGTTAACATTTAAAACATACAATACGGTTTTGAAAAAAAACATTTGTCAGACGGCCATCAAGACAAAACAATTCACAAACGAACAAAACAAAACATTTATGAAGGTTCAATAATGTTTAAATAACTTCACCTTAATGCTAATGTCACACTGGCATGTTGAGTTCTGTAGAGCCCACATCTCAGTCCAAACTTGAATGTCTTGAAGTATGAGCCTCTTCTGAAAAAATACTTTCAAACTAAAAGAATTAGACTAATTCTCCAAAGGACGAAATTTAAAAAAAAAATTGAAATAATAGAGCTACGCTAAAAAAAAATTATAAGTAAATCTAAAATAAATAAACTTCAAAGAAAATAAAACATTAAACATGTTAACATTTAAAACATACAATACGGTTTTGACAAAAAACATTTGTCAGACGGCCATCAAGACAAAACAATTCACAAACGAACAAAACAAAACATTTATGAAGGTTCAATAATGTTTAAATAACTTCACCTTAATGCTAATGTCACAATGGCATGTTAAGTTCTGTAGAGCCCACATCACAGTCCAAACTTGAATGTCTTGAAGTATGAGCCTCTTCTGAAAAAATACTTTCAAACTAAAAGAATTAGACTAATTCTCCAAAAGACTAAATTTATTTTAAAAAATGGAAAAAATAGAGCTACGCTAAAAAAATTTTTTAAGAAAATCTACAATTAAAAAAACTTCAAAGAAAAAAAAACATTAAACATGTAAACCTTTTAAACATACAATATGGTTTCGACAAAAAAAATTTATCCGACGGCCGTCAAGACAAAAAAATTCACAAACGAACAAAACAAAACATTTATAAAGGTTCAATAATGTTTAAATAACTTCACCTTAATTCTAATGTCACACTGGCATGTTGAGTTCTGTAGAGCCCACATCTCAGTCCAAACTTGAAAGTCTTAAAGTATGAGCCTCTTCTGAAAAAATACTTTCAAACTAAAAGAATTAGACTAAATCTCCAAAGGACGAAATTTTTTTAAAAAATTGAAATAATAGAGCTACGCTAAAAAATTTTTAAGAAAATCTAAAATTAAATAAACTTCAAAAAAAATAAAACATTAAACATGTTAACATTTAAAACATACTATACGGTTTTGACAAAAAACATTTGTCTGACGGCCGTCAAGACAAAACAATTCACAAACAAACAAAACAAAACATTTATAAAGGTTCAAAAATGTTTAAATAACTTCACCTTAATGCTAATGTCACACTGGCATGTTGAGTTCTGTAGAGCCCACATCTCAGTCCAAACTTGAATGTCTTCAAGTATGAGCCTCTTCTGAAAAAATACTTTCAAACTAAAAGAATTAGACTAATTCTCTAAAGGACGAAATTTATTTTAAAAAATGGAAAAAATAGAGCTACGCTAAAAAAAAATTATAAGTAAATCTAAAATAAATAAACTTCAAAGAAAATAAAACATTAAACATGTAAACATTTAAAACGTACAATACGGTTTTGACAAAAAACATTTGTCAGACGGCCATCAAGACAAAACAATTCACAAACGAACAAAACAAAACATTTATGTAGGTTCAATAATGTTTAAATAAATTCACCTTAATGCTAATGTCACACTGGCATGTTGAGTTCTGTAAAGCCCACATCTCAGTATAAAATTGAATGTCTTATAGTATGAGCCTCTTCTGAAAAAATACTTTCAAACTAAAAGAATTAGACTAATTCTCCAAAAGACGAAATTTATTTTTAAAATCGGAAAAAATAGAGCTACGCTAAAAAAAATTTTTAAGAAAATCTACAATTAAAAAAACTTCAAAGAAAAAAAAACATTAAACATGTGAACCTTTTAAACATTCAATATGGTTTTGACAAAAAACATTTATCCGACGGCCGTCAAGACAAAACAATTCACAAACGAACAAAATAAAACATTTATAAAGGTTCAATAATGTTTAAATAACTTCACCTTAATGCTAATGTCACACTGGCATGTTGAGTTCTGTAGAGCCCACATCTCAGTCCAAACTTGAATGTCTTGAAGTATGAGCCTCTTCTGAAAAAATACTTTCAAACTAAAAGAATTAGACTAAATCTCCAAAGGACGAAATTTTTTAAAAAAATTGAAATAATAGAGCTACGCTAAAAAAAAATTATTATTTAAATCTAAAATTAAATAAACTTCAAAGAAAATAAAACATTAAACATGTTAACATTTAAAACATACAATACGGTTTTGACAAAAAACATTTGTCAGACGGCCATCAAGACAAAACAATTCACAAACGAACAAAACAAAACATTTATGTAGGTTCAATAATGTTTAAATAACTTCACCTTAATGCTAATGTCACACTGGCATGTTGAGTTCTGTAGAGCCCACATCTCAGTCCAAACTTGAATGTCTTGAAGTATGAGCCTCTTCTGAAAAAATACTTTCAAACTAAAAGAATTAGACTAATTCTCCAAAGGACGAAATTTAAAAAAAAAAAATTGAAATAATAGAGCTACGCTAAAAAAAAATTATAAGTAAATCTAAAATAAATAAACTTCAAAGAAAATAAAACATTAAACATGTTAACATTTAAAACATACAATACGGTTTTGACAAAAAAAATTTGTCTGACGGCCGTCAAGACAAAACAATTCACAAACAAACAAAACAAAACATTTATGAAGGTTCAATAATGTTTAAATAACTTCACCTTAATGCTAATGTCACACTGGCATGTTGAGTTCTGTAGAGCCCACATCACAGTCCAAACTTGAATGTCTTGAATTGTGAGCCTCTTCTGAAAAAATACTTTTAAACTAAAAGAATTAGACTAATTCTCCAAACGACGAAATTTATTTTAAAAAATGGAAAAAATAGAGCTACGCTAAAAAAAAATTATAAAGAAATCTAAAATAAATAAATTTCAAAGAAAATAAAACATTAAACATGTAAACATTTAAAACGTACAATACGGTTTTGACAAAAAACATTTGTCAGACGGCCATCAAGACAAAACAATTCACAAACGAACAAATCAAAACATTTATGTAGGTTCAATAATGTTTAAATAACTTCACCTTAATGCTAATGTCACACTGGCATGTTGAGTTCTGTAAAGCCCACATCTCAGTATAAAATTGAATGTCTTATAGTATGAGCCTCTTCTGAAAAAAATACTTTCAAACTAAAAGAATTAGACTAATTCTCCAAAGGACGAAATTTTAAAAAAAAATTGAAATATAAGAGCTACGCTAAAAAAATTTTAACAAAATCTAAAATTAAATAAACTTCAAAGAAAATAAAACATTAAACATGTTAACATTTAAAACATACAATACTGTTTTGACAAAAAACATTTGTCTGACGGCCGTCAAGACAAAACAATTCACAAACGAAAAAAACAAAACATTTATGAAGGTTCAATAATGTTTAAATAACTTCACCTTAATGCTAATGTCACACTGCCATGTTGAGTTCTGTAGAGCCCACATCTCAGTCCAAACTTGAATGTCTTGAAGTATGAGCCTCTTCTGAAAAAATACTTTCAAACTAAAAGAATTAGACTAATTCTCCAAAGGACGAAATTTTTTTAAAAAATTGAAATAATAGAGCTACGCTAAAAAATTTTTAAGAAAATCTACAATTAAAAAAATTCAAAGAAAATAAAACATTAAACATGTTAACATTTAAAACATACTATATGGTTTTGACAAAAAACATTTGTCTGACGGCCATCAAGACAAAACAATTTACAAACAAACAAAACAAAACATTTATAAAGGTTCAAAAATGTTTAAATAACTTCACCTTAATGCTAATGTCACACTGGCATGTTGAGTTCTGTAGAGCCCACATCACAGTCCAAATTTGAATGTCTTGAAGTATGAGCCTCTTCTGAAAAAATACTTTTAAACTTTAACAATTAGACTAATTCTCCAAAAGACGAAATTTAAAAAAAAAAATTGAAATAATAGAGCTACCCTAAAAAAAAATTATTATTTAAATCTAAAATTAAATAAACTTCAAAGAAAATAAAACATTAAACATGTTAACATTTAAAACATACAATACGGTTTTGACAAAAAACATTTGTCAGACGGCCATCAAGACAAAACAATTCACAAACGAACAAAACAAAACATTTATGTAGGTTCAATAATGTTTAAATAACTTCACCTTAATGCTAATGTCACACTGGCATGTTGAGTTCTGTAGAGCCCACATCTAAGTCCAAACTTGAATGTCTTGAAGTATGAGCCTCTTCTGAAAAAATACTTTCAAACTAAAAGAATTAGACTAATTCTCCAAAGGACGAAATTTAAAAAAAAAAAATTGAAATAATAGAGCTACGCTAAAAAAAAATTATAAGTAAATCTAAAATAAATAAACTTCAAAGAAAATAAAACATTAAACATGTTAACATTTAAAACATACAATACGGTTTTGACAAAAAAAATTTGTCTGACGGCCGTCAAGACAAAACAATTCACAAACAAACAAAACAAAACATTTATGAAGGTTCAATAATGTTTAAATAACTTCACCTTAATGCTAATGTCACACTGGCATGTTGAGTTCTGTAGAGCCCACATCACAGTCCAAACTTGAATGTCTTGAATTGTGAGCCTCTTCTGAAAAAATACTTTTAAACTAAAAGAATTAGACTAATTCTCCAAACGACGAAATTTATTTTAAAAAATGGAAAAAATAGAGCTACGCTAAAAAAAAATTATAAAGAAATCTAAAATAAATAAATTTCAAAGAAAATAAAACATTAAACATGTAAACATTTAAAACGTACAATACGGTTTTGACAAAAAACATTTGTCAGACGGCCATCAAGACAAAACAATTCACAAACGAACAAATCAAAACATTTATGTAGGTTCAATAATGTTTAAATAACTTCACCTTAATGCTAATGTCACACTGGCATGTTGAGTTCTGTAAAGCCCACATCTCAGTATAAAATTGAATGTCTTATAGTATGAGCCTCTTCTGAAAAAAATACTTTCAAACTAAAAGAATTAGACTAATTCTCCAAAGGACGAAATTTTAAAAAAAAATTGAAATATAAGAGCTACGCTAAAAAAATTTTAACAAAATCTAAAATTAAATAAACTTCAAAGAAAATAAAACATTAAACATGTTAACATTTAAAACATACAATACTGTTTTGACAAAAAACATTTGTCTGACGGCCGTCAAGACAAAACAATTCACAAACGAAAAAAACAAAACATTTATGAAGGTTCAATAATGTTTAAATAACTTCACCTTAATGCTAATGTCACACTGCCATGTTGAGTTCTGTAGAGCCCACATCTCAGTCCAAACTTAAATGTCTTGAAGTATGAGCCTCTTCTGAAAAAATACTTTCAAACTAAAAGAATTAGACTAATTCTCCAAAGGACGAAATTTTTTTAAAAAATTGAAATAATAGAGCTACGCTAAAAAATTTTTAAGAAAATCTACAATTAAAAAAATTCAAAGAAAATAAAACATTAAACATGTTAACATTTAAAACATACTATATGGTTTTGACAAAAAACATTTGTCTGACGGCCATCAAGACAAAACAATTTACAAACAAACAAAACAAAACATTTATAAAGGTTCAAAAATGTTTAAATAACTTCACCTTAATGCTAATGTCACACTGGCATGTTGAGTTCTGTAGAGCCCACATCACAGTCCAAATTTGAATGTCTTGAAGTATGAGCCTCTTCTGAAAAAATACTTTTAAACTTTAACAATTAGACTAATTCTCCAAAAGACGAAATTTAAAAAAAAAAATTGAAATTATAGAGCTACGCTAAAAAAAAATTATAAGTAAATCTAAAATTTAAAAAACTTCAAAGAAAATAAAACATTAAACATGTTAACATTTAAAACATACAATACGGTTTTGAAAAAAAACATTTGTCAGACGGCCATCAAGACAAAACAATTCACAAACGAACAAAACAAAACATTTATGAAGGTTCAATAATGTTTAAATAACTTCACCTTAATGCTAATGTCACACTGGCATGTTGAGTTCTGTAGAGCCCACATCTCAGTCCAAACTTGAATGTCTTGAAGTATGAGCCTCTTCTGAAAAAATACTTTCAAACTAAAAGAATTAGACTAATTCTCCAAAGGACGAAATTTAAAAAAAAAATTGAAATAATAGAGCTACGCTAAAAAAAAATTATAAGTAAATCTAAAATAAATAAACTTCAAAGAAAATAAAACATTAAACATGTTAACATTTAAAACATACAATACGGTTTTGACAAAAAACATTTGTCAGACGGCCATCAAGACAAAACAATTCACAAACGAACAAAACAAAACATTTATGAAGGTTCAATAATGTTTAAATAACTTCACCTTAATGCTAATGTCACAATGGCATGTTGAGTTCTGTAGAGCCCACATCACAGTCCAAACTTGAATGTCTTGAAGTATGAGCCTCTTCTGAAAAAATACTTTCAAACTAAAAGAATTAGACTAATTCTCCAAAAGACTAAATTTATTTAAAAAAATGGAAAAAATAGAGCTACGCTAAAAAAATTTTTTAAGAAAATCTACAATTAAAAAAACTTCAAAGAAAAAAAAACATTAAACATGTGAACCTTTTAAACATACAATATGGTTTCGACAAAAAAAATTTATCCGACGGCCGTCAAGACAAAAAAATTCACAAACGAACAAAACAAAACATTTATAAAGGTTCAATAATGTTTAAATAACTTCACCTTAATGCTAATGTCACACTGGCATGTTGAGTTCTGTAGAGCCCACATCTCAGTCCAAACTTGAAAGTCTTGAAGTATGAGCCTCTTCTGAAAAAATACTTTCAAACTAAAAGAATTAGACTAAATCTCCAAAGGACGAAATTTTTTTAAAAAATTGAAATAATAGAGCTACGCTAAAAAATTTTTAAGAAAATCTAAAATTAAATAAACTTAAAAAAAAATAAAACATTAAACATGTTAACATTTAAAACATACTATACGGTTTTGACAAAAAACATTTGTCTGACGGCCGTCAAGACAAAACAATTCACAAACAAACAAAACAAAACATTTATAAAGGTTCAAAAATGTTTAAATAACTTCACCTTAATGCTAATGTCACACTGGCATGTTGAGTTCTGTAGAGCCCACATCTCAGTCCAAACTTGAATGTCTTGAAGTATGAGCCTCTTCTGAAAAAATACTTTCAAACTAAAAGAATTAGACTAATTCTCTAAAGGACGAAATTTATTTTAAAAAATGGAAAAAATAGAGCTACGCTAAAAAAAAATTATAAAGAAATCTAAAATAAATAAACTTCAAAGAAAATAAAACATTAAACATGTAAACATTTAAAACGTACAATACGGTTTTGACAAAAAACATTTGTCAGACGGCCATCAAGACAAAACAATTCACAAACGAACAAAACAAAACATTTATGTAGGTTCAATAATGTTTAAATAAATTCACCTTAATGCTAATGTCACACTGGCATGTTGAGTTCTGTAAAGCCCACATCTCAGTATAAAATTGAATGTCTTATAGTATGAGCCTCTTCTGAAAAAATACTTTCAAACTAAAAGAATTAGACTAATTCTCCAAAAGACGAAATTTATTTTTAAAATCGGAAAAAATAGAGCTACGCTAAAAAAAATTTTTAAGAAAATCTACAATTAAAAAAACTTCAAAGAAAAAAAAACATTAAACATGTGAACCTTTTAAACATTCAATATGGTTTTGACAAAAAACATTTATCCGACGGCCGTCAAGACAAAACAATTCACAAACGAACAAAATAAAACATTTATAAAGGTTCAATAATGTTTAAATAACTTCACCTTAATGCTAATGTCACACTGGCATGTTGAGTTCTGTAGAGCCCACATCTCAGTCCAAACTTGAATGTCTTGAAGTATGAGCCTCTTCTGAAAAAATACTTTCAAACTAAAAGAATTAGACTAAATCTCCAAAGGACGAAATTTTTAAAAAAAATTGAAATAATAGAGCTACGCTAAAAAAAAATTATTATTTAAATCTAAAATTAAATAAACTTCAAAGAAAATAAAACATTAAACATGTTAACATTTAAAACATACAATACGGTTTTGACAAAAAACATTTGTCAGACGGCCATCAAGACAAAACAATTCACAAACGAACAAAACAAAACGTTTATGAAGGTTCAATAATGTTTAAATAACTTCACCTTAATGCTAATGTCACACTGGCATGTTGAGTTCTGTAGAGCCCACATCTCAGTCCAAACTTGAATGTCTTGAAGTATGAGCCTCTTCTGAAAAAATACTTTCAAACTAAAAGAATTAGACTAAATCTCCAAAGGACGAAATTTTTTTAAAAAATTGAAATAATAGAGCTACGCTAAAAAAAATTTTAAGAAAATCTAAAATTAAATAAACTTCAAAAAAAATAAAACATTAAACATGTTAACATTTAAAACATACTATACGGTTTTGACAAAAAACATTTGTCTGACGGCCGTCAAGACAAAACAATTCACAAACAAACAAAACAAAACATTTATAAAGGTTCAAAAATGTTTAAAAAACTTCACCTTATTGCTAATGTCACACTGGCATGTTGAGTTCTGTAGAGCCCACATCACAGTCCAAACTTGAATGTCTTGAAGTATGAGCCTCTTCTGAAAAAATATTTTTAAACTAAAAGAATTAGACTAATTCTCCAAAAGACGAAATTTATTTTAAAAAAATGGAAAAAATAGAGCTACGCTAAAAAAAAATTATAAAGAAATCTAAAATAAATAAACTTTAAAGAAAATAAAACATTAAACATGTTAACATTTAAAACATACAATACGGTTTTGACAAAAAACATTTGTCAGACGGCCATCAAGACAAAACAATTCACAAACGAACAAAACAAAACATTTATGTAGGTTCAATAATGTTTAAATAACTTCACCTTAATGCTAATGTCACACTGGCATGTTGAGTTCTGTAAAGCCCACATCTCAGTATAAAATTGAATGTCTTATAGTATGAGCCTCTTCTGAAAAAAATACTTTCAAACTAAAAGAATTAGACTAATTCTCCAAAGGACGAAATTTTAAAAAAAAATTTAAATATAAGAGCTACGCTAAAAAAATTTTAACAAAATCTAAAATTAAATAAACTTCAAAGAAAATAAAACATTAAACATGTTAACATTTAAAACATACAATACTGTTTTGACAAAAAACATTTGTCTGACGGCCGTCAAGACAAAACAATTCACAAACGAAAAAAACAAAACATTTATGAAGGTTCAATAATGTTTAAATAACTTCACCTTAATGCTAATGTCACACTGCCATGTTGAGTTCTGTAGAGCCCACATCTCAGTCCAAACTTGAATGTCTTGAAGTATGAGCCTCTTCTGAAAAAATACTTTCAAACTAAAAGAATTAGACTAATTCTCCAAAGGACGAAATTTTTTTAAAAAATTGAAATAATAGAGCTACGCTAAAAAATTTTTAAGAAAATCTACAATTAAAAAAATTCAAAGAAAATAAAACATTAAACATGTTAACATTTAAAACATACTATATGGTTTTGACAAAAAACATTTGTCTGACGGCCATCAAGACAAAACAATTTACAAACAAACAAAACAAAACATTTATAAAGGTTCAAAAATGTTTAAATAACTTCACCTTAATGCTAATGTCACACTGGCATGTTGAGTTCTGTAGAGCCCACATCACAGTCCAAATTTGAATGTCTTGAAGTATGAGCCTCTTCTGAAAAAATACTTTTAAACTTTAACAATTAGACTAATTCTCCAAAAGACGAAATTTAAAAAAAAAAATTGAAATTATAGAGCTACGCTAAAAAAAAATTATAAGTAAATCTAAAATTAAAAAAACTTCAAAGAAAATAAAACATTAAACATGTTAACATTTAAAACATACAATACGGTTTTGAAAAAAAACATTTGTCAGACGGCCATCAAGACAAAACAATTCACAAACGAACAAAACAAAACATTTATGAAGGTTCAATAATGTTTAAATAACTTCACCTTAATGCTAATGTCACACTGGCATGTTGAGTTCTGTAGAGCCCACATCTCAGTCCAAACTTGAATGTCTTGAAGTATGAGCCTCTTCTGAAAAAATACTTTCAAACTAAAAGAATTAGACTAATTCTCCAAAGGACGAAATTTAAAAAAAAAATTGAAATAATAGAGCTACGCTAAAAAAAAATTATAAGTAAATCTAAAATAAATAAACTTCAAAGAAAATAAAACATTAAACATGTTAACATTTAAAACATACAATACGGTTTTGACAAAAAACATTTGTCAGACGGCCATCAAGACAAAACAATTCACAAACGAACAAAACAAAACATTTATGAAGGTTCAATAATGTTTAAATAACTTCACCTTAATGCTAATGTCACAATGGCATGTTGAGTTCTGTAGAGCCCACATCACAGTCCAAACTTGAATGTCTTGAAGTATGAGCCTCTTCTGAAAAAATACTTTCAAACTAAAAGAATTAGACTAATTCTCCAAAAGACTAAATTTATTTAAAAAAATGGAAAAAATAGAGCTACGCTAAAAAAAATTTTTAAGAAAATCTACAATTAAAAAAACTTCAATGAAAAAAAAACATTAAACATGTGAACCTTTTAAACATACAATATGGTTTCGACAAAAAAAATTTATCCGACGGCCGTCAAGACAAAAAAATTCACAAACGAACAAAACAAAACATTTATAAAGGTTCAATAATGTTTAAATAACTTCACCTTAATGCTAATGTCACACTGGCATGTTGAGTTCTGTAGAGCCCACATCTCAGTCCAAACTTGAAAGTCTTGAAGTATGAGCCTCTTCTGAAAAAATACTTTCAAACTAAAAGAATTAGACTAAATCTCCAAAGGACGAAATTTTTTTAAAAAATTGAAATAATAGAGCTACGCTAAAAAATTTTTAAGAAAATCTAAAATTAAATAAACTTCAAAAAAAATAAAACATTAAACATGTTAACATTTAAAACATACTATACGGTTTTGACAAAAAACATTTGTCTGACGGCCGTCAAGACAAAACAATTCACAAACAAACAAAACAAAACATTTATAAAGGTTCAAAAATGTTTAAATAACTTCACCTTAATGCTAATGTCACACTGGCATGTTGAGTTCTGTAGAGCCCACATCTCAGTCCAAACTTGAATGTCTTCAAGTATGAGCCTCTTCTGAAAAAATACTTTCAAACTAAAAGAATTAGACTAATTCTCTAAAGGACGAAATTTATTTTAAAAAATGGAAAAAATAGAGCTACGCTAAAAAAAAATTATAAAGAAATCTAAAATAAATAAACTTCAAAGAAAATAAAACATTAAACATGTAAACATTTAAAACGTACAATACGGTTTTGACAAAAAACATTTGTCAGACGGCCATCAAGACAAAACAATTCACAAACGAACAAAACAAAACATTTATGTAGGTTCAATAATGTTTAAATAAATTCACCTTAATGCTAATGTCACACTGGCATGTTGAGTTCTGTAAAGCCCACATCTCAGTATAAAATTGAATGTCTTATAGTATGAGCCTCTTCTGAAAAAATACTTTCAAACTAAAAGAATTAGACTAATTCTCCAAAAGACGAAATTTATTTTTAAAATCGGAAAAAATAGAGCTACGCTAAAAAAAATTTTTAAGAAAATCTACAATTAAAAAAACTTCAAAGAAAAAAAAACATTAAACATGTGAACCTTTTAAACATTCAATATGGTTTTGACAAAAAACATTTATCCGACGGCCGTCAAGACAAAACAATTCACAAACGAACAAAATAAAACATTTATAAAGGTTCAATAATGTTTAAATAACTTCACCTTAATGCTAATGTCACACTGGCATGTTGAGTTCTGTAGAGCCCACATCTCAGTCCAAACTTGAATGTCTTGAAGTATGAGCCTCTTCTGAAAAAATACTTTCAAACTAAAAGATTTAGACTAATTCTCCAAAGGACGAAATTTAAAAAAAAAAAATTGAAATAATAGAGCTACGCTAAAAAAAAATTATAAGTAAATCTAAAATAAATAAACTTCAAAGAAAATAAAACATTAAACATGTTAACATTTAAAACATACAATACGGTTTTGACAAAAAAAATTTGTCTGACGGCCGTCAAGACAAAACAATTCACAAACAAACAAAACAAAACATTTATGAAGGTTCAATAATGTTTAAATAACTTCACCTTAATGCTAATGTCACACTGGCATGTTGAGTTCTGTAGAGCCCACATCACAGTCCAAACTTGAATGTCTTGAATTGTGAGCCTCTTCTGAAAAAATACTTTTAAACTAAAAGAATTAGACTAATTCTCCAAACGACGAAATTTATTTTAAAAAATGGAAAAAATAGAGCTACGCTAAAAAAAAATTATAAAGAAATCTAAAATAAATAAATTTCAAAGAAAATAAAACATTAAACATGTAAACATTTAAATTGTACAATACGGTTTTGACAAAAAACATTTGTCAGACGGCCATCAAGACAAAACAATTCACAAACGAACAAATCAAAACATTTATGTAGGTTCAATAATGTTTAAATAACTTCACCTTAATGCTAATGTCACACTGGCATGTTGAGTTCTGTAAAGCCCACATCTCAGTATAAAATTGAATGTCTTATAGTATGAGCCTCTTCTGAAAAAATACTTTCAAACTAAAAGAATTAGACTAATTCTCCAAAGGACGAAATTTTTTTTAAAAATTGAAATAATGGAGCTACGCTAAAAAATTTTTTATAAAATCTAAAATTAAATAAACTTCAAAGAATATAAAACATTAAACATGTTAACATTTAAAACATACAATACGGTTTTGACAAAAAACATTTGTCAGACGGCCATCAAGACAAAACAATTCACAAACGAACAAAACAAAACATTTAGGAAGGTTTAATAATGTTAAAATAACTTCACCTTAATGCTAATGTCACACTGGCATGTTGAGTTCTGTAGAGCCCACATCTCAGTCAAAACTTGAATGTCTTGAAGTATGAGCCTCTTCTGAAAAAATACTTTCAAACTAAAAGAATTAGACTAATTCTCAAAAGGACGAAATTTTTAAAAAAAATTGAAATAATGGAGCTACGCTAAAAATTTTTTATAAAATCTAAAATTAAATAAACTTCAAAAAAAATAAAACATTAAACATGTTAACATTTAAAACATACTATACGGTTTTGACAAAAAACATTTGTCTGACGGCCGTCAAGACAAAACAATTCACAAACAAACAAAACAAAACATTTATAAAGGTTCAAAAATGTTTAAATAACTTCACCTTATTGCTAATGTCACACTGGCATGTTGAGTTCTGTAGAGCCCACATCACAGTCCAAACTTGAATGTCTTGAAGTATGAGCCTCTTCTGAAAAAATATTTTTAAACTAAAAGAATTAGACTAATTCTCCAAAAGACGAAATTTATTTTAAAAAAATGGAAAAAATAGAGCTACGCTAAAAAAAAATTATAAAGAAATCTAAAATAAATAAACTTTAAAGAAAATAAAACATTAAACATGTTAACATTTAAAACATACAATACGGTTTTGACAAAAAACATTTGTCAGACGGCCATCAAGACAAAACAATTCACAAACGAACAAAACAAAACAATTATGAAGGTTCAATAATGTTTAAATAACTTCACCTTAATGCTAATGTCACACTGGCATGTTGAGTTCTGTAAAGCCCACATCTCAGTATAAAATTGAATGTCTTATAGTATGAGCCTCTTCTGAAAAAATACTTTCAAACTAAAAGAATTAGACTAATTCTCCAAAGGACGAAATTTTAAAAAAAAATTTAAATAATGGAGCTACGCTAAAAATTTTTTATAAAATCTAAAATTAAATAAACTTCAAAGAATATAAAACATTAAACATGATAACATTTAAAACATACAATACGGTTTTGACAAAAAACATTTGTCAGACGGCCATCAAGACAAAACAATTCACAAACGAACAAAACAAAACATTTATAAAGGTTCAATAATGTTTAAATAACTTCACCTTAATGCTAATGTCACACTGGCATGTTGAGTTATGTAAAGCCGACATCTTAGTATAAACTTGAATGTCTTGAAGTATGAGCCTCTTCTGAAAAAATACTTTCAAACTAAAAGAATTAGACTAATTCTCCAAAGGATAAATTTTTTAAAAAAGTTAAAATAATGGAGCTACGCTAAAAAATTTTTTATAAAATCTAAAATTAAATAAACTTCAAAGAATATAAAACATTAAACATGTTAACATTTAAAACATACAATACGGTTTTGACAAAAAACATTTGTCAGACGGCCATCAATACAAAACAATTCACAAACGAACAAAACAAAACATTTATGAAGGTTTAATAATGTTTAAATAACTTCCCCTTAATGCTAATGTCACACTGGCATGTTGAGTTCTGTAGAGCCCACATCTCAGTCCAAACTTGAATGTCTTAAAGTATGAGCCTCTTCTGAAAAAATACTTTCAAACTAAAAGAATTAGACTAATTCTCAAAAGGACAAAATTTTTAAAAAAAATTGAAATAATGGAGCTACGCTAAAAATTTTTTATAAAATCTAAAATTAAATAAACTTCAAAAAAAATAAAACATTAAACATGTTAACATTTAAAACATACAATACTGTTTTGACAAAAAACATTTGTCTGACGGCCGTCAAGACAAAACAATTCACAAACAAACAAAACAAAACATTTATGTAGGTTCAATAATGTTTAAATAACTTCACCTTAATGCTAATGTCACACTGGCATGTTGAGTTCTGTAAAGCCCACATCTTAGTATAAACTTGAATGTCTTGAAGTATGAGCCTCTTCTGAAAAAATACTTTCAAACTAAAAGAATTAGACTAATTCTCCAAAGGATAAATTTTTTAAAAAAATTGAAATAATGGAGCTACGCTAAAAATTTTTTTATAAAATCTAAAATTAAATAAACTTCAAAGAATATAAAACATTAAACATGTTAACATTTAAAACATACAATACGGTTTTGACAAAAAACATTTGTCAGACGGCCATCAATACAAAACAATTCACAAACGAACAAAACAAAACATTTATGAAGGTTTAATAATGTTTAAATAACTTCCCCTTAATGCTAATGTCACACTGGCATGTTGAGTTCTGTAGAGCCCACATCTCAGTCCAAACTTGAATGTCTTGAAGTATGAGCCTCTTCTGAAAAAATATTTTTAAACTAAAAGAATTAGACTAATTCTCCAAAAGACGAAATTTATTTTAAAAAATGGAAAAAATAGAGCTACGCTAAAAAAAAATTATAAAACCTAAAATTAAATAAACTTCAAAGAAAAAAAAACATTAAACATGTGAACATTTTAAACATACAATATGGTTTTGACAAAAAACATTTGTCAGACGGCCATCAAGACAAAACAATTCACAAACGAACAAAACAAAACATTTATGAAGGTTTAATAATGTTTAAATAACTTCCCCTTAATGCTAATGTCACACTGGCATGTTGAGTTCTGTAGAGCCCACATCTCAGTCCAAACTTGAATGTCTTAAAGTATGAGCCTCTTCTGAAAAAATACTTTCAAACTAAAAGAATTAGACTAAATCTCAAAAGGACGAAATTTTTAAAAAAAATTGAAATAATGGAGCTACGCTAAAAATTTTTTATAAAATCTAAAATTAAATAAACTTCAAAAAAAATAAAACATTAAACATGTTAACATTTAAAACATACTATACGGTTTTGACAAAAAACATTTGTCTGACGGCCGTCAAGACAAAACAATTCACAAACAAACAAAACAAAACATTTATAAAGGTTCAAAAATGTTTAAATAACTTCACCTTATTGCTAATGTCACACTGGCATGTTGAGTTCTGTAGAGCCCACATCACAGTCCAAACTTGAATGTCTTGAAGTATGAGCCTCTTCTGAAAAAATATTTTTAAACTAAAAGAATTAGACTAATTCTCCAAAAGACGAAATTTATTTTAAAAAAATGGAAAAAATAGAGCTACGCTAAAAAAAAAATTATAAAGAAATCTAAAATAAATAAACTTTAAAGAAAATAAAACATTAAACATGTTAACATTTAAAACATACAATACGGTTTTGACAAAAAACATTTGTCAGACGGCCATCAAGACAAAACAATTCACAAACGAACAAAACAAAACAATTATGAAGGTTCAATAATGTTTAAATAACTTCACCTTAATGCTAATGTCACACTGGCATGTTGAGTTCTGTAAAGCCCACATCTCAGTATAAAATTGAATGTCTTATAGTATGAGCCTCTTCTGAAAAAATACTTTCAAACTAAAAGAATTAGACTAATTCTCCAAAGGACGAAATTTTAAAAAAAAATTTAAATAATGGAGCTACGCTAAAAATTTTTTATAAAATCTAAAATTAAATAAACTTCAAAGAATATAAAACATTAAACATGATAACATTTAAAACATACAATACGGTTTTGACAAAAAACATTTGTCAGACGGCCATCAAGACAAAACAATTCACAAACGAACAAAACAAAACATTTATAAAGGTTCAATAATGTTTAAATAACTTCACCTTAATGCTAATGTCACACTGGCATGTTGAGTTATGTAAAGCCGACATCTTAGTATAAACTTGAATGTCTTGAAGTATGAGCCTCTTCTGAAAAAATACTTTCAAACTAAAAGAATTAGACTAATTCTCCAAAGGATAAATTTTAAAAAAAAGTTAAAATAATGGAGCTACGCTAAAAAATTTTTTATAAAATCTAAAATTAAATAAACTTCAAAGAATATAAAACATTAAACATGTTAACATTTAAAACATACAATACGGTTTTGACAAAAAACATTTGTCAGACGGCCATCAATACAAAACAATTCACAAACGAACAAAACAAAACATTTATGAAGGTTTAATAATGTTTAAATAACTTCCCCTTAATGCTAATGTCACACTGGCATGTTGAGTTCTGTAGAGCCCACATCTCAGTCCTAACTTGAATGTCTTGAAGTATGAGCCTCTTCTGAAAAAATATTTTTAAACTAAAAGAATTAGACTAATTCTCCAAAAGACGAAATTTATTTAAAAAAATGGAAAAAATAGAGCTACGCTAAAAAAAAATTATAAAACCTAAAATTAAATAAACTTCAAAGAAAAAAAAACATTAAACATGTGAACATTTTAAACATACAATATGGTTTTGACAAAAAACATTTGTCAGACGGCCGTCAAGACAAAAGAATTCACAAACGAACAAAACAAAACATTTATGAAGGTTCAATAATGTTTAAATAACTTCACCTTAATGCTAATGTCACACTGGCATGTTAAGTTCCGTAGAGCCCACATCTCAGTCCAAACTTGAATGTCTTGAAGTATGAGCCTCTTCTGAAAAAATACTTTCAAACTAAAAGAATTAGACTAATTCTCCAAAGGACGAAATTTTTTTAAAAAATTGAAATAATGGAGCTACGCTAAAAATTTTTTTATAAAATCTAAAATTAAATAAACTTCAAAGAATATAAAACATTAAACATGTTAACATTTAAAACATACAATACGGTTTTGACAAAAAACATTTGTCAGACGGCCATCAAGACAAAACAATTCACAAACGAACAAAACAAAACATTTATGAAGGTTTAATAATGTTTAAATAACTTCCCCTTAATGCTAATGTCACACTGGCATGTTGAGTTCTGTAGAGCCCACATCTCAGTCCAAACTTGAATGTCTTGAAGTATGAGCCTCTTCTGAAAAAATACTTTCAAACTAAAAGAATTAGACTAATTCTCCAAAGGACGAAATTTTTAAAAAAAATTGAAATAATGGAGCTACGCTAAAAAATTTTTATAAAATCTAAAATTAAATAAACTTCAAAGAAAATAAAACATTAAACATGTTAACATTTAAAACATACAATAAGGTTTTGACAAAAAACATTTGTCAGACGGCCATCAAGACAAAACAATTCACAAACGAACAAAACAAAACAATTATGAAGGTTCAATAATGTTTAAATAACTTCCCCTTAATGCTAATGTCACACTGGCATGTTGAGTTCTGTAGAGCCCACATCTCAGTCCAAACTTGAATGTCTTGAAGTATGAGCCTCTTCTGAAAAAATATTTTTAAACTAAAAGAATTAGACTAATTCTCCAAAAGACGAAATTTATTTAAAAAAATGGAAAAAATAGAGCTACGCTAAAAAAAAATTATAAAACCTAAAATTAAATAAACTTCAAAGAAAAAAAACCATTAAACATGTGAACATTTTAAACATACAATATGGTTTTGACAAAAAACATTTGTCAGACGGCCGTCAAGACAAAACAATTCACAAACGAACAAAACAAAACATTTATGAAGGTTCAATAATGTTTAAATAACTTCACCTTAATGCTAATGTCACACTGGCATGTTGAGTTCCGTAGAGCCCACATCTCAGTCCAAACTTGAATGTCTTGAAGTATGAGCCTCTTCTGAAAAAATACTTTCAAACTAAAAGAATTAGACTAATTCTCCAAAGGACGAAATTTTTTTAAAAAATTGAAATAATGGAGCTACGCTAAAAATTTTTTTATAAAATCTAAAATTAAATAAACTTCAAAGAATATAAAACATTAAACATGTTAACATTTAAAACATACAATACGGTTTTGACAAAAAACATTTGTCAGACGGCCATCAAGACAAAACAATTCACAAACGAACAAAACAAAACATTTATGAAGGTTTAATAATGTTTAAATAACTTCCCCTTAATGCTAATGTCACACTGGCATGTTGAGTTCTGTAGAGCCCACATCTCAGTCCAAACTTGAATGTCTTGAAGTATGAGCCTCTTCTGAAAAAATACTTTCAAACTAAAAGAATTAGACTAATTCTCCAAAGGACGAAATTTTTAAAAAAAATTGAAATAATGGAGCTACGCTAAAAAATTTTTATAAAATCTAAAATTAAATAAACTTCAAAGAAAATAAAACATTAAACATGTTAACATTTAAAACATACAATACGGTTTTGACAAAAAACATTTGTCAGACGGCCATCAAGACAAAACAATTCACAAACGAACAAAACAAAACAATTATGAAGGTTCAATAATGTTTAAATAACTTCACCTTAATGCTAATGTCACACTGGCATGTTGAGTTCTGTAGAGCCCACATCTCAGTCAAAACTTGAATGTCTTGAAGTATGAGCCTCTTCTGAAAAAATACTTTCAAACTAAAAGAATTAGACTAATTCTCCAAAGGACGAAATTTTTTTAAAAAATTGAAATAATGGAGCTACGCTAAAAATTTTTTATAAAATCTAAAATTAAATAAACTTCAAAGAATATAAAACATTAAACATGTTAACATTTAAAACATACAATACGGTTTTGACAAAAAACATTTGTCAGACGGCCATCAAGACAAAACAATTCACAAACGAACAAAACAAAACATTTATAAAGGTTCAATAATGTTTAAATAACTTCACCTTAATGCTAATGTCACACTGGCATGTTGAGTTCTGTAGAGCCCACATCTCTTTCCAAATTGGAATGTCTTGAAGTATGAGCCTCTTCTGAAAAAATACTTTCAAACTAAAAGAATAAGACTAAATCTCCAAAGGACGAAATTTTTTAAAAAAATTGAAATAATAGAGCTACGCTAAAAAAATTTTAAGAAAATCTTAAATTAAATAAACTTCAAAAAAAATAAAACATTAAACATGTTAACATTTAAAACATACTATACGGTTTTGACAAAAAACATTTGTCTGACGGCCGTCAAGACAAAACAATTCACAAACAAACAAAACAAAACATTTATAAAGGTTCAAAAATGTTTAAATAACTTCACCTTATTGCTAATGTCACACTGGCATGTTGAGTTCTGTAGAGCCCACATCACAGTCCAAACTTGAATGTCTTGAAGTATGAGCCTCTTCTGAAAAAATACTTTTAAACTAAAAGAATTAGACTAATTCTCCAAAAGACGAAATTTATTTTAAAAAAATGGAAAAAATAGAGCTACGCTAAAAAAAAATTATAAAGAAATCCAAAATAAATAAACTTCAAAGAAAATAAAACATTAAACATGTTAACATTTAAAACATACAATACGGTTTTGACAAAAAACATTTGTCAGACGGCCATCAAGACAAAACAATTCACAAACGAACAAAACAAAACATTTATGTAGGTTCAATAATGTTTAAATAACTTCACCTTAATGCTAATGTCACACTGGCATGTTGAGTTCTGTAAAGCCCACATCTTAGTATAAACTTGAATGTCTTGAAGTATGAGCCTCTTCTGAAAAAATACTTTCAAACTAAAAGAATTAGACCAATTCTCCAAAGGACGAAATTTTTTAAAAAAATTGAAATAATGGAGCTACGCTAAAAAATTTTTTATAAAATCTAAAATTAAATAAACTTTAAAGAATATAAAACATTAAACATGTTAACATTTAAAACATACAATACGGTTTTGACGAAAAACATTTGTCAGACGGCCATCAAGACAAAACAATTCACAAACGAACAAAACAAAACATTTATGAAGGTTTAATAATGTTTAAATAACTTCACCTTAATGCTAATGTCACACTGGCATGTTGAGTTCTGTAGAGCCCACATCTCAGTCCAAACTTGAATGTCTTGAAGTATGAGCCTCTTCTGAAAAAATACTTTCAAACTAAAAGAATTAGACTAATTCTCCAAAGGACGAAATTTTTTTAAAAAATTGAAATAATGGAGCTACGCTAAAAATTTTTTATAAAATCTAAAATTAAATAAACTTCAAAGAATATAAAACATTAAACATGTTAACATTTAAAACATACAATACGGTTTTGACAAAAAACATTTGTCAGACGGCCATCAAGACAAAACAATTCACAAACGAACAAAACAAAACATTTATGAAGGTTCAATAATGTTTAAATAACTTCACCTTAATGCTAATGTCACACTGGCATGTTGAGTTCTGTAGAGCCCACATCTCAGTCCAAACTTGAATGTCTTGAAGTATGAGCCTCTTCTGAAAAAATACTTTCAAACTAAAAGAATTAGACTAAATCTCAAAAGGACGAAAGTTTTTTAAAAAATTAAAATAATAGAGCTACGCTAAAAAAATTTTAAGAAAATCTAAAATTAAATAAACTTCAAAAAAAATAAAACATTAAACATGTTAACATTTAAAACATACTATACGGTTTTGACAAAAAACATTTGTCTGACGGCCGTCAAGACAAAACAATTCACAAACAAACAAAACAAAACATTTATAAAGGTTCAAAAATGTTTAAATAACTTCACCTTATTGCTAATGTCACACTGGCATGTTGAGTTCTGTAGAGCCCACATCACAGTCCAAACTTGAATGTCTTGAAGTATGAGCCTCTTCTGAAAAAATATTTTTAAACTAAAAGAATTAGACTAATTCTCCAAAAGACGAAATTTATTTAAAAAAATGGAAAAAATAGAGCTACGCTAAAAAAAAATTATAAAACCTAAAATTAAATAAACTTCAAAAAAAAAAAAACATTAAACATGTGAACATTTTAAACATACAATATGGTTTTGACAAAAAACATTTGTCAGACGGCCATCAAGACAAAACAATTCACAAACGAACAAAACAAAACATTTATGAAGGTTTAATAATGTTTAAATAACTTCCCCTTAATGCTAATGTCACACTGGCATGTTGAGTTCTGTAGAGCCCACATCTCAGTCCAAACTTGAATGTCTTGAAGTATGAGCCTCTTCTGAAAAAATACTTTCAAACTAAAAGAATTAGACTAATTCTCCAAAGGACGAAATTTTAAAAAAAAATTTAAATAATGGAGCTACGCTAAAAAATTTTTATAAAATCTAAAATTAAATAAACTTCAAAGAATATAAAACATTAAACATGTTAACATTTAAAACATACAATACCGTTTTGACAAAAAACATTTGTCAGACGGCCATCAAGACAAAACAATTCACAAACGAACAAAACAAAACATTTATGAAGGTTCAATAATGTTTAAATAACTTCACCTTAATGCTAATGTCACACTGGCATGTTGAGTTCTGTAGAGCCCACATCTCAGTCCAAACTTGAATGTCTTGAAGTATGAGCCTCTTCTGAAAAAATACTTTCAAACTAAAAGAATTAGACTAAATCTCCAAAGGACGAAATTTTTTTTAAAAATTGAAATAATAGAGCTACGTAAAAAAATTTTAAGAAAATCTAAAATTAAATAAACTTCAAAAAAAATAAAACATTAAACATGTTAACATTTAAAACATACAATACGGTTTTGACAAAAAACATTTGTCAGACGGCCATCAAGACAAAACAATTCACAAACGAACAAAACAAAACAATTATGAAGGTTCAATAATGTTTAAATAACTTCACCTTAATGCTAATGTCACACTGGCATGTTGAGTTCTGTAGAGCCCACATCTCAGTCAAAACTTGAATGTCTTGAAGTATGAGCCTCTTCTGAAAAAATACTTTCAAACTAAAAGAATTAGACTAATTCTCCAAAGGACGAAATTTTTTTAAAAAATTGAAATAATGGAGCTACGCTAAAAATTTTTTATAAAATCTAAAATTAAATAAACTTCAAAGAATATAAAACATTAAACATGTTAACATTTAAAACATACAATACGGTTTTGACAAAAAACATTTGTCAGACGGCCATCAAGACAAAACAATTCACAAACGAACAAAACAAAACATTTATAAAGGTTCAATAATGTTTAAATAACTTCACCTTAATGCTAATGTCACACTGGCATGTTGAGTTCTGTAAAGCCCACATCTTAGTATAAACTTGAATGTCTTGAAGTATGAGCCTCTTCTGAAAAAATACTTTCAAACTAAAAGAATTAGACTAATTCTCCAAAGGATAAATTTTTAAAAAAAATTGAAATAATTGATTCGCTAAAAATTTTTTTATAAAATCTAAAATTAAATAAACTTCAAAGAATATAAAACATTAAACATGTTAACATTTAAAACATACAATACGGTTTTGACAAAAAACATTTGTCAGACGGCCATCAAGACAAAATAATTCACAAACGAACAAAACAAAACAATTATGAAGGTTCAATAATGTTTAAATAACTTCCCCTTAATGCTAATGTCACACTGGCATGTTGAGTTCTGTAGAGCCCACATCTCAGTCAAAACTTGAATGTCTTGAAGTATGAGCCTCTTCTGAAAAAATACTTTCAAACTAAAAGAATTAGACTAATTCTCCAAAGGACGAAATTTTTTTAAAAAATTGAAATAATGGAGCTACGCTAAAAATTTTTTATAAAATCTAAAATTAAATAAACTTCAAAGAATATAAAACATTAAACATGTTAACATTTAAAACATACAATACGGTTTTGACAAAAAACATTTGTCAGACGGCCATCAAGACAAAACAATTCACAAACGAACAAAACAAAACATTTATGAAGGTTCAATAATGTTTAAATAACTTCACCTTAATGCTAATGTCACACTGGCATGTTGAGTTCTGTAGAGCCCACATCTCAGTCCAAACTTGAATGTCTTGAAGTATGAGCCTCTTCTGAAAAAATACTTTCAAACTAAAAGAATAATTCTCCAAAGGACGAAATTTTTTTTAAAAATTGAAATAATGGAGCTACGCTAAAAATTTTTTATAAAATCTAAAATTAAATAAACTTCAAAGAATATAAAACATTAAACATGTTAACATTTAAAACATACAATACGGTTTTGACAAAAAACATTTGTCAGACGGCCATCAAGACAAAAAAATTCACAAACGAACAAAACAAAACATTTATGAAGGTTCAATAATGTTTAAATAACTTCACCTTAATGCTAATGTCACACTGGCATGTTGAGTTCTGTAGAGCCCACATCTCAGTCCAAACTTGAATGTCTTAAAGTATGAGCCTCTTCTGAAAAAATACTTTCAAACTAAAAGAATTAGACTAAATCTCCAAAGGACGAAAGTTTTTTAAAAAATTGAAATAATAGAGCTACGCTAAAAAAATTTTAAGAAAATCTAAAATTAAATAAACTTCAAAAAAAATAAAACATTAAACATGTTAACATTTAAAACATACAATACGGTTTTGACAAAAAACATTTGTCTGACGGCCGTCAAGACAAAACAATTCACAAACAAACAAAACAAAACATTTATGAAGGTTCAATAATGTTTAAATAACTTCAGCTTAATGCTAATGTCACACAGGCATGTTGAGTTCTGTAGAGCCCACATCACAGTCCAAACTTGAATGTCTTGAAGTATGAGCCTCTTCTAAAAAAATACTTTCAAACTAAAAGAATTAGACTAATTCTCCAAAAGACGAAATTTATTTTAAAAAATGGAAAAAATAGAGCTACGCTAAAAAAAAATTATAAAATCTAAAATTAAATAAACTTCAAAGAAAAAAAAACATTAAACATGTGAACATTTTAAACATACAATATGGTTTTGACAAAAAACATTTGTCCGACGGCCGTCAAGACAAAACAATTCACAAACGAACAAAACAAAACATTTATGAAGGTTCAATAATGTTTAAATAACTTCACCTTAATGCTAATGTCACACTGGCATGTTGAGTTCTGTAGAGCCCACATCTCAGTCCAAACTTGAATGTCTTGAAGTATGAGCCTCTTCTGAAAAAATACTTTCAAACTAAAAGAATTAGACTAATTCTCCAAAGGACGAAATTTTTTTAAAAAATTGAAATAATGGAGCTACGCTAAAATTTTTTTATAAAATCTAAAATTAAATAAACTTCAAAGAATATAAAACATTAAACATGTTAACATTTAAAACATACAATACGGTTTTGACAAAAAACATTTGTCAGACGGCCATCAAGACAAAACAATTCACAAACGAACAAAACAAAACATTTATGAAGGTTCAATAATGTTTAAATAACTTCACCTTAATGCTAATGTCACACTGGCATGTTGAGTTCTGTAGAGCCCACATCTCAGTCCAAACTTGAATGTCTTGAAGTATGAGCCTCTTCTGAAAAAATACTTTCAAACTAAAAGAATTAGACTAAATCTCCAAAGGACGAAATTTTTTTAAAAAATTGAAATAATAGAGCTACGCTAAAAAAATTTTAAGAAAATCTAAAATTAAATAAACTTCAAAGAAAATAAAACATTAAACATGTTAACATTTAAAACATACAATACTGTTTTGACAAAAAACATTTGTCTGACGGCCGTCAAGACAAAACAATTCACAAACAAACAAAACAAAACATTTATGAAGGTTCAATAATGTTTAAATAACTTCACCTTAATGCTAATGTCACACAGGCATGTTGAGTTCTGTAGAGCCCACATCACAGTCCAAACTTGAATGTCTTGAAGTATGAGCCTCTTCTAAAAAAATACTTTCAAACTAAAAGAATTAGACTAATTCTCCAAAAGACGAAATTTATTTTTAAAAATGGAAAAAATAGAGCTACGCTAAAAAAAAATTATAAAATCTAAAATTAAATAAACTTCAAAGAAAAAAAAACATTAAACATGTGAACATTTTAAACATACAATATGGTTTTGACAAAAAACATTTGTCCGACGGCCGTCAAGACAAAACAATTCACAAACGAACAAAACAAAACATTTATGAAGGTTCAATAATGTTTAAATAACTTCACCTTAATGCTAATGTCACACTGGCATGTTGAGTTCTGTAGAGCCCACATCTCAGTCCAAACTTGAATGTCTTGAAGTATGAGCCTCTTCTGAAAAAATACTTTCAAACTAAAAGAATTAGACTAATTCTCCAAAGGATGAAATTTTTTTAAAAAATTGAAATAATGGAGCTACGCTAAAAATTTTTTTATAAAATCTAAAATTAAATAAACTTCAAAGAATATAAAACATTAAACATGTTAACATTTAAAACATACAATACGGTTTTGACAAAAAACATTTGTCAGACGGCCATCAAGACAAAACAATTCACAAACGAACAAAACAAAACATTTATGAAGGTTTATTAATGTTTAAATAACTTCCCCTTAATGCTAATGTTACACTGGCATGTTGAGTTCTGTAGAGCCCACATCTCAGTCCAAACTTGAATGTCTTGAAGTATGAGCCTCTTCTGAAAAAATACTTTCAAACTAAAAGAATTAGACTAATTCTCCAAAGGACGAAATTTTTTAAAAAAAATAAAATAATGGAGCTACGCTAAAAATTTTTTATAAAATCTTAAATTAAATAAACTTCAAAGAATATAAAACATTAAACATGTTAACATTTAAAACATACAATACGGTTTTGACAAAAAACATTTGTTAGACGGCCATCAAGACAAAACAATTCACAAACGAACAAAACAAAACAATTATGAAGGTTCAATAATGTTTAAATAACTTCACCTTAATGCTAATGTCACACTGGCATGTTGAGTTCTGTAGAGCCCACATCTCAGTCAAAACTTGAATGTCTTGAAGTATGAGCCTCTTCTGAAAAAATACTTTCAAACTAAAAGAATTAGACTAATTCTCCAAAGGACGAAATTTTTTTAAAAAATTGAAATAATGGAGCTACACTAAAAATTTTTTATAAAATCTAAAATTAAATAAACTTCAAAGAATATAAAACATTAAACATGTTAACATTTAAAACATACAATACGGTTTTGACAAAAAACATTTGTCAGACGGCCATCAAGACAAAACAATTCACAAACGAACAAAACAAAACATTTATGAAGGTTCAATAATGTTTAAATAACTTCACCTTAATGCTAATGTCACACTGGCATGTTGAGTTCTGTAGAGCCCACATCTCAGTCCAAACTTGAATGTCTTGAAGTATGAGCCTCTTCTGAAAAAATACTTTCAAACTAAAAGAATTAGACTAAATCTCCAAAGGACGAAATTTTTTTAAAAAATTGAAATAATAGAGCTACGCTAAAAAAATTTTAAGAAAATCTAAAATTAAATAAACTTCAAAAAAAATAAAACATTAAACATGTTAACATTTAAAACATACTATACGGTTTTGACAAAAAACATTTGTCTGACGGCCGTCAAGACAAAACAATTCACAAACAAACAAAACAAAACATTTATAAAGGTTCAAAAATGTTTAAATAACTTCACCTTATTGCTAATGTCACACTGGCATGTTGAGTTCTGTAGAGCCCACATCACAGTCCAAACTTGAATGTCTTAAAGTATGAGCCTCTTCTGAAAAAATACTTTTAAACTAAAAGAATTAGACTAATTCTCCAAAAGACGAAATTTATTTTAAAAAATGGAAAAAATAGAGCTACGCTAAAAAAAAATTATAAAGAAGTCTAAAATAAATAAACTTCAAAGAAAATAAAACATTAAACATGTTAACATTTAAAACATACAATACGGTTTTGACAAAAAACATTTGTCAGACGGCCATCAAGACAAAACAATTCACAAACGAACAAAACAAAACATTTATGAAGGTTCAATAATGTTTAAATAACTTCACCTTAATGCTAATGTCACACTGGCATGTTGAGTTCTGTAAAGCCCACATCTTAGTATAAACTTGAATGTCTTGAAGTATGAGCCTCTTCTGAAAAAATACTTTCAAACTAAAAGAATTAGACTAATTCTCCAAAGGATAAATTTTTTAAAAAAATTGAAATAATGGAGCTACGCTAAAAAATTTTTTATAAAATCTAAAATTAAATAAACTTCAAAGAATATAAAACATTAAACATGTTAACATTTAAAACATACAATACGGTTTTGACAAAAAACATTTGTCAGACGGCCATCAATACAAAACAATTCACAAACGAACAAAACAAAACATTTATGAAGGTTTAATAATGTTTAAATAACTTCCCCTTAATGCTAATGTCACACTGGCATGTTGAGTTCTGTAGAGCCCACATCTCAGTCCAAACTTGAATGTCTTGAAGTATGAGCCTCTTCTGAAAAAATATTTTTAAACTAAAAGAATTAGACTAATTCTCCAAAAGACGAAATTTATTTTAAAAAATGGAAAAAATAGAGCTACGCTAAAAAAAAATTATAAAACCTAAAATTAAATAAACTTCAAAGAAAAAAAAACATTAAACATGTGAACATTTTAAACATACAATATGGTTTTGACAAAAAACAATTGTCCGATGGCCGTCAAGACAAAACAATTCACAAACGAACAAAACAAAACATTTATGAAGGTTCAATTATGTTTAAATAACTTCACCTTAATGCTAATGTCACACTGGCATGTTGAGTTCTGTAGAGCCCACATCTCAGTCCAAACTTGAATGTCTTGAAGTATGAGCCTCTTCTGAAAAAATACTTTCAAACTAAAAGAATTAGACTAATTCTCCAAAGGACGAAATTTTTTTAAAAAAATTGAAATAATGGAGCTACGCTAAAAATTTTTTTAAAAAATCTAAAATTAAATAAACTTCAAAGAATATAAAACATTAAACATGTTAACATTTAAAACATACAATACGGTTTTGACAAAAAACATTTGTCAGACGGGCATCAAGACAAAACAATTCACAAACGAACAAAACAAAACATTTATGAAGGTTTAATAATGTTTAAATAACTTCCCCTTAATGCTAATGTCACACTGGCATGTTGAGTTCTGTAGAGCCCACATCTCAGTCCAAACTTGAATGTCTTGAAGTATGAGCCTCTTCTGAAAAAATACTTTCAAACTAAAAGAATTAGACTAATTCTCCAAAGGACGAAATTTTTTTAAAAAATTGAAATAATGGAGCTACGCTAAAAATTTTTTATAAAATCTAAAATTAAATAAACTTCAAAGAATATAAAACATTAAACATGTTAACATTTAAAACATACAATACGGTTTTGACAAAAAACATTTGTCAGACGGCCATCAAGACAAAACAATTCACAAACGAACAAAACAACACATTTATGAAGGTTCAATAATGTTTAAATAACTTCACCTTAATGCTTATGTCACACTGGCATGTTGAGTTCTGTAGAGCCCACATCTCAGTCCAAACTTGAATGTCTTGAAGTATGAGCCTCTTCTGAAAAAATACTTTCAAACTAAAAGAATTAGACTAAATCTCCAAAGGACGAAATTTTTTTTAAAAATTGAAATAATAGAGCTACGCTAAAAAAATTTTAAGAAAATCTAAAATTAAATAAACTTCAAAAAAAATAAAACATTAAACATGTTAACATTTAAAACATACTATACGGTTTTGACAAAAAACATTTGTCTGACGGCCGTCAAGACAAAACAATTCACAAACAAACAAAACAAAACATTTATAAAGGTTCAAAAATGTTTAAATAACTTCACCTTATTGCTAATGTCACACTGGCATGTTGAGTTCTGTAGAGCCCACATCTCAGTCAAAACTTGAATGTCTTGAAGTATGAGCCTCTTCTGAAAAAATACTTTTAAACTAAAAGAATTAGACTAATTCTCCAAAAGACGAAATTTATTTTAAAAAAATTGGAAAAAATAGAGCTACGCTAAAAACAAATTATAAAGAAATCTAAAATAAATAAACTTCAAAGAAAATAAAACATTAAACATGTTAACATTTAAAACATACAATACGGTTTTGACAAAAAACATTTGTCAGACGGCCATCAAGACAAAACAATTCACAAACGAACAAAACAAAACATTTATGTAGGTTCAATAATGTTTAAATAACTTCACCTTAATGCTAATGTCACACTGGCATGTTGAGTTCTGTAAAGCCCACATCTTAGTATAAACTTGAATGTCTTGAAGTATGAGCCTCTTCTGAAAAAATACTTTCAAACTAAAAGAATTAGACCAATTCTCCAAAGGACGAAATTTTAAAAAAAAATTGAAATAATGGAGCTACGCTAAAAAATTTTTTATAAAATCTAAAATTAAATAAACTTCAAAGAATATAAAACATTAAACATGTTAACATTTAAAACATACAATACGGTTTTGACAAAAAACATTTGTCAGACGGCCATCAAGACAAAACAATTCACAAACGAACAAAACAAAACATTTATGAAGGTTTAATAATGTTTAAATAACTTCCCCTTAATGCTAATGTCACACTGGCATGTTGAGTTCTGTAGAGCCCACATCTCAGTCCAAACTTGAATGTCTTGAAGTATGACCCTCTTCAGAAAAAATACTTTCAAACTAAAAGAATTAGACTAATTCTCCAAAGGACGAAATTTTTTTTAAAAATTGAAATAATGGAGCTACGCTAAAATTTTTTTATAAAATCTAAAATTAAATAAACTTCAAAGAATATAAAACATTAAACATGTTAACATTTAAAACATACAATACGGTTTTGACAAAAAACATTTGTCAGACGGCCATCAAGACAAAACAATTCACAAACGAACAAAACAAAACATTTATGAAGGTTCAATAATGTTTAAATAACTTCACCTTAATGCTAATGTCACACTGGCATGTTGAGTTCTGTAGAGCCCACATCTCAGTCAAAACTTGAATGTCTTGAAGTATGAGCCTCTTCTGAAAAAATACTTTCAAACTAAAAGAATTAGACTAATTCTCCAAAGGACGAAATTTTTTTAAAAAATTGAAATAATGGAGCTACGCTAAAAATTTTTTATAAAATCTAAAATTAAATAAACTTCAAAGAATATAAAACATTAAACATGTTAACATTTAAAACATACAATACGGTTTTGACAAAAAACATTTGTCAGACGGCCATCAAGACAAAACAATTCACAAACGAACAAAACAAAACATTTATGAAGGTTCAATAATGTTTAAATAACTTCACCTTAATGCTAATGTCACACTGGCATGTTGAGTTCTGTAGAGCCCACATCTCAGTCCAAACTTGAATGTCTTGAAGTATGAGCCTCTTCTGAAAAAATACTTTCAAACTAAAAGAATTAGACTAAATCTCCAAAGGACGAAATTTTTTTTAAAAATTGAAATAATAGAGCTACGCTAAAAAAATTTTAAGAAAATCTAAAATTAAATAAACTTCAAAAAAAATAAAACATTAAACATGTTAACATTTAAAACATACTATACGGTTTTGACAAAAAACATTTGTCTGACGGCCGTCAAGACAAAACAATTCACAAACAAACAAAACAAAACATTTATGAAGGTTCAATAATGTTTAAATAACTTCACCTTAATGCTAATGTCACACTGGCATGTTGAGTTCTGTAGAGCCCACATCTCAGTCCAAACCTGAATGTCTTGAAGTATGAGCCTCTTCTGAAAAAATACTTTCAAACTAAAAGAATTAGACTAATTCTCCAAAGGACGAAATTTTTTTAAAAAATTGAAATAATGGAGCTACGCTAAAAAATTTTTATAAAATCTAAAATTAAATAAACTTCAAAGAATATAAAACATTAAACATGTTAACATTTAAAACATACAATACGGTTTTGACAAAAAACATTTGTCAGACGGCCATCAAGACAAAACAATTCACAAACGAACAAAACAAAACATTTATGAAGGTTCAATAATGTTTAAATAACTTCACCTTAATGCTAATGTCACACTGGCATGTTGAGTTCTGTAGAGCCCACATCTCAGTCCAAACTTGAATGTCTTGAAGTATGAGCCTCTTCTGAAAAAATACTTTCAAACTAAAAGAATTAGACTAAATCTCCAAAGGACGAAATTTTTTTAAAAAATTGAAATAATGGAGCTACGCTAAAAAATTTTTATAAAATCTAAAATTAAATAAACTTCAAAAAAAATAAAACATTAAACATGTTAACATTTAAAACATACTATACGGTTTTGACAAAAAACATTTGTCTGACGGCCGTCAAGACAAAACAATTCACAAACAAACAAAACAAAACATTTATAAAGGTTCAAAAATGTTTAAATAACTTCACCTTATTGCTAATGTCACACTGGCATGTTGAGTTCTGTAGAGCCCACATCACAGTCCAAACTTGAATGTCTTGAAGTATGAGCCTCTTTTGAAAAAATATTTTTAAACT
This sequence comes from Biomphalaria sudanica, assembly GCA_036873155.1. Lineage (NCBI taxonomy): Eukaryota > Metazoa > Mollusca > Gastropoda > Planorbidae > Biomphalaria > Biomphalaria sudanica. Next base: position 4,672,797 of record JAZGLO010006670.1, read on the forward strand.
AAAAGAATTAGACTAATTCTCCAAAAGACGAAATTTATTTTAAAAAAATGGAAAAATTAGAGCTACGCTAAAAAAAAATTATAAAGAAATCTAAAATAAATAAACTTCAAAGAAAATAAAACATTAAACATGTTAACATTTAAAACATACAATACGGTTTTGACAAAAAACATTTGTCAGACGGCCATCAAGACAAAACAATTCACAAACGAACAAAACAAAACATTTATGTAGGTTCAATAATGTTTAAATAACTTCACCTTAATGCTAATGTCACACTGGCATGTTGAGTTCTGTAAAGCCCACATCTCAGTATAAAATTGAATGTCTTATAGTATGAGCCTCTTCTGAAAAAAATACTTTCAAACTAAAAGAATTAGACTAATTCTCCAAAGGACGAAATTTTAAAAAAAAATTGAAATATAAGAGCTACGCTAAAAAATTTTTAAGAAAATCTAAAATTAAATAAACTTCAAAGAAAATAAAACATTAAACATGTTAACATTTAAAACATACAATACTGTTTTGACAAAAAACATTTGTCTGACGGCCGTCAAGACAAAACAATTCACAAACAAACAAAACAAAACATTTATGAAGGTTCAATAATGTTTAAATAACTTCACCTTAATGCTAATGTCACACAGGCATGTTGAGTTCTGTAGAGCCCACATCACAGTCCAAATTTGAATTTTTTGAAGTATGAGCCTCTTCTGAAAAAATACTTTCAAACTTAAACAATTAGACTAATTCTCCAAAGGACGAAATTTTTAAAAAAATTGAAATAATAGAGCTACGCTAAAAAAAATTTAAGAAAATCTAAAATTTAAAAAAATTCAAAAAAAATAAAACATTAAACATGTTAACATTTAAAACATACTATATGGTTTTGACAAAAAAAATTTGTCTCGATGCCGTCAAGAAAAAACAATTCACAAACGAACAAAACAAAACATTTATGAAGGTTCAATAATGTTTAAATAACTTCACCTTAATGCTAATGTCACACTTGCATGTTGAGTTCTGTAGAGCCCACATCTCAGTCCAAACTTGAATGTCTTGAAGTATGAGCCTCTTCTGAAAAAATACTTTCAAACTAAAAGAATTAGACTAATTCTCCGAAGGACGAAATTTTTTAAAAAAATTGAAATAATGGAGCTACGCTAAAAAATTTTAAGAAAATCTAAAATTAAATAAACTTCAAAGAAAATAAAACATTAAACATGTTAACATTTAAAACATACAATACTGTTTTGACAAAAAACATTTGTCTGACGGCCGTCAAGACAAAACAATTCACAAACAAACAAAACAAAACATTTATGAAGGTTCAATAATGTTTAAATAACTTCACCTTAATGCTAATGTCACACAGGCATGTTGAGTTCTGTAGAGCCCACATCACAGTCCAAATTTGAATTTTTTGAAGTATGAGCCTCTTCTGAAAAAATACTTTCAAACTTAAACAATTAGACTAATTCTCCAAAGGACGAAATTTTTAAAAAAAATTGAAATGATAGAGCTACGCTAAAAAAAATTTAAGAAAATCTAAAATTTAAAAAAATTCAAAAAAAATAAAACATTAAACATGTTAACATTTAAAACATACTATATGGTTTTGACAAAAAAAATTTGTCTCGATGCCGTCAAGAAAAAACAATTCACAAACGAACAAAACAAAACATTTATGAAGGTTCAATAATGTTTAAATAACTTCACCTTAATGCTAATGTCACACTTGCATGTTGAGTTCTGTAGAGCCCACATCTCAGTCCAAACTTGAATGTCTTGAAGTATGAGCCTCTTCTGAAAAAATACTTTCAAACTAAAAGAATTAGACTAATTCTCCGAAGGACGAAATTTTTTAAAAAAATTGAAATAATGGAGCTACGCTAAAAAATTTTTATAAAATCTAAAATTAAATAAACTTCAAAGAATATAAAACATTAAACATGTTAACATTTAAAACATACTATACGGTTTTGACAAAAAACATTTGTCTGACGGCCGTCAAGACAAAACAATTCACAAACAAACAAAACAAAACATTTATAAAGGTTCAAAAATGTTTAAATAACTTCACCTTATTGCTAATGTCACACTGGCATGTTGAGTTCTGTAGAGCCCACATCTCAGTCCAAACTTGAATGTCTTGAAGTATGAGCCTCTTCTAAAAAAATACTTTCAAACTAAAAGAATTAGACTAATTCTCCAAAGGACGAAATTTTTTAAAAAAAATGAAATAATAGAGCTACGCTAAAAAAAATTTAAGAAAATTTAAAATTTAAAAAAATTCAAAAAAAATAAAACATTAAACATGTTAACATTTAAAACATACTATATGGTTTTGACAAAAAACATTTGTCTCGATGCCGTCAAGAAAAAACAATTCACAAACGAACAAAACAAAACATTTATGAAGGTTCAATAATGTTTAAATAACTTCACCTTAATGCTAATGTCACACTGGCATGTTGAGTTCTGTAGAGCCCACATCACAGTCCAAACTTGAATGTCTTGAAGTATGAGCCTCTTCTGAAAAAATACTTTCAAACTAAAAGAATTAGACTAAATCTCCAAAGGACGAAATTTTTTTAAAAAATTGAAATAAAGGAGCTACGCTAAAAAATTTTTATAAAATCTAAAATTAAATAAACTTCAAAAAAAATAAAACATTAAACATGTTAACATTTAAAACATACTATACGGTTTTGACAAAAAACATTTGTCTGATGGCCGTCAAGACAAAACAATTCACAAACAAACAAAACAAAACATTTATAAAGGTTCAAAAATGTTTAAATAACTTCACCTTATTGCTAATGTCACACTGGCATGTTGAGTTCTGTAGAGCCCACATCACAGTCCAAACTTGAATGTCTTGAAGTATGAGCCTCTTTTGAAAAAATATTTTTAAACTAAAAGAATTAGACTAATTCTCCAAAAGACGAAATTTATTTTAAAAAAATGGAAAAATTAGAGCTACGCTAAAAAAAAATTATAAAGAAATCTAAAATAAATAAACTTCAAAGAAAATAAAACATTAAACATGTTAACATTTAAAACATACAATACGGTTTTGACAAAAAACATTTGTCAGACGGCCATCAAGACAAAACAATTCACAAACGAACAAAACAAAACATTTATGTAGGTTCAATAATGTTTAAATAACTTCACCTTAATGCTAATGTCACACTGGCATGTTGAGTTCTGTAAAGCCCACATCTCAGTATAAAATTGAATGTCTTATAGTATGAGCCTCTTCTGAAAAAAATACTTTCAAACTAAAAGAATTAGACTAATTCTCCAAAGGACGAAATTTTAAAAAAAAATTGAAATATAAGAGCTACGCTAAAAAATTTTTAAGAAAATCTAAAATTAAATAAACTTCAAAGAAAATAAAACATTAAACATGTTAACATTTAAAACATACAATACTGTTTTGACAAAAAACATTTGTCTGACGGCCGTCAAGACAAAACAATTCACAAACAAACAAAACAAAACATTTATGAAGGTTCAATAATGTTTAAATAACTTCACCTTAATGCTAATGTCACACAGGCATGTTGAGTTCTGTAGAGCCCACATCACAGTCCAAATTTGAATTTTTTGAAGTATGAGCCTCTTCTGAAAAAATACTTTCAAACTTAAACAATTAGACTAATTCTCCAAAGGACGAAATTTTTAAAAAAAATTGAAATAATAGAGCTACGCTAAAAAAAATTTAAGAAAATCTAAAATTTAAAAAAATTCAAAAAAAATAAAACATTAAACATGTTAACATTTAAAACATACTATATGGTTTTGACAAAAAAAATTTGTCTCGATGCCGTCAAGAAAAAACAATTCACAAACGAACAAAACAAAACATTTATGAAGGTTCAATAATGTTTAAATAACTTCACCTTAATGCTAATGTCACACTTGCATGTTGAGTTCTGTAGAGCCCACATCTCAGTCCAAACTTGAATGTCTTGAAGTATGAGCCTCTTCTGAAAAAATACTTTCAAACTAAAAGAATTAGACTAATTCTCCAAAGGACGAAATTTTTTTAAAAAATTGAAATAATGGAGCTACGCTAAAATTTTTTTATAAAATCTAAAATTAAATAAACTTCAAAGAATATAAAACATTAAACATGTTAACATTGAAAACATACTATACGGTTTTGACAAAAAACATTTGTCTGACGGCCGTCAAGACAAAACAATTCACAAACAAACAAAACAAAACATTTATAAAGGTTCAAAAATGTTTAAATAACTTCACCTTATTGCTAATGTCACACTGGCATGTTGAGTTCTGTAGAGCCCACATCTCAGTCCAAACTTGAATGTCTTGAAGTATGAGCCTCTTCTGAAAAAATACTTTCAAACTAAAAGAATTAGACTAATTCTCCAAAGGACGAAATTTTTTAAAAAAATTGAAATAATGGAGCTACGCTAAAAAATTTTTATAAAATCTAAAATTAAATAAACTTCAAAGAATATAAAACATTAAACATGTTAACATTTAAAACATACTATACGGTTTTGACAAAAAACATTTGTCTGACGGCCGTCAAGACAAAACAATTCTTAAACAAACAAAACAAAACATTTATAAAGGTTCAAAAATGTTTAAATAACTTCATCTTATTGCTAATGTCACACTGGCATGTTGAGTTCTGTAGAGCCCACATCACAGTCCAAATTTGAATTTTTTGAAGTATGAGCCTCTTCTGAAAAAATACTTTCAAACTTAAACAATTAGACTAATTCTCCAAAGGACGAAATTTTTAAAAAAAATTGAAATAATAGAGCTACGCTAAAAAAAATTTAAGAAAATCTAAAATTTAAAAAAATTCAAAAAAAATAAAACATTAAACATGTTAACATTTAAAACATACTATATGGTTTTGACAAAAAACATTTGTCTCGATGCCGTCAAGAAAAAACAATTCACAAACGAACAAAACAAAACATTTATGAAGGTTCAATAATGTTTAAATAACTTCACCTTAATGCTAATGCCACAATGGCATGTTGAGTTCTGTAGAGCCCACATCACAGTCCAAGCTTGAATGTCTTGAAGTATGAGCCCCTTCTAAAAAAAAACTTTCAAACTAAAAGAATTAGACTAATTCTCCAAAGGACGAAATTTTTTTAAAAATTCAAATAATAGAGCTACGCTAAAAAAAAATTATAAGAAAATCCAAAATTAAATAAACTTCAAAGAAAATAAAACATTAAACATGTTAACATTTAAAACATACAATACGATTTTGACAAAAAACATTTGTCAGACGGCAGTCTAGACAAAACAATTCACAAACAAACAAAACAAAACATTTATAAAGGTTCAAAAATGTTTAAATAACTTCACCTTATTGCTAATGTCACACTGGCATGTTGAGTTCTGTAGAGCCCACATCACAGTTCAAACTTGAATGTCTTGAAGTATGAGCCTCTTCTGAAAAAATATTTTTAAACTAAAAGAATTAGACTAATTCTCCAAAAGACGAAATTTATTTTAAAAAAATGGAAAAATTAGAGCTACGCTAAAAAAAAATTATAAAGAAATCTAAAATAAATAAACTTCAAAGAAAATAAAACATTAAACATGTTAACATTTAAAACATACAATACGGTTTTGACAAAAAACATTTGTCAGACGGCCATCAAGACAAAACAATTCACAAACGAACAAAACAAAACATTTATGTAGGTTCAATAATGTTTAAATAACTTCACCTTAATGCTAATGTCACACTGGCATGTTGAGTTCTGTAAAGCCCACATCTCAGTATAAAATTGAATGTCTTATAGTATGAGCCTCTTCTGAAAAAAATACTTTCAAACTAAAAGAATTAGACTAATTCTCCAAAGGACGAAATTTAAAAAAAAAATTGAAATATAAGAGCTACGCTAAAAAAATTTTAAGAAAATCTAAAATTAAATAAACTTCAAAGAAAATAAAACATTAAACATGTTAACATTTAAAACATACTATACGGTTTTGACAAAAAACATTTGTCTGACGGCCGTCAAGACAAAACAATTCACAAACAAACAAAACAAAACATTTATAAAGGTTCAAAAATGTTTAAATAACTTCACCTTATTGCTAATGTCACACTGGCATGTTGAGTTCTGTAGAGCCCACATCTCAGTCCAAACTTGAATGTCTTGAAGTATGAGCCTCTTCTGAAAAAATACTTTCAAACTTAAACAATTAGACTAATTCTCCAAAGGACGAAATTTTAAAAAAAAATTGAAATAATAGAGCTACGCTAAAAAAAATTTAAGAAAATCTAAAATTTAAAAAAATTCAAAAAAAATAAAACATTAAACATGTTAACATTTAAAACATACTATATGGTTTTGACAAAAAACATTTGTCTCGATGCCGTCAAGAAAAAACAATTCACAAACGAACAAAACAAAACATTTATGAAGGTTCAATAATGTTTAAATAACTTCACCTTAATGCTAATGTCACACTGGCATGTTGAGTTCTGTAGAGCCCACATCACAGTCCAAACTTGAATGTCTTGAAGTATGAGCCTCTTCTGAAAAAATACTTTCAAACTAAAAGAATTAGACTAAATCTCCAAAGGACGAAATTTTTTTAAAAAATTGAAATAATGGAGCTACGCTAAAAAATTTTTATAAAATCTAAAATTAAATAAACTTCAAAAAAAATAAAACATTAAACATGTTAACATTTAAAACATACTATACGGTTTTGACAAAAAACATTTGTCTGACGGCCGTCAAGACAAAACAATTCACAAACAAACAAAACAAAACATTTATAAAGGTTCAAAAATGTTTAAATAACTTCACCTTATTGCTAATGTCACACTGGCATGTTGAGTTCTGTAGAGCCCACATCTCAGTCCAAACTTGAATGTCTTGAAGTATGAGCCTCTTCTGAAAAAATATTTTTAAACTAAAAGAATTAGACTAATTCTCCAAAGGACGAAATTTATTTTAAAAAAATGGAAAAATTAGAGCTACGCTAAAAAAAAATTATAAAGAAATCTAAAATAAATAAACTTCAAAGAAAATAAAACATTAAACATGTTAACATTTAAAACATACAATACGGTTTTGACAAAAAACATTTGTCAGACGGCCATCAAGACAAAACAATTCACAAACGAACAAAACAAAACATTTATGTAGGTTCAATAATGTTTAAATAACTTCACCTTAATGCTAATGTCACACTGGCATGTTGAGTTCTGTAAAGCCCACATCTCAGTATAAAATTGAATGTCTTATAGTATGAGCCTCTTCTGAAAAAAATACTTTCAAACTAAAAGAATTAGACTAATTCTCCAAAGGACGAAATTTTAAAAAAAAATTGAAATATAAGAGCTACGCTAAAAACATTTTAAGAAAATCTAAAATTAAATAAACTTCAAAGAAAATAAAACATTAAACATGTTAACATTTAAAACATACAATACTGTTTTGACAAAAAACATTTGTCTGACGGCCGTCAAGACAAAACAATTCACAAACAAACAAAACAAAACATTTATAAAGGTTCAAAAATGTTTAAATAACTTCACCTTATTGCTAATGTCACACTGGCATGTTGAGTTCTGTAGAGCCCACATCACAGTCCAAACTTGAATGGCTTGAAGTATGAGCCTCTTCTGAAAAAATATTTTTAAACTAAAAGAATTAGACTAATTCTCCAAAAGACGAAATTTATTTTAAAAAAATGGAAAAATTAGAGCTACGCTAAAAAAAAATTATAAAGAAATCTAAAATAAATAAACTTCAAAGAAAATAAAACATTAAACATGTTAACATTTAAAACATACAATACGGTTTTGACAAAAAACATTTGTCAGACGGCCATCAAGACAAAACAATTCACAAACGAACAAAACAAAACATTTATGTAGGTTCAATAATGTTTAAATAACTTCACCTTAATGCTAATGTCACACTGGCATGTTGAGTTCTGTAAAGCCCACATCTCAGTATAAAATTGAATGTCTTATAGTATGAGCCTCTTCTGAAAAAAATACTTTCAAACTAAAAGAATTAGACTAATTCTCCAAAGGACGAAATTTTAAAAAAAAATTGAAATATAAGAGCTACGCTAAAAAAATTTTAAGAAAATCTAAAATTGAATAAACTTCAAAGAAAATAAAACATTAAACATGTTAACATTTAAAACATACAATACTGTTTTGACAAAAAACATTTGTCTGACGGCCGTCAAGACAAAACAATTCACAAACAAACAAAACAAAACATTTATGAAGGTTCAATAATGTTTAAATAACTTCACCTTAATGCTAATGTCACACAGGCATGTTGAGTTCTGTAGAGCCCACATCACAGTCCAAATTTGAATTTTTTGAAGTATGAGCCTCTTCTGAAAAAATACTTTCAAACTTAAACAATTAGACTAATTCTCCAAAGGACGAAATTTTTTAAAAAAATTGAAATAATAGAGCTACGCTAAAAAAAATTTAAGAAAATCTAAAATTTAAAAAAATTCAAAAAAAATAAAACATTAAACATGTTAACATTTAAAACATACTATATGGTTTTGACAAAAAACATTTGTCTCGATGCCGTCAAGAAAAAACAATTCACAAACGAACAAAACAAAACCTTTATGAAGGTTCAATAATGTTTAAATAACTTCACCTTAATGCTAATGTCACACTGGCATGTTGAGTTCTGTAGAGCCCACATCTCAGTCCAAACTTGAATGTCTTGAAGTATGAGCCTCTTCTGAAAAAATACTTTTAAACTAAAAGAATTAGACTAATTCTCCAAATAACCAAATTTTTAAAAAAAATTGAAATAATAGAGCTACGCTAAAAAATAATTAAAAGTAAATCTAAAATTAAATAAACTTCAAAGAAAAGAAAACATTAAACATGTTAACATTCAAAATATACAATACGGTTTTGACAGAAAACATTTGTCCGACGGCTGTCAAGACAAAACAATTCACAAATGAACAAAACAAAACATTTATGAAGGTTCAATAATGTTTAAATAACTTTACCTTAATGCTAATATCACACTGGTATGTTGAGTTCTGTAGAGCCCACATCGCAGTCTAAACTAGAATGTCTTTAAGTATGAGACTCTTCTGAATATTACTTTTAAACTAAAACAATTAGACTTAATCTCAAAAGGACTAATTTAATAAAAAAATTAAAATAATAGGACTACGTTAAAAACAAAATTATAAGTAAATCTAAAATTAAATAAACTTTAAAGAAAATAAAACATTAAACATGTTTACATTTACAACATACAATATGGTTTTGACAAAAAACATTTGTCCGACGGCCGTCAAGACAAAACAATTCACAAACAAACAAAACGAAACATTTATGAAGGTTCAATAACGTTTAAATAACTTCACCTTAATGTTAATGTCACACTGGCATTTTGAGTTCTGTAGGGCCCATATCACAGTCCAAACTTGAATATCGCGAAGTATGAGCTTCTGAAAAAATACTTTCAAACTTAAACAATTAGAATAATTCTCCAAAAGACGAAATTTTTTTTAAAAATTGAAATAATAGGACTTTTCTTAAAACAAAATTATAAGTAAATCTAAAATTAAATAATTTTTAAAAGAAAATAAAACATTAAACATGTTAACATACAATACGGTTTTGACAGAAAACATTTGTCAGACGGCCGTCAAGACAAAACGTTTCACAAACAAACAAAATAAAATATTTATAAAGGTTCAATAATGTTTAAATAACTTCACCTTAATGCTAATGTCACACTGGCATGTTGAGTTCTGTAGAGCCCACATCACAGTCCAAACTAGAATGTCTTTAAGTATGAGCCTCTACTGAAAAATACTTTCAAACTAAAACAATTAGACTAAATCTCAAAAAGACGAATTTTATATAAAAATTGTAATAATAGGACTTTGCTAAAAACAAAATTATAAGTAAATCTAAAATTAAATAACATTTAAAGAAAATAAAACATAAAACATGTTAACATTTAAAACATACTATACGGTTTTGACAAAAAACATTTGTCCGACGGCCGTCAAGACAAAACAATTCACAATTAAACAAAACAAAACTGGAGTGTTGAGTTCTGTAGTGCCCACATCACATTCTAAACTTGAATGTCTTGAAGTATGAGCCTCTTCTAAAAAAATACTTTTAAACTAAAACAATTAGACTAATTCTCCAAAGGACGAAATTTTTTTAAAAAATTGAAATAATAGAGCAACGCTAAAAAAATTTATAAGAAAATCTAAAATTAAATAAACTTCAAAGAAAATACAACATTAAACATGCTAACATTTAAAACTTACAATACGGTTTTGACAAAAAACATTTGTCCGACAGCCGTCAAGACAAAACAATTAACAAACAAACAAAACAAAACAATCATGAAGGTTCAATAAGGTTTAAGTAACTTCACTTTAATGCTAATGTCACACTGGCATGTTGAGTTCTGTAGAGCCTACATCTCAGTCCAAGCTTGAATGTCTTGAAGTATGAGCCTCTTCTGAAAAAATACTTTCAAACTAAAAGAATTAGACTAATTCTCCAAAGGACCAAATTAAAAAAAAAAAATTTAAATGATTAAAGCAGTGCTGAAAACAAATGATAAAACTATCTTAAATTAAATAAACTTCAAAGAAAATACAACATTGGACATAATCTTATTTGAAAAATACAATATGTTACTAGATAGAAACATTTGTCCGACGGCCGTCAAGACTAAACAATTCAAAAAAAAAAAAAAAAAAAAATTTATGAAGGTTCAATAATGTTTAAATAACTTCACCTTCATGCTAATGTCGCACATGCATATTGAGTTCTGGAGAGCCCACATCACTTTCTTATTTATTGATCTGGAATCATCTTTCCTCCATCTTCCAAGAGCTGTGTAAAATATAGGTAAATAAATTGAAATGATTGACAGACATCAACAAACAAAACTTACAAAAAGACTTTGGACATATCCACTATAACAAACTTTATATTAAAATAAAAGATGTGCAACAAAAATATGTGTACAAGTAGTAGTATAATAGGAAAACAATTTTTTTTAAAGAAAAAAATATAACACAATGTTTTTCCATGTTTTTTGAATTGTTGGAATGAAGGATAAAAGTTAGTTAAATTCTTCATCTTCTGATAACTCAATATTTTGTCTATTAATAATTATTAAATGTTTACTACCTTTACTATTTTAACTGTGTATAGACCTTGTTTTTAATGAGTTAACTAAATAAAACTTAGCTCTTGTGGTATGAAGGAAAAGTAACCCTTTAGGGATTTCGGGCATGACATGGCCTAAAGTGTGCAGATGTGCCATTAACTGAAACGCATACCCATTAATACAACTTTTTAAAAATGTCTGACACATTTACATTTATAAAACTGTAAATGAAAATTCTATTTCAACAACATTGTTTTGATCCAAAAATTAATCTATAGCATTTTGAAAGCTTCTTCTTATCAGTCACATTATGGTCATTGCCCTGAATACTATTTAGAAGTGAGTTTGTGCTTTTGGCTTAAGATATCTACACAAATAAAAATAACCTACTTTTATGACCACCTCTGAAGTAATTTCATTCTGTTCTGTATCCATATTACTCCTTAGCACACACAAGCTGTCAATAAACTTTCTAATATAATTAGAAACATTTAGTTAAAAAGTTATGTAAGCTAGTTATGTACTTAGGTTACCACTTGATCTTTATATCCTTGACTCTTGTCTTGAAGATTAACTGAAAAATACTTTTAAAAAAGTAGATTATAAGTAGATTATTAAAAGCATCTCTATACTAATTTAACATTTAAGCTAATCTTTATGAAATAGAAAAAGTTTAAGAAAGTAAAAGAGGGGGGAGGGGGAAAGAGTTTAGTTTGAAATCAGCAGAAAGTTTGGAATACAGATTGACACACAAATGTTGAAATTGAGAAACACTAGAGCATTCTTATCTATTCTGTTTTTTTTTCACAACCCTCAGAGGCCCCCATCCAAAATACTAGTGCATAAGTAACTTTACCAGCAGGAGTCTTATGCCCTCTATTAGATATTGATAAACCTAAAGCAATGGTCAGCCAAATGGTCAGGCACCAGCCAATCAAAGATCATCTTCTTGAAAAAGTATAAGTTGATACATCATGCACTACACACAACACTTACCATGGCCACTGATGGGTGAGGATTTATTGCATGCTGAGGACACCTACATTTAGGACATCTTGAATTATCACCTGGCACTGATGATGTGGTGGGCATATTTCAGGTGAAATGTATTTTGTTTTTGTTGTTCAACATTTATTTATTTCTCGTCACTGCACTTCTGGTTATTTTTAAAAAAATACTTATGGTAATGTCAGGTACATCTGTGCCTGTTTTCATTTCCCTGTTTACTTTGTATATACAACACTCTATACAATCTTTTATGTATTGTATTTGGTTTATTGGTATAAAACTGAGAATTCTTAAGTTTGAATCCTAATGGTGGATAGAAATTTTAATTCATGATTTAAGATGAGATATTTTTCAACCTTTAAATTCAGCAGAAAATTTCTCACAGGTTTACTATCCACAAGAATGCTAAGAATGAGATCTGGTCAGAACTCACAGAACATACTATAACAGAGTGAAGGCTTGCAGTGAAAATGTCAAAACAGTGTGGCCAATGAAAGTCAGCAGTTGTATCCTGGGCTAAGTCCTTAAAATAATTGCTGATTGAATTGAAAGTTTTTTAAATTATCAATTGGATATTTAGTTAAGTAATAATTATTAGCTTTTTGTTTAAATCCCTAAAATTCTGTACATTACTGATCATAACCCCCTCTTTCAGACATTATATGATGATCATGGTTTCTAATGACTGCAGGCACAACATGGCCTAAATTGTGCCCATGTGCCTAAAATCAAAATCAAATCAATCTAATGACTTTTTCTATGATATAAATCATTTATTTATTTCTTTGAGTAAGACTATTCACACTAAGGTTTCACTGCAAGAAAAATAAAAGAACTAAGAGGAGAAATTAGAAGTATAAAATGACAATGCTAAGACATTTTTTTTTTAATCTACGGAGCGTCCAGCAAGACAAAGAAAAACTAGTGAAAACAGAAATGAGTGTTGAAAGAAAATGTTAAAACTAAAAGAAACACTGAAATTATCAGTCATAAAAATAAATGAAGAACAAACAGGGAGTAAGACTCTAGTATGATGACATGTTGAATAGCTAGGAATATGACTGAAATGTCTTTTAGTATGCAGAGAATTCTGCTAAAATTTATAATGCTGAAGACAAACTTTCAATTGGAGAAGAGTTTAGCATATTAAAAATAGAATTTAAAGAAAAGAATTTAATGTTGGAAGAAAATGGCATGAAAATAACAGAAACACAAAAAATACAAGCAAATCCTTTCAGAATAAGAAATCAATCATTGAACACTAACATTGGGTTCAGTAGGATGAAGTAGTTTAATCAATCAATATAGGGCCTATCTAGAAAAGTTCATGTTTGTTATTAGGTGGATAGTTAGTCCAAAATGAAAGCATGCTGATTTTAGACAGCCTAATCTGGCCTTGAACTATTTTTTTTTATAAAGAAAGAGCTTGTGATTGTCAAAGAAAGAAAGAAAGAATCTTTTAATTGAGTTAAATTTAAGTTGTTTGTTTTCTGCTGTAGGATAGTTTTGGTAGTCATGAAAATGTGTCATTATTCAATTCATTGATTTTGATGTTTAATAAATGCATTTTTTTTATTCCAGTACAAGCTCACACCCCAAAGAAAAGTAGAAGATTAATTTAAACAACTTTCAAACTTCTTGAAGAAAATAGCTTTCCAGTTCAAACGTGTGTAGGTCAAAATGCATTTCATGATGTACTGTTCTCTTTAATAATTCTCTTTGCTTTAGAAAAAAAGAAATACTTGATCTTTGCATAAACTTCAGGGCAGCACTCCTAAGTTCATATCTCCTATATTTCATTAAGACCTTTTAGGAAAATCGTATTCCATGCTCTGGACAAAAATCTATTTTGGGCTCTAAAAAGAACCTTTCTTTTGGTATTAAAATGACCTGTTCTTGTTGGACCACAGTTATTGGTTCTCTTATGGCCCTAAAAAGGACCTTTCTTTTGGTATTAAAATAACCTGTTTTTGTTGGACCATAGTAAATTTTTTCTTATGGCCCTAAAAAGGACCTTTGTAACATCTGTACTTGTCAATAAATGTACTTTAGCATATTTTCCCTTTGTTTTCTCTTGATTAGCTTCATGTGCATTGAGCCCACAAAAGGACCTGTTTAATTTTTGTAGCTGTCTAAATTAGTCTACACTTCTCTTCATAAAGAGATGTATATATCAGTTGAGACAAAACTTTAACAAAAATTGTTGTAAGGTTTTGATGTTATACTATGATGATAGAAATTGTCTTCAGTTACTTTTATAAGGCAGTTAACAGTCCTAATTTTTTTTTTAACTTTTCCCCACTGAGCCATATATAAAAAGCAGAAATCAAAATGGTCAAAATCATATAAACATAAAATAAATAAGAAAAATACTTGTAAATTTGTGGATAAATCATTTGAATATCAAGAGGAGTATCAGTTTATACACAGCAGGCATTAATAACTGGCACTGCTAGTCTAAGGTTTAATCTTATTGATAGTTTACATAATATATATTTATATGTTGTGTTAGTCATTATGTTGTCAGCAGAATTCAAAGAAAGTCCCTATTCTACTTGTAGCATCTAAGTTGGTCAGAACTCCTCCTCCCCAAGAGAAGAAAAGATCAACAAAGCATGAATCAAAAAGGACACATAACAAAAGAAATGTTGTAGTTAGCTGTTGTAATAAATGGAATCATTCTTTTAGCTTGACATAAGAAATCAAAATTCAGTCTAAGTTGGTCAGAACCCCCTCCTCCCCACGAGAAGAAAAGATCAACAAAGAATCAGCAAAGAGAAAAATTAAGGAAAGAAATGCTTTACATACAATACTTGTAATGCCATTTCACCCGCATGACAGTATTAAGAAAAATGAGATTGAAATTCAGAATCTAAGTTGGTCAAAACCCCTCCTCCCCAAGAGAAGAAAAGATCAACAAAGAATCAGCAAAGAGACAAAAATAAGGAAAGAAATGCTGTAGTTAAGACTCTGCTAACTGAAATAATGACGCAAATCAAACTAATTGTAAAAAGAAAAGAGACTTCACAAATTTTGAAAGATTTAAATCAATCAAGAACAAATGTTGAATATTTTTTATTTGTGAACTCAAAAAGATGCTTTAAAAATGTTTATAACTAAACATGTACAATTCTTGACAACAATATTCTCTGTTAGAGATATATTATTTTAGAGTTGATAATCAGAACTGACTGAGCATGCTGATACAGTCCTCACGGAGAGCAAAAAAGAATGAAGTGGTCTTAGGAGGATGAAGGCTGCCCTGATAGCTATGAGAAAAATTTGTCACACATGAACTGTGGCAATGAAAGTAACTCCAGCTTTGACCTGTTTAGATCCAGCAAAATCTACTCCAATTCAGGTGAAACAATGATAAACAGAAGGAGCCAAATGCCATCAGAAATCATTTGAATATATTTTAAGAATTTTCTGCACAAATATTGTTTAATTTTTTTTTCAAAGAAATAAATACTGATAAATATAATAGACAAGTCCAATGACTATGATATAATAAATCATGTTATTAAATTCACTCTGTCTAAAAAGCCCTTCAAAATTAGAATTGAAGTCAATATATTCCATTTAATGCTTTTATAATTCTATGGCCTTTTATGCCAACTTTTACACTAAAAAAATAACTTCTTCTTAATGTTGTGTCTAAAAAAAATTCTAATTTTAGAGAATTTCATGTTTTATTGCTTTTCTAAATTGTCCAAAATACCATGTTGTGGCATTATGCTGCTTTGATCTGAACGAGTTGACTTCAATTAAGAAGGAAATAATAATGTAGTCTATGTTGATAAGAAAATCATCTCCTGGGCCTTATGATGACCTTCTGATCTTTCTAAAAAAAAATTAAGACTGTATAAAGAAATCCTAACCTCAGGGTTCTCAAGAATTTTCTGAGGACATTCCCAGGGAAAAGAAGGAGAGGCAGACAACATTAAGGAATGAACCAGCCAGTCTATAGAAGAGACTACACCTATCAAAAGACAGAGAAGATTGAAGAGAGCCATGCAGACTGTGTGGTGCCCCAATGGTCCAACAGACTGAGTGACAGGTGGAAATGAGATGGTTAAAACTCCATTCACAAGTGATGCACAAATCATTTACAACATCAGTAAAAAGAGATAACCTTTAGAAAATTACAGACACACAAAAATATTTTAAGACAAAGAACCAAGTGACAGAAAGAATAAAAGGGAAAAAGACTGTTTTTGACTAAAGTTGATTTTTAGAACTCTCATTTCATGTTCTTAAATAAAAGCCTTAAATAAATAATATTTTAGTTCTTATAGCCAACAATTAACAATCTAATTTCCATTAGGAATCAAACTTAAGGTCTTAATATTAAAAACTTTTGGCTCTACTCCTTGACCATTTAATTTTTAATTTTCATCATCAGCAGTATTGCGAAGGTTTAACTTATGAAATACTTACACTTACTTACAGAAAACTATTTAAACAAACAGTAGTTAGAATTTAAGAATTGTCTTACTTTATACAATAGTAAACCATTTTATTTGGGTCGGATGTTAATATTATTATTATATTACGAATAGTTGTTTCAATTCGGTTTACAACATAAAATAGCAATAAAGAAATTCTTGCCTTTGGTTTATTTTTATTTCACAAAGTCAAAACAAAAGACTTACTTCAAAAGTATTAAAAGTGTTCAAAGTTCTATTTTTACTGCAGTTTCTTTTTTAATGTTTTGTGTGAAACTAATATTTAATGTTATATCTACTATGCATTTACCCGAAAAAAAAAGAAAAAAAGTTAATTTATATAAGAGTTCTGAATTATTTTTTAAAAAGATATCAAAAATATTTTTTATGTAAGAATGTAGTCTACATGTGCAGTTTCCTTAAAGCATAAATCTTTTGTTTATTGGTTTGACATGTTTTGAAAGTTCCTTCAAATTCTAAACAAATTCTAAATTATAATACCCTAGCCTAAACCTGCCCAAGGACAACAGGGGACGACAGTGGACAGGGTTTAAACCCAGAACCATTGGGATGACAGTTCAGAACACATATCACTTAACCTGACAGCCATCCTCATCATTGACTTTCGACTTGCATAATACTAGTGCTGTAATGATTTTTAATACTAGTTCACCACTAATATGGATCAGTTGCAATCCCATTAGGTTATCAGGAGAAGAAAACCAGATCATTTATATTGTACTGACTACAGAGCCTTCAGCAAGGCTCTTGGCTACTTCTAAATCTAAATGGAATCTGAAAAAGCCCATATTGAATATATCCCTTCTTTTAAGAGTACTGTGATTGATGTATTGTATGACAACAGATACCATACAGAAAGGTGTTAATGTTACCCTTGAAATATTAAACTTGCCAGCAGTCTTTGTACAAGTCTCAACTCTGCTGTGCTAGACATTTTGAATTATTTCTTCAAGGACAACTCACACCTGTACAATTCTATATCTCCTTCAAGGTCTGACAACTAATGACAGTAACAATGAGAAAATTCAATTCAGAACAAATAGCATAAATGTATGAAATCTGCTACCAAACAAACTCAATTTGTCAAACATGTTATCATAACATATTCTGAAAATGTTTTTATTCACATTTTTTATGTTATCAATCTACAGTATAGTTAAGTTCCCCTTTCAGACCTATTGATCTATGGGGCTGATGAAGTAAAGATCATCTGTTCTGTAACCAATGGTTAATGGGGGTGTCATGTGGTCAGCACAATAACCAACCACTTTACTTGACTAATGTCAGGTACCTATTAGAGGTGCCTTAAACTTATAACTGTGCTTTTTAATTTTAATTCTTATTAAGTTTTAAAATGCATTTAGGTCCACTTCCACATGTTGCTCAACCAGGATTTGCATGGAAGTCAAGCATCACTATTTGCATTCAGAATATCTGTCTTCATCATCATTGTCTACAGACTAAAAAAATTTTGTCTGATAGGGTTTTTGCAGAGCATAAAGGTATATAGCTTGCTTTCTCGACCCAACAATTAGTTTGGTGCTGGGTATAAAGGTACATAACTTAATTCCTCCAATCAACAATTGGTTTTGTGCTGGGCATATAGGTATATAGCTTGCTTTCTCCACCCAAAAATTAATTTGGTGCTGGGTATAAAATTACATAGCTTGATTCCTCCACCCAAAATTGGTTTTGTGCTGGGCATAAAGGTACATAGCTTGCTTTGTCCACCCAATAATTGTTTTTTTGGTGGGCATATAGGTATATAGCTTGCTTTCTCCACCCAACAATTAGTTTGGTGCTGAGTATAAAATTACATAGCTTGATTCCTACACTCAACTATTTGTTTTGTGCTGGGTATAAAGGTACATAGCTTGCTCCCTCCACCCAACTATTGGTTTTGTGCTGGGTATAAAGGTACATAGCTTGCTTCCTCCACCCAACAATTGGTTTTGTGCTGGGTATAAAGGTACATAACTTGCTTCCTCCACCCAACAATTGGTTTTGTGCTGGCTATAAAGGTACATAGCTTGCTTCCTCCACCCAACTATTGGTTTTGTGCTGGGTATAAAGGTACATAGCTTGCTTCCTCCATCCAACTATTGGTTTTGTGCTGGGTATAAAGGTCCATAGCTTGCTTCCTCCACCCAACAATTGGTTTTGTGTTGGCTATAAAGGTACATAGCTTGCTTCCTCCACCCAACAATTGGTTTTGTGCTGGGTATAAAGGTACATAGCTTGATTCCTCCACCCAACAATTAGTTTGGTGCTGGGTATAAAATTACATAGCTTGATTCATTTACCCAACAATTGGTTTTGTGCTGGGCATAAAGGTAGGCTACATAGCTTGCTTCCTCCACCCAACAATTAGTTTGGTGCTGGGTATAAAATTACATAACTTGCTTCCTCCACCCAACAATTGGTTTTGTGCTGGGTATAAAGGTACATAACTTGCTTCCTCCACCCAACAATTAGTTTGGTGATGGGTATAAAGGTACATAACTTGATTCCTCCAACCAACAAATGGTTTTGTGCTGGGCATATAGGTATAAAGCTTGCATTCTCCACCCAAAAATTAATTTGGTGCTGGGTATAAAATTACATAGCTTGATTCCTACACCCAACAATTGGTTTTATGCAGGGTATAAAGGTATGTATTATATAGCTTGCTTTCTCTCCCAACAAGCATGAACATTATATTTTAACAATGAGTGTCTCTGAAAGTTCTTGCTGTCTTTGATTTGATGGACTTATAGCATAACTAATGCAAATGTCAAGAATGGTGTTCCCGAAATACTAATAACTTTAATGTCTTTTTTTTATATTACAAAGTATTTTTGAAGTATTTTTTCATTCAACGTTGTCCTTTAATTAATATTTCCTGATAAATTTTTGTATTCCTGGCATCAAGGTATGGAACTTACTACACAATAAGTTCAGGTGAACTGTATTTCTTTATGATGTATTAAAAAAATAATGATTTTATGCATTTCCTTTTTTGGAAACTAAGAATTTTTCTCATGTATGAATTATCTAAAATGTCTTAAGTATTGTGAACTTTTAATATGAGATACTGGTTTTCTTCTCCTGAAGTGTTGGACAACAAACTTTAAATACTCTGCACCCTATATATACCCACCACTAGATCTGTAACAGGTAACAAGACTTAATATCCAAAACAGAGATGTTAACAGCATGCTTTCAATCTTTACCCAAGAGTGACTATGATAATAGTCACACGAGTACAAAATGTACTACCACTTTCATCAAGAAAATATACTGATGATCTTTGAAGGGCTAGCTCCCATCTAGTCTGCCACTGCAGGTTCATCAATACCCACAGAGGGTAAAGACCCTTACTAATAAAGCCACTATGTGCTACCAGCATTAAGGATGGTTCCCTCAAATCAGATTATGAAAAAAAAAAAAAAAAGATAAGACAACTATTAAGTGATTCTCTATCTGGGCTGATCAAACTTGATCAAGAAAAGGAAAGTGACAAGTGATAAAAAGGGATAGGAAAGACCAAACAAAAAATAAATGGAAGAAATTAGTAAAGATCCATACTTAGTTTTCCAGTTAGTGCAACAAATCTAAACACAAGCAGTTAGTGTAACAGCCCTCAACACTAGCAGTTAGTGTAACAGCCCTCAACACAAGCATTTAGTGTAACAGCCCTCAACACTAGCAGTTAGTGTAACAGTTCTCAACACAAGCAGTTAGTGTAACAGTTCTCAACACTAGCAGTTAGTGTAACAGTTCTCAACACAAGCAGTTAGTGTAACAGTTCTCAACACTAGCAGTTAGTGTAACAGTTCTCAACACAAGCAGTTAGTGTAACAGCCCTCAACACTATCAATTAGTTCAACAACCCTAATACTAGCAGTTAATAGCACAAACCTGAACACTAGCAGTTAGCATAATAAACCCTAAACTACTGCAATAAAGGAACACAAATAATTAACAAATTAAATGCATGCAACAACCCAAAACTTGTAGCAAACGTATAGTAGAAATAGCAAACAAGAATCAATAGGTGAAATAGTATGATCAGCTATGACAAACACTTGTGTGCCAAAATGTAGCAATCTTAAATGTAGAAAAACAAATAAAGTAGACAGAGTACAGTTATGAAAGAGTAGAAATTAGTACAAATCTTAACTTGAATAGTTTTATAGAAAATGTTTAACATGACCTTTTATTTTCATCACTTGATTGAAGTCCTCAAACATCAACATGTAAAGTTCCAATCAAACGAGTAGATCAACAGCTTGCCATAAAGTTCCAATCAAATGAGTAAACAGCTAGCCCTTATGTTCCTAAGGCACTGAAATACAGAATATTTAAATTGATTTTGTAATTTATTTTGTTTATCTTTCAACTAGTCACTAGGGTCTAATATACAAATAAACTTAAGGTCAACTCAAAGATCTTAATAAAATGATGCTTTGTGCCTAAAAAATTCTGAAGCTGACAAGCTTAAATTTTGTGTGAAACAAACAAAAAAACATGTACGAAACTGTTCAAGTTACTATTTGAATGAAATGAAACTCAACTACGTTAAACGCCCATACAATGATAAGATTTAAATACAAAAAGTCTTTGAAAAAATTCACCAATATCTAGATGCCGTGTGTCTTGTTTAAATAATATTGATGTTTATAGATTCTAGACTTTGTTCAGCAATAAAAAATGCAAGTGACGCATTTTACACAAGTTACTGTTTACAATAATGTTGTTGTTTGAAATGAATAGGTATGCCTAATTTTACAAATAATTACCTTAGAAAATATCTAGTAAACTGTAATTATTTGATATAAACACAAATATAAACAACCTGCAAAGTAAACAACTGTCCAGTTCCGCTAGCCATTCTGGTCAACATGGAGGTTCTAGTAAAAATGATACTGGGAGATGAGAACAACTCACTTAACAAAATAACTTAGTAATGTAGTTATTAAAAACCTGTTTGTGTGTTTGGTGGGAAAAGAAGGCGGGAGGGGGGAATAACGTTGACCAGGCGATCTAATGCACAATTTAAAGCAAAGTCTGTGTGTTGTTTTGTAGAAGGCTTACACAATGTGTAGAAAGAAACATTTGAAACAGGGCTACTACTCTGTGGATATTTCTTCTTCCGTGTATTTAGATTTTTAAGAAGCAGAATGAGAGAACGCAAGATATTAAAGAATAATTAAATTAAAGAACAACAGAACATAATTGATAAAAAGAAATAAAGTGCAAGAGAGAGTGAAAAGGAGCTATTTAGAAAGAGGTTAAAGAAAGAAAGCAAAAAAAAAAAGAGAGAGTATGGATCAAACACAAATCAGAGAAATCAAAAACGTTAGCAGTAGAAAAAGAGAGAACCAAATTTATATTCTCTCTATGAAACGGAGGGGGCGCGTTGGCTGCAACAAGCGGTAAAGCGTTTGGCGTTCGAACCGACGGGGGTTCCGGGTTCAAATCATTTTAGTGAAGACAGGGATTTTTAATTTCGGGATCCTCTGAGTCCACCCAGCTCTAATGGGTACCTGACATAAGCTGGGAAAAAGTAAAGGCGGTTGGTCCGGGTTGGTCGTTGTGATGGTCACATGGCACCCTAGTCAACCGTGGGCCACAAAAAAAAAAAGATTATCGTTACATCATCTGCCTTATAGATCGCAAGGTCCAAAAGGGGAATTCTACTTTACTATGAAACAATTAAACATTGTTTAGACTTTAAAAAAAAGATTGAGAGAATATAGAGAACCGCAAGGGGGGGGGGAGAAGGAGAGAGAGAGTTGGACTGACAGACAGACAGAGCGAAACGAGAAAGACGATGGAATGAATTAATCTTTCTATTGACTTGCTGATGCCAAGTATTGGAATTGACATTGGCCACGTTTCCTAAAAGTAATTTCATAAATGCTCCGTCTTACCTAGTGCTATTAGAGCATGGAATGGGTTGCCTGAGCTAGCAAGGAAAACCAGTGACTTGGCAGAATTTAAGTCATTGGTTAACATGCATGACTAGATGCATGACGCTTAAGACGTATTATAATCATTATCTTTTTTCACGTAACGTCTGTATTATATAAGATAAGAATTCGAATCGATTATTGTTTCTCGCGTCCTCAGTAAATTATGTTTAATGAGAGAGAGAGAGGGAGAAAAGGGAAGAGAAGAAAGAGCCATGGCAAGCCACGGTGCAAAGATTGAGAAAGAAGTAAGAGAGATATAACGGGACAAAGGACCAAATACAATGGGGAAAGTGAGGGAGGTAGGGGACGAATGTGTAGTACAGGGTTAGAAGCATTTTCCCAGGACAATTTTTTTAATGGAGGAAATGTATTATAGATGTATAAATGTGTGTGCGCGCACGTGCACCCGTATGTATGATACTGTTATGACTTTGCCATGCGCACCGCCATCCAAGATTGTGCAGAAAGAAGGTGCGCACTATCTGTGACTAAACAATTCGGATGTTGACATGATAGAGAAAGGATTTCCGCCCAAGGAGAGCGCCAATATGGAGTTGCTGTACTCAAGGCAGATGCCCCTTTGTGTTTATCATGTCTCCGTGTAAATAAACGTCTACGTCTCGTTAAGTTTGCCTCCCTTCAGTTATTACAATACAATTTAAAACATACACATAACTATGCATTTTTAAATCAATTCCTGGTACTTGAATATGGAGATAATAAATATCTTGCCAACATTCCACCCAGAACAGAAACAATGTCATCAGCTGTGGTATGTCCACAGAAAAAGTAATAAAAGTTATCTTATAATCGAGTAACAACTTGATTTGTGAAATTGTGAACATATAATTTTTTACACAAGAGTGTTACTAAATTATTAAATGTTCACTACCTTAACTATTTTAACTGTGAATAGACCTTGTTTTTAATAACTTAACTAAATAAAATTAAGCTCTTGTCCCGGTGGTATGAAGGGAGAGTACTTTAAGGGATTATGGGCACGACAAGGCCTAAAGTGTGCCGGTGTGCCAAAAACTCAAACTCTAGTCTAGATATAGGCCTACAAGATCTTTCAATTTTTTGTGTCAGTAGGCAAATATTTTATTTTTCATTTTGCTTATTTCAATAATAATAAACTGTTAGAAAAAAAAAATCATGTTTCATATGTTCCTTTAGAGTTTAAGATAGTTTACTTCCTAGTTCAAACCTCCCGCAGGTAGACGGGGGATGGGAGCGGGCAGGGTTTGAACCCGGGCCAATCGATGAATTTAAACGACAGTCCAGCGCGCAAACTGCACAACCAGGCAGCCATCCTTTTATTGTGTAAAGTGGCCTATATATTTGTGATGTAATGAATAATTAATTGCAGTCTAAGGTGAAAGAAGATTAACGAGTGCAAACTTATGTATAGGCTTAAGGATACTTTCATGGCTTATGTTAAAGGGATTAAGTCTGATGAATTGATTTAAAATTAGATTTTTTAAATATATAAACTAGCTAGATGATACGCTAGATCTAATCTAGATCTACAAGATCTAGTAGCCAGTTTATTTGTGAATGTATTGTTATTTTTTTAAATAATTATTTGTGATGCAAAAATGATGACCAATTAATAAAATGCTATAAGTTGAAAAAAATTGTTTAACTTTCTTTATGTGTTTTACAAAATATGTGCATATATATATAATAGTATTTTTTTTGGTAATCAAACCACACGTTTGCAATATACAATACATAATAATTAAATGACAAATAAAAGATGGTTCATTTTGTTAATTTAATATATAATACATTTGTATACATTTTTAAAACAATAAAACATTATGAGTGGCCAGGAAAATACAATTTATTTAATTGTGAAATTACTGATTTCATTTTTTTCTCTTCTTTGAAAACACTATGGCCTGGAGAAAAAAAAAGCAGAATGTAAGGATTAATAATTAATAATGTAATGTAATGTGATTAAAAAAGCATTATTAACAATGTTCAACAATTTAATAAGCTTCCTACCAATCTTTAAAATATTTTTAAAAATTTTCATAATAATAATTAAAACAATAAAAAGTCTACCATAAGAGTCAGTCACTCAATTTGTACATTCAAACATTTTCTATCTATAAATACTAAGACATTTTATTTTTTCTTTCAAACAAACCAATACAAAAATCATCATTTACAAAAGATCCTTTTCAAAACAAATTTCAGTACATTTTTAAATGAACATTTTGATTAGAAAAAAAAGGAATTTCACTCATGTATTTAGACAGTCAGCCAAGACTGTTGTCCAGGGTGTGGCACGAGGAGCCATACATGACCTAGGTAAATGGGAATTGAAGGTTTTGGACTATTCTTAAGAATATTGTTGTCAAATAAAATTTAAGGTTTCTGAATATTCTCAAGAATATGGCTGTCAATTCACCTTTCCCTTTACCCTACACCCCATGTCACAAGCAGTCTGTCTAATACAAATCAAGTTAACAGATATCAAACAATCACAGAAAAAAAACAACTTTGGAAACGTCCAAAAACAAATAGAACAATATCAACAATAACAAGGCTAGACTTAAACAAGATGACATATAAAAAAAAATGGACTAACAACTTAAAACGAACTACAGCTTGAAAAATAAATTTAAATGAAAAAGCAATGCTACAAAAATACTGATAAAACAAATTTAAACAATCTAAAATTAAATAAACTTCAAAGAAAATACAACATTAAACATGCTAACATTTAAAACATACAATACGGTTTTGACAAAAAACATTTGTCCGAAAGCCGTCAAGACAAAACAATTCACAAACAAACAAAACAAAACATTTATGAAGGTTCAATAATGTTTAAATAACTTCACCTTAATGCTAATGTCACACTGGCATGTTGAGTTCTGTAGAGCCCACATCACAGTCCAAACTTGAATGTCTTGAAGTATGAGCCTCTTCTGAAAAAATACTTTCAAACTAAAAGAATTAGACTAATTCTCCAAAGGACGAATTTTTATTTTAAAATTGGAATAATATACCTACGCTAAAAAAAAATTATAAGAAAATCTAAAATTCAATAAGCTTCAAATAAAACAAAACATTGGACATGTTCACATTAAAAATATACAATACGGTTTTGACAAAAAACATTTGTCCGACGGCCATAAAAACAAAAAATTTCACAAACGAACAAAACAAAACATTTATGAAGGTTCAATAATGTTTAAATAACTTCACCTTAATGCTAATGTCACACTGGCATGTTGAGTTCTGTAGAGCCCACATCACAGTCCAAACTTGAATGTCTTGAAATATGAGCCTCTTCTAAAAAAAATACTTTCAAACTAAAAGAATTAGACTAATTCTCCAAAGGACGAAATTTTTTAAAAAATGTGAAATAATAGGCTGTCCATCACAATGCCATTCTAGATTTAAGGTTTAATACATTTATTAAAGCATTTTGTTCTACTACTTTTATATATAAGTTATTATTACATTTATAGAGGAGGCAGACATGATGATAGAAAAGAAGAAATGCACTTTTAAGCTCCAAAAAAGAGGAGCACAGTTTAACGTCATGTCTCGGGACATTACAATTGTTTAAATGTTCACTATCATTTTTGTTTTTATTTTGACTATTAGTTTTAATCTACAGTTTTTATTTGTATTTTATGGCTATTTAGTTACTTAAAGTTTAAATGTAGTTGACACTTAGATGAAACTATAGACTACTTTTACGTGTTAGGGGAAAAAAGTTTATTTTATATTTATGCATATTTTCAGTTATTTTCTTTTTTAGTTTATGTATTAAATATATATTTGGAAAGTTTTATGGATAAAATGCCATTGTATTGCTTAGGCTGTCCAACACAATGCCATTTTAGATTTCAGGTTTAATACATTTATTAAAGCATTTTGTTCTACTACATTTATGTATAAGTTATTATTACATTCATTGAGGAGGCAGACATGATGATAGAAAAGAAGAAATGCACTTTTGGAGCTCAAAAGTGCCTAAAAAAAAGGAGCACAGTTTAACTTCATGTCTCGGGACATTATAATTATTTAAATGTTCACTATCATTTATTTTTTTTTAACTTTTAGTTTTAATCTATAATTTTTATTTTGTTTTTTATGGCTATTTAGTTACTTAAAGTTTAAATGTAGTTTACACTTAGATAAAATTATAGACTACTGTTAGGAGTTAGGAAAAAATAGTTTAATTTTTATAACATATATTTTTAGTTTTTTTTTTTTTTTAAATTTATGTATTAAATATATATTTGGAAAGTTTTATGGATAAAATGCCATTGTATTGCTTATAATAGGCTGTTTAACACAATGCCATTCTAGATTTAAGGTTTAATACATTTATTAAAGCATTTTGTTCTACTACTTTTATATATAAGTTATTATTACATTTATAGATGAGGCAGACATGATGATAGAAAAGAAGAAAAAAAGAGGAGCACAGTTTAACGTCATGTCTCGGGACATAACAATTATTTAAATGTTCACTATCATTTTTGTTTTTATTTTGACTATTAATTTTAATCTACAGTTCATATGTGTTTTTTATGGCTATTTAGTTACTTATTTAAAGATTAAATGTAGTTTACCCTTAGATGAAACAGAAAAGAATAGTTCTAAATTTTTAAATCAATAGATAATTTTCTTTGTACTTAAAGAAAATTTTTACCTCAAAACAATTATAGTTTGAATCATGAGGCTAACTAATGTCTACAAATGTATAAATATATAATTTATAACATAAAATAAACTGAAAGCATCAAACTAAACCTAACTAAACTATAAGAAAGCAAATTCTAAACAATCTAAGAGGAATAAGACGTGAAACAAAATAGTTCTTTAGATGATAGTCATGACAAAACAATTCACAAACAAAAAGAAGACATTTCACCAATGTTGAAAAATGTTGAAATACATTTAGTTTGAATAATTTAAATAATTTTAGTTGAAAATATTGAGGCTAAATAGTGTCTAGAAATATATATAAAAAAGGGAAATAACAAAAAGATAAAGAAGACTGATAACCTCTTAAAAAGATAATTTCAAACTAAAAGATATAGACTTTTTCTCCAAAAGATTTAATAAACTGAAAGGATCAAACTAAACTTAACTAAACTATAAGAAAGCAAATTCTAAACAATCTAAGAGGCATGCATTAAATAGACAGTACAAGACAAAAACAAAATCATGCTTCACATGGCAGTCATGACAAAACAATTCACTAACAAAAAAAAGATATTTTTCGAATGTTTAATAATATTTAAATAACTTCACCTTAATGGTAATGTTGCAGTGACATGTAGAGTTCTGAAGAGCTCTCTTTACTTTCTTGTTCCTTGATCTGAAACAGAAAAGACAAGTTTTTGTGATAAAACCAATATTTAGATATTTATTTGCACTCAGAGAATAATTTAATCTTAAATTAATTTTAGTAAAATCATAATGCTAACTAAAGTCTAAAAAAAAGGTAAGTTCCCCCTTTCAGATCTTGCAATCTATATTAGGGCAGGTTATGGTAATGTCATTTTTTTAAATTGTCCAAAAGTTTATCAGCAGGGTATTATGTGGGCAGCACAATGACAACAGCCTTAAATTTCCCCAATTAAAGTTAGGTACAAATTATAGTTAGTAGACTCATGCTTGCCCTTAAACATACTATGATTTTAAATCCCATTGTTCATTGAGATTTAAACCCAGGACACTAGGTACTGAAACCATGCGCTTAACCACTCTGCCACCAATTCTCAATTAGTGTTATCAAATATTTTAATTTTTTTTTTCTAAAAAAAAAGGGAAATAATAAAAAGATCTCACCTGTTCCACTTCCATATAAGAATGACTTGGACTGTAACACTCTAAAAAAATACTTTAAAACTAAAAGAATTAGACTTTTCTCCAAAGGAATTAAACAAAAACTAAACAAAAAGGATCAAAGTAAACAAACTTTACATTTAGATTAAACTATGGCTTGCTATTATATTATATTAAAGTTTTAATAAAAATTTAATAGATTGTATTATTATTATGATTATCTCTATATATTTAACATATGCATTGTTGACAGGAAACAATGACAATTTAGCTACTAGGCTATTTAGCTTTAAAATTCTACTACATTGAGGTTAGAGTTTAACTACATTTAGTATTAAATTTTAAATAGTTTACGTCTACTTTAAACCTGCATTAATTTACTAGTTTTATATTATGCTAACATTTTAGTTTGAATCTGCATTTTTATTTCTACTACATTTAGGGGAAAGTTAATTCTACATTTAGTTTTACAGTAACATTAGTTAGTCTCTACTTTAAACCTACATATATAAACTAGTTTTGTATTATGCTAACATTTAAGTTTAAATCTGTATTTTTAAGCAATCAGAGGCATTGTTGACAGCAAACAATGACAATGTAGCTACCAGGCTATTAAGCTTTTTAATTCTACTACATTTAGCTTATTCTAGGCTATTAAGCTTTTAATTCTACTACATTTAGATGTAAGTTAATTCTACATTTAGTTTTACAGTTACAATAGTTAGTGTCTACTTTAAACCTACATATTGTTATAAACCTGGTGGTGGCACAAAGAGGGGTAGTGGTGTGTGTGTAGTCAGCCGACACAAATCGCCCCAGGCCAGCGCTAGACGAGCGGTCAACCGTGACGAGTTACAACTGTCAGCCGAGTCGAGTGTCAACAGGACGGTTCGGGAAGGATCGACGTCGTGAACAAAGCTCAATAGCGTCACGAGAGTAGTAGTCATCTGACCACCTAGAAACGTCGAGCGGCGTTCTGTCCGGTTCGAGAAGGCCAGTAGGGACCCTATATAAGAGCAGAGGTGTCGCAGTCAGGTCGGTCGAGAAAAAGGGCTCAATACAGCAAGGTTCAGAGCCCGGTCCACTACAGTCCGGTCGATTACAACACAGTTTGGTTCTGTACGGAGCATTACGACGGTTCAGTGCGGAGTACTGTCAAGTACAGTTCAGACGACTGGCGTCTTGATCGAGTCCGACACAACGAGCCTAGTGTGTGAAGTCAGTCCTGAACTGTTGAACCCAGTGCAAGCCCGGAACGAGACGGAGAGGCCAGTGCAAGAGTTGATACGGCGGAACGGTGTTATCGGAGAGATATTTGTACAGTGTACGTGTTGCCAATTGTACAGTATTGGCTGTTATTTTATTGACATTAAAGTGTTACGTTATTTTGGAGCTCGGAGTTGTCAAGTTCTTTAAGTTGGTGGTGTATGGTGCAGTTTGCAGAGAGCCTGCATAGTGAGATTCGTAACAATATATTAACTAGTTTTGAATTATGCTAACATTTTAGTTTAAATCTGTATTTTTAAGCAAACAGAGGCATTGTTGACAGCAAACAATGACAATGTAGCTACTAGGCTATTTAGCTTTTTAATTCTACTACATTTAGGTTAGAGTTAAGCTACATTTAGTATTAAATTTTAAATAGTTTACGTCTACTTTAAACCTGCATTAATTTACTAGTTTTATATTATGCTAACAATTAAGTTTGAAACTGTATTTTCTTTCTACAACATTTAGGTGTAAATTAAATCTACATTTAGTTTTAAAGTTGCAATCTTAATGTCTACTTTAAACCTACAGTATATTAACTTTTTTTTTTATAATGCTTATATTTTAGTTTCAATCTGTATTTTTAAGCAAACTGTATTTCCTAGCTGATTGGCGTAAGCTGGAACGCCAGGGACCACTCTTGACGGAAGGAGGGGCTTTTTAGCCTCACTGGATAGCTACTGCCTGCCTTAAGCCGAGCAGCTCTCGGACAGTAAAGTGCTATCCCGCCACAGCTTGCCGCACCACTGGGTGCTTGGTGCTAAGACAAAATCAAAAAGCAAGCTGCTCACCCGCACCTGCAAATACAATCAAAAGAAAACCCTCAACATTTATGTGTTTAGCAAGCTGGAACATACGGACAATGTGTCCTGGCTTCAATACTGACCCTGAACTCATCACCGACATGCGTCAAACAGCTATCATCGACAGAGAACTCAGCAGACTAAACATTGATGTGGCCTGCCTGCAAGAAACCAGACTGGCAGACAGCGGATCTCTTACAGAAAGCAACTATACATTCTACTGGCAAGGAAAACCAGAACAAAGCCCTAGAATACATGGCGTCGGCTTCGCAATAAGAAACAGTCTCATCCCCTGCATCGCGATGTTTCCCATTGGCAATGAAAGAGTAGCACACATGAAAGTTAATATAATCTGTGCTTACTCACCAACCCTTGCTGCACCGGAAGAGGACAAAGACAGATTCTTTCAAGCTCTAGAGGAGGTAATTACAAGTATTCCAAACACAAAAATGTAGACTGGTTTGAGGCGAATCTAGCACATATGGAACCTTGCATCGAGAAAAAGCGATCTGCACACCTCGCTCACAAGACAAAGCCAAGTCCAAGATCTTTGGAGGCCTTCAAAAGTGCTAATAAAGAGGCGAAACAAATGGCTAGAAAATGTGCTAACAACTTTTGGAGGGATACCTGCAACAGAATCCAAGACAGTCTCCACTCAGGAAATAGCAAAGCTCTATTTGATGGCATTAAAGCGGCCATGGGTCCAACAGTGTCTAAGCCTGCCCCCCTTCTATCCAAATCAGGAGAAAAAATTACAGACCAAACCAAGCAGCTAGAACGTTGGACAGAACACTACCTCGAAGTCTATGCCACACAGAACAGTGGACGATGTCGCCCTGGCTTCTCTACCAGATCTTCCAGTACTGGAATGCCTAGATGATCTTCCGAGCCTCAGTGACCTTAAGAAAGCAATTAACTGCATAAAAAATAGAAATTCTCCTGGGAGTGATGGTATCCCAGTGGAAGTAGTGAAAGTCAACGAATCACTCCTGCTCCCTGAACTCTATATTCTCCTCTGCCGCTGTTGGAAAACAGGTCATGTCCCACAGGACATGCGTGACGCAACTTTTGTCACAATATACAAGAACAAAGGGGATCGGAGTGACTGCAACAATTACAGGGGGATCTCTCTCCTCAGTATAGTGGGCAAGATCTTTGCTAGAGTTGCACTATCCAGGCTGCAAGTGATAGCTTCTAGAGTCTACCCAGAGTCTCAGTGTGGATTCAGGAGTGGTAGATCCACTGTAGACATGATATCTTCTCTACGACTACTGCAGGAGAAATTCAGAGAGAGAGACAGACCCCTTTACATCGTCGTTTTTGTTGATCTGACTAAAGCTTTTGACATGGTCAGCAGAAGTGGCCTTTTCAAAATCCTGAGGAAAATAGGTTGCCCTCCCAAACTACTGCAGTTCATTGAGTGTTTTCACGGGGAAACTAAATGCACTGTCAAATTCAATGGAGCCCAATCAGCACCTTTTGAGTTTTGCAGTGGTGTCAAGCAAGGATGTGTGCTCGCACCTACTCTGTTTGGCATATTCTTCTCCTGTCTACTGCATTATGCGTACAACGACATAAACGAAGGTGTGTTTCTCCACACAAGATCCTCTGGAAAACTATTTAATGTATCAAGGCTGCGGACAAAAACCAAGGTTAGGAAGCTACTTGTCAGGGAACTCCTGTATGCTGATGATGCAGCTATTGTGGCTGATTCTGATATTCAGCTACAGTGCCTGGTTGACAAATTATCTGCTGCTTGCCAGAATTTCGGCTTAAACATCAGTCAAAGCAAGACTAAGAAACTTGTCCAAAACACAAACACTCAACCTCAAGTAAGCATTAATGGTGTCACAGCCTGATTTAGTTATAGGCGTGATGACGCGAATGTATCTGTGTTGTAGATACCTCTACAATGTTCTTTGCTGATAACTAATTACTTCCACTCGCGCACTAGATTTGCTAGTGCGTGAGAACATTAACATGCTGAACTCTTTTACCACAATATTTATAATAATTAATAGACTCACTTGTAGCAGACATGGTTTTTATTACACACAAATAATAATTTATAAAGATATTGGCGACTTCAGCCATCACAAAATACATCCAAGAAAATTAGTCCTGAATACAAATCAATTCAATGACACTCTACTTGTACATTAATATCCAAAACACACCTCTCCTTACGAGAGTCTAAAATCAACTGACTTGTCCACCTCGTGGTCAGCTTCCGACCAAAAAACAAAATCTCGTGCGAATCATGCACGGAATGGTTCAGTGATTACTAGTCACAAAATATTACAGGGGTTCTAAAACTGACGTGACATACCCCCCTTCCCCTGGAAAAGATTTTTGAAAAAATCATTTACAAAAGTACATATGATAGTAATGTTCTATATATATGTCCAGTAGCTTAATCACTCATGTCAAGCTGATCTAATTAATCACCTCAATACTGCTTGCTCAATTATACATAAATATTAATGTTATGTCATTCATTCTAACTATGAATGGTTCCATATACTAATTAACAAATGCATTGTTCAACTTTCAAAATGTTTGCTGAGAAAAATATACATTATTATGATTACATCTACTGTACAAGTATGTTATTGAAAAAAAAAAATCAATACAAGTTAAGACTTTATTCTCCAGAAGTATAGTTACATTATATTGAAATGTTTTGCATGAGCATGTTTAATTGCTATATGCTCCTCCTGTTAACATACATTGACATCTCAATTATAAGAGAAGAAAAAAAATTTTAAAGTCATTTTACATCAAATTATTTCTATGATATAACACAACCAATGTGTATCATTTGATACACTAAGGGAATTTATTGAAGTTCAAAAAAATTTACATACATCTATACAAGTATATTTGTGTTCAGTATAAGTTCTGTCACCATTATACAAGGTTACCGTGACATTGTCTATAATTGCTATTGCTAGCACACATATGTGGTATTTAAAGTAGAATAGCATAAAAAATTATAACATTCAAATGTGTACCACTTGGAAAAAAAAAATCAACAATATTTACATTTGTGAGTTGTTTTTCAAAAAGATTTCAGGTCAACAGTTCAAGTAGTTTACTGTTGTTTACAATGTGTTTGTTTACATTACTGTGTTTACTAACTATATAAATTATTAGCACATCTAGTTATTGTGATATTCTATGTTATTGTCAAATTGTTATAAATAAATATGTAATGCACAGTTAATAAAAAATGATAGTACAATAGCATCAATGAAAGGAAAAATGTCATCATGACCCAATAAAATGATACAAGTGTAACAAAAATATGTCATGACCTAGTTACATGATAACTAGAAAAAAATGTCAGCTTGACCTGATTGAAAAATGTCAAGTTGTTTCTAATTGTATTATGAAGTTATTCAGTTAAAATACTTTGACTGATATGTACAATATCATTGTCCTCATTGGTATCTGTTTCATGATCTACCTGTCTTGACAAAAAATCAGCTAATACATTTTCATGACCAGGTATACTTTGTAGGTCAAACTTGTAATCAGATAAAATTAATGACCATCTATTTATTCTGTTATTTTTTAGTTCTTTTCTTTTAAGTGCTAACAATGGTTTATGGTCACATTTAATTGTAAAAAATCTTCCTAATAAATAGTGTTTCAGTTTGACTATGCTCCATACTATAGCTAATAGTTCTTTTTCTATATTGAATATTTTCTTTCTGCTTTAGATAATGTTCTACTTATATGAACTATAGGTTTTAGATATGACTCTTTCTGTTGTAGTAGGCATGCTCCTATACCATTATTAGATGCATCAGTGTACAGTAGGAGTTGTGAAATAGGATCAATACTCCCTAATTCTAGTTTCTCATTAAACTTATCCTTTAGTCTGGTTAGTTCTTCTCTGCTGCTATCATCTAAGTTTATTATATTTGAATGTTTCTTCTTAGTAAACTCTACTAAGGGCTGAATTAGTTGGGCATAGTTAGGTATAAATTTTCTATAAAAGTTGCACAAGCCTAATAGTGCTCTTACATCCTTTTTTGTTTTAGGTTCCTTAATATTTTTTATTTTACTTATGTTTGCTTTGGTAGGAGTTATTCTGCTATTAGTAATGTTGTAGCCTAAAAATTGAATTTCATCCTTTACAAGATTTAATTTATTGGGAGCAATTGTCATCTTATGTTGTTTTAGACGAGCAAATATTTGTTCAAGTGTGTCTAGATGTTCCTTTTCTGACTTAGTGAAAACACAAATGTCATCCACATATGAAATTACATTGTCTATGCCTGATAATAGTTTACTCATACATTTTTGGAAAGTGGCTGTGCTGTTAATTAACCCAAATGGCATGACATTCCATACATATATCCCTTCAAACCCAGGTAAAATACATTTGAAAGCTGTATATTGTTTAGACATTTCTTCCATTTTTATTTGCCAGAATCCTCTATTTAGATCCATGGTGGTAAACAGTGAGGCTCTACTTAGCATATTAATTATAGTGTCTGTATCAGGTAAAGGTTCAGGATCTATAATAGTACAATTGTTTAGCTCTCTATAGTCACAACAGATTCTTACATTATTATCTTTTTTCTTAACAATTACCATAGGTGATGCATAAGAGCATACTTCTGATTTTTCTATCTTGTTTTCACTTAGTAATTTCTTTAGTTCTACCTTTACTAATTCCTCATAGGCCTTTGGGATGTTATATGCCTTTGTTTTAGATGGTAGTGTCTTATTTAAGTGTACTGAATGCTGAATTAGATCAGTGCAGCCTAGTTTCAATGTAATGACATCATTGTATTTCCCTATCAAGTTATCTATATTGGTCCTATCATTACATGAGTCTTGGGTGTTAGTATGAATAGTTATAGTGTTTGCAGCATATTCTTGTATAGTTCCTATTGAATCTGTATCCCTATCAATTACTTCTATCTCTTCAAATTTTCTTTTAGGAAATTTTACTAGTTTGTCTATGCTTAGTTTACATTCTTTTCCATTTTTGTCTACTTTGTACACTTTGTTGTTTATTTTGCCTACTATGTTATATGGACCTTCATTTTTGTTTTTACTATACTTATTTTCTATCTTGACATATACTTGGTCTCCTATGTTTAATGTCCTTAATTTTCTGTTCTTATTTTTTATGTCTCTATGTCTGTTTAAATTTTTATCCATGTTTATATCAGCTAACTTTATTCCCTGTCTTAAATTTTGTTTTGTTTGTGTTATCCATGGATGGAATTCTTCATAGTTCTCTAGGTCTAACATATTATCGGCCCATAGTTCTAGTGGACCTTTAGGTTTCCTATCAAAAACTAATTCATATGGACTGAATTTTGTTGTTTCATGAGTAGTAGTGTTGTAAGCAAAAATAGCATAGTTTAAAGTCTGATCCCAAGTATTCATTGCTTCTGTTTCTAATTTATAAATTATTTCTTTAATTGTCTTGTTCCATCTTTCAATCACACCGTTGGATTGTGGCGAATAAATTGTACTGTGTACTAGTTTGATGTTGGTCATTTCTGCGAAGGCTTCATTTAACTTTGATTTAAAGTTGGATGCAATATCTGATAGTATTTTATTTGGGAATCCAAACTTTAGGAATATTGTTCTTAGTGAGGTGCATATATCTTCTGCCCTAATATCCCTAAGAGGAAAAGCTTCTGCCCATCTGGTTGCTATATCTATGATTCCCAATATATATTTATTTCCCTTGGTACTTGTATTTAATGGGCCCATAATATCAATGGCTATTTTATCCCAGAAGCAATGGGTTTTATCTGATTTTTGTAGCGGTGCCTTAAGTATGACTTTTTGTTTAGTACATTCTGGACAAGAATCTATATAGTTTTTTATTTGAGTCTTCATCTTGGGCCAAAAGAATTTTTCTGAAATTTTGGCATATGTTTTCTTTTTGCCAAAGTGGCCTGCTGTTGGATCATCATGGGCCATTTTAAGTATTTTGGGTGTTAGGCTTTGTGGAATTATTATTTGAATTCTTGTGCTATCTTTGCTTTTATTACATCTTATGGCTAGGTTGTTGACTAAGATATGATGGTTGTTTAAATTTATTTTGTTATAGTCTTTGCTTAACAAATCTTGTACTATAGGGTCATTGTTTTGCATTTTGATTAATTCTTGTCTGGTGGTTCCTAACTCATTAAATAGAATATTTGGCAATTCAATCTCTGGCACTATTTTTTTGTGTGATCTAGTTTGTACAGCTGCTATTTCATGTTGATGTTGATGTAGATACCAATTTTTTTGTCTATTTTTTATCCATGAATCTAGTTAAGTTATTGTCAAATCTTTAACACCATGTGAGTTCCCTATTATGAGGTCTTGGGCAGGGGTATCCATTACAACTACTTTTATCTCGCCTGTAATCCAGGGAGATTCAATCCAGACCTTGGCAGTTTTACATATGTCAAATTTTTTTACATTGGCATAGATCACCTTAACAGTTTCTTTTAAATATTGTTCTGGTTTGACTAGATTGGATCTTACTATTGATGTTGTTGCACCAGAATCTCTCATTGCTTTAATTTCTACTGAATTTACATAGGATGGAAAGACATTTACTTTAGACATGTCTGCTTGTAAGTAAGGAACATTCTCTTCTCTTTGAACATTGTTGTTATTGTTATTGCCTCTATTTCTGTTTCTGTTTTGATAGTTAGTATTGTAGTTAGACTGATGGTTGTATGTGTCCCTCCTTGATTGTCTGTTAG
This sequence comes from Biomphalaria sudanica, assembly GCA_036873155.1. Lineage (NCBI taxonomy): Eukaryota > Metazoa > Mollusca > Gastropoda > Planorbidae > Biomphalaria > Biomphalaria sudanica. Next base: position 4,710,046 of record JAZGLO010006670.1, read on the forward strand.
TATTATAATTATTGTAATAGAAGTTGTTATTTCTAAGGCTCCTTCTTTCTCTAGGGCTTGCACTCTGGTTTGATCTGTAGTTTGTATATTGGTTATTATTGTTACTAGGATTGTTGTAATTATTTTTATTGTAGTTGCTAGGGTTATGGTAATTAGTGTAACTTCTATATCTAAAGTTGCTAGTATTAGTTTGTCTGCATTGGCTTTTAACATGGCCTTTCTTGCCACAATTAAAGCAAGTCTTAGAGTTAGAAAATTTAAATCTATCAATAGTATTACTGTTTGATGTACTGACTGTTGCGGCTAGTTGATGTAGGTCTCTTTTATCCATGGTATGACCAGGATGGCTATCTTTAAAAAGGTTTAAATTAGTAATGAGATCAGTTTCTGTTTTTACTTTCTTTTCTTTAAGAAAAGTGAACACTAAATCTGTTACATTGGATAGTACATTGTCAATTAGGATCATGTCTAAAATTTTAATTGGATCTTTAATGTCACATTTAGCTAGTTCTAACCACTTAAGCATATTTGCCTTCATGTCAAATATAATTCTATTGAAGTCTCCATCTTTATTTAGTTTAATTTTTTTAAAGAGTTTTCTATAATAGTCTTCACTTTTTCCAAAATGTTCCAAAAGTCTAGTTTTAACAGCAAGGTAGTCTTTTTTTTGTTCAGTTGTGAGGGTGCTTATTATGTTTAGGGGTTCTCCAGATAAATTAGCCAAAAGATGTTTTGCCATATCCTCATTATTTAAGTTGTAAGTGGATGAAATATGTTCAAACTGAACTAGGTAATTTTCTAATGTCTCCTCCTTAATATTAAATTTATGAAATTTGGAAATGAATGGTTTGTTAGTAGTTTGCTGGGTAATAATGTTGGGATTAATTTTGGCTGCTTCTAATTTGGCTAACTCTACTTTGTCCTGACTTTCTTTTTGTTTTGCCTCTAATTCTTTTTGTTTAGTCTCTAGTTCTTTTAGTTCTTTTTGATGAGCTCTTTCCGCAGCTCTTTCTTCCCTATCTTTATCTTTTTCAGCCTTTTCCCTTTCCTCCCGTTCTTTCCTTTCTATTCTATCTTTTTCCTTTTCAGCCCTATCTCTTTCCTCCCTTTCTTTCTTTTCTATTCTATCTTTTTCCTCCCTTTCTTTCTTTCTTTTCAGCCTTTTCTAATTCTTTTTTGATAAACTCCTTTTTCTCCTCCCCTTCTAGTTCCATCACCTTTACCAGTTCTAGAATTTTATCATATGATGCCATGGTTATTTGTTAATGTATTAATTTATAATTAATGAGAAGTTAAGGAAGTAAATTAATCAAAGTATATGGTTGCCAAAAAAAATGAGATATGTTACAAATATGTTACACTGGAAGAATGTGTGTGAATTATCTAAAGTGTATTTTTTATAAAATAAATACAAGTTCAATGAACTTTCTTAATAGTCATATATTCAAATAATTATATGTATCAAATCAATTATATTCACAAATGCAATAGCTCAAATATTACTCAATATGAAGCATGTATGGCTATTGTTTATGCCAGTTATAATAGAAAAAAAATTAAATTAAAAAGAAGCAAAAATATATGTACAATGTATAAAAAACAAACACAGAAACAATAAGAATGACGACACAGTCTGCTATAAAAAGAAATCAATAAAAAGAAGAAATAGGACAGGAGAATTACAGATATGTAGATACAAAGATTTACACAAACAACAATATAAATACAAACAGAATACTCTGACAAAATACACAAACAAGACTAAACAGCTAATAAATATTTCCCAATATGATCTAGTACCTCCCTACCAACAAGGATGACCTCAAACGCGTTGGGTCTTATTGAAGGTAAAAGAACAGATAGGATATTCCCTAATAGATCCTATTATTATGATAGATCATAAAATAGTCCCTCTATAGCCACCCTTGAAAGTAACAAATATATAGAAATAAGGAAATTCAATGTCAATATCAATACTCAATATAAGATTTCAATCTTAAATAGTTAACTTACATCCTCTTTCCAATGTAGCGTAGTAGTGTAGATAATCCAATAGGTGACTTATCCACTAAGTATAATCCAAAAGGTAAGTGTAGTAATACAGGCACGTGTTGTTCCTTTGACTTATAACGATGACTAGGAAAGCGGCAATGAGTACTAGTTAGTCCAAGTTAGTCCAACTTCAACGTCAAAGATAAATAATCCAAAAGTACTTGCACATTTATACCAATAATCCAACAGTACTTAAGTAGATGACTTCAGCTTAGATAATCCAAATATGTAAAGTCGCTGAAAAAATATAATGACCATAAGTGAACAGAGGTCTAAATGTAGGACCTTCTGTATAGCAATGAAAGGTGAAACCTCGACAATGCAGGAGCGTGTCAAGAGTTGGTGACGAGCGCTCACGTAGAAACGACGTATCAACTGTCTTCAAGCGACGCCTTGAATTTTTCACCCACACAAGTGTATCAGCTGTCTTCGGTTTCTGTAGATGGTGCTGTCACGCTGTGCTGAATCTCAAGATATCTACAATAGGGGAGAAATAAGCATTGACCAGGTATACAAGAAGTAGCTGCAAGTCTACATTAGTCAATGACATATGACGAATTAGGTTAAACAAATACGGTTCTAGTAGAAATGTCAATTTGTTTCTTTGAATGGTATGTCCTTTGATATAGAGTTGATTCCACCTACTGCAATCTCCACATCTCTAGGAGGTGGGGCCTACGAGGCCTGTAAACGACGTTAAAGCACAAAGTTTGATTGAGATTACTGACTTGGAGAACACAATAACTTCGGTGTGTAACTGTCACAATTGTGTGTAGAGGTCAACCGGCGAACAAACAAAAAAAAAAATTTTTAGGCTCTGTCTAGTTCAATGATGATCTACTTGAATACTTGTGACTGGTTTCGCTTGAGTGATATTTGCGTTTTGAGTCCGTGCGTGTCTAGCACACAACATACTGTTCAGTGTTGGAATCTTGTCTAGACAGAGGCTTGGCAAGTGTGCTCTGTATCGTGTCGTACTGCGTCCTTAATTGCCTTGTAGATCTTGTGAGCAATCTGGATTCAGTCCACGCTTAATTTGACGCCATCTGGAGAAAAAAAAATGTTCCGGTCTAATGTATATTCTTGCGCCAAACGAGAAGTGTAGGTTCACTGTCTTGAAGACACCTTTACTGGCCACCATATGTCACAGCCTGGTTTAGTTATAGGCGTGATGACGCGAATGTATCTGTGTTGTAGATACCTCTACAATGTTCTTTGCTGATAACTAATTACTTCCACTCGCGCACTAGATTTGCTAGTGCGTGAGAACATTAACATGCTGAACTCTTTTACCACAATATTTATAATAATTAATAGACTCACTTGTAGCAGACATGGTTTTTATTACACACAAATAATAATTTATAAAGATATTGGCGACTTCAGCCATCACAAAATACATCCAAGAAAATTAGTCCTGAATACAAATCAATTCAATGACACTCTACTTGTACATTAATATTCAAAACACTCCTCTCCTTACGAGAGTCTAAAATCAACTGACTTGTCCACCTCGTGGTCAGCTTCCGACCAAAAAAAAAATCTCGTGCGAATCATGCACGGAATGGTTCAGTGATTACTAGTCACAAAATATTACAGGGGTTCTAAAACTGACGTGACAAATGGCCAACCACTAGAAATTGTTGATCACTTTTGTTACCTTGGCTCCATCATATCCAACAACACTCTACTGGATAAAGACATAAACAACAGGATAGCCAAGGCAATGGCCACCATGTCACGGCTGCAGAAAAGAGTCTGGGACAACATATTGCTGACTAACAGTACTAAAGCCCTAGACTACCGGACCTGTGTGTTGAGCACCTTGCTGTACGGAAGTGAAACATGGTCAACCTACTCATGGCAGGAAAAAAAGCTGAATGTTTTCCACCTCCGATGCCTAAGGCGGATCTTTAAAATAAGGTGGCTAGATAAGATAACCAATGAGGAAGTGCTACAAAGAGCAGGGTGCCAGGACATCCGCTCTGTTATCAGCAGCAGACGCCTTGGCTGGCTTGGCCACGTTCGTAGAATGCCAGAAGGTCGACTTCCACAGGACATCCTGTATGGCGATCTAATAGAAGGAAGGAGAGCTGCTGGTCGTCCACTTTTACGTTATACGGATGTATGCAAACGCGACATGAAGCTCTTCAAAATCGACACTGGCAACTGGGAAGAGGTGGCACTGGACAGATCCTCATGGAGAGAGAGCATAAAGGAAGGGTCAAAGATTGCAGATGTCATACACAACAGTAGCAGGAAGAAGGGTGAAAATGCAACGGCGCCTGGCGATTATATATGCCCAATCTGCGATCGCAGCTGTGTATCAAGGATTGGCCTCTTTAGTCACACAAGAAGTTGCAAAGGGAAAAGATCGTCTCTTGAGACGTAAAATGCCATAGAAATTCCATTTTCGATCACAGTTTTGAAATTTTACTGAAACATTCAAGTGCAGCCATATTTCTGTTGTGCCCTCCTAAGTTAATATTCTTTTTCCTGAAAACATAATTTTGCAAATCTTTTTTTTTCCTGCAACTCAATTTCAACATCAGTAACAGATGTTTAATAATTGTCATTTATATTTATTTTTTTTATACATGTATTTATTTACATCCTAGAAGCAAACTGTAATTTTTCCTAGGGCATTGTTATGTGAACAGCATAGATATCGATGTCCTAAGGCAATAAATCATTTGTCAACAAATAAATTATGTGAGATTGTAAACCCTTTAAAAATACATTTAATATCTCGATAAAAGAGAACATGATATAAAAAATGAAAGTTCATTTCTTTCCTTGCAGTCAAAGGCTGGTTTCATTTATTTGCGCTAGAGGCCTATCATGGAAAAACATTTTTTTAGCATGCTCTAAGTTATTGCCAACTGTTGAATCTCCCTTTTTAAAAAAAAAAATAATCAAAAATTGTATTTAAGAGCTTAACAAACTTAAGAGTTCTGAAACATAAATTGAAAAATGGGTGTTTTTTTTAAAAATGTCTTTACCTGCAAAAATTGTGCTCTTAAGTTAGTACATTAATTTGACTGTCAATTAATAAGCTCTTTTTCAATGTGAAATATTTCACTCAAAAGTAACTTACTCTTTTATGAGATTTAAAGTTAGAACTTAGAAAAAAAAAACTGCTTTTCATATAACTTAAATAATAATTACATTCACAATATACTTATCATTTATTAAAATATAACTTTTTTTTTGTTTTACAGCTTAGGATATTCCTTTAGAAATTAATATTACATCATAGCACAAACCTCCTGCAGGATGGCAGAGGGCAGGATTCAATGAAACAACAGTCTGAAGTGTCTTGACCAGGTACCACTTGTTGCTGATGCTCTCTGCAAGGAGTCTGAGAAAAAGAAAACAGGAAGTGTTTAAACACCATTTCTTTAATTCTTGTCTAAATTTTATGCGTAGCATTAACATGCAGGTTGTATTCCCATAGAACAAGGGTAAGCAAACTTTTTTTTAGAGAAGGCACCATGAAGTCCTACTTTTTTCATATATATGTATATATTATATATTATATATATATATATTATATATATATATAATGTATAATGTGCATCTCCTGGAGGGATCATGTCTTCAATCAGGACGTTTTGAAATTGGCCAATATCCACAGCATCTATGCTCTTCTGACACAGAGAAGACTTCGATGGCTCGAACATGTCAACTGAATGCCAGATGGAAGAATTCCTAGAGATATGTTGATCTTGCAGAAGGAGTCAGACCCAAGGGCTGCCCAAGACTAGCCTATAGATATGTCTGCAAGCAAGACATGAGAATCACAAACTTCAATGAAAGTATGTGGAAGGAAATATCCCAAGAATGGACAACATGAAGACAGACTGTGCATGCTGGTATGAATGGATAATATGAAGACAGACTGTAAATGCTGGTATGAATAGACACCATGAAGACAGACTGTGCATTCTGGTATAAACATTGTCAAGAGCAAAAGAAATGAAGCTGAATTAGTCAAGAGAAAGAAAAAGAAAGCTGCCCAGATCAGCTAGCCCTTAAACAGATGCATTCACATGCATGAACTGTGGCAAACTCTGCTACTCCAGAATCAGCTTGATTAGTCACACCTTGAGATGAAACCAAGACCAGTGATTCCTCTGGGCACATCCATTGTCTTTCAAGGCAGAAGGAGTATATGCATAAGCCAGTAATGCCCAACCTTATTTGGTCTGCAAGCCAGTTTAATTTTTGGCATTCGTGTCGCTGGCCATATCACCAAAAAGAAAATATATATATATATACGATAAGCTATTTTTAATAGTTTTTTTTGTGGAGCTACTTACATAAATTAATGTCATGCATAAAGTTTGCCTAAAACCAACCAAATCTGGCTGCATAGATGAAACACCAAGTTGGAGCAATGAATCTAGATGTTCACCCGTGAGACCAATTAACTAACATGGTTTTCGCCCATATCATCATTGAAAAGTTTGTTCACAAAAAAAAGTGCTTGTAAACATTGTGATCATCCTTAACGCTTGTATTTCTGTCCGAAAACCTTTGAAAGTTCTGTGATTCAACACTTGTGATTTGATGAAATTTATAGTGCTGAGCACAATCATCATCACATTGTCCAGATTCAAAACTTTCCCACAGAGATTTTGTTGGTAAATGATGCAGTGAAGCCACTGAGGTTAAGTTCTATTTGACTCAACAAATGTTTTTAGCAACTCTTGCTGTCCGTCCGCTGTGACATCCAACCATTATTCTAGCGCCATCAGCAGTCACTCCAACTAATTTATTCCAAGGAAGAGCAAGGTCCTCTATGATGGTTGACACTTCTTTGAACAGGTCTTCTCCAGCTGTAGTCCCATGAATGCTCCTCATAGCTGCTAACTCCTCTGTTATATCTAAATTGCTGTTTATACTGAGAATAAATACCTAGAGTTGCGCTGTATCAGTTATGTCGGTGGACTCTTCAGCGGCAATAGAAAACATTTTGAATTCTGCATCTCTGTCTTTTAATTGTAAAGACAGTAGCGGAATTTTCCAAGCATTAAAAATGGCTGTCTAGTCTTATCGCCATTAAAAAAAACAAAAACACTTGTGTTCTTACAATAAAAAAATATTTACTATGAATATTAGATTACCAAACATAAAGATAGAATTCATCCAAGAAAGAGTGAGAATCCTAACTTAAAGAGAATATTTTTTCAACATTCTAGTTTTCTACATTTTTTTTTTACATTTTGTTTTAATGTTTTGGCAGGCCGGATAGAAGAACACCGGCCTGCATGATTATTTTGGTCATCTCTGGTATAAGCAATTGTACCATTTAGAATTACACAAAAATAAATTTACTGTGGACATATCACTAAAATTATGAAGAAATAAATTTCATTCATACACTATCTGACCAATTTTTCAACTAAGATTTCTTATATTGAAAGTATTCAAAATGTTAGCACTCTGCAGAGCTTAGCATAAACTTGTCACTTATCTTGTCAATACATCTGACTACAGTTCTGGATTCCTTACAAAGCTTATATCAACTTGCTCTATCAGCACCAAATACCTGATTTCTCCCACTTTCCCTTCTGGAATCAAGTTGAAACCGCAAAATCATTATTGTCCCTAACAAAACATGAATCGATTGAAAAATTTACACATTTTCCGTGGCTACACAGCCCCCAACTGCGACCTACATATTTTGCCTCATCTAACACAAGTATATGTGTAACATACTATGGGAAAAAATCATAATTAAAGATAAGAGAATGCTTGCAACTTATACTGATATCAAGAAAATAGAATGAAATATTTGCTTTACCTTGCCTGCAATCTTGATCACTTGATGCCAAATAATGTGACAGAATGGGAAAATCTCATTTTCATTTAGGTATGGAAGATCATTAGTTGGCATGGACAATGTCCATTGGTGTGGGCAATGTCAACACTAGTTTAATCCAGATGTTGTTGTTTGACGGAAACTCTTCTGCCATATTGAAATCTGTGCTGCAGTTTGTTTTCCTCTGTGTTCATGCCTCAAATCTTGCACTGTGTTTTAAGTTTTTATGAGCTTTTAATCATTCTGGGTTCAGAAGTTTGTATATGACCTAAGGGAAAAAAACAATAATCAATACATTCATCAAATGCAATATTGGGGAAATTGATATTCTGAAGACATTTAAAACATCAATAAAACTTTGCAAACAAATTTGCCCCAGCTATGAAAAATTGTTGTGTGTATTAAGTGTTTAAACTAAATAGACCAGAAGTTAACATTGTTTTTATTCTCCAACTTCCAAGACATTAAGACAATATTTTCAACTTTTTTTCGGTCTAACTGTTTAGTGTTAAGTGCTTTCGCCGTGATGAGTACTTGAACTAGGAACAAATCCAAATGAAGTAACGCCCAACTTAATGCTGAATATGAACACAGATGAAAGGCCAATAATCGATAAATGGAGTGGACTCGATGGTGAACAATAATAAACACTTTTAATACTCAAAAAAAGAGAACAGTTGAATGTCGTACTATTACTACCGTGTATATAATGCTTCTTATTTCTACTGTGATAAGAAAAGCGTCTTCTTTCTAGCATCGTCTAGAGTGTTCTTACTTTTTAAAGATCTCTCACGTCATTTGCCACTAAGTAAAACTTTCCCCTTATTCCCGAAACAAATACCAAATTCCTAATCATGTCATAACATTAGACATTGAGGAAACAACTTTATATTGGTCTCACTGGTTAGGTCTATTGCTTTATGTCAACCCTTAGATTGGTCTCTAGTTGCTATTGGCTTGAATGGTCAATCAGCTGTGTGCCAACAATCTTGGTTGCTTTGACTGACTAGTAGCTGTATGGTAAAAACTTGATTGCTTTGATGGACTACTAGCTGTATGATAAAAAAGGCTGCCTTGATAGAGTTCTAGCTGTATGACAAAACCTGGCTGCCTTGATAGACTACTAGCTGTATGACAGAAACTTGGCTGCCTGATAGACTACTTGTTGTTTTGTTGACAAAACCTTTATTCCCTTGAAGGACAATGGGGGGTTCATACAACCTTGTCTACCTTGGTGGGTTATTTAAAAAGTGCACATCTTTGCTATGACTATATTTATCTCACTATTCTTAATTCGTCCAAATTTTTAGCAATACACATAGACCAACCTAATGACTTAATGCCAACATGAATTAACTGTTAACTGTTAGTGCTGCTTCATGGCTACATTGATGGTAACTTGAATGTATGAAATAGAATATGCTACACTGAATGGATGTGCCACATAATTGTCTATATTGTTGGACAGCATGGAGCTTTCATTTTTATCTTGGACAATGTGCTAGCAACTGTTCCAAGAGGAGGGATGATTGTGTTTACTTAGTACTGATCCCATCAAGGTCTTAAGCCATCTTAATATATTCCCCACCCCCCAAATCTTAAAACCCAAAACATGTCTAGCTATACTATTGGTGAAACCCCTCTTACACATACGCACAAAAACTAGGCCTTACATAATATTTGTTTTTCTTTCCTTCTAAAGACCCCCTCTACTAAAACTGTCCTGCTTCATAGAAGCAATTGTTAACCCACCCATGCCCTTTGTTAACTGTACTCAGTAAATAGACAAAAGATTTGAAATAAAATAATTTGGTCCAAATAATGTTTGCATGGTTAACCCCCCCCCCTTTCCACCAACCCCTTAGACTAATCACAGAACTCTTCATTATATTATATTAATTGAAATCAGAATTAATAAAGACAAGGGAAATTTTTAATGAATATCTTTATGAGAGACTGATTAGCAGTGTACAATGTTGGAGGTAAACCAAAACAGCTGCTGATTACAGAAAGGCAACAAGTTTTGGTGTCACTGACAACACAAGGATAAAAAAGTCTTAGAAGAAAAATTCTAGAACTTGATTAAGAGATCTGGATATTTTTTTTCAATGTCTTAGATACAACTAGATTTAGGAATACTTTTTGTTAATTTTTTTTAAGGGTTCTGGTTTGCTATATTTATAGCTCTAGTAAAGTTCCCCTTTCAGACTTAGTCATCCCTGGAGCAGGTGATGTAAAGGCCCACGGTTAGTGAGTGCGTCATGTGGCCAGCATAACGACCAACCACCTTTACTTTTCTTTAACTAATGTCAGGTACCCATTAGAGCTGGTTGGACTCAGAAGTGCCCCAAAGATCATGAAAGTAAAAATGCCCGTCTTCACCAGGATTCAAACCCAGGGTTCATAAGTCAGCACTTTACCACTCAGCAGCCATGCCTCTAGTGTATAGCTCTTTTTTTTTTTAATCCAGATCTATCTTGAGTTTAATCAAATCTAGAATGTAATAAAAGTCTAGTCTAGATGTAGGCCCCCTATCCAATTTAGACTCTAGTCAATCATCACAAATAATACATGCTATGGTTTATCGTTATGTTATTTTATGAATACCTTTTTCTTTTACAAAATGTAACAAACTGCAGGGATTTTAGATTTTGATCTTTACTACTTTAGTTAACTTGAACATAGTTAAGAATTGAAGGTATATAGACATATCTATATAGATCTATTATTATAGTCTAGATATCTATACCTAAGTCGAGAATTCGTTAGGTCAACTAATCTTGATAGTGATAGATTTAGCATCATATAGATCTATCAATTAGTTGAATTTCATGTTAGGTCACCAGAGATTGTGCTCAGTCACCCTATTGATCATTGTTGGTTAGATCTGGACTAATAATTATAATAATAGCGACACGTGAAAGATAATCATAAGACGTGTGAGTATTCTAAACTTTTTTAGTCAAGTTCATATTCTAGATTTAGATCTATTAAGTATTTTTCTTTATCATTGATATTCATATCCCTAATCCCTGTCATTTAAGTATTTTAAGTGTCATCCAACGAAACAATGAATCATTGAATGATATTGGTAATGAATGGTCACAATGAAATGAATGGAAAAAAAAATCTTATAATGAATGGGTACTAAATAATACTTAATTAAATTGAACAACGGTACATTTAGATTATATAAAACAGTGCACCAGTGCAGATTTATATTCTTAAAGTAATTAAATAGATTAACAAGGATGATACTTGAAATATTGATCTAGATTTCTAGAGCTAAGCTTGATAAAATGTTGCTTGCTTCTAGCCTTCTTAGCCCTTTGTGAACAGTACTCAGGATTTTCACGTGATTTTTTATTGAACTTTCAACATGGAAGAGCATACCTCTTGTGTTTATTTCAGTATATGCATTATTTCAATGTCGCATTTTTACCTGTATATACATTTAGATTTAGCTAGATATTTATTTAGCTTTTTAAAAGTATATGCCTGCCCATGTAATAAAAAAATATTATTCTATACACATTTAAAACCATTTTTAAGTGCCAACGAAGCCCTAGATCAACTTGCTTTTTATTAATTATAATAAAGATGGGAGAGAATAAAAAAACAATTAATAATTGGGATATTGTCTAGTAACACTTGTAAACAATGAAAACTTTTTTTTTTTAGAATCAGGGATCCTCTAGTCTAGATCTAGATAATAGATTTAATCTAGTAAATATTTAAAATATTTATATTCTCTATATTATCATTATGAATGATTATGATGTTGTTCTGACTGAGTGTTCGCCTCGGATACTTTTATCATTATCATTTTTATTTGTGAAATCAGAATGTAGATATAGAGTCTATAGTATATCCGTAACATCGGCTGTTAGTGTTATGAATCATTGAATGTAACTGAATGTAGACTCTCTTACTCTTAGTTATTATAACCATATAGATTAGATTTAGATCTGAGACACATTAAGACTAAGACTTTGAAAGAGGAAAAAAAATCTCTAGATCTAGAAGTCAAGTTTTCATTCCCCTCTAAAGAAGCTGATTGTCTGTGTGCCTGAACTTTTGTTGTCAGTGCTGTTTCAAGTGTTTCATTCTGAAGTTATTCGTTTTTCCCCAGATTATTAAACTTATAGGGAGAGTAATTGATTGCTATAATAGTTATATTTTTTAAAACTGTTTTGACAGGCTATGCCATATATGTCTACTTACAGATTTAGTTATAAATGCCTGAATTGTTGGACAGCTTATACTGATTTCAAGTATAGACTCTAGTTTTATTTCTATCTTGGAACCTAATGTGCTAAGCTAACACCTGTTCAATTACTGTATTTGTTCAGATATTGATGTCTTTGTCTTCTGTTGTAGGCTCTGTTTTGCTTTACAGTGTGGAGAAGTTCAGTTTGCTCCAAACCAGCACGAGTGATTGAATCATACAATTATATTCTTCATTCTTCTTTTTCCCTGTTATAGTTTTAGGAAACAATGTTACAAATAATTTGTCCTTTTTTTAGAAAACTAGTGTTATGGGCTATTGCTGAAGCTAATATTGTGTTAATCTGTAAGAATAATTGGCTGTGGGCAGTATGGGCCCACTTAGCTGCATTTACTCTTTGTGACCATGATAAAATGCTTTTACAAATTAGAATGACTCCTATAAAATGTAGGCTACATGTATGCCAATTAGTATTCAAGATGCAAATTTTCCAGATCATTTCATTACACTGTAACTATTTATCTTGTTAAATAATGTTTATGTTCAGCAGAGCATTATTCCGTAATTATGGATTACTTGTTACTTTTTACTTTTATATGTGTAGTCATGTTCATGTGTGTAGTCGCTGAATGAACTCTTTATCCTGTGTCTGTTGTATTTATGTGTATTTTTCTGTTGTGTTGTCTTTATATGAGAAAAGAGTCCTTGTAATCACAATAAATTTCCGTAAGGATCAATAATGCAGTCTTAGTCTTAAACTGCATCATGAGTCTTTTAATTACATTTATTTTTTTAAGAAAGAAATGAGTTATAAACTAATTTTAATAATAGAAATAGATCTATATGAGATCAAATGCCCATTATGGCACAGTATCGTTTTTTATTAGGGTTATCCCTCATTGCCCTAATTGTAGCCCTAAACAGCCTAAATGGATGTGGTTATCCTTTGCACATTGCCCTCATCAGCGACCAATACAGGCTACCCTTGCAGACTGTGGCAAGGAAAAATAGTGTGCTGTTCTCTTAAGTTGTTCAGCACTGCCATGCAGAGTATTGGTTATGTTGGGCTGGTGTGGCAGTAGGGTCTGCCTAAGGTGGGTTAAGGAGGGGCATTCAAGAGGATATGGTTTACGGTTTCATATGGGTGGGCGCAGTGTCTACAAAGGGATAGGTGTGTGGGATTTATTTTGTTAACAGAGGTGTATGTCCTGTTTTTAGTTGAAAGATTGTAGATTGCTCTATGAGTGGGAGGAAATTTGTAATTTGTTTGGCTTGGTCATTTCTTTGTACATGACTCTGCCTGTGTTTCCTGATGCCCATTGGTTGAGCCACTCCTCTTTGTGATTGATAATTAACATTGACTTTAGGGTGAGGCAGTTAACAGGTCTATCTGATTATTCCATAGATGATCCTGAATTTGATAGTTTATCAGCATTTTCATTTCCCATGATGCCAATGTGTCCATGAATCCAATGTGATAATGATATTTAATTTTGACATCATCTGATGGATTATCACACTTAGTGTTGTCAACTCTCTTGGGCTGGTTGAGGTGCTTCTAATGCCGCTCTGCTGATACAGTTATCCATAACAGATATGGGGTATCCAGTGTATAACTGTCTTAAGGTTTTCTTTTTGGCACCCAGGACGTTCCTGCTAGGTGTCTTTGTGATGCCTTTTCTTTTAAATCTGCCATAAAGTGTTGTAGAGACAGTTGTTGGTCTAATTTTACATTTAGATACGTAACTTTTTTTATTATTGACTCTATTTTTAAGATTTAATAAACTGACTTTTCTTTGTTTATTTTCGTTTTCTATAATTTTGAATACTTGGAGATGGTTGTGATGGCTCTATTTAATTTGGATCTAGTCAGCACTGGATATTACTCTGTAGTCCAAATTTTATCCAGAAAAAAAATACAGATGTTACTTCAAGAGAGAGAGAGAGATAGAGGTTTACGATGTGTCAATCTAGTCATTTATAGTTCAATCAGAGACTTAAACTGCTAAATTGTTTTTTTCCTGGCTGATGTAAGCAACCCATTCCATGCTGTAGGAGCACTAGGGAAGAAGGAGTATATTTTATAATCATCAGCTCCACCCCTTTCTTTTCAGACCTTGCAATCTATAGGGAAGATGATGTAAAGATTATCTGTTTCTATCACACAAGGTTGTGATGTGGTCAGCACAACGACCAATCACCTTTACTTTGCCCAAGTAATGTCAGGTACCCATCAGACTTTAAAGTAATCTAGTCTCATGGACGTTGAAAAATCACAAAATTCAAAATCCCAATCTTCACTGAGATTTTAACATATAAAACCAAAGGGTTTACCACTCAGTCATCACATCTCAAATCATCAGCTTGGCTTTTGAGTTAGTACTTACACTGAAATGTACACAAATAGATAATAAATAAATGTTTGAGCACATTGAAATGTGTAAAAAAATAGGCTAAATAGCATCATGAAACAAGAATACTTTAAGTTTTCATATTGACTGTTGACGGAGCACTTGATGGGCAGCGGTGCACTGGGTGTGCTATTGTTTGCTTTTGTAATGCTTTTGTATATATAGGGTGTAGTATTATTTAAATTTTCAACTTTGTTGATTATATGAACTTGTACTTTATAGATTGACCTGTATTGTTGCATAAAAACATCTGAATACTTTTTTGCCAGATAGTGGATATCATCTAACTTGAGTTTGAAATATTATAGTAGTTAACGAAGTTAATTTGTTTCTATTTTTCAGAAAGATTTGTGCAGACTCCATCCTGTGGGTCAGTTCATGAACAGAATGATACACACAAAATGTCAGGAGGCAGGATTGGTGAAGTGTGAAAATTCTCCAACCTGACTTGATAATTACTGATGCATTAAACTTTTATATATTCAGGTAGCAAAATCTGTTACATATGTTGTACTTTAAAAACAGAATTTCCATATCTTTTCAATGTGAATTCATCATTAAAGGGAAACTCCAATGGTTTTGGCAATTTTTTATATAATATGTGTTTTGATTTACAGATAATGAATATATTTTTTTTATTTGCAATAATAACTTAGTTATTGATGTTTTTCTGACATAATTTTCCTGTGCATCCAAAACGGTCAGACTTTCTATGTGACGTCACACAAACCTACTAATTTAATCTATTGACTTACTGTATAATGGAAAACCATACAGTAAAGTCTACATTCTCGTAAAAGAAATATATCTTCGTCTATGCAATAAGATCTAGATCTTGTAAGCAAAGAGAAGAAATGCGTGTTTAAAGTAGATTTACATGCTTGACTACATGACTAACCATGGCAGTGTGTATTTTCTCGCCTGACTACTCAACACACAACAAACACTATCACTTGGTTGTCTTGTTATTACTGACTACACGTAGTCTAGATTAGCCTTACACTGACTAGTTTGTTAGAATCAGTCAGATCTTCGATTTATTTACTTTTTGGGACAAGGAGGGGCTTAGATAAAAATGTGTTTTTTTTCTCAAGTTAATAATCCTAATGCTTTTAGATCTATCTATATATATATAACTGTACCTTAGCTCTGGACTAGGCTGTCACTAAGCCTAACTGCTACTGTAAGAATGAAGCGATTGGTTAAATCTAAATTCCCTTTGTTGAGAGAAGTGATGTTTGCCTAAGGGAAAAAACAAAATCCCAAAGAACCCCTTTTTTTTTTTTTTTTGAGATGTCAAGAATTTACTGACAAATTTATTAAAAACAAATGTTTCTAAGCATTTAAATAAAAAATGGTAAAATGTTTACTATTACAACTTTTACGCAGAATTAAAATATGTCAATAAATCAAATTTCAAAAACCATCAGAGTTTCCCTTTAAGCAACTAACATTTTCTTGCATTTAAATCTGGAATGCATTCAATGCATACATGGCAGATGATGTAGAGGTCATCTGTTTCTATGTTCGACATTTAACTAGGGTTTCATGTGACCAATGACTAACTGCTTTTACTTTCCCATTTTGGAAGCCTAGTGCTTTACCACTCAGCTTGTTATTTAAAAAAATAATAATAAGATAGAGAAAAAAAAAATTGGCAAGAAAAGTATCAACTGTCTGTGAACAGTTTATAATCTTTGTGCCCTGTAAATTATTTATCAGTCTTTAAAAAGGTAGACTTTTACTTTA
The DNA here is from genome assembly GCA_036873155.1 of Biomphalaria sudanica. Taxonomy (NCBI): domain Eukaryota; kingdom Metazoa; phylum Mollusca; class Gastropoda; family Planorbidae; genus Biomphalaria; species Biomphalaria sudanica. The sequence goes on from JAZGLO010006670.1 coordinate 4,726,313, forward strand.
GCTCTGAACATTTCAAAAGTTATTTTGAATTTTTTAGTAATGACAGGTTAGATAAACAAAAGAGTTATTTTCTTAAAAAAAAAAAAAAGACAAACACACACAGATAGCAAAAAGAAATTATTCTATCAATAAAGAAAATTGAATGAAATAAGACAAAATCAATACCACCTCAACATCTTAAATAATGGGCAGTATATATGGTTAGGGGTTCTAGTTTAGAGTATTACCCAAAAGGATGTCACCATACAAGTAAATAATTTGTGGTTTCCCAGACCTGTTGAGGCGTCCTCTTTCCTTAGCACTTTTGGAGCTCAAAAGTGCTCTACTTCTTTTCTATCATTGTGTCTGCCCTCCTCCTTTCCTCAATCTGCCTTCATTGATCATCACTCTGTCTCCTTATCTCTAAATATCTCACTACGTCCTAGACCAGTCCGTTTGCCGTGGACTGCGACGGGTAAGGGGGGATAAAGAGATCCTGGTGTTTGAGTGATGGCTATCTGAGGATAAGCCACCACAACACAATACTTTGGCTCCAAGTTCCCCTAGACCTGAGGCCCAGATGGCCCGCTCTGGGTCAACCGGCTGGTCATGCCGAGCTTCCAGCATAGGTCTTCGACCTATGCTGGAGGGCGGTGGCTAGAGGGTCAATCAGGGAGCTGCTGTATCGGGCACATGTCCGATGCAGTAGCTGACTGAGTATAGCACCTGTGTAGCCCTGGCGGGCTCATTCTGGACTTCCGAATAGCCCGTCCCCTTGTTGGACTCGATGGCGGGTGGGGAGCACAGGTGCCGAACTAATATATAACACCCATGGAAAAAAAAACTTCAAAAAAACTACTTGCCCCAGACCTATGTCTGGGCAAGAGACGCCGCATGGAAGACAGAAAGGAGGAGGCCACAAAAAGCTGTGCTACCTGGCCATCATTTCTGGTGGTTAGGTGCACAGAGGAGGGGAAAAGTCTGACAAAGATGAGCCCTTTTGTCATCTACAAGGGACTTAAGTCAGTAGTGGGAGAGCCCAAGAGTGTGTCTAAGCTACACAAGTCTTTGGAACTTCTAGTAGAAGTTGATAGCAAGATACACTCTGATGGGCTTTTAAGATGCAGAAGACTCTGTGATCTCCAAGTGGAAGTCATGCCACACAAGAGTCTGAACACCAGCAGAGGTGTAATCAGCTCTAGGGACCTACTGGAATGTTCCGAGAAGGAAATAGTGGAGGGCATTGAAGGAGTCACCCATGCCCGGCGCATTACCAGGCGCAGGGATGGTGAGGAGGTCAAAACCGCCACTATTATCCTCACATTTGGAACTAGGACACCGCCAGAGTATGTGAAGGCAGGATACCTACGAGTTCCAGTGAGGCCCTACATACCTAACCCCATGAGGTGCTTCAAGTGCCAGGGTTATGGACACGGCGCGGCAGTCTGCAAGAGGAACACTGTGTGTGCCAGATGTGCTGGAGAAGGTCATGAGGACAAGGGCTGCACAGCCCAGTTCAAATGCCCAAACTGTCACGCTGACCACTCAGCCTACTCCAAGGACTGCCCTGTGTGGAAACAGGAGGTTGCCGTGCAGGAGTACAAGGCAAGAAATGGATGTACCTTCAGCCAGGCGAAATCGGCTGTATTGGCCCAAGCCAAAGGCCAATTCGGCTTGACAAAGACCTATGCCCAGGCTGTTGCTAAGATAGGAAGATCCATAGCCACACAGACGGACACATTGACCCCACCACCCCCTCCTCCTCCTCCAACTCAGAAGAAAACACCGCCAAAGAACACACCTCTGAAGAAACAAGAAAGCCCTGTTGTCATGCTAAAGAACAGGTTCTCTGTGCTCGCTGATGAGAGCATGGAGACTGAGCAGCTAGTCAAAACCAATACTCCGGGAGAACCCGGAGACATCATGTCTGACACAGGTTCTCCTCAGAGAAACCAGTCAGACACCCCAACCTCTACCGAATTAGAGGTTGACCAACTCCCTAAGGGGAGAAATCAAAGCGGAGAGGATGCCCGAGGTGAGCGAGGAGGAAATAACCTCCGCTCTAACCAGAGGGATCTCCCCTCTCCAGAGAGAAAGACTTCCCCAAAAGGGGGTTGTCCTCCTCTCCATCCAAACCCAAGAATAAAAATACCAAGGTCACTGGAATTAAGGGAAACCCCTCCGGGGGCCTCCCAAAGCCAAATAGCTCCAAGTAGGTCATCTAGAATAAGCCATGGATTCCAGAATTGTACAGTGGAATTGCAGAGGCCTCAAGGCCAATTATGAGGAGATGCAGCTACTGATGGACTCTGAGACTCCTGTAGCTGTCTGTCTACAGGAAACATTTCTGAAAGATAGCATCAGCTTCCGAAGCTACAGTGCTTACAGCAAGAATGTTGAGGATGCAGAGAGAGCATCAGGTGGAGTCTGTATCCTTGTGAAGGATAGCATCCCCCATGAGAGGGTTGAACTACAGACCATACTACAGGCCGTAGCAGCTAGGATAACCCTTCACAAGGTTATCACTTGCTGCAGCCTGTATTTACCACCAGGCGCTCCATTAAACCAAACAGACATGGAGGACCTATTGAAACAACTCCCCCGGCCTTACATAATCCTTGGGGATTTCAATGCCCATAACACCATGTGGGGCTCCAACAATACCGACACAAGAGGCCGTATGCTGGAGGATATCTTCCTCCAACATGATTTATGCATACTTAATGATGCATCACCGACCTACTTGCACCCAGGAACTGGATCTCTCACATGCATTGACCTCACCGTATGCGTCCCTGGACTTCTGGACGACTTTAAATGGTCAGTTAGCAATGATCTACGGGGAAGTGACCACTTCCCAATCATCATTGCTAACAATCTCCCCTCATTGGGACGACCTCAGCGGTGGAAACTGAATAAGGCCGATTGGGAAGAATTCCAAAAAAGATGCTCAGAGGATATTACAGAAAATATCCTCGATGAGCAGAACCCAGCTGATACCTTTGCTAGCAAGCTACTTAGTATAGCCAGGAAAGTTGTCCCCCTAACCTCCGCAAATCCAAAACGGCCTAGCAAACCATGGTTTGATACAGCCTGCAAGGGTGCTATTGGCGATAGGAAAAAACGACTGGCTGCATTTATAAAAAATCCATCCCAGGAAAACCTAAAGCTATTCAGAATAGCTAGAGCAAAGGCTAGACAAACCATACGGTCAGCCAAAAGGAATTCCTGGAGAAGTTTTGTCGGCAGTCTGGATGCCAAAACTTCTGCTAGAGCGGTCTGGAAGGCAGTAAGGCGAATCAAAGGGAAAGAATCAAATGCAATAGGGCATCTGAAAAACCAAGGACGAACTGTCACGTCCCCCAGAGAAATAGCTGACTGCCTTGCATCCTCAATAGCAGAAAAGTCATCCACTGCACATTACACGCCAGAGTTTCAAAAAGTCAAAACCAGGGAGGAAAGACACTCCATTGATTTCAGGTCAGAAAACAATGAAGACTACAACAAACCGTTCTCGCTTGAGGAACTGAGGGAATCGCTAGACAAGTCACATGACACAGCGCCTGGAGAAGATGAAATCCATTACCAGTTCCTCAAGCACCTTCCCGAACCCTCATTGGCAGTCCTGCTAGGGGTCTATAACTGTGTGTGGCAAACAGGCGCTTTCCCAAACAGCTGGAGGAAAGCCACAGTTATACCGATACCTAAACCGGGAAGAGACGGCTCTGACCCAGCTAACTATCGACCAATAGCACTAACAAGCTGCATCTGCAAAACCATGGAAAGAATGATTAACAGTAGGCTGGTCTGGTACCTGGAGAGGAACAAAGTGATCTCTAACTACCAGTGCGGATTCCGGCAAGGGCGGACAACAACTGACCACCTGGTAAGGCTGGAAGCTTGTATCAGAAATGCATTACTCAGAAGAGAACATCTAGTAGCTGTATTCTTCGATATAGAAAAGGCCTATGACACAACCTGGAAACATGGCATTCTACGTGATCTGGAGCTTATGGGGCTTAAGGGACATCTCCCCCGTTTTGTGGGGGAATTCCTGAAAGACCGAAAATTTCAGGTTCGAGTGGGCAACACCACTTCTGACACTCATGACCAGGAAATGGGTGTACCCCAGGGCAGCATTCTGTCAGTCACCCTGTTCAACATAAAAATAAATAGCATCATAAATGCTCTGTCCCCTGGCATAGAGTGCTCTTTGTATGTTGATGACTTTGTCATTTTTACTTATGGGAAAAACATGAACACCCTAGAAAGAAAATTACAGTTATGTTTAAACAAAATTCAAAATTGGGCAAACGATAAAGGTTTTAAATTTTCGAACTCCAAAACAGTTAGTATGCATTTTTGTAATTTAAGGGGACTCCACCCAGACCCTGAACTATTTATACACAAAAAGAAGATCCCTGTCGTGAAAACTACAAAATTTTTAGGCCTCACTCTAGATTCCAAATTTAATTCTCTCCCCCACATTAAGGAACTTAAGAGAAAATGCCAAAAGTCATTAAACATACTTAGAGTGCTCAGCCATACGGACTGGGGAGCTGACAGAGATACTTTGCTGCTGCTATATCGGAGTCTAATTCGATCCAAGCTAGACTACGGATCCATAATATATGGAGCAGCAAGGAAGTCGTACCTAAAAATACTGGAACCAATACAAAATGCTGCCCTGCGTCTCTGTCTCGGCGCGTTTCGTACATCACCTATCCCAAGCCTCCATGTGGAGGCTGGAGAACTCCCCATGGATATAAGAATGAAAAAGCTTGCAATGCAGTATATAGTCAAGCTAAAATCCAACCCTACGAACCCTGCTTTCGATTCCATATTTAACCCCACAGAGGTAGAATTATACAACCGAAGGCCTAACGTCATACAGCCGTTAAGCCTTCGAATGAGAGAACCCATCCAAAATTTAACCCCACCCATTAACCAAATCTCTAAAATAGAAACCCCTCAGAATCCTCCTTGGCTAATGAATAAACCCAAATTAAATTTATCCCTCCTTAATTTCAAAAAAGAAAATACAGACCCAAGCATACTACAAGTCCACTTTAGGGAACTGCAAGAGAGCTACGGAGATTGTGGCACCATCTACACAGACGGATCCAAAATGGATGGAAAGGTCGCGTGTGCCTGCTCCTTTCGGAACAAAACAATCTCCCGTAGACTCCCCGATGGCTGCTCCATCTTTACGGCCGAATTACATGCAATATCGCTTGCACTTATGGCCGTCAAAGCATCAGAAAGGAGGAAATTTATAATCTGCTCCGACTCCAAATCTGCATTGCAAGCTTTGGGGCGGATGAAGACTGACATTCCACTGGTACATAAGAGCCTGAAGCTGTTGGACCAAATAACAGCCGACCATACGGATGTCACCTTCATCTGGGTCCCTTCCCATGTGGGCATTGAGGGAAACGAAGCCGCAGACAGAGAAGCAAAGAGAGCCCTAAATCATGCGGTATCAGGAACTCAAATTCCCTGCTCAGACCTGAGACAAAGTATTGCCACTGCCATCTACCAAGAGTGGCAGGATCGATGGGAGGCTGAGACTCACAATAAACTCAGGCAGATTGTGGCGGATGTCAGGTGGCGGTCCACATCTAAGGGTCTGACAAGGCGTGGTAGCACGACCATGTCTAGACTTAGGATTGGCCACACCTACATCACGCACTCTTTTGTGCTGAAGAAAGAAGAGCCCCCACTTTGTGACTATTGTGACTCTCGCCTCACCGTGGAACATATCCTCATTGACTGCCCCAGATACCAGGATGTCAGGGGAAAATATTTTAGAGCCACTAATTTAAAAACACTATTCAATAATGTCGACCCTGGGAAGGTACTGGGCTTTATCCGGGAAGTGGGATTGTCTACGAAGATCTGATTTCTAAACTCTGTACTTTTTACATTATATTTTTACCAAATTATTAAATTTTTACTAACTCTACTATTTTAATTGTAAATAGACCTTGATTTTAATTATTTGACGGTATAGAATTTGACCTTTGTTGTGTGGAGGGAGAGTGGCCCTTGAGGGACTGCAGGCACGACATGGCCTAAATTGTGCCGATGTGCCCAAATCACAAATCACAAATCAGACCTGTTGAGATGGAGATTAGTGGTGGTTACATGTGCAGGTGGATGTGGGGGTAGGTGTGATGCGTAAATTTTTTTATGTAAGAAATAAAAACACTTTATTATTAACTTGCAATGAAAAGCATTTGAAATTTTTTAAAGAATTATTCGCCTTTTCTGGTACAGGTCAAATAACATGGAGGAAAATTGTATGACCAGAAGTCAACATGTCGCTGGGACATTATGATTAAGTTTTGAAAGTATTTAGTTCAGATAATGTTCCTACATGAAGTCCTATAAAGCACATGGATGAAGACATGAATAGAGAACTCAACAGGGCATTGGGAAATCGGGATTAGGTGGTTTTAAGTTATTAGACCATTGTATTTTATGTCAGTCTTGTTTTGTAATTTGTTATTTATGAATGTGTCCCAAGTCACCTTGTAGGTTTTGTTTGTAATGTCTGACAGACTGTTGTTCATCTTGTCTGTGCTTGTTTGACAGCCATTTATTCAAATGTTTTTTACTTGCTTTAATGTAGTTTTGTTATGTATTTAGCTATTGAGTTTGAGTTTGAGGGTATTTTGTCAACTTCCTTTAATCTAGTATTTATTTAAGAAGGTCTTCTCATTTCAAGTCTATCTAGTTTGGAATGTGAAACTAGTTCATTTCTTAGTTTTCTTTTTTTTTAATTTTAAAAAGTAATCTATATCAATATTTGTTTAAGTTCTATTAATTTTTTTTTAAGAATAATAAGTCTTTTCTAATAAAAGTGAAAACAACTTTAAGGAAATATTCATGGCTTTTCAGAATTCAATTTATCACTGAGATGTTAGGATAAACATGAAGTTGGTTTTAAATAATTGCAACTTTACTAATAGTCTTATTTGTTTATTTCTGTTTTCTGAAAGTTTATGCATGTTGATTTGACTATACACATCCTCCCTCAACATGCTTACAATGACTATGTGACCAGACACTACATTTCCCCTATCACTTACTGCATGCTTACCTTACTATACACTCACATAGCAACTGAAAAATGATTATAATTCTTTGAGATTTTCAGAAGAATAATTAGTTTTTTTCTGATACGGGTCAAACAACATGGAGGAAATTCCATTTCCAGAACTAAACATGCCTCCTTGCCATTGTGATTGAGGTGAAATGAAGTTTAAGTCATTAGACTTTTATTGAATGTTTCTTCAAGGAATATGACAAAATAAAAACATTGCAGCATACTGCATTTTGACTTAAGAATACAATTCTTTTTTGGCTCATTGCATATTGACCTGGCAATATAAACATGCTACATCTCGGCAACAGTCTTGGTTAATTGGCTGAATACATGAGTGAAAACAGTTACTTAACAAAAGGATTTGTAAAGTAAATTTTGTATTGATAATTAATATATTTGTTTGTTTTTTACAGAAAATTAAAAAAACAAACAATAGATTACATGGTTCCTAGCGCTCCTAAAATCTGTTGTTTTTTGTTTTCCTCAGGCCATAATGATAACAAGATAGAAAAAATTTGAATCAGTAATTGAACAATGAAACGAAGGAATACCAATTTCCTGGCCATTCTACATCATATCAAAGAGTTAAAATAATCAAGCTATTGTTTGTCATTAAATTATAGTCGTATATGAATAGTTAAGTGTTATTTTTTAAAAAAGAAACTGTTACTGATATTTCGGTACACACACAAAAAGAGAATGTGAAACATATATTCAAAAACATTTAACATGTCAAGCAAGAAACAAGTATTACATGACGATCTTTTGAATTAAATCTCTCTTTCAAAATATTAATAAGTAAAATTTTAACCAATTATAAATAAAATAATACTTCATTAGGTACAACTTTAAAATATGTCTTTGAATTGATATAGTTCTAATAAGTTAATTCATAGTTAAAAAGAAAATATATCACAACCATACTTTTTCACCCAAACTGAAGAAGGAATTTGACATTAAATGTAAATTTAGTCAAAGAATTTCTTTTAGTGAAATGAGTACATGGAGTTCAATCCCTTAATGCTAAGAAGAGAAGAGAAATGCTAAAACAAACAAATATTCACATTTGACTAGAGTAACACCTTTAGTAAAATCATTCAATTTTTGAGTCTCTTTAGGATGGAAGACTTACAAAAGAAAAGTATCAGTAGAAATAAAACACTGAAGCATAATCTTTAGACACAAAATAATATCTAATATAATACTCAAAAAACATTAATACTCAGAAAAAATAAAGGCACATTCTTCATCCCATAAGATACAATTGCCCCTACCCTCAAGAAGCGCTTTAAAGACCGACAGCAGCTCAATCGGCCTCACTGACAAGAGAAACAGCTGACAGGCTTCCAAAAGAGATAGCTTGAGAACTTTTACAAATAAAAACAAATAAAAAGCTTATAACAACTTTACTTGTGTGTCTTGTTGTTTTTTTTTTAAACAAGCAAAAAAATCGCTGTATAAGATTTAGGCCTTTATAAACTTACCATTTTTAAATAAAACAACTATTTTTTAATGTATTTCTTGTTTGACAAGAATAAGAGGTATATTTTATGCTACTTATCTGGACTAAACTTGCATAGAAAACACTTTTTTTTCAAACATTAAACCTAGTTACGAGATTTTAAAGCAATGCCGATTTTAGGTTCATTTTTGCCCAGCTCATCTTGCAAGAAGGTATTGAAAGTGCTTATAAATTGGGATCAATCATTATTTTAACACTTAAGTGAGATACGCGTTTTTAACTAAAATTTGACTTGTAATGATTGATTCTCCTGAGCCGACAATGAACTTTAGAGCTCACTCTGATTATCTCTCTATTAAATTTTGACTTTTAAACAAAATCTATATCTAATTAATAGAAACGATGCCTGGCAATTGAGGGGTCGATACATTTTTGTCAATATTTCCACGCTAATCTTAATTATAAGGCAATTCATTGCCAAATTTCATGAGAATGAGAATTGTGTTTAAATTTATTTTTAAAAAAACTGAAGATCACAAGTTGTCCTTTGGATGAAGAGCGAATTCATATAATCCTTTATGACCATTGTTTTTAGCTGTGTTTGAAAGGAGAAAGCGCTATGAAGTTTTAATAAGCAGTGTTATTTTTAGTAGCACATCTATTCTGTACCCCTGCCAGGAAAGAGTCGAGCCAAAGCGCCCTGAGATACGACCAAAGAGAAGGAGTTAGTCTTCCAGAGGCCAGGATTGGTTATTCACATCCCCCCCCCACCACCACCACCTCAATGACTAGAAGCTTATTTTTTCTCATCCACTCTGATATTGTCTTGGCTTCTTAAGCTATTGTTCTGTTACCTCTTCTTTAGTGAGACCACAGCCAAGTCCCTCGCGGAATTTTTCCTTCTTCCTTACCACGAGCAATGTTTTGTGGGAAGCGTGGTCGAGAGGCTAAGTACGCTGGTTCACAAATGAGATTGAACCATAGCGATGTGAGCAATGCTATAAGCATGAAAGTAGCGCTAAATAAAATCTATTACTATTATTATTATTTTTAATGTTCACGGTACTTGGAAGCTTCCATGTGATTATGATTCCTCTTCTCTGTTTTCTATTGAGGCATTTCCTAGAGATTGCCACTGTGGGCAGTGGCGTAGCTAGGGTGGGGGTGGAGGGGGGAAGAATTTGAAAATCGTCCCGGGTCCCCATTGGAGGTGTCCCCCAAATGAGTGTTTATTATATTAAATATTAAGCAAAATGCGGGGGCTTCAGAAGAGGTCAAGGCCACAGGCCCCCGAATGATGAAAAATTTCTAGCTACGCCCCTGACTATGGGGACGATGAAAGATTAACACCAAATGTGCTATCGCATTCTCCACATGTAGAATCATATTCACATGTTTACGCTGGCTTTTTCGTCCATTGGATGTAAGTGATCATAGACTAATGTTTTACATGAATACTTTGTAAGTTCATAAACTCTGAAATATAGGCTAGAAATACCGAAACCTGTCCTTATACATGCATTGCAAACAGCGTAACCAAGGGGAGATCTATCAGGAACACTAACTCATTGTCGTCTTGGTTTTTACAAAGCTTGTTTCAACTTACTCTCTGGCTGGTCAAATGTTTGTACACGTTATTTCTCCCACACCCAATCTCGGATTAAGTTGAAATTTTGCACAATTATTTCTTTAATCTGAAAACACAAGAATAAATTTAAAAAAAAAATAACCAACTAAGATTTTTACTTTTGGTAACTAATTATTTTTTGGTATCTCGATCAAGGGAAAGACACTGTATTTGACTGAAGTGGTGGTATAAACTAAATTAGTCCCCTTTATAGGTCGCCGCTCTAAATGGAAACAAATAATATGTAAGCATACAATCTTCTCTAATTTTAAGTACCTCACTAGCAGAGTGGTTAGCACGTTGGCCCGAGAAGTTGTGAGACACGCGTTCGAATACAAGTCGTTCCCTTTTTTAGCGGCCCCCTAAATGGGAAAAGACGCTATTAGTTTGGTGTGAAATGTCTGTCCGTCTTCAATGTCAGCCAAGGCAAGTTGGCGCCTAAGCTGATTTTTGGCATAATGTGCAAATACAATTTACGTAGTCGAGTGTCGAAAAGTTGCAAGCTTCATATAGGCCTATTGGACTGAAAAACCTGTTATTTAAATTTGCATAACTTGAAAAATGAAACACTACTTTTGAGCCCTATATTAAACTGTACAACTAGCGGTTGAAAATCTCCCTATAAATTAAATTGCTGATTACAAATTAAAGACCTTTTGATTCACCGGGCATTTGATATGACTATTCTATGACTGAAGATTTACAAGGGTCACTTTTGGTCATAGTCTTGCACATCATCATATTAAATGTCTCTGTACAAATTAATTTGTCTTGCAATTAGTGCATTAAAATATATGTGCGCATTAAAATACATTATATCTTGTAACATTTTTTATTACTTTTGTTGTTGTCGTTGCTTTTTCAAACGAATAGGTCTAAGTAGTTTATAACTATTGCAAGCGAATATAATGTAATTAGAGTTTTTGCCTAGAGTTTATGGACGCCATCTTGATATTTTCTATACACCCATCTCGCAAGATGCCTTTTTTTATTATTTTTACTGATTTGATCTACTTAACTCAATTTTTCAATTTCCAGAGTTATAAAATAAGAATATCTCTGACATTATAACACGTTAATTTAATATATTTGCATGTGTCGTGGAGGGGCAGGGTGAAGATTTAGGTGGGTAGGTTGGTGTTAACATGTGAACATGCGTGAACAGAAACTAGTAGTGGGCCTTCTGGCTTACTACTCACAGTGGATACATAACTTCTCAACAAAAATAAGCCTGTTAGCAAGAAATCAACAATTTCCTGTCCCTGAAGAAGTCAAAAGAATATTTGAAAGTTTGAAAAATGAGCTTGAAAAAGCCGCCGTATATACTATTGATCCAAATCGCCCTTTAACCGTTGAGACGGATGCTTCTGATATAGCCATTGCGGCTACCCTCAACCAAGATGGCCGACCCGTTGCTTTCTTCTCTCGCTCATTAACAAAAAGTGAAAGAAAACATTCTTCCGTTGAGGAAGAAGCATATGCCATTGTTGACTCGTTGAGAAAATGGAAACATTTCTTAGTTGGTAAAGCGTTCACACTTGTTACGGATCAGCGATCTGTCTCTTTCATGTATAACAGGTCAAACAAGGGAAAAATTAAAAATGAAAATATCCAGAGGTGGAAACTAGACCTCTCGTGTTTCCACTATGACGTCATCTATCGCCCTGGAATGCAGAACACTGTAGCTGATACATTTACCAGAAACTATCTATCTGCCATCACTCGCAATGACCTTAAATTGCTGCATACGTCTTTGCCATCCGGGCGTTACTCGACTATTGCACTACGTAAGGACTAAAAATCTTCCATTTTCCTGTGATGACGTCAGAACTGTGATAGAACAATGTCAAATTTGTGCAGAGCTGAAGCCCCGTTTTTTTTCGACAGCCGACTGGAGAGCTAATTAAAGCGACTCAACCTTTTGAGAGAATTAGTATAGATTTCAAGGGACCTCTCCCTTCTGTTTCAAGAAATAGATATCTACTTACCATTATAGATGAATTCTCTAAATTCCCATTTGCATTTGCATGTCCCGATATGTCTTCCTCTACGGTTGTTAAATGTCTCAATGATTTGTTTGCCGTATTTGGATTTCGAGCGTACATCCACACTGACAGGGGAACTTCGTTTATGTCTACAGAGGTGCAGCATTTCCTCCACAACCAGTAGAACGAACCCTTACAGTCCGAGAGGAAACGGACAAATAGAGAGACTAAACGGGACTTTATGGAAAGCCATCACATTGGCTTTACATTCTAAGAAACTGGAGATAGCTAAATGGGAACTAGTATTAAATGATGCTCTGTAGCCCATCCGGTCATTACTATGCACTGCAACTAACAGGACACCACATGAACTACTTGGGTGTCACGTGCCAGCACAACGACCACCCTCTTTACTTTTCCCCAACTAATGTCAGGTAGCCTACCCATTAGAGCTGGGTGGACTCAGAGGCGCCCAAAGATCCCGAAATTAAAAATCCCATTGCCATTAATCTATAGTTCAATTTTGCACAATGCAACTATAAGTAAATTACATTGTTTTTTTTTCTGGCTTTCAAACTTGAAAACATATCATTAACTTAAAGATAATGTCTGTAACGATCTCATTTTTAATAAAATTCCGCTTTTCGAAAGTGTAGTTTGTTCCTTTGTCTCAAAAAGTTTTAAATTTTAAAATCCTTTTTTACATGAAACGCTATAGATAAACAGATGGTAAGAAACGGTTGAAGGCTTTGTTAAAAGATTTAGAGATATTTTTAAGGTCTCAGTGGCATATGAATCATGCAAGTCAACTTTTTTTTTCTTCAAGAATAACTTTTGTTGGTATTTTTGTTTGAATGTCACCTTTTGAAAAATCGTCATATACGGCAATACTTTGAAACTGACATCTATAATACTTTATTGGTTGTTGAACTAAAGAATGTTTCCAATAAGAGTTGAAGCTCAGAATTATAAAATCGATCATTGCACATAAGAAAGAACGTCTTTTTTTCTTCTTAAATAGTGAGTCCGACTTCTTGTGATTGATCGCCTGATATTTTCTTCTTGTTTTTAATAAATAATCACAGTGCTTGCTTTTTTTAACTTTTTTTTTATAACGCTTTGCGCTAAAGTATTATGCCTTTTTAAAGGAAAATGTTTAATTAGTCACCGTGTTGTCAATAGTTTAAAGATAGGCCTACTCTTGTGTATCTTTCGCCTTCCTGTATATATCCCCCTTTAAAAAATAAAGATAGGTAAAATAAAAGCTTCACCTCTAGCGCAATAATTTCGGAACAAAAAAAAGTAAATTAATCAAAACATTTCTGAAAAAGAATGTTGACCACATAGATTGAGGGAATTTTTATTATCTGTTGGTTCTGAATAAATTTCCTCTACTCCTTCATGGTTCCAGACATTGAAGCTGCAATTTCATATCTTTGAGCTCTACATATAAATTCAAGCTCAACCTTTTCTAGACATTTTAAGATATTAAGTTGATCTCATCATATGTGTTGATGATTAAAAGTGTTCGGCCCAACTACGACAATAGTTGCCTTAATTCTTCAAGTCATACCTAACATGGTGGCAGCGGAAAGTGAACCACGTAAGGGAGAGATTAATGATAAATTGAGAGCTATATCGGACAGTCTACCCCTATGGTCACGTACGCTTTGGCCTATCAAGGGAGGCAACCAAGAGATTAATACATCAAACAGTGGAGACAGAGTTATCGGAAAATCTACTGACGTCCCCCCCCCCATTGCCTGGAAATGTTAGCGAAAATTTCAGACGGTGGAGGCGGCAGATGGAAATATATCTGCAGGCGACGGGGCCCAACAGAAGGCCATTTAACATTGTGCCGGCCCACAGGTTCTCGAAGTCAGTGACCAATTCACATACCAGGAAGTGGAGGATGAGGGCGACCCGGAGACATTATTGAAAAAGCTACACGACTACTGCAACCCAAGAGACAACGAAGTGTTAGAAACGTTTCGCTTTTGGAAATTACCCATCTGCTCCCCATTTGAAACTTACCTAACGAAGCTAAAGTCCCAGGCAAACAAATGCAATTTTAAGGAGCCAGACAGGATGATCCGGGACAAAATAGTGTTCTCCACAGACAGAAAAGTGCAGGAAAAACTTCTGGCATGCCCAGAGCTGTCCCTGAAAAGAACAATTGAGATATGCAGAGCCTTCGAACAGTCAACGACCAGTGTTGAGAAAATACGAGCTGAAGCTCAGGCCCAAGTTGACAAAATGGAAAGAACAACACAAAAAGCTACAGCTACACCCTTAGAGTGTCGATTCTGTGGACGACACCACGCGTTCAATAAAACAGCATGCCCGGCTTGGGGACAGACATGCAAGCGATGCGGGGAAAGAAACCAATTCGCAAGAAAGTGCAAAAGAGTAAAAGGATGCACACTTGTACACAAGGCGTCAGGGTACGAGCCAGAGTGGCTAAATACAATAAATGCACTCAAGTCGACAAGAGACAGGTTGAATTCAAAGTGAATGGTCAAAGACTGAAATTCCAGTTAGACACAGGAACCGACGTCAACATCATTTGTAAAAGATTTGTCTAGAGATGTCAAGCAGTGAAGACCACGCAACCTCTAAGAATGTGGAACATGACTGAACGGAAGCCAGAAGGAGTTGCTGATTTTCCTTTCGCATACAGAGACAAAGTCAAAAAGGAGCTTGATGTACTCGTGAAGAGAAAAATACTTGTCCCGGTGGAGGAGCCAACGGATTGGGCCATTGTTCAGAAAAAAAATGGAGATTTGCGAATCTGTATAGACCCACAACACTTAAATAGAGTCTTGAAAAGGGAGCATTACAGAATCACAACATTTGAAGATACTCTACCCCAGTTCGAGAACGCCAAAGTCTTCTCGAAACTTGACGTTAAAAAAGCCTATTGGCATGTTCGCCGTGACAAAGAATCAAGTATTCTGACAACAATGATAACACCTTACGGTCGTAATAGATGGACAAGGCTGCCCTTCGGACTATGTGTCAGTGGAGAAATCTTCCAAAGAAAACTTTCACAAGCACTGGAAGGCCTCAGCGGCTGCATCAATGTTGCCGACGACAACATTGTAGTCGGAAGTGGCAGGACAATGGAAGAGGCGTTGTGGGACCATAAGACAAAACTGGAAAATCTGCGAGAAAGATGCAAAAGAAAATCCATAATACTGAACGAGAGCAAAAAATTGGAACAAAAAGAGGCGGTCGAATTCATAGGACACGTCATCAGCGCACAAGGCATTAAACCAGACCCCAAGAAGGTGCAGGCCATAGTAAACATGGATCGCCCTACAAACTCGCAGCAAGTTCGACGATTCTGTGGTATGGTGCAGTACCTATTAAAATTCCTTAGCAACCTGTCAGCCATATCACAACTCACCAAGAAAGAAACGGATTTTGATTGGAATGAGGAATGCCAAGTCGCCTTTGTGACAGGTTAGTGAAAGTGACGTGTGTTTGGCTTGTTTAATGTCTAGGGGATGATTATTTTTGGAAACTATCACACACCGACCTATCAGCATATAAATCGAGAGCAGGCACGCAACGAGACAAGCAATGAAAGAGAGATACAAAGTTAAAATTGAAGAATATTTATTTACATAAATATTTACATAGAAGAATAAAAAGGGGGAGGGTTTGCATCTATCTCTAATCAATACTATATTTAATCATCACTCTTGCACTTAATAAGAGATTATGTCACTTTGTCTTCTGAACTTAGCTGATATTCCTGCTTGGGTCGAAGCTGGCTGTGTCCTAGCTTGAGGTTCTGTAGCTGGAGGTGGTGCTCTAGCGGGTAGAGGGACGCCGGTGATACAGTTCTTGTGGGGTCTCAATCCAAAGTTCTGATATCTGTAGTGGGCACAGTAGGGCGGGTGACCGGCTACCGTGGGCACAAGGGTACTGCGGGAAGAGCTGATCTGCCGTGGGCAGCGTCGTTAGCAGGATAAGTCCAGTGAGTTGCGGAGGGTTTGGCGTAGCTATGACGTCTCGCACAGACTATGGGTCTATAGGAACGTCGTACCTAATAAGTTGACAGGTGGGCTGTCGAATAGGCAGGCAAGTTAAGCCGATAGCACCAAGTAAAAGAGTTGAGTAGATCCACGTAGGCAGTAGACGATACTCAATAGCAAATAGGCAGGTGATTCAAACAAATAGTTGAGTAGATCTCAGTAGGCAGGAGATGATACTCAATAACAAGTAGGCAGTAGTGCAGTGCTGAATAGCACTAAGTCGAAGACAGACACCTGAGGGAGGCACCATGTATTCCTCTAAGAGTAAGAATGTATGAAATAGTCCAGACTCGATTGCCAGCGATAGAGAAATGAGCAGGTCTGGTTTGACATAGTCTACCTTATAAAGGTCCGGGAGAGATGGGCGGAAACAGGAAATGTCCTAGGCTAATGATTATCTCTTACGTGGGTGATTTTGACTCAAGATGGGAGTCGCACCTTGGAGTGTCGATGGGCGTGTTGATCCGAGTGATCTAGATCAAAGAGAGACGTGGGAGGGGGGGAGAAAGAGCGATTGTATTCCACCCAAGGCGGAGTTAACTGCGACCGTCAGACATCCGGCGGGTAAGACCAAAGAGATTGTGTGTTTTTCTTTCCCCGATCAAGGGTAGATAAGTGAATAGACGCGGCCTAGCTATCTCCAAGGTGGTGGACTAAGTCTAGCGAAAAGAGGAAAAAATGGAGCGGGTGATGAAATTGGGAATAGAACGGGGAAATAATTTTAATAAAATGAATAAATAATAATAAATAATAACTAATGCTGTGATAAAATTGAGTGACTCTGACAGCAAGCTTTTGACTTGCCACAGCCTTTAAGAAATTAAAAGAAATGATAACAACAACCCCGGTGCTAGGTTTCTATAACGCAGCCAAATCCCTTGAAATTCAGGTCAACTGCAGCAAAGATGGGCTTGGTGCCGTGTTGATGCAGGAAGGGAAACCATTGGAGTATGCCTTACGAGTCTTAACACCAACGGAAAAGAGATAGGCTCAAATAGGGAAAGAACTACTGGCAGAAGTTTTTTCAATCAATACACTTTTGGCAGACCCGTCACAATCTTAAATGACCACAAACCCCTTGCTACCATCCTACAAAAACCCCTAAACCAAGCTCCAAGACGGTTACATGAGAAGCAATAGATATGATTTCACATTCAAGTCTGTTCGCGGAAATGAACTGTACATAGCCGACACGTTGTCCCGTGCATGCAACACTAAGCTATTTACTGAAGAAATATTGAACCTCAACATTGAAAAAATCGTCGATATTCCCGATTCACTGCTAGACCGAATTAGAAGCGAAATAGATGCTGATGAAACTCTACAAACTCTTCGAAAGACCATTGAAGATGGTTGGCCTGTTAAAAACACTGCCGCTTCCGCGGCTCTGAAGCCCTATTATGATTTTACCGAAACCCTGAGTATAAGTCTCGACTCGTGCACTGCCTGCCAAGAGAATAAGCCAAGCAATCAAAGAGAAACGTTGTGGCCACATTATGAAGGAAAAGAACCTTGGGAAAAGGTTGGAACAGACTTAATGGAGATCCAAGGGAGAACATACTTGATCACAGTGGACTATTTCTCAAATTGGATCGAAGCTGACTTATTAACATCAACCTCAACTGAGGTGATTAGAAAACTGAAAGCTCACTTTGCCAGATTCGGAGTCCCTAAAGTCCTAATCTCTGACTGTGGGACTCAATACACGTCTCACGAATTCGCCGTATTCACTAACAGATGGAACATATCGCACATCAGGTCCGATCCCGGACACCCCAAAGGCAACGGAAAAGCAGAGGCCGCAGTAAAAACAATCAAAAAATCATGAGAAAGACTATCGGAGCCGGAGATGATCAATACGAAGCCCTGCTGGAACTTCGCAACACTCCCAAACAGGACTGTGGCTATAGCCCAGCCCAGTTGTGTTTGAACAGAGTACCACGGTCACTACTACCCCTGACTAAAGCCCTTGAACCTAAAAGCTACACAGAAGGCCTGGGGGCGAAAGCCCGTCACAGGTACACCATAAAAAAACACTATGATAAAAAAGCAAGTGACCTGCCCGGGCTGAATGTGGACCAAAACGTTTACTTCCAGAGTCCGGGAATGTGATGTAAAAAGACAATAGCAATTTGTGTAAATCGTAAAATTGGTTGTAATTATTCCTCAATTTGGAGTGTGAAAAAGGAAACGTGAATGTAGGTATAACCTACAATTACAATACGGTATAAATATGAATTAAATATATTATACACAGTTAGTGTATTTTTAAAAATTGTAAGTACATTAATATATTTATATGCGGTCCCCCGTTCCCAAAATTGTCTTAATGCGCCCTCGATAGAAAAAGGTTGCCCACCCCTGGTATAAAATGATTACTAAAAAGGGGAGAGTGCGACAAAAATCGGTTGTATTGTAATTACTCCATCTTTGAGTATCCTGTTCATCCAATACAAACGATATTAAAACCAATGTGTAAGAAATTCAATGGAATGACGTATTTATCTTTTAAACATAACTTTGTATTTATTTCGTGAAATTCGTCAGCAACAAAAACAATTCTTTTGAAGTAGAAATGTTAATACATCTTCGCCAAGGCAGATATAGAGTCTGCCACCTTCTAACATTAGAATGGACAATATTTTTCGAGTATACAATGGTATACAATGATTCTAAAGACGTCTTATGCGTGAACTGAACAGGCCCTCTACAAGAAGACTTGATGAATAAGTCTATCAAACTCAATACAAACTTACATTCTCTTACTGTATCAAATGTCTCTCATAGTTCAGTATCAACCCGTACAAACACTTCATCATTTAATTCTATTTGACTTGCAATCTTCCTACTATGAGAAAAAAAATGCGTTGTAGACGCCAGAATAAAGATTGTTTGAAACAAAAAAAATGCAGAAAAACACTTGACACTAACGACAAGTCTTTGAGGGATTCCGCCAGAGGCTCTTATCTAACTAACTGGGTGACGAACAAAGCATTTATGGTTGTAATTCATTGTTGAGATAAGATAAGAATGATCACGTTCATTGTCAATTGGCGCAAATCGAACTTTAAAAAGATCATATGAATAACATTTTATACGATTAGTATTTTAATAGTATTTTAACAATGGGATTTCGTTGATTAGGGGTGGACACCCTGAGCTAACCGCAGCAGATTTTCTTTTGGTCTAAAATGTGTATCCCGCGGCCTTCGTGAGTGACCTCCCGTTGTCTCGTTCCGACGCCGCATGCAGCCAGGTGCTCTCTTTTATGTCAGCCACGGAAAGGTGACGCCTCAGCTGGTCTTTAAACAATTAAACGAAATAAGAATGTTATAAGAATAGCGAATGTGTGAATGTAAAAATAGTATGAATGGAGCAATCAAAATAGCTAATCGACCAAAATCCATTTTTTCAAACAAAAAAAACAATTGCTTGTAGGCCTACATATATCTGATTAAAATATGAAATGAATATACTTTATTTTGTATGTTCATGTGTTAAAAAGTATAAAGTAGAGCTATCATCTTTGAATTAGATCTCGAGCTAGAGATAGCCTAGATGTAGACTAATCTAGAGTTAAATATTGGCTTGCATAGATTTCTTTTCTGTGCGTGCTTGGAGGTTTCTCTCTGCGCATGCGTGACCTTTTTTGTAAGATGTACGGAATCAAGAATGGAACTATTAAAATGTATGTCAATACGACTTAGCAGCTATATCGAATGGATGTATGAAAAATGCTTTAGGAAAACAAATTTGAATGTTAATTTGATTAAAATATGAAATGATTGGACTATAATTAGTATGTTCATGTGTTGAAGTATAAAACTATCTTTGCGAAGAGAAGTTCTATCATCTTAGAGTTGAATTAGAGTTTTAGACCTAGGAATAGAGAGATGTGTAACCTTTCGGGTAATGTCTAATGAAAGAATGTACGCCAGGAATTCTAAATTCGCAGGTATACGCTATTCAACTAATAAACTAATATCTTTAAATTATATATTTAACTTAATTCAGCATTTTTTTTCCACTAATTAATTCAAATTAACAACTCTTAGTTTAGGACTATTTTGTCTCAGTAATCCTTTTTTTATTAGCCTTATATAATATAGATCTAAATATAATTAGATAGATATAGAATCTATATATTTAATATTATTTGATCTAATCTATATTTATTATTATATCCTTAGATTTTAGATCTACTCAGTCTAGTGTTAGTCTTAAACTTTAATTAAGGCTTGAGATCTACTAATCATCTACTAATACTACTAATAATAACTAATACTTACTAATAGTAATATTCTATATAGTTAGTTATACACGTAAATATATTGATCTAGAATTAGATCTAGTCTAGGTCCATATTTTGAATTTAATAAACCATTTGATTTGATTTAATTGTCATTGTAAATTAGCTTTCACTTTAGACTTAGACTTAACTTAGGCATTGTAAACCTTAAACTAGATTTGTAAAATGTTTGTTTGTTGTAAAATGTTTTACATGTTTCGGATGTTCCTTCAGAGTTGAAGATGGTTTACTTCCTAGTCCAAACCTCCCGCAGGACGACGGGGGATGGGAGCGGGCAGGATTTGAACCCTCGACCATCGATAAATCCGAACGACAGTCCAGCGAGCAAACCGCACGACCAGGCAGCCATCCATTTAGACTTGACCTTTAAAAACTAAAATCAACAACAGTCATCATGAAATCGCTCTGGCTATTTCTCCTAATAATTACTAAAGACACACTAGCTGAACATAGAACTAGATCTACCTTAGTCATCACTAAACTTAAAAAGGAAATAACAGTCATAATCAATCATCACACTCTAGATCAATGCAACTTCAAAAATACACATACACATCCATAACATTAAAGAAGATCACCCATCACAAATGGAAGTTCTCAATCAGACACAGTAGAAATAAATACCTATCACTGTTAATATTAATAGCAGGAGATGTAGAGTCAAATCCAGGGCCTAGATCTAAAGATAGATGCAACATCTGCAAAAAAGTATGCACCATGAAACAGAAAGCCATTCAATGTGACAACTGCGATAAATGGTACCATGCATCATGTCTCCATATGAATACACCTGTGTATTATGCCTTAGGCAACAAAGACGCATCATGGCACTGTGTACCGTGTGGGTTACCTCAGTTTACATCAGGACTGTTTGATTCCTTTGATGCGGACACTTCTAACCCATACAATATTCTATACACCATCCCAAACCAAACTCACCAACCACTAGCCAGATCCACTCCTGTTAAACCTAAATCTACTAAAATTAATACAACAGCCTCACTAAACAAACCTACTAAAGAAGTAATACCAAAAGCCCTTAAAACCTTAGTAATAAATTTTCAAAGCATTAGGAACAAAACAGCAGACTTAGAAATTTTATTAGAATGTGAGAAACCAGACATAATTGCAGGAACAGAAACTTGGCTACATCCTGAAATTTATAATGCAGAAATTTTCAATAGTAATATGAAATTTTTAGAAAAGATAGGGCTGATAATCATGGAGGAGTTCTTCTAGCAATAAAAAACACTCTTATAGCAGAATAAATTACCTTACCTAACTTAAAAAATATAGAATCAACATTTTGTAAAATTAATACCACCTCAACATCCCTAATAATAGGCAGCATTTACAGACCACCAAATTCTAGTTTAGAATACATGCAGGAACTATGTAATCAGATTAATACACTTAAAGAGACAAATAAAAATGCAGTTTTTTGGATTATGGATGATTTCAACCAATCTGATATAAATTGAAAAACACTAACCATAGATAAACACCAAAACCTTAAGGACATAAATGAGCTTTTCATAGAAACTTTACACAACCTAAGTTTAGATCAAATCGTTAAAAAGCCAACTAGATTAAACAACACATTAGATCTCTTCTTAACCAACAGACCTGGATTAGTAGTTGATTATGATATTATCGCTGGTCTATTAGACCATGAGATCATAAAAATACACAGTCAGATAAAAGCAGTAGCCATTCAAAACCCAAAAGAAAAATCTTACTCTGGAATAAATGTAACCTAACACAACTACACCAAGCTGCATTAAACTTTCAACAAACATTCTTATTAGAAAAAGACATTAACCAACCAGTCGATGACCTCTGGAAGTTCATTAAAAATCATCTTAAAAGCATTATAGAAAATCTTATACCAACTAAATACATATCAAACAAAATAAATAAATGCTGGTTTAATAATAGACTAAAGAAGCTTTGTAAACAGAAGGAAAACCTATATAGAAAATTTAAAGAAACTAAGGCAGAAAGAGTTTACAAAAAGTATATAAAAATTAAACACTTAACCCAAAAAGTAAGCAGACAGCTGCAGAGTGAATACATAAACAATGTAATATCTAAAGATAACAACAAAAACCTATGGTCATACATTAAGTCTAAGAAAATGGAAACAACAGGCATAGCGCCATTAAAAGATGAACATAACATAATACATAATGATAATGAAACTAAAGAAAACATCATAAACAAATACTTTGCACCAGCATTCTCAGCCCCAGGAGACAAAGACATATTACTGAATTTGAACCAAGTAGACAACATAGAAGATATAGTAGTACAAGAAAATGGAATTAAAAAACTATTAGCCAACACCAAACCAAATAAAGCGTCTGGACCTGATGGTATTCCAGCTAGATTACTCAAAGAACTAAGCAATGAGCGAGCCCCAGTGTTCAAAATACTCTTTCAGGCTTCACTTAACCATGGCAGAGTACCAAAGGATTGGAAAGAAGCTAATGTCACCCCCCTATTTTAAAAAGGAGAAAAATCTGACCCAGGAAACTACAGAAAAGTATCACTTACCAGCATCACATGTAAAATCCTAGAACACATAATATGTAGCAACATCATAAACCAGTTAGACAAACAAAATGTCCTCACACCATACCAACATAGCTTTAGGAAATATAGATCATGTGAAACACAACTAATAGGACTAATTGATGATTTTTCTAAAGGTTTAGATAATAGGGAACAAATAGATGCTATCTTACTAGATTTTTCTAAGGCTTTTGACTAAGTTCACCACCATAGTTTGCTTTAAAAATTAAAATATTTTGGCATTAATGGTCCACTGCATCAGTGGATTAAAGATTTTCTGATAGGGAGAAAACAAACTGTAATAATAAATGGCTCTAAATCAACACCGATAACAGTAAACTCAGGTGTACCTCAAGGAAAAGTCTTGGGTCCACTACTATTTTTAATTTACATGAATGATTAACCAAATTGCATTACTTCAAGAACAAAAGTCAGATTATTTGCAGACGATTGCATAATATATAGAACAATAAAAACAACACAAGACACAAATATTTTACAAAGAGAATTAGATGAATTACAGAAATGGGAATCAAATTGGAGCGTGTCTTTCCACCCAGAAAAATGTCAGTTGTTAAGAGTAACAAAAAAAAAATAAAACAAATTAATTCCACTTATCTTATTCATGGCAAACCAGTAACACTGACTAAAAACGCAAAATACCTAGGTGTTATAATAAATGAAAAACTGTCATGGAATCCACATATTGATGAAACTATAAAAAAATCAAACAAAGCATTAGGATTTATTAAAAGAAATTTCTATAAATCAAATAAGAAAATAAAACTAAAATGTTATTTAACCTTGGTTAGGCCAATAATAGAATATGCATCCTCCGTTTGGGACCCATCAACTCAAGAAAACATTAAGAAATTGGAACAAACACAAAATAGAGCAGTGAGATTCATAACAAATGAATATTCACATTTGACTAGAGTAACACCTATAGTAAAATCACTAAATTTAGAAAGCCTTCAGGACAGAAGACTCAAAAGTAAAGTAGCAATTATACATAAAACACTGAACCATAATCTTCAAATACAAAAACAAAATTTAATAAAATACTCTGAAAGACACAAAGATAAAGGTACATTCATCGTCCCATATGCTAGGACAAATTTGTACAAATACTCCTTCTTCCCTAGTGCTATTAGAGCATGGAATGGGTTGCCTGAGCTTGCCAGGAAAACCAGTGACTTGGCAGAATTTAAGTCATTGGTTAATATGCATGACTAAATGCATGACGTGTAGGACGTAATCATCTTCAATTTTTTTTAACTAACGTCTGTATTATATAAGATAAGATAAACCTCGTAATGTGACTTGCATTTTAAAAAG
The DNA here is from genome assembly GCA_036873155.1 of Biomphalaria sudanica. Taxonomy (NCBI): domain Eukaryota; kingdom Metazoa; phylum Mollusca; class Gastropoda; family Planorbidae; genus Biomphalaria; species Biomphalaria sudanica. The sequence goes on from JAZGLO010006670.1 coordinate 4,750,741, forward strand.
ACATAATAGCTAGATTTAGATCTAATCTAGATTTTAAACGCTAGATCTAGATATTTTTTACACTAGAGCTAGATTTTTAAAACAAGATTTAGATTTAAGTTCTAATTTAAATCAGTATAGAATCTAGATCTAGAATTTCATGGTCTAGTTTAGAATGTTTGTTGTTTTACATTTTTCGGATGTTCCTTTAGAGTTGTAGTCCAAACCTCCCGCAGGATGACGGTGGAAAGGAGCGGGCACGGTTTGAACCTGGGACCATCGATGATTCCAAACAACAGTCCAGCGCATAAACCGCACTACCAGACAGTCATGATTTAGACTAGATCAAGATCTGTAATTTTAATTTCTAGACTTAGAGTGTAGATTTTTATTTCTAAAGTCTAGATTGTCAATATGTTAATATTGCAATGTTATAAAATACTAAAACTAATCTAGTATTGTAAAATTTAAAATTGCAATTAGTCTATTAATTGATTATCTAGTTGTTGTTTTTTTTACATAAATCTTATCTAAATTACATCTACAATATCCCAAATATATATTTTATATCTAGTTCTAGTAGATATAGATATTGAGAGTGCTAAATAAGAAGTTTAATTTAGGTAGATCTACATCCTCATTCTAGTTCCATTTAAATAAAAAATGATCAATACCAAAAGATTATCTAAAATCGCTCTTCTGACATACTGTACATATCCGGTAGTTGTCATTCCGTAATGTGTAGGTATATTATCAATAATAGGCTATTAGTTTGTGAAATTTGTCATTAGGTTAAGAGCAATGCTTGGTCGTGCAGGACTGATTATCTCTACGGTCTCGGTTTCATACCCTGCCATCCTCCGTCGACCAGCCGGAGATTTTACATTAAAAAATTATCTTTTTTACAACGTCAAATGAATCTGAAACATTGTTACTTTTAACAATCAAAACAAAATCACATCTTGAACCTTGCGAATATGCGGATCCGACAGGGATCCGTCTCCCACGGGGGCCGCCTCTGAGTTTGTGTGGCAACACAAACTCTCTTTGTAATCTTGTTAAATTTTTTTGGGGGGAAATAATTTGTCTGAAGACTGTTGTCATTTTATAAACACTAATCAAAGGTCGGCTTTCTGATGTTATGGTGGTTTTCAATAGATTTGATTTCTTTAAATTAAAGTAGAGTGTTCCCCGCACTTCCATAGCACTCGCGTTAATTCTAGGTGTAGAAATTATTAAATTAAGCCATTGTATAACTTGTAACAGATTTCCCGCGGCCTTCTGTCAATTTACCAGGAGCTTCTGGAAATCTCCTGAAATTGCAAAAATATACGAAAGCGTCTTGGAAATATCCGGAAATTATTAAAATCTTAAGAAACTTCATACAAATCTCCTGAAATATATAAACAAAAATTGTCATTTTAAGGTGTCATTCTATATAGAAAACGACAATCCTACGTGCGCTGAAAAAAAATGCATTGTGCAATACTCGTAGCCTTATTGTGGAATCTAGTGAAAGAAGCTTCTCGTGCCTCAAACTAATGAGGAATTACTTGAGGTCAACAATTCTCAAAGATAGATCAATTCTTTCTATTGAGCGTGATCTATGTAGGAAACATAATTTTTATGATATACTGCATTGCTTCGCTACACGCAAGGCTCGTAAAGTAATTCTGTACGTAGTAAAGAATGAATAAAAGCCAAAGACGAATTTTCACTTATTATCCGTATTCCATGAAGAGAATTATATATAGATAGTCCAACCACGGCGTAGCATACGCCGCTATTTTGCAGGGCCGGCAAGGCAACCTATGCTATTGCAGTAAGTCCTGCACTGTCATAGGGCCCATGTGTAAATTATTAAATTAAATCATTTTATAACTTATAACAGATTTTCAGCAGCCTCCTGATTTACCAGGAGCTCCTGGAAATCTCCTGAAATTATAAAAATATTTTGAAAACTCATACAAATCTCCTGAAATATATTTACAAAAATTGTCAATTTGGGGTGTCATTCAATATGGAAAACGCCAATCCTACGCGCGATTAAAAAAAAACGGCATTATGCAATACCCGTAATTGTGGAATCTAGTGAAAGAAGCTTCTCGCGCCTCAAACTAATGAAGAATTTCTTGAGGTCAACAATTTTCGCTTTTTAGATTGAAACATTTGGTAATTATTGCTATTGAGCGTGATCTGTGTTGGAAATAAAAATGTTATGATATACTGTATGACTACGCCACACGCAGGTCTCGTAAAGTAGTTCTGTAGGTAGTCAAGAATGAATAAAATGCAAAGAAGAATTCTATTTAGTGACGGGTGAATACAGAGTAGATGACTCGTTCTCCCCCCTCCCCTCTTTTTGTCGCCGCCAAAACTAGGTGTGGTAGAAATAAAAAGAGTGATCTTTCCATGACTTCTTGGTCGCAACGGTTAAATCAGGTGCTGCTATTTTGTGACTGGTGAATACTACTTGTTCTCCCATCCCCCCCCCCTTTTTTTTGTTCGTTAACTCCAGTCCGTCCGACTTGCAAAAATAAAAGGGTGATCTTTCCATTACGTGATGTCCAAACTCTTGAGCCATGAAGATATATATATATATATATATATATAAATAGATCACACAGATTTATTATGTCTAGGTTAATATCCATGGTGTGCACAATGACATGACTGATGCAAACTAATTGAAACAATTACATTTAATAAAAGCCTTGTTTTTTTTTTTTGTGTTTTTTTTTTTACATTTTGAAAATGTTTTTCTTGTTTGACATTTTGATGAGTAAAAAAAAATGTGATCAAAATTACTTTAAGCAAGGTTACAAACACTTGAAATCGGCCCCCAAGTGGTCCGCTCAGGCAGGTAAGAAGGCAGGTTTCAATATTTTCAGAAACAATATCAGAAACTATGAACTACAAACTATCAACTATTACAGTCTTATCTCCGAAAGTGTTGCCGATACTGTTCGACTAACGACTTGATTCGACAGGATACGGAGATTCGTTAATATATTATTACTACATTGTTAATAGTCATATGTATTCAAGGAATTGATAGTTATAACGGTGAATGTGAACCTGGCCTTACTGATGTTGTTAAATGATTAGGCCTATCTAATGGATTTAACTTTTTTGTAAAGGGCCATTCTCTCAACAAAGAAACCTTTACCACACACACAAAATAACTTTTGAATTTGTGCTTCTACATTTCTGCCTTTGTATTCTTGGTAGGGACTATGCCTTTGTTAATTACATGAACATTGAACATTGCTAAAATCATACCGATATCTAGGATATCTAGTTTATGTGAAGTTCGACTTAGCAGTCTTCCGTTTCGTCCATACACTGTGTTTCTTTAACTGTAAGGCCATTACTCAAGTTAATCTAGATATCTACTTGTGAGTGTGTGAGCTCGCCACGGTATTTATAATTGAACTTTACAACAGATGCATCACTAAAATATACAGCCTTCATGACTGGTAATGAATTTAACAGATAGACAATCAATGGGAAGTACTAAGAAGAAATGTTTATTTCTATTGTAGGAATACAATCAATAGAGTACTGTAACATGATCGAAACATGTAAACATTAAATACAAAATCAAGATATCAACAAACATGCAGCTTTTAATTGCTTTTGATAATTTCATTCAGCTTGGAATCTACCATATGGTCCATAAGCTTGTGTTCATTATATATACAAAGGGATATCATATACCTTTTCTAGATTTTAATTAAAGTTATTCTTTAAGCCAGCGGTTCTCAACCTTTTATTAGCGCGGAGACCCCTTTTTACAATTCATTACGTATTCGCGACCCTTAACAGTAAATTATTTTTGTTTATAAGTATGATGTTACAAAATTATAATTGTATGCCTAATGTAAGTATCTGATTTATCTTATCTTATCTAATACAGACGTTACTTCAAAAAAGAAGATGATTTGCATTGCCAAAGCTTAATGTTTAATCACGGCACAATATGTCATTATATCTCGAAATACATATTTCTCTTTATTATCCATTGACCAATTAATGAGATAATTTCTTTATTACATGTACTTTTTTACATTTGTAATTCATATTCACATTCCACACATATGTGACCTTTTTTTTTGTATTTAAACTTTATAACAGGCTGTTTCGAGAGATACATATATTATTGCAATTTCAAGAAGAAAGTGCAACAAAGACAAATGAGGACATGACTGGAAACATTTGTGTGATTAAAGGGGTCAACGGGTCAAAAATAATCATTTTTTATTTTAAATAATCGATTTTTCAAAAGTTACATGTTAAATGATATTATGTTAGAATAATATCTTATAAATGATATTTTTAGCTAAAATCATTAAAATAAAGGAATTTTAATGTAAAAAATGAGTTAGAAAGGGGTAGGGGTAAGCTAATTTTGCTCTAAATGTTGAAAAAAATCGCCGTTTTACGATGCCGATTACCACGTAGCCCGCCATAAAAGTGGGTCATGCTTGGTATCTTTGAAAAGCTAACGGTCAGCTCTACAAGTCCATTTCGATGACTCATTCATGTCAAAATAACCATAGCCTTGAAACTAGTTCAAACTAGACCACTCACTACACGTGTATCTATACAAATCCGATTAGATCCCGATGTGTATTTACAAAATAAACAATTTTGATTAGTTTCTTCCAGTCATGTGGTTCAGATGTTTACAGCAACAATGATGGCTCCTTTGAATCGATAGAAGACCCTTTTGTATATTGTATGCTATCTTTGCCATTATTATTTACGGTAAGTACACGTTTCCTAATATTTTTTTTATAGATCTAAATATAGCATTATCATCAAAAAAATAGATCTAGGGGTCGTACAAGCATGTATTCACAACCATTCATAATCATGTTATTGTTTACTAAGCTTTAAGACGTTTAGGTACTAGGTAAAGTGCGAAGTTCGAGCGCATTAAGCCCGCTGGCAGCAATTTTCAAGTTTGGATTTTTATAGCACCGTAACGGTCTGACCTATGAAAAAACTGATAGTATCTCTGAATTCCTCGTCCTTTTTTCTATGAAAATAGATTCGATTTAATGTATCACTAGGCTTAGTTAAAATTAAATACGAAGTCAAAGAGGTGTAGGGTAAGTATCGCCAAGCATACTTTTCCTCGAGCGGATTTTTCCCCAGTTAGTAACCTCGATCGGGTTGGTGGAAGGTTCGAACAGATCAAAGGAAATATATCTAAAAACATGTTTTAATATTTAATTTTTACTACAAAGTCATTTTCTTTTTACTCCAGCGCAAGAACACCATCCATTGCACCATTTCCCACCCTCCACAACTTCAAATAGTCTCTTTAAGCTGATGAGCAATCAGACTTAAAAATAGCCTTAAGCCCATTACCCATTTCCTTCACTACCGGGTAGTAAAAAAGAATAACTCCACACCTCCTGAGTTTGACCTCACCATGAACTTAGCCTTTACAAGGAAAAGGAAATAGTATGTGTCGGAAGTAAAGAAAAAAGGTGCATGCGCAGTAGCAATATAGTAGTAATTTGGTAAACATTCAAATAAAAAAGTTATAGCAATAAAAAGTGAACTGTTCGAACCTCTTGACAAATCGGGGCTGCTCGAACTTCGCACTTTCCTATATATCTCTAGATGCGGGTAATGGGCTTAGATTATTTTTTAGATTCTATCATCGATCTAGTCTACTTTACTAACTTTATTAGTCTAGATCAGTGATGCCCAAAATCCGGCACGTGGGCCAGATCCGGCCCGCGAATTGGTTCCATCCGGCCCACCGAAATGTCGGCACAAAGTGTAGAAAATCCGCTACTTCCCCCCTCCTAAAGAAAAGGTTGAAAAATGTAATTTACCTACGTTAGGGGCCTCAATTTTTCTCCGATTGATTGTTATCATACCTTTAAAATTTGTGCGTTTATGAAATTGGACTCGTCATGTAGATTTTACCCCCCCCCCCCCAGAAAAAAAGTGAAAGGACCTTTACTTTTTGGTAGAACATGATTTTAAGCTAAAATATTTGAGTTGAATAAAGTATGGTTGTTTAAAAAAAAGAAACGCATATAAACGGCATTATAAAACAAATTTGACGTCTTTCGAATAAAAAGATTGTTCAATAAAGTCTAGAGATTGGAAGATTGATGTTAATATTTACCAAAAAGAGACAAGAAAATGAGTCGTTGGTAAAGCTAGCTACACTGTTGCTCATATTTTTAGTAAAGAAATGAAGCCGTTTTCTGACGCACAAAAAAAAAAGATAATAATATCCCATTAATAAAAGTACTAGATCCACTGGTTTCTAATAAAAAAATGTTTCAGGTCAATTTCATTTCGTTTTTATACCTTTCCTTTACCTGGCCCGCGACATCAGTGTTGGAAATTAAAATGGCCCGCAGGTCGATTTATGTTGGGCATCACTGGTCTAGATCTAGGTCTAACCATTTCAAGAGCTGTAAAATCATATTGACGTATTAGATTAGAATCATTAGATATAGATCTAGATCAAGATGCTACTTTTTCTAGATCTAAAATAACTTTGATGACTCAAGAATAAATAGTCTGAGTAGATAGTGTAAAATGTAGCCTATAAATGAGTAATGAGAGAGTCCTGCTAGTGTAGATTTATTTACTACATCTAATATGGCATACATACATTAACGTTTTCCTTTTATTTCTAGTCTCAGGTTCTCCTGACTACAATTAGAAGTAATGATCTACCTAATCTGTTACAATGATATAGACATAGATCTAATATTCTTTTTTAGTTCTAGATTATATATTGAGTAAATTATATATATATATATATATATATATATATATATATATATATATATATATATATATATATATATATATATATATATATATATATATATATATATATCATTTTGAATATTTTCATTATCTTTATATCAACATATCAAAACAACACTTTCAGTACACTGACCCTTCCTTTTGTTGGAAGAAAACATCACCACATAGTAGTACCTCGTCAACCATCTACCCAGCCATCGACACCGTCTGAAAGCTGCCAAAATACTGCAGTATGACATAGAAGTACTTCATAATCACATCTATCCTCGAATAACAATATATTTAGTAAATTGCAATGGAAAAAAAAAAACTTAGTATGTGACTAGCTTTACATGTTAGAATGAAAAAAAAAATAGTCCATATTTTCGATGGGCATAAGTGACCCCTGACAAATTGCTAATCGACCCCCAAAGGGATCGCGACCCACAGGTTGAGAACCCCCTGCTTTAAGGGATTGTAATTGTTGGAACTATATCTGATTTAAATACAAAAGTGTTCAATACATTTAGAAATAGCTTACTTGTATTGTTTTCCTTTTGTTTTAATAAGATCTAGTTAGTTCAATTATTTGTCTACCACCAATGACCTATATCCCCATGCTTTTTTTATTTATCTACCACCAATGACCTATATCCCCATGCTCATTTACTCATCTAACACCACTGACCTATAACCCCATGCTTTTTAAGTCAGTTGATTGCTGATGTTTTCATTAGGATTTTTATTTTTCATTGTTTGTTGACTTGGAAATGTATTTGGTCTTACATTTTTCATTGGTGCTCTCATTTGGTAGAGAGGAGTCATTGTTTTTTTCCGATTGGTCGACTTTTGGATCGGATTATTTAAATGTTTCTCTGTTGTTGGAAAATAAGCAGAAGAAATATATTTGGTTCCTACCTCAATATTTTTTGACGCAATAAGTTTATAAGGGTTTTCCCTTTCCAGATCATGATCTTGTTTTACGATTTGGTATATAACATTTTTGCCATTAATCTTTTGTTCTTGTATTTGTTGCTCTTTTATCTTCTTCTCAAGCATCTCTTTCTGAAACATCTTCTCAAGCATCTCTTTCTCAGAAATCTTCTTCTCAAAAATCTCTTTCTCAAATATCTCTTTCTCCATGTCAAATTTCTCTTTGTCAATTATGGATTTTTCTAACATCATTTTATTATACATTGGTTTGTTGATAAATTTGGTGTCTACCAATTCTCTACCATTCATTCTCATATCAGAATTATTTTTATTGGTCGTCACTCTATTTAGTACAACTTGCTCCTTCAATATTTTATCATATATCACTGTAGTGTATATCTTATTGTTAGCTAGGTTTTCGTCTTTAATTGCATTTTCTTTCTTAATTATCTGACTGTTATAAGTCTCTTTGTTGTTCACATCAAGTTTACTGATGTTTTTTTTGCTCAGATCATTCGTCTTTCTATTGTTTCTATCCTTTTCATTCAACTTTCTATTGTTTAAATCTTTGTCATTTAATTGTCTGTTGTTCAAATTCATTCTTCTGTTATTCATATCATTCTCCTTCATATTTTTATCACTTACCGGTACCATTTTATCCTCTTCAACATTACTATTTTTGAAAAGAGATAAAATTATAATCATTCTTACTTTAACAAGACTCTGGAGTACGCCTTTATTTTTTGATTCTATATCTTCCAATATTGTTCCAGGATTTTTGTTTATGTTAAATATTTTTCTATACATAGAAATATCCGTATTTCCCATGAGTATCCAGTTTATTATTTCATGATCATAATCCAAAAGTTGTATTTCTCTCTTAGGATCTTCGTATTCCTCACTCCAGAGGAGAAATATTATGTCAGGAAAAACTTTTTTGAGAAAATGTTCATCTTTTATTAAATTAGTGATTTCTTCTTTTTCTTGGCTGTTTAATTGAAGTTCAGGAAAAATCTTAAAAAAACTTTCACTTTTAATTTCTGAATTTGCTTTGTCACATGTTCTTTTATCCTGATTGAGAATATAACCTGCATTACAAGAACAGGTGTATGTTTTATTGGGCAGATCCAAACACTTGTGAGAACAAGGCGGCATTAAGTTTATACAGTTACCTAGGAACAGAAAAAAAATGATGTAATCAGACACATAAATTATATTTACAAATGTCTTTAAAGCAGCAAATGAACTTTTCATTTTGTGTCTACTTTTCAAGAATCTACCGAAGAATGAATGCACATCTATAAAGCCCAGAGTTTTCATTTTAGTTATTTTAAAAGGACAGCTTTTTAATGCAATACCTATTATATATAATTATTACTCATCCTGAATCTTCGGATTCACATACTATGCCTTATTGTTACAATTGTAATTAGACTCTTATTGCTTCTATTCACGGGTGGCAGCACCAAAAAGAAATAAAATGGAGCAGAAATAATTATTTTATTAAATTCCGTAGTAGGACACTATCATTAATTAGTTGAATGTTTAAATATTATTCGAAAATAACAGTCAGTAAAGCTCTAAAATTTATGTGGATTAATGTCTGTCATTTGATGCAGTTTACAGAGCTGACAAAATCTAACAAATTGAAGAGAGGCAACTCAACGAGGGAGCAAGATCCTGTTTATTACAGATGATAAACGATATGAGCCCCGCACTTTCATAGACCCCGCGCTAATTCTAGATTAAAATTATTAAAAATTATTAAGTTGCAAAATATACGAAATAGTCCTGGAAATCTCCAGAATTTATAACAATTGAAATTTTGGGTTGTCCTTCATTATGGATAACTTCAAACCCACAGACGATAAAAAATGGCATTGCCAGCTTTCATGTAATTAAATAATTGGGCTAATTTTCACTTTAACTGGAAGTTCCAATACTTTATTTACTTAACTAGTCACTGTCATCTAATATATAAAACAGAAAGTAACGCTATGTATGTATGTCCAGCATAGAAATCAAAACCGTTTGACCAATCTTGATAAAACTTGGCTTAAATGTTCCTTGGATCATGGCGGAGATCGTAAAGTATATTTAATGTCCCTCCATTTATCTTTATTAAAGAATTAAACTTTTTAACAAATCGGGTAAACCTATTTTCGCTATTTTTTTTTTCGTGGCAAAGAAAACAAATTGAAAGGAACATTAGCTAAGTTTGACATAGATCTAAATTCAATCCACTAGATTTAGTAATATACAAATTAAGGCCCGCAGGCCGCGGGTAATATTCGGCTAGTATAAATATAAAAATTAAATCTAAAATCTCGATCTCTTTTAAAAAAATTCAAAGTGATATTATTTAACTCTTTCTCTCCTGGTGGAATCAACGCTGGTAGCGTCAGTTAGGAGAAAAAGAGTTAAATATATATTTAGATCTAGACTGATTTGATATAAAATTAAGACTTGACTAAGACTGTTAGTCACCACTAGACTCTACTAGAATGACAACAACTTGAAGACTTTGCTAAGGAAACGGTGGGTTTGTTCATTATTTGACTTAGTGATACTGAAAATACATAAAAATTGTCCATCTTTGTTAGCATATAGTAACGTTGGCTCCCTTACATTTGCATAATTTTTTTTAGAATTGGTGTATTTTTATGAAAAAATGGCTTGCATAATTAATTTTATAAATTAAACGGTTTGCTTTTAGAAAACCGAAAGTTGCCGTTGCACTTAAACTTTTTAAGCCGCATTTAATGGTGAAATAATATTTTTCATATCTCTTCTAGTTTTCGAGATCTGAGTGTGACAGACGGACATTTTGCACAAACCTAATAGCGGCTTTTTCCCCTTACGAGGGCCGCTAAAAATGCAAACGACAATCCTCAAATTCCTAGAGCATAGCTAAGGAAGATTTTGATTTTAAAACCCCCTCCGAAATTTACAATAGAACCCCTCTTCAATTTAAAAAAGCAAATTACACACTGAAAATGCTATGAGCGTAGCCAATGGGGTTTTGAGTTTTAACCCCCTTCAGCGGGGTTTAAAGCTAAAAATACCTCATCAATATTTTTTTTTAAAAGCCAATTACACACTCCAAATTCTATGAATGTAGCCAAGGGGGGTTATGAGTTTACCCCCCCCCCCTTTTTTCAGTGGGGTTTCAAGCTAAAAAAAATACCTCATCAATATAAAAAAAGCAAATTACACACTCAAAAATCTTTGAGAGTAACCAAATGGGTTTTAAGATTAAACCCCCCTTCAGCGGGGATTGAAGCGAAAAAATACCTCTTCTATAAAATAAAAAGCAAATTACACACTCAAAATTCTATGAACGTAGCCAAAGAGGGTTTTGAGTTTAAAGCCCCCTTTATCGAGGTTTGATGCTAAAAAAATACCTCTTCAATATAAAAAAAATTCTTTGAGCTTAGCCAAGCCAAATGGAAGGGGGGTTGAGTTTAAAACCCCCCGCTCCTCCAGATGGCTTTTTTTTTAGTTTAAAACCACTCCAGATTTTGTTTAGCTTAAAAACAGAGAGTTTTGAGGTTGAAAACACCCTCTTCAATATTATTCTAAAGCAAACTATACTCACCAAATTCTATAAGCGTAGCTAAATGGGGTTTTGAATTTGTTTGATTTTTAGTTGAAAACCCCATAACAGATGATTTTGACGACAAAACTTCCCTTTTCGATATAAAATCTAAAGCAAACTACAGTGACCTCATTCTAAGAGCGTAGCCAAGAGAGGTTACAAAATTTCTACCAGTGGCTAAACTTCATTAATAAAGTGCAGTGGATAGTAATCTGCCGAAATTGAAAAAGACTAAATGTGGCTTAACAAAGATGGCTGAGACGGATTTCAGGAGTCAGTTATAGAGATCGGGTCTCAATCAAGGAAATACTATGCCGAACTGGGATTCGAGCACTTGGTAACGTTGTGACAGAGCGTCATGTTCTCCGACAAAATGAATTACGCATTATAAGAGTTGCAAGACAAGGATGCCATTTTGAGGAAATCGCAAACAGGAACATCCAAGTACAACATGGCGCTACACTTTCATGGAGGTCCTCAGAGCAGGTGGGAAGAGGCTTCAGACATAGCCAATGACAGATTTTGTGGAAACAGCTTGCCGCCCAATGAGCCGAACGGCGTGGGAGGGTCTAAGTCAGTAAGAATAGCACAGGTTTTGAAATTAAACTTTTAGTAGCATAATAATCTACTGTAGATACCTCAGAATATGCATTTTTTAGGCTCTCAATACCAGAAATAGTGCTTGGCGGCTCGCTGGATTAGGGTCACAACGCTCTCCCAGACCCCATTGCTAGCAATGGCGGGGAGGCTACAAATTTTCGACTAACTCCAGGAAGAACCGATTCTAGGGTATAACGTCTTCCGAAAGAATGAAGAGTCAGAATGTAATAAAGATAAATTACACACACACACATATATATATATATATATTTATATATATAAATAGCGCGGGGGGGAGAAAAAAAATCCCCCCCCCCGAAAAATAATCCTGGCTACGCCTATGCCCATGAGTATATATTATTAACATAAGTAATAAATTCGTATACAAATTGTGTGAATGCTATACTAAAATTCGTCCGCCCCCCGGCCAAGTAAGGGGGGGGCGATCGCCCCTACCGCCTCCCCCCCCCCGATCCGCCAGTGTCATAAACTAGCATTAGATTTATTTGCTTAATCGTTTAATGTTATCAACATTACTAACAAAAATTTAGATGTTCTGCTACTAGACATAAATAGATAAATTTAGACTAATAAACATAAGAATTGATAAATAGAGACTTCATGTTTAGTAATAAGTTAGACTAGACATTTAAAGAGCTTTTCACAAAACATTATCAACAAACAAGGACGTAATATAAGCATACAATCATAATATAGATCTACCCACCTTTAATATTCTGATTAACTTTGTTGACTTCTCTTTTAGTGATACCATGTCCACTCGAGCAGACACACCTTCCTGGGGCGACACATACGCAGCCTTGACCATCACAGTTCATACAAACAGCTTAATTATAAATCAGATAAAAATGATAGAAAGGTGGAAAGTATTTGCCATTGGCGTGAACCTACTACAGTAATTAGCATACATTAACCTTTATGCCGCTAGCTCCTAGGAAAATTTAGCGCTAAAAGACTTAAAGCATTGATGTATATATATATATATTAAATGGGTCCGCCCACCACTCGACCGACCATCCCCACTTGCTACTTATTAATATTTTAACCCATTGTGATATTCAGTCGCACTTTAAAATCTAATTTAATCATTTTTAAATATAAACAGAAACATTGTTGTCGGTACCAAGTTGGACCATGGAAGGGGCGGTTTTGGAAAAGGAGAGGGGGGCAAGTTTTAGTAGAAAAAGTACATAATTTGTGTTGAAAAAAATGCACTAATTCTTTATATTACTTTCTTATATCGAGTCTTCCTTCCCCTCCCGCTAATGTCAAACGCAATCATTAGTAGTAAGACCTGGAGAGGACCTGATTTAAAGTTTTCATTCTACCGCTTTCTTCCTTTTTTCTTCAGAAACAACTTTTAAAATAGGATCGTCAAGAACAGTTAATTACTGCCATTTATCTAAATATGTCTGTTAAAAATCAATGGGGAGTGAGTTCCAAACCTTTGGTCCTTGTACCGAAAAAGCCTGCAAGCCATAACTTTTGAGGAAGAAACGTGGCATCACTAGAAGCGTTGAGTCCATGGTGCGAGGTGTTCTCTGAGGGACATATGGAGTTATCAGTTCACCAAGGTGCAATAGCATTTCTTTATTGTAAATGCACTGGTGATAAAGTGTGGCCACCTTGTAGTCAATTCTTGCTTTCACAGGAAGCCAATGGAGTTTGCGCAAGAGAGCAAAAGCAGAATCTCGTCTTTCTGCCCATTTCTTCCGGACCTTTGTAAGCTAGGCTAAGTCGGAATAGACACACTTTGTCATTTTCTCCATCTCGCTGACAGTCAAGTCGGCCGGCCACCCACCTTACTGTGCCACAGTGACTTTGGATTGAGACTCCACAAGCACCGAGTCACCGGCGACCCTCCACCACAGTGATGCTCAACCTAATTCGACCTGCGGGCCATTTTAACTTTTGACACGCCTGTCGCGGGCCACAACAATAAAAAGGTACAAAAAATGAAATCAAAATTAACCTGAGGCGATTTGAAACTATTGGATCTAATACTTACATTAATTAATGGGATATTTAAAGTCTATCAGTTTTTCTCCTTATTTCTAGAGGAATTTCTGGTGGTAAGCTGAACCTAATCACAGATCCATCTTAATTAGTTTGTGTGTATTTCTTGTCGTATGTTATTTATTGGATTTAATTTATTACATTAATGTTTGATGTGTGCATTATGTGTAAATTCTTTCTTGCGTAAGTAGGAAACATAATTATTTCATGTGTACATATTTAATTGCACTAACTTATGTTCACCATGTGTCAATTGATCATTGACGCAACCTTGTATATATTTGCAATATAATTTTATTTTCTTTATCTCGGCTGATCGCCTTGATGATCTTTCTAACGCACCGACGCTGCGCTAAGAAAAAGAGTTGTAAATTATATCCCCTCATCCATTCTAACCAGGCGAGGGTTGCGCCCCTTGAACGAGCATTCTCTACACTTATTTAAACTCCATTGTTCATGGCCGACGGCCGTATGTAAACAATGGCGTCATGGTCGCTGACCATTATCAATTCCCCTTTTCCCACTTATGTTTAATTGAGACTATTATATCTCTTACTGTGTTTACATTTTATATTGCTACTATCATCCATCTATTTTACCAATTCCATTTATCATCATCTCCCCATTGTACTTAAAAACTATTTTACCAATCTGACGAATGCACCTCAGTCGAGGGCATCGATAAGGTGCATGAGAGACATGTCCTAACTTGTCTTTGTTTATCCGCAGCCTCCATTAGGTGTCTGCCTATTTAGAATTACGTGCCTACTTGTCAACCTACGTATTGGGCATTACGTGGTTACTGGTCACTATATGCCTGCTTGACGCTATTTGCTTCTGGATACCATATACCTATTAGACACTACGTACCTGAGACCACGTGGCTATGCGAGACTTCACAATCTCTCCTACTCATCGAAACTTACTGGACTGATCCTGTTGATAACGCTGCCCACGGCAGATCAGCTCTGACCGCAGCACACTTCGTGCCCACGGTAGCCGGCCACCCACCTTACTGTGCCACAGTGACTTTGGATTGAGACTCCACAAGCACCGAGTCACCGGCGACCCTCCACCACAGTGATGCTCAACCTAATTCGACCTGCGGGCCATTTTAACTTTTGACACGCCTGTCGCGGGCCACAACAATAAAAAGGTACAAAAAATGAAATCAAAATTAACCTGAGACGATTTGAAACTATTGGATCTAATACTTACATTAATTAATGGGATATTTAAAGTCTATCAGTTTTTCATGCGTTAAAAATGGCTTTATTTCTCTACTTAAAATGCGAGCAACATTGTAGCTACCTTAACAAATAACTTATTTTCTTATCTCTTTTTAGTAAATATTCCCATCGACCCTCCAATCTCTAGGCGTAGTTTAATCAATCTTTTATTCACGGCTCAAACCAAGAAAGCCTTCATATTTGTTTTATAATGCCGCTGTATATATTGTTGTATTTGAAACAGCCAGACTTTCTTAACAAAACAATTACGTTGACTTATGTTCCACAAAAAGATCCATTCACTTTTACTGGTAGACTCTACATTCAGAGTTCCATTTCATAAACTCATAAACGCACACTCGTTAAACGTCATGATACCAATCCATCATAGAAAAAGTGAGGGCCCTAACGAAGGTAAAGATACATTTTTAATTTTGTTGAAAGGGGGAGGATTTTCTACTTTTTGTGCCGACGTTTCGGCGGGCCGGATTAAACCACGTCGCGGGCCGGTTCTGGCCCGCGGGCCGTACTTTGGGCATCGCTGATCTACCCTATATAGCGCAACCACCAGCCGCAAGACCTCCACCTGGGAGAACAGCCAGCTGCTACGTCGATAGGACAACCAGATAAATTCAGAGGACAAAAGTGACATACTCTCTCATAAAGTGCCAAGTATGATGATATAATATCGCTCGTATCCTTGAATATTTTATGTAAATAAATATCCATCAATTCTTTAAGATTTTGTATCTTTCTCCATTGTTTGTTTTGTTGCGTGCCTGCTCCCGATATATCTCTGATGGCCCAGTGTGTTAAAAATTCAAAATAATCATTCCCTAGACACCAAACAAGCCAGTCATACAAGCAATACACGAGGGCCGTCACACACGGGAGAGTATGAATGCTCTTGCTAGCTTTTTTGTTGACTCCGGAGTCAAATATGGTCGGATCTGGCCTAATCTGTGCAGCTGCAGATAAAGACACTTGCAGAGCTGACGTAGAAAGATAGTGTTGATTCAAAGAAAACTTCAAGATTGCGAACTACATAAACAAAAGGAATCTGGCAGTTCCTAATAAAAAGGAAATCTGTGCTTTCGACTTTTGTGATGTTGTTCCCAGTGCCAATCTTAATTATTTTTGTCTTGTCTTCATTCTTCTTGAGTTTATTCTCAACCATCCAGTTACTCACACTTGCAACTGTATCACTGATTTTTACTGCCAGATGCGACTCCTCCGAGCGTACTAAGGCATCGTATAACTGTGAGTCATCGGCAAAAAAAGTGCAAGATGCCAACTGGCTGCATGACATCATAATCCCATGGTCTTGTGTATCAAAGGCTTAGAAAGTATTATTTGTGGTCCATGGCCGTAGCCAGATTTTTTCAGGTAGGGTTTGGTGGGGATTTTCCCCCTCCGCTATATATATCGAGGTTTGGGGCCCCGCCGCCAAGCATTATTTCCTGTATTTAAAACTATGTGTAGCGGGGTTTAAACTTAGAGCCCTTCGGGAGGTAGATTAAAATCAAAACCCTCTTTGGCTACACTAAAAGAATTTTGTGTTTAGTTTGCTTTAATTTTATTTTGAAGATATGGTTTTTAACTGCAAACCTTGCTGGAGGGGGGTTTAAACTCAAAACCATTTGGAGAGGGCTTAAAGTCCTCTGGAATGGGTTTTTAAACTTGGCTACGCTCATAGAATCTGGTGACCTGTATGCTTCAGTCTTATATTGAATCGGAGATTTTGTAATTAAAAAAATCAGAAGGGGTTTTAAATTCCAAATACCCTTAGCTACGCTAATGGAATTTCGTGACTTTCGCTTGCTTTTTTGTATATAGAAGAAGAACCCCACTTTGATGGGGATTTTAAACTCAAAACCCCCTTGGGTGCGCTGGAACAAGTGATGGTTTAACATAAAATCTCATCTAAAATAAACAAAATCGAAGCAAAAAATCATTCATAAAACTCCATATGCCCCGTTCGGGGGGATTTCATTACGGGGGTGGTGTTGAACCCCAGGAACCCCCACCCTGACTATGCCCATGTTGTGGTCTATGTCGGAAAATGTGAAGTTAATCATTTATGATTTGTGTATTATCATCGGTTGACCGGACCAAAAAAAGCGCAAGACAAAATAGCGCAGACTAATATATCTATATCATGTGTCTAAAAGTACCGAATTTTAGTAAGTGAAGGTGCTAGGCAGCATTTTTTTGTTGGATTTTCTATCTTCAATATTTAGATCTAAAAGCATGCCATGCTTGCAGAAGAAGAGAGTACTTTAAAATTTTATCTTTTTTTTTTTATTCTTCTTTTTCACTAATGCATAACTTGCTAACAAATGTGTTTTTGACATGTGATGCCCCCGTTCAAGGACTAGGTATTTGTTGATGTGTGTGCTACACATGTGTGTTTTAGTCAAATCTGAAATCTTGATAATCTTTGGCATCTCTCTTTGAATGTTGGAGATCGAGTACAGCACAAACAATTCAGTGGAGGGATGGCACCATGCATTTCAGCTGTCTATTGAAGGTCATTACCCCAGTGTCAACAAGTTAATCTGTCACTTCTTCAGAGAACAGGAGAACATGGAGAAAAAGGTTCTGATTTGCAATGCTGTGGAGAACGAAGTAAAGCTGCAAGCAAACAAAGTACCTCTAACTTAACAGACGTCTTGCAGCTATATTGTTAATGTATGGAAACAAGCCACTGATGGAGTTTCTAAGTGACTTTTTATACTATTTAACTATGTGAAAGTTTTTTGTGTGTGTTTGTAAATCTGACAAGTATGAAAGTATGTCTATGTGTTTTTGAAGTGCACTTTTGGAATATAAAAAATTCATGTAAGCTTATTATAATTCTTGGATAATGTTTGCATAATCATATTTTAAGATATCTAAAGTGTTTCTTGAAAAAATTACTAAAAAAATGACTGAAAAATATTTTTTTCCGCGCTTTTTTGTCGGGGGAACCTTATCATCGAATATGAATAGTTATGCAAAACTTAAAATTGATTCAAGAATGGGAAGTGGGAGAAAAAACCTATCAAATCGTAATAAAGGGATTAAATCCATACATAGACTTTTTACCAGATAGACAGAGTGAATGATAAAAGCTATGTAAAAACAACTCTTGCTGGAATCTTGTGCCTTTAATGTAGTAAATTTAGTTTCATGAGTGTTTTCACGAGGAAACTAAATGTACTGTCAAATTCAATGGAGCCCAATCAGCACCTTTTGAGGTTTGCAGTGGTGTCAAGCAGGGATGTGTGCTCGCACCTACTCTGTTTGGCATATTCTTCTCCTGTCTTCTACATTATGCGTACAACGACATAAACGAAGGTGTGTTTCTCCTTACAAGAGCATCTGGAAAACTATTTAATGTATCAAGGATGCGGGCAAAAACCAAGGTTAGGAAGCTACTCGTCAGGAAACTCTTGTATGCTGATGATGCAGCTATTGTGGCTGATTCTGATATTTAGCTACAGTCCCTGGTTGACAAACTATCTGCTGCTTGCCAGAAGTTCGGCTTAAACATCAGTCAAAGCAAGACTAAGATACTTGTCCAAAACACAAACACTGCACCTCAAGAAGGCATTAATGGCCAACCACTAGAAATTGTTAATCACTTTTGTTACCTTGGCTCCATCATATCCAACAACACTCTACTGGATAAAGACTTAAATAATAGGATAGCCAAGACAATGGCCACCATGTCACGGTTGCAGAAAAGAGTCTGGGACAACATATTGCTGACTAGCAGTACTAAAGCCCTAGTCTACCGGACCTGTGTGTTAAGCACCTTGCTGAACGGAAGTGAAACACACGTCACTTTCGCTAACCTGTCACAAACAGTACTAAAGCCCTAGTCTACCGGACCTGTGTGTTGAGCTGTACGGAAGTGAAACATGGTCAACCTACTCATGGCAGGAAAAAAAGCTGAATGTCTTCCACCTCCGATGCCTAGGGCGGATCTTTAAAATAAGGTGGCAAGATAAGATAACCAATGAGGAAGTGCTACAAAGAGCAAGGTGCCAGGACATCCGCTCTGTTATCAGCAGCAGACGCCTTGGCTGTTTTGACCACGTTCGTAGAATGCCAGTAGGTCGACTTCCACAGGACATCCTGTATGGAGATCTAATAGAAGGCAGGAGAGCCGCTGGTCGCCCACTTTTACGTTATACGGATGTATGCAAACGCGACATGAAGCTCTTCAAAATCGACACTGGCAACTGGGAAGAGGTGGCACTGGACAGATCCACATAGAGAGAATAAAGGAAGGGTCACAGATTGCAGATGTCATACACAACAGAAGCAGAAAGAAGGGTGAAAATGCAACTGCGCCTGGTGATTATATATGCCCAAACTGCGATCGCAGCTGTGTATTGGCCTCTTTAGTCACACAAGAAGTTGCAAAGGGAAAGGATCGTCTCTCGAGACGTAAAATGCCACAGAATGTAGTAAAATTATTAATGTTTTTTCTCAAGCACTAGAGGTTCACCAATCTTATGATGACAGCATTTATGAATGAACAGGCTCAACGCCATAAGAAACACTAATGTGAAGTCACTCTCCTTATCTTAACCAGCTTTACCCCCCTCCCCTTGCTACGTTCACGGAATTTGGTGACTAGTTTGCTAGGAAGAGTGATGGCTCAACATTCCATTTCGGGGGCTGGAGGTTTGAACCCCAAAAACCTCCCCCTGGCTACGCCCATGAGATCATAACTACAATGTCCTTAAATGCCAAAATTTTGTTTTAAATAAAGAATTAAAAGATAATGAGAGCAATCAAAGATAGAGAATGTATGCAGTCAGTATTGATTTAGGACATAAACTATCTAATCCATATATAAAATAATGTAGGAAACTTAACCTCTTAACGACTATTATTTGAATGCTTAACTGTTGCTTCTATTTTTACCTATCAGTACCGCAAGTCTTCAAAAACAAATTACTTACGCACAATGCATCTTCCACTAGAGGAGAGTCTCCATCCACGACAACACCTTGTTCTTGATCTGCATACATTAGGGCCACTAAACATGAGATGTTTTGAAAAAGAAAAATTATGCTAGCCTTTTTAGCTAGTGAATTTGTTCAGCTAAAACCACACAAACTGATTAAACACTTAACATTCTGATTGACCGACTGATGCGTACTGTAAATTTTTGTTTTTTTTCTCGGCAGATATTGGAAAATAAATGTGATAGAGTGAAGTTGGCTTTCAGTTATTAGACTTTTATTAATGCCTTTTGTTCTGCATTTTTTTATGGTGTGCTTTAGACTTGTTATTGAGGACGTTGACCCGACAATACAGTTTCGCCGAGACTTACTGTGTGTTTACATGACAAAACAGATCTTCTTATCATATCTTATATAGTACAGACGTTACTTCAAAAAAGAAGATGATTTCGTCCTACGCATTCAGTCATGCATATTAACCAATAACTTAGATTCTGCCAAGTCACTTGTTTTCCTGGCTAGCTCAGGACTTATTGCATGTTGACCTGACAAGATATAGGTACGGCTGTTCACTGCATGATTTTAACTCCCTTTCTTATGGGAATAAATCTAATTCTTTGAGTTTGAAAGTATTTCAGTTGGTGTTCCCACTTTAAGAAATTATACTCTTCAAATCAGGACAAGGATGAAAAGATGATGGCTGGCCATGCATAAACTCATGTCATTGGGACTTTGCGAATAAATGTAGATAGAGTACAAGACTATGTTTTTTTTTGTTTGAAGTTTAGTGATTTGCTTAGGAATTAAAGTTAAGTTTTGTTTCGGTGCTGTTGGTTTTGAAAATTAGATTGAGGATTAACATTTAGCACATTAAAGTAATACTAGTCGACCCACGGCGTAGCATTCGCCCCTATTTTGCAGGACCGGCCTTAGGCCACTGCAGCCTATGCGACCGCAGTGGGCCCCGCACTTTCACAGGACCCGCGCTAATTCTAGGTGTAAATTATTAAATTAAATCATTTCATAACTTATAACAGATTTCTCGCGGCCTACTGATTTACCAGCATCTCCTGGAAATCTGAAATTGCAAAATTTACGAAAAAATCTAGGAGATCTCCGGAAATCATTGAAATCTTTAGAAAACTCATACAAATTTCCTGAAATATATAGACAAAAATTGTCATTTTGGGATGTCATTCAATATGAAAAACGCTAATCCTACGCGCGATAAAAAAGGCATTATGCAATACCCGTAATTGTGTAATCTGGTGAAAGAAGCTTCTCGCGCCTCAAACTAATGAAGAGTTACTTGAGGCCAACAATTCTCATAGATATATGGAAACATTTGGTAATTCTTGTTATTGAGCGTGATCTTTAAAGAAATAGAATTTTTATGATATACAGTATGACTTCGCTAAACGCAAGGCTCTTAAAGAAATTCTGTAGGTAGTAAAGAATTAATAAAATGCAAGATGAATTTATTTTCTAATTCAAACCAACAGTAGTCCGACTTGCAGAAATAAAAGAATGATTTTTCCATGACTTCTTGGTCACAATAGTTAAGTCCAGCCCTGCTATTTAGTGACGGGTGAATACTACTTGTCCCACCCCCCCTCTTTTTTTTTCGCTTCTAAAGTTACGTGGGGTAACTCTAGTCCAATTTGCAGAAATAAAAGAGTGATCGTTACTTTTTCTTCTTCTTGTCCAAACTATTGAGGAGCCATGAAGAGAATTATAGATGTTAAAGTTTTAGAATATTATTGAAAATGCTGCCAACTTTTCTAGGCAAATTCTGCTATCTTCTTAATAGATTTAGCGTAAAGCAGGAATGTGTCCATGCTCCTTTGTTCGTTATCTTCTTTGGGGTAATGCTGGGTCCAATGAAGCAGAGATTGCACGAAGGCATCTACATCAGGTTCCGCTAAGATGTTCTTACAGAGCTTCTCTATCCCGATGATCGCGCTCTCACACTGAACATAAGTTTCAGCTCGCTGTCAACGATTTGCTTACGATGCCTCTTCGCTTGGTTTCACATTCAATTTTTTATCCCCAGAAATCACTTAATTAGATCTACTCAGATCCACAAATTACAAAGAACGTCTAACTCTAGTCGTCCTCTACACGTGATAGATTGATTTAAATATCTAGGAATCACGGTATCTAATGACGCAACCCTTTAGAGAAATAAAAACATCTGAGAGACCTCCCTCTCATATTATCGCGTGAAGTGCAGCGTTACGCTATGACGATAGAAAACTGAACTAAAGGATTTTTTTTTAAGGAAATGCTTTTTTCTTGAGGAATAAGAGATTGTCACTTTACAAAACCATTAGAGCAATTACATATTCATTATAAGACATTAATTAGGCCAGGTTCCCATCTAACTTCACATTCACTTTCACCTATCCTTTGGTCTGCTGGACCATTGGGGCACTACACAAGATCTGTCAACATACTTTCTCCTTTCTTTTTGTCATTTGTCTTTGATAGAATTTCATTCTGATATTCTTTCTGAAAATATTGAAACCTGCCTTTTTACCTGCCTGGGAGAACCACTTCGGGGGCCGATTTCAGTTTGCGTCTCCACACAAACTGTCTTTGTAACCTTGTAAAAAAAAAAGCTCCTTTGCATGTATTACATTTTGTTAAATAGGCCT
This sequence comes from Biomphalaria sudanica, assembly GCA_036873155.1. Taxonomy (NCBI): domain Eukaryota; kingdom Metazoa; phylum Mollusca; class Gastropoda; family Planorbidae; genus Biomphalaria; species Biomphalaria sudanica. The sequence continues at coordinate 4,773,527 of JAZGLO010006670.1, forward strand.
ATTGAAGCTTCGTTTTGTTACAGAACTATAATTCAAAGCTCAAAACAAACATTTTGAAAGGGGGAGGGGAGATTTAGTGGCCCAATTAGGTTCTACTCTATTTATTTTTTTTTTTGCATTTTCAGGATTTAATCATAAATGTGAGTTATAGTCCCAAATTTATTTATACAGTAGAAAAATATCAGATTGAGTAAAAGTTAGAAAAAGGCGACTAGGGAAAAATATTTGTGTTTAGAATTCATCTCAATTGTTACTATTATACTGAATTATTTCTTATGAAACAAAGTCTTTCTTAAAATAATTATGATAAATTCATCAATTACATAATCTCTGTCGCCATATTTGACTATTCTGTTTCAAAACGTCATGCTTTCGTCTGAAAAGGGGAGGGGGCGGTAGAGTGAAAACAATTAATCGAGTCCTCGGTCCTTTTTATAATTTCTTATAATGATTTGCATTTTGCAATAAAGAAAAAGGGGGTGGGGCGACTCTAAACTCTTATACGAATTGTGTAATTTCTTTACTAAAATTCTGAGTAGCCAAATTCTAGCCATTTTTTTGCACCATCAAATCAATTAACTTCTAAGTAGAAACTGAACAATAGTGCTTCCACTGCTTAATGTAGTAGTAGAAATAAGTAGATTAACCTAGGCGTATGGAATGGATTGCCAACTATGTATGTGCACGCCTCTGAATTCTGAGTAGCCACATTTTAGACATTTTTAAAATTTAAAATGAAATACATCTTCCAGATCTTTTTTTTTATTACTTAGATGTAGATTTAATCAGAATCCATGAGGGGGTGGGGGTGCAAGTGCACCACCAGTTACCACCCCTGCGGGTGCCCATGCACTATTTTTTCAAAAGTTTACTTAATTTATGCTTAGGAGAATTTTTCGCATCGTCTTCTTAAGGTCTATCATTAGAATATTATAAAGTGTAGTAGCTTAACAAGTAGTGCTTCCACTGAAGTACAGTTGTAAAGATATGCTATTATTATAACTAGAATAGGCAAATCTGTAGCTCATGTCCGACCATGTACGATTTATTCTAGGCTTGCAATTCTTTGCTTTATTAAGGATGTCACATATTCTATAGCATGCTAGTTGTGACGATTTGTTTATAATTGCACATAGTTATAATGAATTCCACAAGGTCGACTTTCACATGACATTCTGTATGGTGATTTAACAGAAGGCAGGAGATCCGCTGGTCGTCCACTACTAACGTATACTGATCCACATGAAGAGTGAGCATAAAGAAAGTCTAAGATTGCAAATGCCATGCACAATAGTAGTAGAAAGAAGGGTGAAAATACAAAGGATTGGACTCTTCAGGCACACAAGAAGTTGTAAAGGGAATAAATCGTCTCGAGACGTAAAATGCTACAATTGTTTTTTTTAATAATATTTAGTTAAGGTCTAGAATATTTTTTTGCCTATTATCTTTCGATGTGAAAATGTTATATTTTCTTTTTAACAAAAGTAAAGAGTCTTTCGAAATTGCGGTCGGTGTCAGCGCTCGATAAAACAGCAGGTTAAACACGTCCACCAGTTTACAATAGAAGAGATACAAGAAAGTTCTTCACATGTCATCGTTCGAGTCAAAACGTTGATTTGGATCAACGGAGCAATTGCAGCAGCAAGAACCCCAAAAAATAAACGCTGCAGCATCATGAATTAACTGCATTTGCTGGGTACTTTAGTGATGAAACTGCAGATATCTTAGGCACTGAGTAGATTTCTTTGAGCGTTCGGTTTGTTAATTGCAATTGTATTCGACTTCATTGGTTTAGTTCCTGTTTTTCAGAGAGACTAATGTCATTGCACAGTCTAGACATGGACAAACTACTTGGTTAAGACTGCCCCGTGATGGTTAGCATTCTTTTTCCGTAACTGTCCATTGCGATAACGTTGGTGCTAAATCTATCTCTTTTGTGTTAGACACAATGAACTGAAAAATACAAATCCATTCGAGCTTTAAGTCTCAACTTAGATATCTTAGACTGTTTGGCGGATCTTAAAATAACGACTGCAAGTGAAACCAGATTAACTGCACATGTGTAGTAAATGTCTCCTTCTCTTGTGTTTCTGATTTGTCATTTCATTGTCGTCAATTATTCCTCAGTTCTTGAACCAGTTTCTATGTACCAGTTTCTATGGTGTTGCAGTCTTTCCAACTTAACATAGTGGCCGCTCAACAGCACATCAGCAGTCACATTAATGGCATAATCAAAAACCAACTTGGCCATCCTGAGGAACACGTCAGAGGTGTCATCTTGAGAATGGAGAGACTGCTGGCAGTAAAGCTTGATGCCGAGAATTCGCAGTCGACAGACACACTGAGAAAAAACCACATGTTTGGATTTTTGGAGTTAAGAACATGGCTATACGTTACAAATCTTAATGCTTAAGTTTCTTCATTAGCCTACGTCTCACTTTTCGAGCAATAATAATGGTCAGTTCAACTTGTTTATTGTCTTCATCCTAAAACGATGCATGCGCTGCAATGCAAATAAGAATATCAGAACTGCGCAATAAGAGTTCGCCAGTTTGTTCATCGAAAAGTAAAGTTAATGACAGTTTCTGCAACCACAAGCAACATTTGCAGTTTTTGTTTGGTCGAACGTAGGCAAGCACGGGCCTCACGGATAAAGTTAACAATGTGTACAGTCAATACTTTATTCCCGTGTTTAGTTTCTTTTTATTTCATGAAAAAAAAATTACTGTGCATTAAATATCGATTAGGTACGGTATGAGGGCCCGAAGGGGAAAGGAGAATTATTTTCTTTAATATTATAACAAGAAAGTTGAGGATACGACTTTGAGCCATGGGTGGCAGTTTGCATCCCCTTGCAAAAAATCCTGCGGGCGCCCATGCGCCCCCCCCCCGGATCAGCCAGTGACTCTACAGAAAGCAACAAATACGTCTTGAACGCTTTAACCAAAAGTGTCTGCACTCCACCATGGGCATACAATGGCAAGACTGCACAAATAACAATGTTCTGGCAAATGCTTTTATGAACAATGTAGAAGAAATGCACATATCCCATGTAGGGTAAAAAGTTTATGTCTGAGGCAATATTTTTGGGGACGAAAAAAAGCCAAACCTTTATCAGGAAAATAGTCGTTTTACGAGTCTAAAATACTACAGTGGTACTTACAAACGCACACAGTTGTTAATTTTATGCCAACCTTTAACAGTTTCATGACTATAAAATGTGCAATATAAAATTATTCCTGGTAAGCTGGCAATTAAATGATATTAAAAACACGTTATAGTTTAGGGGTTTATTTAAAAAAAAAGAAGATTCAACTTACGGAATTCTAGTTTGCAAACATTCAATATTGAAGAAGATGCTGATAGTAATTAAACCTAAATATATTGTACAGAAAGTCTGGTAAGGCCGCATGGTGTCAAGTCAATTGTAATACGTTGGGGCTGTAGAAAACAGAAAATCTTTACTTTGTGTGTGTGTGTGTATATATTATATATATTAATATATATATATATATATATATATATATATATGTGTGTGTGTGTGTGTGTGTGTGCGTTTTTTGATGTGGACAGCAGAATCTGCACAAAAATATTTTTCAATTTGAAAGTCTTATCCATTGTGTGACTGTTATAAGCTGATGTGAATGTTGATAGATAGTGTTACAATTCATCAATTACAGAGTTTATCTTTTACACTATTAATGCGACTGACGTAGACATATAACATACAATAAGGGTATGGACGATTATCGAAGGACCTCCATATTCCTCTGTCAACTACAAAAGTTTGATCTCTAATTTTATTTGTTAAATGTCTGAAAATATGTCAACATCATAACTTTTTACAATACAAGCTTTTTTTTTACGATTAAAAAATAGAAAAAAAGAAGTATTTTTCTTAAATTAAAAAGACCAACTTACCTTTTTAGGAGTTATATCAAACTTTAAATAGAAAAAAACAGGGCGGTAATAGCTTTTTTTTATTTCACATACTGCTAGCACAGGATAAGCGAGCTCTTAGTTATCGTGAGCAATGTCGTCCCGTCACAAGACCAAAATTGATAAGCAGCAAGGACTGGGAAGATCTGATTTCATGCCTAGACAGAATAAGTGAGACTATGCTAAATAATAAATACACAGTTTGCGAAAAATAAGAAGATACAAGACGTAACATAGATGATTGGGAAGAGAACTAATTAAATGAGAGAGAAAAAAAAATACGATAACATGGGGGGAGGGGGGAGATTACAACAAGATTAACGAAATGTTTGATCAGAAAGTTGCCTTTTCCCATGAAATTGAAACAAAATAATGCACAAAATAATAAGGAAACGAATGTATAAAATAATAAGAAAACGAATGTATATGACTTTCATCCAAAACTTTCTATTTCGATAATATGCAAAAACATTTGCCGATTTTATGTACATTATAATTAGGCCTTAATAAAAATATACATTCACACCGTAAAAACGTTTCACACTTATAAACATTAAATGTTGACATTAACAAGTAAGTTGCCACTATTCAACATTATAGTCAAAGAATTATAAAAAAAACGGTTATATTAACTCATTCTGTGATTCGTGTATCATCCCCCCTTCTCTAGTATCGTATGTTGTCCGATTTGGTGGGGATCGGGATTGATTCTCTATCTCTTTTATACAAAATACGATCAAAGGCTAAATTGTTTTATTAATATTTTCCGTGAGTTTTCTTTACGGTTGGTGAATGGGGTCCATTAGACGATTAAATACTGGTAATTAATTCATTAGTTTAATAGCAACAAGGGAAACTAATACTTAAGTAGTTACAAATATGGCTAAATTTGTTGGTTCGATTTACTTTTTGGGCAGGGAGGGTGTGTAACTATTTTAGTGTAAAGATAGATCTACGTACATGCTTGACTCACAAGCGGATCCAGAACTTTGGAGTTGGGGGGGTGGGGAGGCGATTTTTTTCCAAACCCAAATAGCTTGGTGGTTTGGGGTAGCGCTGTAAGCCACCACAGTAGGGTTCGGGGCAAAGCTTGTATTTTTCACTGCAGAAACGCATTCACCTGACATCTACAGCTTACTATTCTTCAGTGGTGTTCGGTGCGAAGCCACGACGCCAAAAGCGTTATTTTTACATTCTTCACTGCAGAAACGCATTCTCCTGACATCATTATTCATCCTATTAAAAATGACCTTTTCAATAATGTTTTACTTTAAAAAAAGTATTCTAATATGAATTTATAGGCCCTTACTACATTGCAAATAAAACGATTTGAAGATATCCCACATATTTAGATAAGGCTTTTAGGACTTCCGCAGAAAAATTGTAAGTGATACATTTTGTTCAATAGGTATGTTTGTAACTTTGTTTTGTTATAGAACTATAATTCAAAGCTCTAACAAAAAATTTCGAAAGTGGGAGGAGAAATTAAGTGGACCTATTAGATTCTACTCTAATTTTTTTTATTTTTTTTTATTTTTTAGGATTTAACTTTATTCAAGCATAAATTGTGAGCTATAGTCCCAAATTTATTTAACTAGAAAAATAGCAGATTGAGTAAAGGTTGCAAAAAGGCGACTAGGAAAAGAATATTTGGGTTCAGAACTCATCTCAAACGTTATCCTTATACTGAAAAATTTCATATGAATTCTAAATTTTCCAAAGCAAAGTCTTTCTTTAAAAAAAGTATGATAAATTCATGTCAAATTACGTGAACTCTGGCGCCCTATTTGACTATTCTGTTTTAAAACACCATGTTTTCGTCTGGAAAGAGAGGGGTGGTAGAGTGGAAACGATTAATCCTTGCTCGTTTTTATAATTTCTGCTAATGGTTGCATTTGGCATTAAAGAATGGGTGGGGCGACTCAAAACTATGATTTCTCCATAAAAATAAAACCGCCCCTCACAATCAGAGGGCTAGAGTTGGGAGGGCAGTAGATGCGTTCCCCCCCCCCCCTTTACCCTACCGAATTGGCCAAGATACCAGAAGGTGAGCGACATAATAATAAAATTGTATTTTAATTTAATTAATTTTGTTCACAAACTATGATTTCCCCAAAAATGTAGGACCGCCCCCCCACTCAAAGGGTTTCTATGGGAAGGGCAGTAGAGCAGTATAGTAGAGGTATTCGCCCACCACCCAATCGGCCAACAGATGAACGACATAATATAAAGATCGCTTAAAACACCAAAATCACGTTTTAATCATATAGATATTTAATTTATTCTGTTAGCATGTTGTGATTTCTACAAATAAATTGGACCCCCCCCCCTTCCCACTCGAAAGTTTAGGTGGCGGGTTTGATGCCATTGCCCCCTCCTGACCCTACCAAATCGGCCAACATACTAGAGGAGGGGGGCGAAGTAATCTAAAAATAGGCTGAAATATAAATAATTAGTAGATTTTATTAACATAAGTAATAAATTCATTAAAAAATTGTAAATTCTATACTATAATCCGTCCGCCCCCCCCCACACTAATTTCAATGATTTTTTACAAGTTGTTTTAAAGTGCAATTTTCGTGGTGGAGGCTGTTCAGGCCTGAGCCACTAGCGGATCCGGGAAGGGGGGCCGTAAGGGCGTTTGCCCCTCCACTCGGCAGATTTCGGGTTGGGGGGGAGGACGAATCTTATTAAAGAAATCACACAATTGTATACGAATTTATTAGTTATGTTAATAATATATACTAGTTATTTATATTTCACCTTATTTTTAAATTAATTCGCCCCCCTCTAGTATGTTGGCCAATTTGGTGGTATGGGGAGGTGGTGATGGCATCAATCCCGTCCCCCCCCCCCTTTACCATAAACTTTCAAGTGGAGGGTGCGGTCCAATTTATTTGTAGAAATAACAGCTTGTTAACGGAATTAATTAAATATCTTTATCCATATAATGAAAAACTTTTTCTTTATATTACGTCGTTTCCCTGTTATTAGATTGGGTGGACCCTTCCAACCTAAACCCTTTGAGTGGCGTGGGCGGTCTTCCTTTTATTTAGAAATTAAAGATTGTGAACAAAATTAGTTGAATTTCTATATAATATAAGCTACATATTGATGTTTTAAACCTTTTGTATATTATATCGCACACACACACTCTGATCTCAAATTTTATCATTAGTAAATATAAAATGAAAAAGAGTTGTACCAGATGGAAGAGGCGATACATGCAATCGCGTTCCGCCCATCGGACAAACCAATACTTTTTCTTTTTGTATTACAAAATTTTAAAAAATTGTCACTAATATAATTTATATTAATTAAATTCTTTTATTGAGTCGCCCAACCGCCTATTCTTTAATGCCAATCGCAATCATAAGCAAAGGAGCGAGGATTAACGTTCACACTCTACCACCCTCTCCCACGTAGTAAAGTTACTAAATATTTACACAAATTGCATAATCATCCATTAAAAAAACTCACCAGTCAACCTTAGGGGTTGATGATGGAGGGAAGCAATGAGCGGAGAATCATCTCTACCTCCCCTCCCCTGAATCCTGTGATGTCTATATTATATAATGACTCTTAATCAAGAGTCATTTTTTCCGCACATTCTCATGATTGTCATTTTTCCCCCATTTTATCAGCTTTTCTTTAGTTAGAATCGTTATAGTTGCTATTTTATAACGTCACCGATAGCCCATAGCCTAAGGATAAAATATATGTTAAAATTTTTAAATTATTTTTAAAATAAAGGTCGCTAATTAAAGAATGCCTAATTTTCCGGTGCCGTATTTCCCGCCCTGGTCAAAAAGTACCTAATTATCCGGTGCCTAAATTTCCGGGTGCCTAATTATATCCGGATGCCTAAATTTCCGGGTGCCTAAATATCCGGTGCCTAGATTTCCTAAATTTGCCTATCGATTGTAGATCTACCGAGTCTGATCTAGACAAGAATTTTTCTAGATCTAGTCTCTATATAGCAGGGTTCGAACTCGGGACCAACGAGACGACCAGGCAGTCATCTATATTTAATACAGGTGTGAGCTTGCGCTCCCAGAGCTATTTTTATATGTATTTTTAGAGCTATTTTTATATATTTTATTTTTATAGGTTAGTGTCAGATTTTATAATTGTACTTCCGCATATTTTTATATAGGTTAGTGTGGGATGGTATAAAAAGTGATGTACATGCTGTCTTAAAACAGTTGAGTGTACATTTGACCAGTGGTCAGTACAGTATCTCTGTGTGACAGCTGAAGATCTTTGTGGTCTGTCGTGTACTTATTTTATTATTCTGTACCTGGGACGGCCTGCTATTTTTACTGCTGAAATACATGCTGATATTTTTACTGCTATTACTCTGCTGTATCCTCTGCTGCATTTATTACTGCTATTGCTATTGCTTCTGTAGATCTAGGGAATCTAGTGTTATTTTGATTTTGTTTTTGTAGTGTTGCCTTAGTCAGCTTTGATCTAGTGGCTTAGTGTTCTTAGTGAATAATAAGGTACTAAGGTGTTCTTGTTTTAGTGTTAGTGTACATCTAGGTTTAGTGTAGTAGTTGTAATGATTTAGTTAGATAGTTGGTTTGATCAGTTTGTGTTAGATAGTTGGTTTGGTTAGTTTGTTGGTGTTTGGTAGTGGCGTAGATTTAGAGGGTTTTAGTTAGTTGCTGGGTTCAGTTGTAGTGGTTAGTGTGTATATATATTGTATTTTATTATTGATTTATTTTTATGTAAATAATTTTCATTTTGTCTTATTTAATTTCAAGTAAAGTTTCGTTGGTGCTTTCATTTAGTTTAGGTTAGTATGTCTGGTTACATAGGTGACTCTAGCCCCTTGGTCGTAGACCGAGGTGCACAGATCGAGCCCACCCAGTAGCGCTAACATCTGCCTACTGTTAATATAATTTATTGTTGAGCAGAGAAAAGGTCTTCTCGCGCCTCCTGACCTGCTGTCAACCTGTTCCCTATCTAAATACCTAATGTGTTAAACTTAAGTTACGATTATTGATTTCGCGACTGAGGATTGTTTTCTTTAATTCGCGTTAATGAATCGGGATATATATATATATCCATAAGGGTAAGAAACTTCTTTTTACTGGGAGTATTGACTGGTCATCATTAGATTGTACTTCTACAATCAGAGAGATGAACGATGAAAAAGCAATACTTTCCTTACGAGGAAAGGCCACAGAATAGCTACAGATAGTAAAGGACCAGCAAGATTACTAGATCAAGATCTAAAAAAATAAAATTATATGTTACATAGTTTAGGGATGAAAAAAACAACAACTTTACTTCTTTTAACTACTTTACAAAACAACGCCTTGATCCAACTTTCTACAAAATGTTCATGATCGATCAGTCGCGGATAAGAATTTATTTCCGGTTTCCAGTCTAGTAGTATATATAAGTCTATGGTCCAACTACGACTTCAAATTACGCATCCTGTCTGCACATCCTGCACTGTATTTTTTTAAAATTACAGTGACAAAGAAGGATTTTACGCTTCGAACGACCGCGATTTACCCGTGTTGACTAGAAAATGTTTATTAGCTCTTTATAAACAGATTCTAATAAACTTCATCCATTTTCATACAAGCTATAAAAGAAGATATATTTTTTTAGAGTAAGAGATCATCACAAAATTATTTTATTTCTGATCATCCTACTCAAAACTATATGTTCTCAGGGATTCCAACGCTTTTTTTTTCTACTAGATATGGTGCAGTTTTCTGTGCTACTTGCAGATGAGCCTACCGTTCCGCATTAAGCGGAACCGTCCCGCTAAAACATAACAAAAAAACAACCTCACATGTTACGACGTTCCTCACTGGCACTTTTATTGTGTTCCGCAAATTCCGAATTCCGACAAAATAAATCGTCATTATTTTGTATTAATGTAAAAATACAAAATTCATTTATTGTTTATATTTCGATCTATTGTGTCCTACATTTGGTAAAACTTAGCGCTAATGCTTCGTTTATTCAATGACAAAGGTAATCTATAATCATGCTTAAACATTTTTCCGATGTCTCTAACACATTGATTTCTATAAAAAGAATAGAATTTAGTAAGGACAAGGATTGAATCTATACTATGTCTAAATTCTAGTACGGACTTATTTGAAAACTACCTACCTTATATAATACAAGAATTATGACACCTTTCCCTAGATTAGAAAATAGTACATCGTTCGCATCTTTTTGATTGGCCAAGGCTTGATCTATTCACTCTAATCTTCAAAAAGATAAATTTTTTGTTTAAGAAGTGAACGTATAAAATATAGTCTATCCATTTGCTTATTTAACCAAATTTACCTTGAAATGGGCGTTTTAAAAACATATTTAGAACTACACAACACTATAGATGTAAGCCTTTTTTTTAGATTGTGTTTAGAAAAACAAACTGTCAAATTACTATTAGAGGCCCACTTAGGTATATATTTTTACAAATTATTTTATTAAAACTATATAAGGTATATTTCAAATAGATCTACGTGTATAATCTAATTTGTTCATTAATTATATTAAAAAGTACATAAGCACATGTTCCAAATGCTTTCTGTTTCGTTTGTTCTAACAGTGTGCTGTTCATTGTCTTTGTCGGTATCATAGTATCCAGAGATGTCTTCTTCGTAGCCCTTGTTTAAAAACTATTGATTTCGACTGTATGTTTTTCCATCATTTGTCTTTATTATGTAAGATCTGGGTGATGGATGTTTCTTAATGACAACTGCTTTCTGCCATGTTTGTCCTAGACGAACTCTCACCTTCTCCCCGACAGAGTAATCTTTAGGTAACCTTGCTTTTGCATCGTATTTCACTTTGCCTTTCATCTGTCGTTTGTTGAATAATGTATCTACATTTTCAGCTACCGATGGTTTCAATAGTTTAGGATCAGTTGGAATGATGTCCCTGAGTCTTCTACTCATCAGTAATTGTGATGGCGAATAAAACAGTCCGCTAATCGGAGTATTTCTATACTCGAGCATAGCGAGATTTGGATCTTACCCACTTTTGTATGCTTTGTTGAATATCTGCTTTACGATACTGTCACGACCCAGATTTCCCCCTCTCGTTGCTACTTCATTTTACCTCACTTTAATATATATATGTACCAGCATTATTCCATTGGCTCTTTTCGTCTAGTGATGATTCTCACTCTTGGTGCGTGTAATTACTTTGAATGTATATAAATTAAACTAATGACAACAATGTCACAACATAAATGACCACATAATGAATACTCATAATAAAGTCAAACTTTCTAATTAAAACTAATATTTAATATTCTAATTAGGGCATCGATGACCACTTTAAAATCATGTAATAAATGTAATGTTTGATTGATGAATGAATTAATAATTGCAAATATAGATTATTAATAACATAAAATAATAACATAAGACAAGTGGCTTCAATACTATATACCAATAAAACTAAAGCTTAAGTGTCATTAAATATAATTTAAACATGATATGATTTGTATTTAATTGTGTTTAACTTATTGCTAATCTTTTATAGACTTAGAGAGAGATTAGATTTCAAAAGCTTTAAATTTAAAAAGAGTGTAAATCCAAGATTGCCGCCTTGCCGTTACAACCAGATTAGAGTTCTATAAAAGAATGTTGTTGTTTTTTTCACATAGCTTCTTGCATGCACAGATTTGTTGTACAAATAAACTTGCAGGTTTTAGCTGTGTGTTAATGTGAATAAATCTTTTTAAAAAAAAAGAGCATTTTGTTTTTCTTTTTAATATATAAAACAGCCTTATTTCTCAAATTGGGATGCGACTTGTTGTTTAAAAGGGGGGAGGGCGCATAGACCAGTGACTTGGCAGAATTTAAGTCATTGGTTAATATGCATGACTAAATGCATGACGCGTAGGACGTAATCATCTTCTTTTTTGAAGTAACGTCTGTATTATATAAGATAAGATAAGACATTCACTTACTTTTCAAGAGACGAAACTGTTGCATTTAATACTTAAGTACAAACTGACTATTAAATACCTAAAATCGACTTTATTTACAAGTTTCAAAGGGTAAATTGATTGAATTCAGGTGAGACCTTATAGAATGCAGGCCTAGCTGTAGGCCTATCGTTTTCGCAAAAGTAAAAAAGAGAATGTGCAACATGATTAACATGTAGCTAGAGGGACTCAGAACTTTTTGATAAAGACATTTCAATGCATGCCTCTAATTGGATTTTACTTGAAGTTTTCATGGCAGAACGTTCTGTTTTCTACCCAGCGTAGTCCCTCTATACTGTCCATACCGGCGTTCGCAAAGACATCGCTGTTTGTAGTGCGGTCCTGCCACTTTCCTTGGCTGACAGAAGAGAGCACCTGTCTGCATGCGGCGTCGGAACGAGACAGCTAGAGGTTAGTCACGAAGGTCGCGAGATACACATTTGAAACCAAAAGAAAATCTGCTGCCGAGGACAAAGAAGACGACGAAAAAAAAACCTAATTCGAACACCTGCAGACAATGGTTATGCTTGCCCTGAAAGTGGCAAAATATGTAGGTCACAGTTGGGACTGCGCAGCCACGGGAAATACTGTATTCCTAACTGATCTTCGGACTCAAAGACAAGCCATATATATATACATAAAATTAATGATTTATAAATTAAAATGATCATAATGACGGAAAAATGCGAAATTCTAAGACTCGGTTGAACAAGTAGCTCTTAGTAACGTAACCGAGTATCGAGCGAAAAATGAAAAGAGAAATTGAATCAATAGATTAGTACGGATAGGATATAACCGACTAGTAGAACTAGTATCATCTAGTCGTGATTCTAGACAAGATTAGATTTTATACTAGTAAATAGATCTAATCATCTATAAAGTATAATCTATCTAATTCTATCCTCTAGCTAGATCTAGTCACTAGTCTAGCTAGTACCAGTAATAGTAGTCCTAAGTAGTCAGGAGTATAGGTGTAAGTATAATCTAGTGACAGTAGAGTAGTCATCAGTAGTGTTAACTGTAAATTTTAGTATTCATATGATTAATAGTATTTATCTAGTCTAGTGAGTGTATAATAAGAGTAAGAGTCTTGATAATTCAACTTCAAGTCATAAGGACAAGGCTTCACCGTCATAAGGAATATCTAGATAGTTAAATAGAATTAGATCTATTTAGTTATATAGACTAGTTATTAAATAGATCAGGCAATGAATATGATTATAATGATTTAAATGATTATATAATGACAATGAATGATGATTATATGAATTGATAATTCTGAGTTGATACATAGTATGATAGTTACATAGTCATAAATTCTAGATCAGTCATAAATTCTAGATCTAATACATATACTCAGATGATAGATTATTATAGATCTATAATCTATGTTACTATCTATTTAGGTTTATTTGTATTTTCATTGTATTGTATACTTATATAATATTGAGTTATATAATATTTATAATATTGGCCTAAATTCCTTCATCTAGATCTTTTAAAGTTAAATATAATATAAATATAAAATGTAGATCTAAGCCTTTCTTAGTAGGGCCTACAATCTAGATTCTTATATGATTATACATTCTACTCATCTAGCCCAAACCTGCAGGGGATGACACAAGATTCTAGATCAGTAGATGTCTAGATCTAGATTAGATCTAAATTCTAGGGACCTTGATGGAACCACAGTACATAGGCAGGAGCATGCCATTATCATACAACCAGGCAAACTAAGTTATAAATGATAATCATAATGTTAATGGAAAAAATGATTTATAAATGATTTTATCTAGATCTAGACTATATATATATAGTAGTGAAGTATTAATAAATTATGTAAATATTATAAACTAGAAAGAGGCTGGTTGTATTATAATTTATTGTGATATTTTGTTATGGCATTGTTTTTGCTGATCTGACTAAAGCCTTTGACATGGTCAGTCATCATCATCATCATCAAACTCCATTTGAGTGAGGGCTTGAGAGGCTTAAATCCTCTCTTGCAAAAGCCCTGGACAGAAATCCTGCTGTCTTGTGTAGTGCGTATATGTCACCATACAGGTTAAGAAATTTTGGTTTCCCAGACCTGTCGAGGCGGAGATCAGCAAGTCTGGGGCAGTCATACAGAATATGAGGCATGGTTTCCTCTTCTTCCCCGCAGTGGGAGCACCATGAATCAAAATTTGGCCATAGCCATGAGAAATATCAGCCAACAGGACTGTGGCCTGTCCTGCACTGTGCTATTTGCTCTGGCCTGGACAGCGTCCACCACGGGAAAGTGCGGTCAGGGTGCCTCATGTGCTCCCAGACTCCACTGGCTTTTTGGGACTTGTACCAGCACTCAAACCACTTTTCCATTTCTGTTTTTTTAATTATAGCCAGGGCATGATGAAAACTTACAGCCTACTCAGTTGGTGGAATTTGCCCTCCCTGGTGGGCCAAGGAGTCTGCAATAGTGTTGCCTAGTGTTGTCATTTATGAAGGCTGTGAAAAGGATGCATGATAGGACAGAGCCCTGGGGGAGGCCATGTTCGAGGGTCATTTTCCCTGAGACTTCTCTGTACATCCTTGTTCTAATTGTATGCTCTTGTAGGAAGTCTCTGATCCAGTAATATATCGTCCCCGCACCCCCACGGCTCTTATCTTATGAAGCAAACAAGGCCGCCATACTTTATCATATGCCTGTCAATGAAGACTGCTTGTGTGCTTTCGGTCCTTTGGAATCCATCTGCTCTGCACAAAGATGTTGACTTGGTCTATATCGGACATTCCAGCCCTGAAACCAGCCTGTTCTGGAGCTATAAGATGGGCACTCTCAAGGTACCAAACCAGACGCTCATTTACCATTTTTTCAACCTTCTTTCCCACACAAGATGTGAGTGAGATGAGCCTATAACCCTCAGCAGTGGAAGCATCTTTTCCCTTTTTGATATAGGAATAATGGTGGCACATTTCCAGGCCCTGGGCTGATGACCATCAGGCCAGGTTCTATTTACAAATGCCAAGAGCACTGCCCTTCCTTTCCCCCCTACATGCTTGAGCATTTCAGGGGTGATACCACTCGGCATGGGAGCTTTTTTGAGCTGGCATTTTCTTATGGCAGCATTAAGCTCGCCTATCGAGAAGGTGGAGTTCATTTTTCCCTCAGCACTTTTGGTCTGTGGTTCCTTTCTGTCTTTTTTTTTCATCAGCTTTGCTAGCTTTATCAATGGCTTTGGACATTGAGGACTTCTTGGCAGCCTTGTGGTCAGTAGAAGTTGTCTTTTCAAACCCCTAAGAAAAATAGAATTTCCTCTCACACTACTAAAATTCATTAAGTGCTTTCATGAGGAAACAAAATGTACCATGAAACTTGCTGGAGCCCTATCAGAAAATTTGAGGTCAGCAGCGGTGTCAAGCATGGATGTGTGCTCACACCTACTCTGATTGGTATATGGATCTCCTGCCTACTGCATTTTCATATGACTGTGGAGCCCTATTTTGGAGAGACACTCCTGTTTACATATATTGCAGGTCAAGCTGGCTTTTGTTTTGGTGGCCATTTTCCCTGTGGCATGCTTTTCTTCAAGAACTGAGGCCCATGTTTTCTCGCTGTCCATAGCTTTCTTGGTCACCGTCGCTCTGCAACTATTTCTGTCTAAAGCTATGTCTTTCCAATGGTCAGTATCAATGTTCACTGATTTTAAATCCTATATTATCACATCTTCAAAATCAACACTACAGTTGGGAAAACATGGCAAAAATAACCTTGACTTTCCAACTTCCCTCTCCAATGCCACCATTTGTCCTCCAACTCCAATTCAGTCCTGACAGGCTGCATGAGTTAGTCAAGTACAATTAGACCTGGTGGGAATTATCTAAAGCTGATGATGAGAATTACTTGACAAAGAGCATTAGATAATGATTCAGACAGAGACCAATTGTCATCTTTTTAGAGGGTCTGGACAAGGACCTTAATGTCTCAACCTGTGGGCAGTGGAGACTAATAGGTTATTGCCATGTCATGATTAAGACCTGTGATGTGGAAATGAGGTATTGGTCTCCACTGTCCACAGATTGGAACGTCACACTCAATAACCATTTCACATATTTCATATTTGTCAAATCCTTTTTAAAATAGTTATTTTCTTTTATTGCAGCTTCCAATGCTTTGTGTTTGTAAAGATTGAACCATGAGAAAAAAAACTATTTTGAAATTGGCAACAGCCATTCTTGTAACTGTTCTGATCTGGATTGTTTGGTTTGCATCAACACTTGATTCTGAAGGTGACCATTTGATGCTGGATTCTGTGGCCAATGAGAGAGTTTATCCCTACATTTTGGACAATGATAGAAACATAAAGTATCCTGCATTTCACAATCTATCTTACACTGAACTTTTGAAATTTGATTCTAAGAATTTGTTTGTAAATAAAAGTGTACATTATCCTGAGAATTTAAAAATGCTAGAGATTCCTACTTTAAATGAAGGTATTAAAATCAACAATGGCAGTTTGAATAATGACTCCTTGGAGAATATTGTACAAGGTCTTACTTTTTATAATAAAACTTTCTACCTGAACAATAAACCTTTTCGTATTTTTAGTGGATCTGTCCATTACTTTAGAATTGTTCCTGAATATTGGAAAGATCGACTGTTGAAATTAAAAGCTTGTGGTCTAAATACAGTTGAAACGTAAGAATCTTTCAAAGAATTTAATATTTTGCTTTAAATAAACACTTTAATTAGTTCAAAACTAATCGTTTTGTGATAATCTTTTTTTGTTCTTATATTATCATATTGCCCTCTGCATTCAAACATTTTTCCTCTGTTTGCAAGTATATAAGCGAAAACATTAACACTGAATTCAAAATAATATTAATTTTAGAGCCAAAAAAACAACAACTGGTAAGGTGATCTACTAGTTTAGAAACTAGGCTATATTATGATGCTACCTGTGAGCTGTGAACAACTGTGATAATGTACACTCTTTAAATGCAATGTTAACTATGGCAGTAGTTTATATTAAAATTATTTTGTCAAGTTTTTTAATCCATTGTGTAATTCCCAAAAAATATAATAATACAGATAATTTCATTTTAATTAAGTCCTATATTATTTCAAAAGTTATTTTTTCAGAAATCATCTTATGTAGTTGAATAATAAACCCTAGAGTAGTTGATTTGAAAAATGTTTGGTTTGCATTGTACTAAATAGATAATAATTCTTATTTCAAATCTAAAGCATTCTAATTAATTTTGGTTTTGTGTTTTTACCATAATTATTGTTTGAAAAGCTTGCATTAACAGCACCTACTTTCATTTTTTAAAGTAATATATAAGTGACATGTTAACCAGATTATCTATATTACTTTTTAGTTATGTCCCCTGGAATCTTCATGAACCATCACCTGGTGTTTTTAAATTTGAAGGTATTCTAAATTTGAGGTAACAAAAATATTTAATAAACCTAGAATAACAAAAAATTAATGCATTTTTTAAATATCTTTTTTAAAATTATAAATACAATTGATAAAAGTAGTACTTAAAAATTTAAAATACATTGAAGGTAAATATAAATGTATATGTTTATAGTCAAGGTTGAGTTTGAAGTTATCTCAAATATCAAAATGAGTAGAGTTTTTGTGGGAGTTTCAGTACATGTTTCCCAATATTACATTTATCTTCACTTTAGAGCCTTCATTCAACTAGCTGCTGACTTAGGTCTTTTTGTCATTCTTAGACCTGGTCCATATATTTGTTCTGAGATGGATTTTGGTGGATTGCCTGGGCAAGTTTTAGTAGTCTTAGTTTTTCTGTATTAAACTTTGAAAACCAATGTATCCTTTATTAAAAATATATTCATTGTAATGAACAATATTTAAACAATGATTTGTACTAATTAATTAATGTTTGGATTTCTGAAGGTGGCTTCTCAGAGATCCTAACATGAAAGTAAGAAGTAACTATCCAGGATACATCTCAGCTGTCAATAAATACTTCAGCATTCTCTTACCTTATGTACATAATCTACAAGTAAGAACATAGATTTTGCTCAGTATCATAGAATAAGCATTGTTATATTAGAAAATAGTGTAATGTTATAGTAGAATAGATATTATAATAAAGTGCTAAGTACAATATACATGTTAATAATTGAATTGAAAAGACACTGTAATGATAAGCAAAGATTTTATTAGAAAGTATATGATGTGTTTTGTGGGTGACCGGTCATTTCATCGCCGGTCATTTCATCCCCAATTAAATTTTTTTCTCTTAGTCATTGTGTAATTTTTCTGTTAAGACTTTGTGTTTAAGTCCTCATTTCATCTAATATATACATAAGTTTTTTTTATTTTTGACATGTTATTATAGTTTTTATAGTGTTACCCCTCCTCTCTTCAGGCTTGTTGAGAAATGAAAGAATATATTCAATAGATATATTGTAATGCAGAGTTTGTATTTTGTTATATTATTTCTGTTTGTTGTAGGGATATCAATATTGTCCTGCACATATTGCATGATGTAATGATCAAAGGCTAAGGTGTGGTGTAAGTAAGGAGAATCTTTTGAGAGATAGAAGTACAATTTGAATAATTATGACCATATCGCTATGCACTCATCTTCTTCTTCTTCTAGCCAGCTTTATTGCTGTGAGCTCTTTTGCAGACTGCGCCAAGGCAAAATAGTGTGCTGTTTTCTTCTGTTGTTCAGCACTGCCTTACAGGGTGTTGGTTATGTTGGGCTGTAGTGGTAGTAGGGTCTGCCTAAGGTGGATTAGGAAGGGACATTCAAAGAGGATATGGTTTACGGTTTCATAAGGGTGGACGCAGTGTCTACAAAGGGGGAGTTGTGTGGAATTTATTTTGTTCAGATGGTAACTTAACAGAGGTGTGTGTCCTGTTCTTAGTTGGAAAATTGTAGATTGTTCTTTGCTGGGGAGGAAGTTAATACTGTCCAGTTTGTTAGGCAGAGTCATTTCTTTGTACATGGCTCTGTCTGTGTTTCCTGATGCCTATTGGTTGAGCCACTCCTCTTTATGATTGTTGACTAACATTGACCTTAGGGTGAGGTAGTTAACAGATCTATCTGGTTGTTCAGTAAATGATCCTGCTTTTGATAGCTTATCTGCCTTTTCATTTCCCATGATGCCAATGTGTCCAGGGATCCACAGTAGTGTGATATTGATATTTAATTTTGATATCATCTGATGGATTATCACAATTACTGTTCTCAACTCTCTTGAGCTGTTTGAGGTGCTGCTGTTAAGTGCTTGCAGAGAGGATTGGGAGTCTGTAAAGACAACAATATCTGATGGTGATTGCACTCCTTCATATAATTTGTTTTCCACTGTCTGTAATGCTATGGTAATTGCCTCAATTTAGGCTTGAAAGTTTGAGCAGTAATTGTCACAGGGTGCACTTATAGTAATCGCCACAGGGTGCACTTATTTTAAAGTGTTTATTTTTGGGGAAGACCAGAAAGGCACCAAGACCAGTATTGATGGTGTCTTTGAAGGCCGATCCGTCGGTATACATATATGGATAGCTGTTTTTGGATACTCAGAAAGACACAAAGATAAAGGCACATTCCTCTTTCCATATGCTAGGACAGATTTGTACAAATGCTCCTTTTTCCATAGTGCTATTAGAGCATGGAATGGGTTGCCTAAGCCAGCTAGGAAAACCAGTGACTTGGCAGAATTTAAGTCATTGGTTTACATGACTAGATGCATGATGCATACATTGCATAGGATGTAATCATCTTCTTTTTTGAAGTAATATCTGTATTATATAAGATAAGATATTTGTTTTTATGGAAATCATTTAAGAAACAAGGACATCCATTGATGAACTTTTTTTATAGTACAAACTTCAGAATGTATTTCAATGTCTAGAGTTGAGGAGCCTGAACTGTAATAAACATAGTTATGGTGTTTGACTGGATGTATTGATTAATAAATAGTTTCTAAACTTTTTTTGTTTCTAGTTTACAGAAGGTGGACCAATCATTATGTATCAAGTGGAAAATGAAATTAACTCCTATTCAGGCAATATTGAGCATTTAAAGCTAATCACTTTTGTAATTTTTAATTCTTTCACTTTTAAACACTTTCTTTTCTGATAGGCAATCACACAAATACTTAACTCTATTTTGTCAAGAATATGAGCATGTAAAATTAATGAAAAGATTCTTTAGCTAGTATATTCAACTGTTTCATTATAAATACATGATAATGTTATTCCTTTTTTTTTTTTCATTATAAGTTATTGAAGAGTCTAAAAGTAAAAGAGCTGTTAGTAACAAGTGACCACAGATTTCAAGAAAGCTATGCTCATAACAAAAATATTGACTTCACCAAATGTAAGTAGTCTAGAGATAAATACATTTGCCTTACATTTACAAAAAAGTAGAGTGAAAAAAAATCACTAAATGTAATATTAAAAATTAGTAGAAATGAGAAATAACAAAAGAATGATATATTTTTGAAATATCCAAACATTATTTTTGTGACAGAGCGAAATTTCACTTAAATGCTTAAATATGTGTAGGATAGTTAAAAATGTCCAAAAATTGCTTTAACCCAATAGTGCCTATTACAGAAAGATGCGTTTTTACTGTTGAAGCTTAATGAAGTAGAATGGGTTTTGATGCTAGCTCATCATGTCTCAGTAAGAACAAGAGCATGGAGACTTTTTAAAATTGAAAACTATTAATTTTTGTGTGTGTAATTTTTTAAAGGAAAGTGCTGATACAACATCTACCTAGGGAATTAAAAAAAAATTCTATCTCTGTTAAGCTATAGAGGATATTTTTCAAACTAGAAATAGGTGCTATTGGATTAATATTGAAACCTGCAAATGCAGCTAGGGTAGTATAACAAGTAACAGTACTCGATGATTAAATATACCCAACATTTCAACATGCTGGTTTAATATACAAAACACTACCAAGATGGTAAAGTTATTTTGCAATTTCCGAAAATTTCTTTGATTGATAACTATCAATTACCTATGTAAAAATTTATTGAGGAAAATTAGAAGTAAAGAGCCTGAACTTTGACAACAAATGTATCTTCATATTTTGTTTTGTGGATGTATGTGTTGTTGTTTTTCTGCCACTGTACATAGATGCTCTGTTGACTGACAACCTGAAAGATTTCAGAGACAGCAGCTACCAAATTATAAATAAACTTAACAGACATTTTCCTTATATGGTCATGGAGCTATGGACTGGCTGGTTTGATTATTGGGGTCAACTTAAACATTCCCACTCATCACCAGAAGGTAATTGTGTGACAAATAAAAACAACAACAGTGTAGTTCTGTTGTTTTTTTTGTTTTCAAATTCAAATGTAAACAAGAAAAGTTCTAAAATTGTGTCATTATTAGAATTATGATTAAGTTTCTATAAAGTCTTTGTAATCTCTTCAAAATTATTTCCACTTTTTGATGGAATTATTCTGTTCGACCCATTTGTCATGGTGCCACTACCATGATATGATTAAACTTCAATAACTTTTTTTGTTTGTAATCAGAAAATGTTATATTTAGTATAGAATTAAAACAAATTAATTTTTATGGAATTAATTTTAATTTTAATTTTTAAATTATAATATTAAAAATGAAAACTCAGACTGTAGACAAGTCATCTAGATTCTAGGTCTAGTGACTAGATCAAGGAAAAATTGTATGATCCAGATTGAATGAAAAATATTTTTTTGTGATATATATTCATTTTTACACCAAATATTTTAAAGAGATGCCAGAGAGCAGTGATCTGCCTATAGGGCTCCAAAACCGGATTTTCTGTTAGGGTTCACCCCCTTAGCCTTGGACCTTACAGGAACTTATATAAGGCAGTGAGGCTATTAAACTATAGCTAAAGGTTTGATTTGTGGGCAGCAGGGCATGTTCACACATCAAAGGGTTATGACTACTTCACATCTTGGGGCCAACTTCCTCAGAGACCCTTTTCAGATTAAGACTAGTTTAAATAAAAATGGGAGTGTCATTCTGGAGAGAATGAGTTAAACTGTAATTAATGACTTAAATATTTTCATTGAAATTGTTTTGTTAAAATGTATAACAAAAATAATGTTAATTAAAAAAACATTAAATATATAATTTATGATTGAACTATCTATTTCTTCATGGCTAGTTTTAGAGAAAACCCTAAATGTGATACTTTCAATGGGAGGCTCTTTCAACTTGTATATGTTCATTGGGGGAACTAACTTTGGATTTACAAGTGGAGCCAACAATTTCTCTGGAGTCTTTAATCCTATGGTAACTAGTTATGGTCAGTATACATGTGTGTTTCGTTCACCTATATTTTTGTCATCTATTATATAAAGTAGAAAGTAAGGCGTATGTATGTACCGTATGAATGTTATGAATAGAAATCAAAACCGTTAGACCAATCTTGATAAAACTTGGCAGAAATGTTCCTTGGTATTAACTTAGACTGTAGTGTATGTATTGTAGCCCTAAAATAAACTTAAGATCCTCAAAAAAAAAAGTTTTCCGACTCTATGAAAGCATAATAACTTTACCATATTTAGAAACTACACTTTGCGCAGATAGTTTTTTACTTTGACACATGAAAATACAAAATATAGTCTGTTGATTTCATTATGGTATTTAATAAATAATAATTTAAATTAAATAAAATAAAGCTTCAAATGTGTGTTTCAAATGCATTTTTACACAAATTCGTTCCTTATATGTGCAAATTTAGAATTCCTGACGAACATTCTTTCATTAGACATTACGTGAAATGTTACACATTTCTCTATTCATAAAGATGATACAACTTCTCTTCACAAAGATAGTTTTATAATTAAACACATGAACATACTAATTATAGTCCATTCATTTCTTATTTTTATCAAATTAACATTCAAATTTGTATTTCTAAAGCCTTTTTCATACATTCGTTTGCTAAAGCTACGAAGCCATGTTGAGATATATTCATTCATGAATCGCGTACTAAAAAGAGTCATGCATGCGCAGAGCAAAGGCTTCTCGCATCTCAGAATGAACTCTCCAAGCCAATATTTAACTCCATATTAGTCTATATCTAGATCTATGCCTAACTCAAGATCTACTTTATACTTTAACCATAGACATATAATATATTTTATGTCTATGACTTTAATACATGAACATACAAAATTAAGTCTATTCATTCCATATTTTCATCAAATATGTGTAGGCCTACAAGCAAATGTTTTTATTTGAAAAAATGGAGTTAGGTCGATTAGCTATTTTGATAGCTTCATTCATACTATTTTTACATTAACGCATTCGCTTTACTTATAACATTATTATTTCGTTTAATTGATTACAAAACACTCTCAGTGACTGTAGTGAATTTGCTTATTTGATATATTGACAGTGATACGCAAATTAAGACCTGTGGGCAGCGGGTAATATATGTCTAGTTATTTATATAGAAATATGTTCTTCTATGTTTCATGTAACATGGCTTCTTTGTTGCTGGGAAAAGTAACTAAAAAGATTAAATGTAACCAATTTCATACCAAATCTTTTTTGTGTGTATTTCAGATTATGATGCTATATTGACAGAGTCAGGAGATGTTACAGCCAAATACCATGTGGTTAGAAACAGTCTGTTGACCTTTTATAAAAGTATAGGTATTATATTTTTCTCATATCACTAAACTGTTCATAATATCTATCTTATTTTATTGTATGTCACAAAAGTAATTTCCAGCATTATATAAATAGCTGGATATTTTCCTAGTTCCTTGAGTTATCCTTATTACATATAAAAGCTTGGATTCTATTTACTATTGAAAACTAATATCCAAAGAATAATTAATCTTCCTTATTGTGATTTGTTAGAATGTGTGAGTTATCTATTCCCACTTTAGAGCAAAGCTGGTTCATACTGGAACAGAGGCAATGAAACAATAACTTTAACTGATATCAGTTGAAAAAAAATAATTTATTTTGAGATAGTTTAGATCATTCTATATATTAGTTATCTGAAAATTCTTAGCTATTCAAGTAAATATGTATTGATTTTAGTAAACTTGCTGAGTGGTATCACTTTTAATAGTAATAATCATGTAAAACTTCCACTGTTATGTATTCATCTTTCAGGTATTAAAGGTTTGCCAGTGATACCCAAAGACACTAGCAAAGCACATTATGGTATACAGCTAATCTCGTAATATCATACATCATAGTTTATTGGTAGAAAAGCTAATGTTTCACTTGCTTGAGATCTCAGTTTAAATTCAAGAGAACAGATTTAAAAAAAAATAATTTCTTATTAAGTGCTTTTAAGAATTCACCCATCACCATCAGCAATTAGAGCCTGACATTTGTTAAGAAAAGTAAAGTAGTTACATTATTGGTAGCATAAAAATGTATGATAATCACAGTCACTGTTTTTATAATTAAATAATTTTGCAAAAGAATATATTTAGTAGAGAAACATCACTTGTAGTTTTTTACTTTTCCAGGAGAAGTTGAACTAACAGATATGATGGAATGGGATGTATTCATTTCTCTGATACCTGTAAGTTTGTTTTTTGTTATCAGCTTTCAGTTACTTTAGAAAATAGAAATTATATTATATAGGTGCAGAGCTGGTACTAGTTTTGACTAGTTTCACTGTATGTTTCATAAAAAAAAGGGCTATTAAAAATCAGATTTCATACAATTTTGTTATATTCTAAAAGTAGTATGGTCTTTTGAATACATACCTTTTGATTTTTAAATTGAATATGCAAAACTAATTTTTTTAATCTCCTTTAGGTTAAACAAGACTTAATAAAGGAAAAATTTGTGTGTCTTACTTGTAAGAATATACATCCTTCTGTTGCTAAAACAAATCTAATAGAATTATTGATCAAAGGTATCTTATGTGCATAAAAAAGTAGGCACATTTTTATGCAGACTTTCTAAAAACATTTAATAAAGCTATCTGGCACATTTTTATACATATTAAAAAAAACATTTTAAGCTGCTTGTGTTATTGATAGTTATATATGTTCCCATCTTCTGGTCACCGAACTGGAGCTTCAACTTGCCGTTCATGAATTTGCTGAGGCTGCTGCCTCTTTGGTTGTCCATATGTCCATCAACCTAAAATAAATGGAGGTCATGCTTCAGAAGTCACCTATCAGAACTAACTTAGATCCACAAAAATATGTGAATGACCATCTCCTTAAGTTGTTGACCACATTACCTACCTGAGCAGCACTGTGTCCAACGATTCGTCACTGTCTAGAGAAATAGACAACCTTTTCGCAAATGCCAAAAGCACTTTTGATCGACTAAAACTGAAAGTATGACGTAAAAGGTCTCTTCACCTAGCAACAAATATCAGTTTTATAAAGCAGTGGTTCTTATCATGGCTCTAAAACCTGGGTGCTTTATTGAAGGCATTTAAGGCTTCTTTAATGCTTCCAACAAAGGAGCCTTTGCTCCATAATGGGCATATGCTGGCAACACTTACAAAAAAACTATGCTCTGCTGGAGGTAGGCCTGGACAGTATAGAAACACTAATTACCATTTGATAGTTGTGCTGGGCCAGACACCTAATAATAATAATACTTTTATTTATAAGTATTATTATTATTTTTATTTATAAAGCGCTGTTAACAAACAAAATGTAGGCTCAAGGTGCTGTAATAACATTACAAATACAAACACGACAAACTAATCTAAAAAAGTTTTAAATAGGTCTTAATGTTCTTCTTAAAAGTGGTGTAGCATGTTGTCTGTCTGAGATCAATGGGGAGTGAGTTCCAAACCTTTGGTCTGTGCACTGAAAAAGTCCGCAGACCGTTGCTTTTGAGGGAAAAATGGGGCAACACTAAAAAAGTTGAGTCCATTGAGCGCAGGGCTCTCTGGGGGACATATGGAGTAATCAGTTTGCTAAGGTACAAGGGCATCTCATTGTTATATATACACTAATGGCAAAGTGTGGCGACCTTGTAATCGATTCTCACTTACACGGGAAGCCAATGAAGCGTGCACAAGAGCGTAGTATATGTTGCAGCTTGGCTATTTTGTTATCGGGTATACCTGCTAGCAGGGCATTGCAGTAGTGAAGGCGGGAGAGAATGAATTCCACAGCTAGCATTTTTGTTGACTCCATTGTTAAATATGGTCGGATCTGGCCTAATCTGCGCAGTTGCAGATAAGGACCCTTGTAGAGCTAACCTATGTGAAGGTCAAAAGATAGTGCTGAGTCGAAGAAAACTCCAAGATTCCGCACTACATGGACATAAGGAACCTGGCAGTTCGTGATAAAAAGAGAATATGTGCTTTCAACTTTTGAGATGTTCCGAGTGCCAATCTTAATTATTTCTGTCTTATCTTCGTTCATCTTGAGCTTATTTTCAACCATCCAATCGCTCAGCCTTGCAACCGTACCACTGATTTTCTCTGCCAGATGCGGGTACGGAGGAATCGTATAACTGTGAGTCATCTGCAAAGAAATGGTATAAGATGCCAGTTGGCTGTATGACACCGCTAATTGGATATGTATACATAGTGAACAGTTTTGGGCCTAGAACTGATCCTTGGGGTACTCTGTACTTCAAGAGTAAGCTTGTTGATTCTGTCTCATTAACAATGACACTTTGGGTGCATTCAGTCAGGTAGAATCCAAGAAGCCACTTTAGGACGATTCCTGCTAAACCAAAAGTGGCAGAGAATCTGGCCATCATAATTTCATGGTCTAACGTATCAAAGGCTGCGGACAAGTCCAGCATGGAAAGAACTGATATGTGACTTATGTCGAAATTGTGAAGTAAGTCATTTAGTACCCTGACCACTGCTGTCTCTGTGCTACAGCACTTCCTATATGCTGATTGAAATTCTTCCAAGAGACAGTACTGTTCAAGATGAGAAAGAATTGCGCTAACACAATGCTCTCCAGAAGCTTTGACAGCAAGGAAAGATTTTATACCGGCGATAGTTTTTTAGACATTCGGGTCAAGACTGGATTTCTTTAATATGGGCCTGACAAGTGCATGCTTAAATTGCTGTGGTACAATGCCTGATGTCAGTGAAGAGTTCACAATGCTAGTAATTGTGGATACAAGCTCATCTAAATATTCAAGGAGCAAGGAAGTTGGAATGGGATTAAGGTCACATGACTAATTTGGCATCTTTAAAATAGTACTTTTGACATAATCTTCAGATACATGCTGAAACTCGCAAAAAGGAGAATTTTGAAAGATTGGAGTGGTCAAGCTGTGATGAGAGGGATGGCATGTCATTGTGACAAGTCAAAAGCTTGCTGTCAGAGTCACTCAATTTTATCACAGCATTAATTATTATTTATTATTATTTATTTATTTTATTTTAATTATTTCACCCTTCTATCCCCAAGTTCATCACCCGCACCACCCTTTCCTCTTCAGGCTAGACTTAGTCCGCCACCTTTGCGATAGCTAGGCCACGACTTGCTAGTTTACCTCCCCTTGACCTGGGGAAAGATCAAACAAACAGTCACTTACTTTGGTCCTAGGCGTCCGACTTTTACGGTGAAGCCACCTTGGATGAAACACGCTTCATTATTTCTTCCCCCCTCACTCTCCCACGTCTCTCTTTGATCACTCGGATCAACACGCCCCTCGACACTCCAAGGTGCGACTCCCATCTCGAGTCAGATTCACCCAAGAGAGATAATCTTTGGCCTATCACATTTCCTGTTTCCGGCCATCTCTCCCGGACTAAGGTAGACTAAGTCAAACCAGACCCGCTCATTTCTCTCTCACTGGCAATTGAGTCTGGACTATTTCATTTATTCTTACTCTTAGAGGAATACCTGGTGGTAAGCCGAACTTAATCACAGTTCCACTTAATTACTTTGTGCATATTTCTCACTGGATATTATCATGTGTATTTTGTTATTTCATTTATATTTAATTAGTGCATTGTGTATTTCTCACTGCGCTTAGAAAAGAAATATGAATTATCTCCCCTTTAGTCATTCTGCCTTGACGAGAGTTGTGTCCCTTGAACGGACTCTCTTCCCAATCAAGCTCGCTCCTTTGTTTGTTGCTGACGGTCATGTGTAAACAATAGCGTCATGGCCACGGTCCATTTCTCCCCTCACCCCTTTTCTCTTTCCACTTGTGTTATTTATTTGAGGTGATTATTTTCCCTTTTATGTACATTTCTATATTGCTACTATCAGCCATCTATTTTCCCAATCCCATTTGTCATCATCTCCCCATTGTGCTCAAAAGCAATTTTCTAATCTGACGAATGCACCTCAGTCGAGGGCATCAATAAGATGCATTAGAGACATGTCCTAACTTGTCTTTGTTTATCCGCAGCCTCCCTCAGGTGTCTGCCTATCGCCTATTTGGCATTGACTGCCTACTTGTTATTGAGTATCATCTCCTGCCTACTGGGATCTACTCAACTATTTGTTTGGATCACCTGCCTATTCATTCGGCAGTGTTTGACAGCCATTCGTCAACCAACTCAATTGCCTATTCGGCTCTACTATTTACCTGCCTATTGGTCTACCTGCTTATTTGGCTCTACTACTTGGCGCTACCTCCAGCTGCAGAACCTCAAGCCAGGACACAGCCACCTGCGACTCAAGCAGGACAATCAGCTAAGTTCAGAAGTCAAAGTGACATATCGGTACTCTCTTATTAAGTGCAAGAGTGATGATTAAATATAGTATTGATTAGAGATAGATGCAAACCCTTCCCCCTTTTATTCTTCTATGTAAATATTTATGTAAATAAATATTCTTCAATTTTAACTTTTGCATCTCTCTTTCATTGCTTGTCTCGTTGCGTGCCTGCTCCCAATTTATATGCTGACAAGTCGGTGTGTGATAGCTTCAAAAATAATCATACCCTAGACATTAAACAAGCCAAACACACGTCACACACAAAAACCTGTCACAGTCATTTCTGATCTGCTCAATCTTCCCAATGAAGAATCTATTGAATGAATCAGGGAGTTCAAATACTGGGATAGATGACTGCAAACGTTCGTTATTTGCTCCCCCTATCATTTTAGCCGTGATCCTGAATAGCTCCTTTGAAGAATCAGAAGTTTCAGTTTTTTGTCGAATATGACTAGCTTTTGCGTCTGTAATCATACAGTTAACCTTGTTTTTTTTCTAGAATGTTTATTTGTCGATGTATCGTCAGACTTGTCTTTTGAAATGTATGTTCGGCACGTCTGCGAATAAGTTTGGCAGTTTTTATGTCTTCCGTCATCCAGGGTGCAGATGGCCTAACTGAGACTGTACGAGTGACAAGAGGTGCATGGCTATCCAGCAACTTTTTCAAGCAAGAATTATAATTGCTGTGAACGGCTCTGTTGCTCTGTAGCAACAGCTAAGAGGTCACGTCCATTTTGAAGGAGGCAATATCTATGGCTTCAAATTTACGGGAAGTCAAGTTTTTCTTTGGCCTTTTTGCTTTTGATAGGAGCATTTCAAAGTGTACAAGAAAATGATCTGACAAGCCACGGTCTAAGACATTGAGTTTGGCTATAAGCTCACTTGAATTTGTAACAATCCAGTCAAGAATATGGCCATTGACGTGTGTCTGAACTTTTATCAGTTGGTTGCGATCCTTTAGCGCATTTTTCAGCGACACCTTGTATGTCTCATTTTCACAGACAAAATGCAAGTTCACATTGCCTATGACAAATAGATCTTTTGTTGCTATGTGACTGTCAAGGAGGTCTTGAAGTTCTTTGATGAAAACTTTTGTTGTCAATTTATTTCTCTTGCTTGGTGGTGGGCAGTACAAGAAAATACAAGTCAAAAAAGATTCCCAGGAATTTTTTGTTTATTTTTAAATCTCATAGAATGAACACTTCACTGTTACTCATGCTAATTAGTTAATTCATGTGACTGGTCCATGCTTGTAGCTTAACAGCATATTTATGGCTTCCTTCAGCCGTGAAGCGACTGGATCATTTCATAGAATGTGATGACTACTGATTTGTCTCTCTCCATGCAGCTGATGTGTCAGAAGGAACGATAAGTGCTGATACAGTTTGGAATCGTTGACTCGCAGGCTCTGCTAGTGTTTAGCACAATGTGCTACAAGCTGCCTAAGGATCGCTGTCTCCTGATTTTTCCTCAGGGTTGACTCCAAAGCCTTTCCCATGTTTGGGTATAGCTGCAAGGTAGCAGAGATTTGAAATAAAAAATACCTTTGCTCCTTCTCCTGTCAGGACCCAGTATTTCAGCCACACTTGAAAGCCAGCAGTTGGACTGGTTGTCAGAGACTACTGATTTGCTTGCCATTGAAAGCATTTTATAGGTAGTGGAGTGCTTATTTCTATTATCACTTCTGACAATAACAACCTTATGAATATTGCATATTGATGATTAGTTAATATATGGATTAGTTAACAGTGGTCTAGAACTGGACAAATGAAAAATGATGCTTTTTAACTATATTTTGCTATTTAGCTTTTGTCTGGTAAATATTTCAGGTTACACACCAGGGAAGAAACTTAAATATTAATGATTTGTTTATCTTTGACATCTAGTTTGTCAAAATTATGTAAAGAATAAATGAGTACTTTCAAGCTGTTGTTAAGAGGATGACAAGGCCGTTTGACACACAACGAGACAGTGTCTTGCACTGTTTTCTTCAGCACAGCCATTGATCGAAAACGCTGTCTCAGCAGACCCTCCCGACTGACGCCTCCCAAGGAGACTGCAGGCTTACAAGCAGCAACGTTGCAAACAAAGTCCAGTGCGTCACAGTCACCCACAGCTAACAGTCTCACATCCAGGAGATAGGTCTCTTCAAGTTTCGAATGTCTTCATCTTGACATCTCAGATTTAGCCTGGGTTGATTGACATTCGTCTATGCCAATGTCGATGATGATGGCAGAAGTACACATGCCCTGTTTGTAGTTTTCTTGGCATCCACATTCCCTGTGTGATGCGTCGCACCTATAGCTCATGCTAAACTTCTGGATGCAGTTGTTGAGCTTTAAATTTCCCTCGTAGGCACCAGCAGATAGGCAGAGGTCTTTAAAGTCCATAGCAACAGGCTTGGACCCAGACCCAGCGTTGTCTTGATCTATCCAGCTCATTGGGGTACTCGTAACAGGTACAACAGGAACAAACGCTTCAGGCACATAACAGACCTCAGTTTCTTCATTTGTCTCTTTCTTTTCAATTCGATACATCCCGTTGAGATCGTCACAGCAATCATTGTCACGTTTCTCGTCTTGAAAGTCACAACCACAAGACTTGCCCACAACACAGACAGCGCTCCAATCCCCAGCGTCTCTGTCACCACTGTTTGTGCAGCCACAGTCCTGACCATGCAACTTCTTCACCAACGAGTCTACAGGCAACTGCTCCTTCACTAACGAGTCTATTCCTCCTTTCATTTGAGACACCATTTTATCAAATTGATCTGTTTGCCCTTCCACTTGCAATACACTTTCATCTACCTTACTCCCCATCCTGTTAATTTGTTCACGCATTGCATCAATTTCTTCCTGTATCTTGCCAATGAGCTCATTAATGTCCGGTTTAATTTCAAATAAGTAGGTATCTGGATCTTCGTCTTCATCTATCAAGGCTTGCCTGAGACGAGCTGTAAGCACCTTCTTCCTAAGCTCTTTAACTGAGAGTTGGTCTAATTGTTTCAAAGCTGCCATTGTAAATCCTACCTCCTCTCGTTGAGTCGCCTATAATCCCACTTCTGACACCAATGTAATAACTGAAGGGCGGCAAACTCAATGGGACATAGATGTTTATTTACAGGACATCACAAATACATGTAGAACAACATGTCTTCAGCACATCATCTTTACATCAGCTCTCACTTGGGCGGAATCGTTCTCTCCTTCTGATGTCAACATCCGACTTAGTCTTGTCACTAATAGTGCGAACCTTCTTTCTGTACTAGCCTGGATTGCGGTGCGCATGGCAGAGTTATAACAGTATATATCTAACAAACTAGTTCATATCTTTACAGATTGTTGCAACAGATGATAAAGTGAATTACATGGAGACATATAAAGATCATAATGACCATTCCAACACATTGGGATACATTGTTTATTCCTATTTGATTGGTCAAGATACACATTGGAATAAGATGCCAGGCATTCAGCTAACTGGGGAATACAAAGATAGACTTACTGTTAGTATGTTGTTAGATCTACTGTTTGTCTTACTGTTAGTATGTTGTTTGATCTACTGTTTGTGTCTTAGATATATACATATAGAGATAATGCATCTCTAAGATATTATACTTTCATATATATATATATATAAAGCTTCCATTAAAAAAATGAAACATAGTTTTTTCCTAAAAATTTTTACCTTTACCTATCCCTTAGTCTGTTGGGGCACCATGCATGATTTCTCGACCGTCTTTCTCCATTCCTCTCTGTCTTTTGCCTTAATTAGAACCTCTTTCAATGGCAGACCCATCAATTCTTTTATGTTGTCCTCCCAGAAAGCGCTGTGAGGACCTAAAATTATTACATAACGTCAAACCCATCCACATAGTAATCGGAGAGTATGTTGGACAATTTTTTTCTTATTTATGCAGGCATTTCAAAGCATCAGTATTAGCTAGTACCGGTATATATATATATATATATATATATATATATATGTAAAATTAAAGTTCCCATTTCAGACCTGCGATCTATAGGGCAGATGATGTAAAGATCATCTGTATCAGTGGCCCATGGTTAACAAGGGTGTCAGCAACAACCAACCACCTTTATTTTCCCCCAACTAATGTCAGGTACCCATTAGAGTTTGGTGAACTTAGGGGCGCCCTAACAATATTGAAATTAAAAATCCCAGTCTTCCCCCAAGACCCCTCTGTTCAGAAGTCAAGGGCTTTACCACTCAGCTACCAGCCCCTATGTGCTTATAGATGCTTTTTTTTGTTATTTTTTTTTACAGATTTCCTGTTAAAAATAGTTCATTTGTCTTTAAAAAAACCTACTTAATAAAAATTGTTTAACCTTTTTGTAACAAGTATTTCAATGATTGCCTTAAATCTATTTATATATTTTTTTTATGAACTTTCAGGCTATCTTAAACAGTGAAATATTTTACATTCAAGATGATTTAAAAGCAAGTAAAGAGGATTTTTTTATCACTTACAAGTGGGATGAGAAATTTAAAGTAATTTTTTGTTTATTTTTCATAAGTCTGTGTTACTTCTAGCAAAACTTTTGGATTCTTTAGCAGAATGCTTTGAATGAAATCAAAGCTGTTGTGATTTACTGAAAATCTTTAACTGTTAACTTACCATACTATGTCAACTAAAGTTTTTGATTGGAAGGCTTGGAAGAATGATATGATAATGAAGTCAGATAATCGATATTGAATTTTCTTTTTTTCTGTTCTATTTTCTCTCTGTTGGTTAAAAGAAAATCTAAAATTATATACATTTAGAAAAAAAAAAGGTTTTGGAATTTCACTGAAGGTATGACAGTAATTTTTTTTTTAGAAAAACAAAACCCATCTAAATAAACAAAAATTTATCATTGTTTCTTATCAAAATTTGCATTCAGACATTCTAAAAGCATTTTTTCTATTTTGAAAATGTCAGTAGATAAGATTTCAAATATTTATTTCGTAATTGATACATACCTGGTAACTAAAAAAACACTTTTCATATAATTTAGTTAGTAGCTAGACATAGCTCAGGCTATCTTTATATAGTTTTTTTTTTTTAAGTTACATTTCTAAAATAAGTATTATGATAAATCCTTCTGCATTCAACTGGGGATCTAAGCTAGTGATAGTTAAACCTTGGCCATCATATTGACACAGCATAAGGAAAAATAATGCTTTCAAATCTAGTTTTTGGTCTCCCTTACCTACCCTCTCCCTTTATTTGTTCATTTGATCATTCAGTGGTAATGAATAAAATGAATAATTTCTTATTTAAAGAGGACAATATAAACTGAAACCATCTGCAGCCATCTTATTTTTTACTAAACCAAGTTGCTAGCAGTATATTTTTATTCATAAATTGAGTCTCTCACTATCTGATTCATTTGTACTGCTTTGTCAGAAAGACCATTATGAATTTATGTATGATTATTTGGATGATTACTATGATGTGTTCAACATGCAACATTGGCTTTTACCTTTTCTACACAGAGTCAAGGTTTTATCATGTTTTGTTGTTGAAATGCGTGTTGTTATTACTTTCTTTTTACAATTCTTAAATTTTTTTTAGAAAATAATTTGATTTTTTGTGTGTTTGCTACAAAATTAGATTTCACATTTAAATGTTAATATTGTTTTCTTCTTCATATTTTTTATTCTAATTTTTTTTAAATTTAAAATATGCAAAAAATTTTTTTAAAGAAAAGCTTATATTGAGTGAAATTGCATCAGTTATTCTGAATGAGTAACAAGTAATTTTTAATAGATCTAAACTAATAATAATATAACAATAATAAATTTGTGACATTGTAAAGATTTTGTTGGAGAGAAGATTTTGTTACTGTCCTTTTAAAAGCAATTGACAAAAAAAAATTCTTGAGCATGAATTTGAACTTGAGGTATCAAGCCTCCAGGATGGAAAGCTGATGTGCTAGCCATTGAGCCTATCAAGTACTTATACTTATAAAAATAATAGCTTTTATAATGTAAAAAAAGTCTAAAAAAAATTTTTAGCTAACAACTTAATTCTCAACATGTGGTTATCTCCCCTTACCTTTTTGTACATTTCTTTTTATTAAATAATTACAACTACCAGTAATTGATTAACAAATTGTTGTTGTTTTTTTTCTCATATTTATACAAAAATTCACAATGAGTGATTTTGCAAAGTTTCATCTTGATCCAAGAATTGGAAACTAGAGTAAAATACTTGTACAAGATTCTACCCAGGCAAAGAGAGTTGGCATAAACTTTGAAAAAACAACTATGTTGTAAGCTTTATTTTAAATACATGAGAGTAATTTTATTGAATAGCAAAGTGATCTAAACATGGATATTTTTTTTTGTCAATCCTAAATTTTAAAAAAACAACAGATTTCATTTTCAGATCTTTAATCTCTTTATTTGAGCTAGAGTGTATCTATCTACTCAAAGCTGACCTTTGATGAATGTTTTTAGATTGTCATTATTTTTAATTATTTACCAACTTCTCTGACAGAATATTACAGCCAAGATGGAAAAGCGAGGCAGTAAAGTGACTAGACGTTTAGATCTGATGGTTGAAAACTTAGGCAGAGTTAACTTTGAATATGGAACAAAGGCAAACATTCTCAATAGTCAAAGAAAAGGTTTTTATACCAATTGATTACTTTAAATTGGATGTTTCTTGATTAGCATTAAATAAACATTACTTACAACATAGAGTATGGTATTTAGGAATTGAATCATAAAATATTTTATTTATTATTTACAAGATACATGAGTAGGTTGACCATGTTTCACTTCTGTACAGCAAGGTGCTCAACACACAGGTCGGGTAGACTAGGGCTTTAGTACTGCTAGTCAGCAATATGTTGTCCCAGACTCCTTTCTGCAACCGTGACATGGTGGCCATTGCCTTGGCTATCCTGTTGTTTATGTCTTTATCCAGTAGGGTGTTGTTGGATATGATGGAGCCAAGGTAACAAAAGTGATCAACAATTTCTAGTGGTTGGCCATTAATACTTACTTGAGGTGCAGTGTTTGTGTTTTGGACAAGTATCTTAGTCTTGCTTTGACTGATGTTTAAGCCGAACTTCTGGCAAGCAGCATATAGTTTGTCAACCATACTCATGGCAGGAACAAAAGCTGAATGTCTTCCACCTCGGATGCCTAAGGCGGATCTTTAAAATAAGGTGGCAAGATAAGATAACCAATGAGGAAGTGCTACAAAGAGCAGGGTGCCAGGACATCCGCTCTGTTATCAGCAGCAGACGCCTTGGCTGGCTTGGCCACATTCGTAGAATGCCAGTAGGTCGACTTCCACAGGACATCCTGTATGGCGATCTAATAGTAGGCAGGAGAGCCGCTGGTCGCCCACTTTTACGTTATACGTATGTATGCAAACGCGACATGTAGCTCTTCAAAATCGACACTGGCAACTGGGAAGAGGTGGCACTGGACAGATCCTCATGGAGAGAGAGCATAAAGGCAGGGTCAAAGATTGCAGATGTCATACACAACAGAAGCAGAAAGAAGGGTGAAAATGCAACGGCGCCTGGTGATTATATATGCCCAACCTGCGATCGCAGCTGTGTATCAAGGATTGGCCTCTTTAGTCACACAAGAAGTTGCAAAGGAAAAGATTGTCTCTCGAGACGTAAAATGCCACAGACAAGATACATATACTGCACAAAATCTTTTTCACTTCAAAGATTAAATAGAAGGATGTTTCTATTGTTACAGCTGGCCTATTAAATACAATGATGGTAGCAATTGTTACCTTACATTTGTGCATATAACCCATATGCTATACAAGTTTTTACAAACAAATGGCAGCTGTGTGGGGTATACAAAGGTAGAGGATTTTTGAAAATTATTTTACCCATTATCGTAGCATAACAAAAAGTATGGACATAATGGTGGATCTTCCATACCCCGCATAATTTGCTGTGTGGTTGTGAAATGTACATTGGAAAGCTTTATGAACATCTTATGAATCTCAAGAAAATACGGTACCAATGCAACAGAGAATATTTAATATACATGTAATAAATTATGACAAGTTTACCACAAGTCATGCTTTGCACATGTGGGTTATATAATTTTAAAAAAATGTATTTTGTGCAGTTAATAAGCGTATGTGGGTTGTATGCACGAAAATGCGGTAAAGGTCTCGGGAGTCTGTTAAATAAAATGATTTTTCTATTTATTCTTCAAGGTCTCAGGGGGCCTGTGTTTCGTTACATATTTGGTCTAATGGAAGATTGGAATATTCGATTTCTTACATTTGATCTGGAGCAGTATAAAATGTAAGATTTTTATTTGTTAAGTTCTGATCTTAGCCAAATTTTATAAGTTTATAGTATTATATTATACTAGATGATAAAGTGCACATTCTTATTAGTTTATTATATTTTACCCATACTAGCTGATTCCTGTGCTTTACCATTAATAAAGCTGGTACATGCTATTTATATTAACTATAACGCTTTTTTCATTTGCATGCTCCAATAGAATGGTCTGCAATATAATGTCCCTTGTCTCTTAATTAACCCTCCCGTTTAATTAACCCTCCGCGTTTGGGCATATTCTGACAAAGCTTTGGCTCCTACATTCTAAATCTTAGTCTTTCTTAGACTTAGGTCATGGTCTTTCTTAGATTTAGGTCCTACATTCTAAATCTAAGATTTTTATGACTTAAGTTCTACATTCTAAATCTAAGAATTTCTTAGATTTAGGTCCTACATGCTAGATCTAAGATTTTCTTAGACTTAGGTTCAACAATGTAGATCTTAGATTTTCCCAGACTTAGGTCCTCCCATGCCATTCAGCACATAGTGCTAAAGCTCTCTCCACAGAGATTGATAAAATTATCTCTATGTTTGAAGTTTGCTGTTTCTATATTTTCTTTCTTTCATGGCAAAGTTATTCTAGATATAAACTAAATAAAATAAAACTTGGCTTTCTCTAATAGAATAGACAGTCTCTTTCACAAATTAGCCCCACACACAAACACTCACAATTATGAGTTTAAACCCAACTAACCATGCTATTTCCTTAACTAAAATAAGATTTGGAAAAGTTGACAATGTCATTGGTTTTAGTGTATAACTGAATATAATAAGTAAGAATACTCAGCTATTCCAGGACGTTGTTAGGAAAAACTGGGTTGAAAACTTAGGTTTTATAAGTGGGAGATGAGAATAATTGATGAGTCATGGCTATGACTTTTATATATTTAGATATTTAATTACTGGCATTGAATGTTAGCCCAAGTCTGGCACAAGCCTTGTATCAAATTTTAAAAAAATTAATTCATTTAAATACTGTTTCTTTGTTTAAGTTGACTACTAAGATTCTTTTGCTTACAAAAATGTGACCTGCTTATTGTGATGGAATACAAAGTAACTTAATTTCAAGATGTAGATTTTTAAATGAAAGAATCAGATTTTGTTTACATGTCGTCTTTCATAATTAATCACTAAAATACACACTTAGGAGTGTTATTTGAAAATATAATTAAATTTTTAATTGAGCCATTGTTTGAAAGACTAGAAAATTTTGATTTCATTTTTCTTCAATCATCATCATCATCAAACTCCATTTGAGTGAGGGCTTGAGAGGCTCAAATCCTGTCTTGCAAAAGCCCTGGACAAAAACCCTGCTGTCTTGCGTAGTGCATAAATGTCGCCATACAGGTTGAGAATTTTAGAGACGGAGATCAGCAAGTCTGGGGCAGTCAAACAGAATATGAGGCATGGTTCCCTCTTCTTCCCCGCAGTGGGGGCACCGTAAATCAAAATTTGGCCATAGCCGCAAGAAATATGAGCCAACAGAATAATGGCCTGTCCTGCACTGTGCTATAATAGCTTGCTCAGGCCTGGACAGCCTCCCCGCAGTGGGAGCACCATGAATCAAAATTTGGCCATAGCCATGAGAAATATCAGCCAACAGGACTGTGGCCTGTCCTGCACTGTGCTATTTGCTCTGGCCTGGACAGCGTCCACCACGGGAAAGTGCGGTCAGGGTGCCTCATGTGCTCCCAGACTCCACTGGCTTTTTGGGACTTGTACCAGCACTCAAACCACATTTCCATTTCTGTTTTTTGAATTATAACCAGGGCTTGATGAAAGCTTACAGCCTGTTCAGTGGGTGGAATTTGCCATCCCTGGTGGGGCAAAGAGTCTGCAATTGTGTTGCCAGTCACACCTATGTGACTCGGTACCCATTGCATTATTACAATAGATTGTTATGATTTCTTAAATTATATGTTGGATAATTGGAAAGGATTTTTTTTTTTTAATTATCTTTTTTTTGCTTGAGAAATAGATGAATATTACAATTGTTTAAAACTGGAAGACAGAAAATGATACAAATACTAAACCTTCTAGTCTTCTAATGTCAGTGAAAGGGAAACTAATAGGGTTAAACTACTAAACATTTTTTTTGTCAGATCCTATTTGTTATGCATCAAATAGTCATGCAGTTCAATCCATGGGTGCCCTGACAGTCACTTGCACTTATCACTTGGACATGGTGGTATAGCAGAACAGCTTAACATGGACAAGTACAATGAGTTTATGTTTAAAATTAATGTACTATTGAAACACATATGCACAGCAAATACCAGTCAACAGCCACCACAAATATAACATGGAAGAACATAACCCAATGGCAAAAATGTACATAGTGACATGTGTAGAACATAATTATATTATCAAAAGAAGCTTATAAGCTTCCACTTATCTTATTCATGGCAAACCAGTAACACAGACTAAAAACTCAAAATACCTAGGTGTTATAATAAATGAAAAACTGTCATGGAATCCACATATTGATGAAACTATAAAAAAATCAAACAAAGCATTAGGATTTATTAAAAGAAATTTCTATAAATCAAATAAGAACATAAAACTAAAATGTTATTTAACCTTGGTTAGGCCAATAATAGAATATGCATCCTCCATTTGGGAGCCCTCAACTCAAGAAAACATTAGAAACTGGAACAGAAACAAAATAGAGCAGTGAGATTCATAACACATGAATATTCACATTTGACTAGAGTAACACCATTAGTAAAATCACTAAATTTACAAAGCCTTCAGCAATTATACATAAAACACTGAACCATAATCTTCAAATACAAAAACAAAATTTAATAAAATACTCTGAAAGACACAAAGATAAAGGCACATTCCTCATCCCATATGCTAGGACAAATTTGTACAAATACTCCTTCTTCCCTTGTGCTATTAGAGCATGGAATGGGTTGCCTGAGCTAGCCAGGAAAACCAGTGACTTGGCAGAATTTAAGTCATTGGTTAATATGCATGACTAAATGCATGACACGTAGGACGTAATCATCTTCTTTTTTGAAGTAACGTCTGTATTATATAAGATAAGAAGCTATGCACCATGGGAATCAAAAGTTTGACTTGGAGCCCGATTGCACTACAGCTCAACATCTTTGTAATGCTGTGATCAATGATCAAGTAATAAACTCATGAGTGGCTATAGAAATCCATCTAGTTTCATGCAGCCAGTAGCTTGCAATAAATTCAAAGTAAAGTTGAATGCACATCAGTACCGTTACTCACTTTTTTTTTTTAATGTAATTTGATCTTGTTTCTCTTGTTAATCAATTTTTATCAAACAAACATTACTGTCATGTATTGGTTATAATTTTCCTTAAATATTTAAATTTTCATATTTTTGTCAGAAAGAAATCTATTTAGAGAAGTGAAGAAAATGATAAATTAAGAAAGTAACACAGTAATTTTCTCTTCAATACATTGATATTAATGTCAATTTTAATGTAAATGCCAAACCATGAGAAATTTTTTAAAATATTGAATATAGATAATTTGATGTTTTTGGACAAGTAAAAAGTCTCTGTATTTTCCTTTCAAAAGTAATAGTGAAAAAAAAATCCATTTTTGACAGGTTATCAAAATCCATGACTTGGGAGAAAGTTGTTGATGTTGAACAAAGAAGAAAGGAATCTGAGGAGTCTAAACAAGCTCCTACTTTGTTTAGAGCATATCTAACCATAAGTGGTGTCCCAGCTGATACTTTTCTCAGGCTAGATGTAATTCTCATGTATTTTTGCCAAGTGTTATGACAAAAGTCACAATTTACAATAGGATTAGTCTTATGTTATTCTTATTCTACACCATATTGAAGAATATCACTAACATTTTGGTTTAGGGTTGGACTAAAGGAGTTGTGATCATCAATGGATTCAACCTTGGACGTTACTGGAAGATAGGGCCTCAAAGAAGTCTCTATGTACCAGCACCAATCCTTAAATCAGGTATCAATGAGGTCAGTAATAAAATTTTAGAATTAATTTAAAAAAAGGTCAGCTAATAATTCTTAGCTTTCATTTATTATTTGTCACGAGACATGACGTTAAACTGCGCTCCTCTTTCCTTAGCACTTTTGGAGCTCAAAAGTGCCCTACTTCTTTTCTATCATTGTGTCTGCCTCCTCTTTTTCTCAGTCTGCCTTCATTGCCCATCACTCTGTCTCCTTATCTTTAAAATCTCACTACGTCCTACACCAGTCCGTTTGCTGTGGACTGCAACGGGTAAGGGGGATAAAGAGTTCCTGGTGTTTGAGTGGGTTTCTATCTGAGGATAGACCACCACAACACAATACTTTGGCCCCAAGTTCCCCTAGACCTGAGGCCCAGTTGGCCTGCTCTGGGTCAACTGGCTGCTCATGCCGAGCTACCACCGAGGGCGGTGGCTGGAGGGTCAATCAGGGAGCTGCTGTATCGGACATATGCCCAATGCAGCAGCTGATTGAGTATAGCACCTGTGTAACCCTGGTGGGCTCATTCTGGACATCCGAATGGCCCATTCCCTTGTTGGACTCGATGGCGGGTGGGGAGCACAGGTGCCAAATTACTTCCTCCAACTCTGAAGAAAACACCACCAAAGAACACACCTCTGAAGAGACAAGAAAGCCCTGTTGTCATGCTAAAGAACAGGTTCTCTGTACTTGCTCCAAAAAGGGGGGGGGGTGTCCTCCTCTCCTCCCAAACCCAAGACTAAAAAATTTAAGGTCACTGAAATAAAGGGAAACCCCTCCGGGGGCCTCCCAAGGCCAAATAGCTCCAAGTAGGTCATTTAGAATAAGCCATGGACAGTGTACAGTGGAATTGTAGAGGCCTCAAGGCCAATTATGAGGAAATGCAGCTACTGATGGACTCTGAGACTCCTGTAGCTGTCTGCTTACAGGAAACATTTCTGAAAGATAGCATCAGTTTCCGAAGCTACAGTGCTTACAGCAAGAATGTTGAGGATGCAGAGAGAGCATCAGGTGGAGTCTGTATCCTTGTGAAGGACAGCATCCCCCATGAAAGGGTAGAACTACAGACCACACTACAGGCCGTAGCAGCTAGGATAACCCTTCACAAGGTTATCACTTGCTGCAGCCTGTATCTACCACCAGGCGCTCCATTAAACCCAACAGACATGGAGGACCTATTGAAACAACTTCCCCGGCCTTATATAATCTTTGGGGATTTCAATGCCCATAACACCATGTGGGGATTCAACAATACCGACACAAGAGGTTGTATGCTGGAGGATATCTTTCTCCAACATGATTTATGCATACTTAATGATGCATCACCGACCTACTTGTACCCAGGAACTGGATCTCTCACATGCATTGACCTCACCGTATGTGTCCCTGGACTTCTGGACGACTTTAAATGGTCAGTTAGCAATGAACTATGGGAAAGTGATCACTTCCCAATCATCATTACTAACAATCTCACCTCATTTGGGACGACCTCAGCGGTGGAAACTGAATAAGGCAGATTGGAAACAATTCCAAAAAAGATGCTCCGAGAATATCACAGAAAATATCCTCGATGAACAGAACCCAGCTGATACCTTTACTAGCAAGCTACTTAGTATAGCCAGGAAAGTTGTCCCCCTAACCTCCGCAATCCAAAAGGGCCTAGCAAACCATGGTTTGATACAGCTTGCAAAAGTGCTATTGGCGATAGGAAAAAATGACTGGCTGCATTTATAAAGAATCCTTCCCAGGAAAACCTAAAGCTATTCAGGATAGCTAGAGCAAAGGCTAGACAAACCATACGGTCAGCCAAAAGGAATTCCTGGAGAAGTTTTGTCTGGATGCCAAAACTTCTGCTAGAGCATTTTGGAAGGCAGTAAGGCGAATCAAAGGGAAAGAATCAAATGCAATAGGGCATTTGAAAAACCAAGGACGAACTGTCACGTCCCCCAGAGAAATAGCTGACTGCCTTGCATCCTCAATAGCAGAAGTCATCCACTACACATTACACGCCAGAGTTCCAAAAAGTCAAAACCAGGGAGGAAAGACACCCCATTGATTTCAGATCAGAGAACAATGAAGACTACAACAAACCGTTCTCGCTTGAGGAACTGAGGGAATCGCTAGACAAGTCACATGACACAGCGCCTGGAGAAGATGAAGTCCATTACCAGTTCCTCAAGCACCTTCCCAAACCTTCATTGGCAGTCCTGCTATCATACTAAACAGGCGCTTTCCCAAACAGCTGGAGGAAAGCCACAGTTATACTGATAGCTAAACCGGGAAGAGACAGCTCTGACCCAGCTAACTATCGACCAATAGCACTAACAGGCTGCATCTGCAAAACCATGGAAAGAATGATTAACAGTAGGCTGGTCTTGTACCTGGAGAGGAATAAAGTGATCTCCAACTACCAGTGCGGATTCCGGCAGGGGCGGACAACAACTGACCACCTGGTAAGGCTGGAAGCTTATATTAGAAATACATTACTCAGAAGAGAACATCTAGTAGCTGTATTCTTCGATATAGAAAAGGCCTATGACACAACCTGGAAACATGGCATTCTACGTGACCTGGAGCTTATGGGGCTTAAGGGACACCTTCCCCATTTTGTGGGAGAATTCCTGAAAGACAGAAAATTTCAGGTTCGAGTGGGCAACTCCGCTTCTGACACTCATGACCAGGAAATGGGTGTACCCCAGGGCAGCATTCTGTCAGTCACCCTGTTCAACATTAAAATAAAAAGCATCATAAATGCTCTGTCCCCTGGCATAGAGTGCTCTTTGTATGTTGATGACTTCGTCATTTTTACTTATGGGAAAAACATGAACACCTTAGAAAGCAAATTACAGTTATGTTTAAACAAAATTCAAAATTGGGCAAACGATAATGGTTTTAAATTTTCGGACTCCAAAACAGTTAGTATGCATTTTTGTAATTTAAGGGGACTCCACCCAGACCCTGAACTATTTATACACAAAAAGAAGATCCCTGTAGTGAAAACCACAAAATTTTTAATTTTCTCCCCCACATTAAGGAACTTAAGAAGAAATGCCAAAAGTCATTAAACATACTTAGAGTACTCAGCCATACGGACTGGGGAGCTGACAGAGATACCTTGCTGCTGCTATATCGGAGTCTAATTCGATCCAAGCTAGACTACGGATCCATAATATATGGAGCAGCAAGGAAGTCTTATCTAAAAATACTGGAACCAATACAAAATGCTGCCCTGCGTCTCTGTCTCGGCGCGTTTCTTACATCGCCTATCCCAAGTCTCCACGTGGAGGCTGGAGAACTCCCCATGGATATGAGAATGAAAAAGCTTGCAATGCAGTATATAGTGAAACTAAAATCCAACCCCACGAACCCTGCTTTCGACTCCATATTTAACCCCACAGAGGTAGAATTATACAATCGAAGGCCTAACGTCATACAACTCAAAAATATCAAACTCATTTATTATTTATTTGTTTTTTGGTATGAAAATACAATTTGGAACATCATTTGAATACTTTGTTTTTTATTGAAATGATGATGTATGCTCACTATAATTAATAAAGGTTATATTATTATCTGTACTATAAATTAGAAAGTAAGGCTTATATATGTTCCACATAGAAATCAAAACTGTTTCACCAATCTTGATAAAACTTGGAATAATCATAAATGTTCCTTAGGTACTAACTGGAACCGTAAAGTATGTATAGTAGCCCTAAAACAAACTAAAGACCCTCAAAAAGAAAAAAGTTGCCCAACTCTATGAAAGTATTACTATTTTATGGATCTAGGAAATGTTTACTATGTTTACATTAGACAAGATCAAAAGGATCTAGATCTAATTTTTAAAACTACACTTTGCACAGATTGTGACAGAT
Source organism: Biomphalaria sudanica (assembly GCA_036873155.1). Lineage (NCBI taxonomy): Eukaryota > Metazoa > Mollusca > Gastropoda > Planorbidae > Biomphalaria > Biomphalaria sudanica. Next base: position 4,818,243 of record JAZGLO010006670.1, read on the forward strand.
AGTTTTTTACTTTCACACATGAAAATACAAAAATATAGTCTATTGATTTCATTATTTATTAAAATTAACCTTCAAATTTGTGTTTTTAAGGCATTTTTACATAAATTCGTTCCTTATATCTGTAAATTTAGAAGAAATTTTGTACATTCTTTCATAATAGACAAGACCTAAATGTTACACATCTCTCTATTCCTATGTATAATTCAACTCTATGATGATAGAACTTCTCTTCTCTAAGATAGTTTTATACTTTAACACATAAACACACTAATTATAATCCATTCATTTCATATTTTAGTAAAATTAACCTTTCAATTTGTTTTTTTTCTAAAGCATTTTTCATACATTTGTTCGTTATAGCTGTGAAACCATGCTGACATACATTTTAATAGTTCCATTCATGAGTCAGGAACATCTAACAATCATTCTATTCATTCTTTCATTAGAGAAGATAGAAAGGTTAAGCATGTGCAGAGCAAAGGCTCCCTGCACACGAAGAACGAAATCTTTCCAAGCCAAACTCTAGATCTAATTACAAAAATGAGATCTACTTTATACTTTAACACTTGAACAAACAAAATAAAGTCTATTCATTTCATATTTTAATCAAATATATATTGCCTACAAGCAAATGTTTTAATTTTATTTTGATAGCTCCATTCATACTATTTTTACATTTACGCATTTGCTTTACTTATAACATTATTATTTCATTTAATTGTTTTCAAAACATTCTCAGTGACTATATCGACAGTGATACACAAATTAAGACCAGCTGGCCGCGGATAACATATGGCTAGTTATATTTAAAGTAGTTGTCTATCAGCTTACAATTAGTCAGTGAAATAATCAAACTTGTTAATTTCCTTTCTATCTTATATTCTATGGACCTCAATATTGGTCTATACAGGTAATATAAACATAGGACTTGTGATATCTTGCTGTTTAACACTTCTCATGTACATAAACAAATGACTAGTGATCTTACCCTCCTGTTTAACACTTATCTACATAAACAAAGGACTAGTGATCTTATCCTCCTAACACTAAACAAATGACTAGTGATATCCTCCTGTTTAACACTTCTCTTGTACATAAACAAAGGGCTAGTGATCTTATCTTCCTGTTTAACACTTGTCTAATTTCATGTTGTGCTTGTTAAATGAAGTACAACAGGTCGAGACTAAATTTTTTTGTTTTTTTCTTATTTTTTAATTATTCATTAATGATGGCATCTTTTCTCAATGTTCTACAAACTATAAGTTGTAAACCAATAGAGATCTATGTGAAAAATCATAAGAATGCATTAAAAAAAATATTTTGTGTCAAAAACAATACAACTTTTGCTTTTTTTCTTATCAGCTAAAAAATGATGAAACCTGCTAGCTTTACTCATTTCATTTTTGTCTTTGTAGATAATTGTCTTTGAAGAGTTGAAAAGAGGAAACAGTCTTTTGTTTACAAGCACTGCAGTTCTTGACTAGTTCTGGAAACCTTAGTTAGTACTTATGACCTGTTCTGGGTTAACACATGAATGCTAGCATGCTAGACTTTTGATTTGATTTCACAAAATTGATCTGTGATTTAGTTGACATTCCACTTACTATTAAAACTTAAGAAACTAAAATGGTAGAAGCCTTTTTGTGTGCTCCAACAACAAATAGGTCTACTAGTACGCAACTTGCGTATTTAGCCTACTATACAAATGAACATGAAAATACACACATAAGATTTCTTTGTCTAAAAATACATAATCTCCCCTCAACGAAAAGCTATTTCAAGATTTTATTCCTCTAAATTCACAATTCAAACAAGAAAATAAAAAGCAAAGAAATAGTGTTTAAAGTATTCTATTACAATACCTGTCTTTCTTTGAGTTAGAATTTTACCCTGAGTGTATTCATCAATTTTCAGCCACCATTCTCACACAGCACATTATTTATTTTTGAGGAATTTTTTTCTTGTAAAGAGTTGCTTTTAAATTGACTTCTGAATGATAAATTTATTATGGAACATATTTATCTTTTATAAACACTTCTTTGATAACCATTTAATTGTGTCTCTGCATAGCTGATGTGATATTAGGTATTGTTTTATTGTGAAATAGTTTGCTTAAACAAATTATAATATTTGGTTCTAACTGGTCAACTACACCAATGGATTCAGGATTTCCTGATAGGGAGAGAGCAAATTGTAGTAATTCATGGCTTCAAATCAATATCAAAGCAGTAAACTCAACAAGTTGAGGATCAAGGGTTAGATTATTTGTACATGATTGCAACCAGGAATATTAACCAGGAGAACCAACAACTTGGCAGATTTAAATCACTGATTAACATATATGACTAGATTGACACAGGGATAAGTGTAGGATGTAATTATCTTCCCATTAGAAGTAATGTCTGTAATTTATAAGAAAAGATAAAGGAATAGTTGGAAATATTGGTACATAAAAACATATTTGTAAACGTTTAACTATTGATAAGTTAATGTGTTGTGTGCCTTCAATATAGAATAAAAGTGACTATACATTACATAAGATTCTGTAATACTTATTTATCAGGGGATATATTTGGCTAGCTTGACTTTATATATGAAAAATTAAACTTGCTATTTATAAATTTTTCTGTGATGCTTTCTAAATGATTTAAATATAATTTGTAATTTTTTAAAATAATTATTATTATGTAATAATTAAAACATGTCACTCAAAAGGGGAATTTTTTTAGCAGTCCCTAAAAGTGGAAAGCCACTATTAGTTTGTCCATTTGTATTGTTTAGATCTCAAAAACTAGATTTCATATTTTCAAAGCCTGCAATGCCTAGTTTTTTTTTTGCAGCCTCTACTTTTTGTCTTCTTGAAAGTGATCTATTTTGTTTTTAAAATATTTGTAAGCCATTTTTACAAAAAAATATGCCATTTTCAAAACAATACGTAAAAGATATATATAATAATTACTATGAATAGAAATAATAGTAAGTTTGTTTGTTTTTTAATATATTTTTATAATATTATTTGTCCAAATGAAGTTATCAGAAATATAAATATTGTTCAATTATTTTTTTTTTGTAGGAGCTTCTTATGATTTCCCAAGTTTGTTTGTTTTTTAAATTAAAATGTGAGATTGCTTATTGTATGCACAAAATTATTTACATTTTAAAAAGTATGATGTGTGTCTCTGGCTAGTAGATTTTTAAAAAATCAGACACTTAACTAAAGGGAAAGCCATCTTTTAGAGACCAGAAAAGACAGACTGGCCATTTGTTCAAAGGGAGTCCTTCTTATTCTATGATATACTGCAGTCAAATATGACTTCACCAGATTGTTAGCTTCTATTTGAATAGACCAGGGATGGGCAACTTTTTATCTTGGAGGGCCGCATTTTAAAATTTTGGGAATGGAGGGCAGCACATATATATATATATATATATATATATATATATATATATATATATATATATATATATATATATGTTTACTAACAACTTTGACAAATACTCTAGATGACTGTGTACAATGTCTTTTAATTCTGATTTAGGCGGTATTTTACTGCACATTGACTTTTCGTTTTCGTTACACCAGGATAACAAAAGTTAGAAATTTCTTAAACTAATTTTAAGAATAATTTTTACAATTTTATCATTTTTCTTTTGTATCACAACAATTCACCACAAATGTATAATTGTACTTAATGTGAAATATTTAACTGTTTAGGCTTGTTCGTAATGTTCTGAAACTGTGGAACTTCTAGATTACTAGTTGTTATTCTGGTGACTGATGTCAAATTACAGTCAGTCAGCATCCACCTGTTCTTACACTTTTTAGTTTCAAAAACATAAAAAAAATTTGTTCACAGATGTATGTGGACCCAAATAATGTAAACATTTAGAAGCAACATGTGGAAATGCAACTTCTGGCACCCACAAACTTCACTTCCTTGTAAAAAATGGACTTCAACTTCTCTTTCAGCTCATAATTTGCTTGGAGGTATGTCCTCTGGAGCTAAATAAGCTTCTTTGTTAAATGGTGAACTGAGGTATTGAAAACTGGTTTCAAGTTCTTGATGTCTTAAAATTTGCTTTCAAATGAAGAAATCCAAATAAGTTTTCTACTTTTCAAACCATTTCATTGCAATATTTTCAATGAAAAACATCAAGTCTGTCTTCCACTGATCATTAGAAGTATTAACAAAGTCACAGTAATGTACTTAAAGGGAATTCACATTTTCTTCATTGAGCTTCCATATCTCTCAATACATTGCTCATGCTAAGGCAGTGGATACTACTGTGGTACTGAACATCAGAATGTTTTGTTTCCAAATCTTTAAGTACTTCTCGGAACGGCCTGTGGCTAAGACCCCTAACTATGATAAGTTTGATTACTGACGCTAGTTGACCCATAAAACAATAAATGTTCAATGCAGCTTTGTGTAAACTTTCCCATGGAGTTTATGGTTGGGATATTGTTCATTTATTTATTTAGAAACAAAAAAAACACTTTTTCTCAGTCAAAGCACAAGCTCCATCAATTGTTAAACTTGTTTTCTAGTTCCAAGCCAACAAAACATTTTCAACACAATTCTTCATAGCATTGAATAAATACTGGTGTTTATTTGTGTCTTGAACTGAATATTTTGAAATATTGCCATTAGGAGTAATCTTCATTTATTTAAAACTTTTTTATAATGACATGTAGAGACAATGTTTCTTTAGCCTCTTCATCATAAGTGATAAAAATCAGAAGTTTCAGTAATTTCTTTTTATATATTTGAATTTTTTATATGTATAATCGTTGGCACACCTGATTTCTGTAGGTGCCCACAGGCCGCATAAAACACTCCAGCGGGCCGCATGTGGCCCGTAATTTGCCCACCCCTGGAATAGATGGATTTAACAAAATGTATTTATCATACCGGCTCGATAGAGCATATATAGTATATAGAGTGTAATCTCTATATGAACAATAGAAGTATTTATAGTGTTACATCATAAATGTTATATTTTAATATTATTTTTGTTGTTCATTCACTTCTTCTCTATTACCAACATGTCTTTTTTTTTTTTAATAACCAAATCACTTACTGTAAATGTTGACTTGGCAAATGTATGTTGTGTTAAATAAGCTTCAATCAAATAAATTAGTAGCTTTGAGAGTCTATTAAGCTTTCAAATTTTTTTCAAGAATCTTTTTTTTTTATGATTCATAAGATCAGTCAAGATATTTTTTAAAAATTAAACATTCTCCATGTTTCTTTATTTTTTTAATGAATTTTACAAAAATTAAGATCACTCTATTTTTGATACAGTAAACAAATACAATTTTAAAAAAAGTCATTTTTTAATTAACATTTTTAATAATTAGAATATGTCACATTCATAGACTTATATATTATACTAGACTGGTCATGGAGATTTTTTAACACTATAAAAAATGTCGTGAAAATTTTTTAGAAAGTTGGATCAAGGTGTTGTTTTGTAAAGTACCGTTGTTTTGTAAAATTCCGTAGTTAAAAGAAGTAAAGTTTTTTTTTTTTCAACCCTTACCTTTGTAACATATAATTTAATTTTTAGACCTAGATCTAGTAATTGAACATCAAAAATAAGAGTACTCTCGTCTCATAATTATTATTTTGAAATTTTTAGATACATAATCTAGAAAGATCTAGGTAATCATTCTATTTAAATGTACATAAGATGATTTAAATCAGTGATTCCCAAAATGGTCTTTATTGACCCTCAGGGGTCTATGAAGAGTTCCAAGGGGTCTACGAAAGTGAACAAATAAATTGGGGGTCTATGAGATGTCCATGGGGGACTACGAAAATGGATTTTATTTAAGCAGGTCGTGACTATAATTTTCACATGTAATTATTTAATACACTAATATATGATTTGTACCTTAGTTAATTCTTATAATATTCATCCTGCTATTCAAACGAATAATTGTTGCATTTAATTTCAATACTTATTTAAATTGCTTAATTTTTTCTACATGTAACACAAAGAAATGTAGATTATACAGCATTATTTAAAATTGGGAATTCATTTCTTCCTTGTCAAACAAGCGGTTGTCATGTGACTTTTTATTAAACTAATTACGCTGGAGGATCATTTGAGACGATACCATCCTGATAAAAAGATAAAGGTTTTTAAAAACTTTCAAACCCTCAAATATAAAGTTCAGAATTGACCCAAAAAATCCTCTCCTTAACATCCTATAGAGAAGATGGTGGTTTGTGAGCGTCTTAACTCTTTCTCTCCTTAATTATTTACCACATTCTGTTGGAATCAACGTTGCTATCGTCAGTTAGGAGAGAAAGAGTTAAAAGATCTCTTTACTTGTAGCCAAATACTGAAAACACTAAAGATAAAACACTGATTTTACCAGCTGTTTAAGTAGTTTTAAAAACTGTCTTACACAAACGTACATCTGATTTTGTTAAACAAATTTCTTTAAGCAACAATACAGTACTCACATCAGTGGTATGAGTTATAACAAAAGTTTCTTATGTAATTCTTTGCAAACAACACATACAGTTTGGGATCAGCTGCCTCGCAGACTTTGACTGGGTGTAGCGCTGTGTGCTCCATACTGCATAATGGTCATCGGCTCCTTATTTTTCCCCGGGTTTGACCCACGAAACAGTTCCCATGTTTGGGTATATCTGCAAGGCAGCACTGGTTTGAATTAAGTTTTCCCCTTGCTATATGGGTTGCAAGCCTAGGCTAATGAGTCCCTTATGCCCAAAGCGTACTGGCTTAGACGCCAGTTACTTCGCCACTTCTCCTATTTGAAAAAACAGTTCCGCGGACCCAATATTTGAGCCAGACTTGAAAGATGAAGAAAACACAAAAAACTACTCTTTACGAAAACTTTTACAGTGATACTTAAGGCCAATTAATTAATTATTTAATATATATTCTTTGAAGAACTACTTTACCGAACAACAAATTCATATATGAAACATTTATCCGTGGTCATGGAATATGAACTATCAAAGAACAACACATTTCCAGTATCTTTGGTGGTTCCAGTAATACATATCAATTAAATTTGAATTGTATCATTAAAAAAGATAGATCTCTCTAACTTACAAAGTAGCTTTAAATTACTTATTTACTCTTCGACTCACTGCAGTTAAAATTACTTTTTAAAAATTGAGTTGGTCAATTTGCAAAAATGCAGTACCGGTATAATTTAAGCAGGGGATCTACCGAAGACCACAAAACATGGCAATGGGTCTACGAGACAAAAAAATTTGGGAACCACTGATTTAAATCAACATGAATTATTACAATTTAGGATTTTTGAAACATTATCTCACTGGAAACAAACAGGAAATGGCTTTGTTTCATATATTTGTGTCAATATCCCAGAAATGATTTTGCATTATTTCTAAACTTTGAAAACTAAAGATCATTACTTTTCTAAAACAGAAAAGATTGATTGGGGCAACTCCCCTTAGAGCCTGAAAAAAGAGTTTACGTACATAAAAATCTGTGAATCGATTAGTCGCAGATAAGAATTTATTTTCGGTTTCCAGTCTAGTATAATATATGTCTATGGTTACATAATACCAGTGCATTTTTTTTTTCTAGAGTTAAAATTCTTTAGTTGTTAATATATATATATATATATATATATATTTCAGTTCATTTATGTGATGCTTTCTCTAAAAGTTTTCCACACAGCATATATTTTATATTATCTGAAAATGTCTATATATTTATGTGTTTTTTACATTAATTTTTTTCTTCATGTGCCTTCCATTTATCAGCTTTCAAATTGCACAAACCTGGCCTCGAAGTTGAGTATTAAAGTTCTAGTGAAGATCCATACCGAATTTAACATTGGTTAAGAAAAAAACTTTTTTCAATTTTATTAACACAGGAATTAGCTGAAAACTTTTTTATTTCAAACCAAATGATTTTGAGAATGCTAGCAGAAATCTTTAATTTTGTAGTTAATATTTGAAAATGTATAACTATGTGTATATATATATATATATATATATATATATATTAAAAAAAAAAATTTTTTTAAAGTTTATCAGATATTTCTAATAATGTACACCAAATGAAGCTTTGTTTGTTAAACTGCGAAGGAAGAAATTCATCTTCTCAGAAAAGGAGGATTACTCTCATCAATTTGATTTTGAGATAGTAAATTAATCTAGTCCTATGTTGATTGTATACTCTCTCCCTCTACTTTTAGACTATGTTATCAATAGAATTGCTTTTTAACCTGCTTAAGTCAATGTCTGCATATAATTAAACTGGTATAGGTCCATATTGGGCATGTTTATATAGTTTTGTTTTTTTTCAAGGTAAACCACAATTATTAATGAAATGAATGTTAAATGGCATTTAAATTGTTCAGCTTTGTTCACAAAATAATTTCTTTTTTTTTTTTTAACTCTAAAATGGCTGTGATGAAATGTTATATTTATAAATTTTTTTTTCTTTGGGAGTTTTTAAAAATTTTAATTAAACTTTCAATAATATTATTATTATATTCATGTTGATAACATTGTTAAACATCTTTGTAATACATCTGTTAATTCTGTTAACTCTGTCTCTAATATGTGTTTGCATCATATTTGTTATGTATGTTTTAATATCATGTCTGTAATATTGTGTTAACATAATCTTTGTAATGTATGTACAAACTTTTTTGTTTGTAGGTGTTATCACTATTTTTGTAAAAGAAAAACATTTATCATTTCATTTGAGTAGAAAAAAAAGTTCTAGTATGATTACTTATGTGTTCATTTGATAAGCTATTAAAGCTCTAAAACAATTGAGTGTTTTATTTTATTTAGTAATTAAATAGCAATGTCCAATGTTTCTATTCATTGTCCAAAGTATTACTGCTGACTAAGCAAGGCATCACTACTAAGCATTTCCAACAAAAGTTAGTTTAAAATCTAATAAAACATTTAGATTGTTGAGTCATAGCAACGGTAATATGATATCTATTAATAATGTGGTAATAAAATACTTTTCATTTGATTTACAAAAGTGGTCTGGAATAAAACTCTTGCTATTGCATATTGAGTAGGCCTATCTCCTGTAAGGGAAGTTTTGAAACTTGTCATATTACAAGTGTAAGAAGTATCTGCTTGTAGCGTGATGATATATAAATTCAGTTCCGGATCAAAGGCCTTACCCTCCATAAACTCAAAAATATACATTTTTGGACTAAAAATGCATATTAAATAATTATATATTTTTTAAAGCAGGATAATTAGGGTTATAAATAAGTGTATTTTTTTATTAAAGCTTTTAATAAAGGGTAGGGACCTTCACATAGGCCTACTTAAATCTGGCCATGGGTGGGGGATCAATTACTATTACACAGAGTTGCCTACAAGTAGGCTACGCATCTTGCGTATTTTGTACGTAAATGTACTTAAAAATACGCGAGTACGGTTTATCATCTGAAAATATGCTATAATTTGAAAGTTTAAAACCCTCCAGATGGTTTTGAGTTCAATTACCCCTATATAGAGAGTAAAACAAACTATAGTCACCAAATTCTATGAGCGTAGCTAAGGGGGTTTTGAATTTTAAAAAAATAATTTCCACAGATTTTTTAGTTTAAACACCCCCAAACCAAATGATTTTGACGATAAAACTTCCCTTTTCGATATAAAATCTAAAGCAAACTCTGGCATTTTACGTCTCGAGAGACGATCTTTTCCCTTTGCAACTTCTTGTGTGACTAAAGAGGCCAATCCTTGATACACAGCTGCGATCGCAGGTTGGGCATATATAATCACCAGGCGCCGTTGCATTTTCACCCTTCTTTCTGCTTCTGTTGTGTATGACATCTGCAATCTTTGACCCTGCCTTTATGCTCTCTCTCCATGAGGATCTGTCCAGTGCCACCTCTTCCCAGTTGCCAGTGTCGATTTTGAAGAGCTACATGTCGCGTTTGCATACATACGTATAACGTAAAAGTGGGCGACCAGCGGCTCTCCTGCCTACTATTAGATCGCCATACAGGATGTCCTGTGGAAGTCGACCTACTGGCATTCTACGAACGTGGCCAAGCCAGCCAAGGCGTCTGCTGCTGATAACAGAGCGGATGTCCTGGCACCCTGCTCTTTGTAGCACTTCCTCATTGGTTATCTTATCTTGCCACCTTATTTTAAAGATCCGCCTTAGGCATCGGAGGTGGAAAACATTCAGCTTTTTTTCCTGCCATGAGTAGGTTGACCATGTTTCACTTCCGTACAGCAAGGTGATCAACACACTCGTCCGGTAGACTAGGGCTTTAGTACTGTTAGTCAGCAATATGTTGTCCCAGACTCTTTTCTGCAGCCGTGACATGGTGGCCATTGCCTTGGCTATCCTGTTGTTTACGTCTTTATCCAGTAGGGTGTTGTTGGATATGATGGAGCCAATTTGACAATAACATAGAATATCACAATAACTAGATGTGATAATAATTTATATAGTTAGTAAACACAGTAATGTAAACAAACACATTGTAAACAACAGTAAACTACTTGAACTGTTGACCTGAAATCTTTTTGAAAAACAACTCACAAATGTAAATATTGTTGATTTTTTTTCCAAGTGGTACACATTTGAATGTTATCATTTTTTATGCTATTCTACTTTAAATACCACATATGTGTGCTAGCAATAGCAATTATAGACACTGTCACGGTAACCTTGTATAATGGTGACAGAACTTATACTGAACACAAATATACTTGTATAGATGTATGTAAATTTTTTTGAACTTCAATAAATTCCCTTAGTGTATCAAATGATACACATTGGTTGTGTTATATCATAGAAATAATTTGATGTAAAATGACTTTAAAATTTTTTTTCTTCTCTTATAATTGAGATGTCAATGTATGTTAACAGGAGGAGCATATAGCAATTAAACATGCTCATGCAAAACATTTCAATATAAGGTAACTATACTTCTGGAGAATAAAGTCTTAACTTGTATTGATATTTTTTTTTCAATAACATACTTGTACAGTAATGTATATTTTTCTCAGCAAACATTTTGAAAGTTGAACAATGCATTTGTTAATTAGTATATGGTTTTTGATGAATGACATAACATTAATATTTATGTATAATTGAGCAAGCAGTATTGAGGTGATTAATTAGATCAGCTTGACATAAGTGATTAAGCTACTGGACATATATATAGAACATTACTATCATATGTACTTTTGTAAAAGATTTTTTCAAAAATCTTTTCCAGGGGAAGGGGCGTATGTCACGTCAGTTTTAGAACCCCTGTAATATTTTGTGACTAGTAATCACTGAACCATTCCGTGCATGATTCGCACGAGATTTTGTTTTTTGGTCGGAAGCTGACCACGAGGTGGACAAGTCAGTTGATTTTAGACTCTCGTAAGGAGAGGAGTGTTTTGGATATTAATGTACAAGTAGAGTGTCATTGAATTGATTTGTATTCAGGACTAATTTTCTTGGATGTATTTTGTGATGGCTGAAGTCGCCAATATCTTTATAAATTATTATTTGTGTGTAATAAAAACCATGTCTGCTACAAGTGAGTCTATTAATTTTTATAAATATTGTGGTCAAAGAGTTCAGCATGTTAATGTTCTCACGCACTAGCAAATCTAGTGCGCGAGTGGAAGTAATTAGTTATCAGCAAAGAACATTGTAGAGGTATCTACAACACAGATACATTCGCGTCATCACGCCTATAACTAAACCAGGCTGTGACACCATTAATGCTTACTTGAGGTGCAGTGTTTGTGTTTTGGACAAGTATCTTAGTCTTGCTTTGACTGATGTTTAAGCCGAAATTCTGGCAAGCAGCAGATAATTTGTCAACCAGGCACTGTAGCTGAATATCAGAATCAGCCACAATAGCTGCATCATCAGAATACAGGAGTTCCCTTACGAGTAGCTTCCTAACCTTGGTTTTTTGCTCGCAGCCTTGATACATTAAATAGTTTTCCAGAGGATCTTGTGTGGAGAAACACACCTTCGTTTATGTCGTTGTACGCATAATGCAGTAGACAGGAGAAGAATATGCCAAACAGAGTAGGTGCGAGCACACACCACAAAACCTCAAAAGGTGCTGATTGGGCTTCATTGAATAAGACTGCATTTAGTTTCCTCGTGAAAACATTCAATGAACTGCAGTAGTTTGGGAGGGCAACCTATTTTCCTCAGGAGTTTGAAAAGGCCACTTCTGCTGACCATGTCAAAAGCTTTAGTCAGATCAACAAAAACGATGTAAAGGGGTCTGTCTCTCTCTCTGAATTTCTCCTGCAGTAGTCGTAGAGAAGATATGTCTATAGTGGATCTACCACTCCTGAATCCACACTGAAACTCTGGGTAGCTTCTAGAAGCTATCACTTGCAGCCTGGATAGTTTGCCTGCCCACTATACTGAGGAGAGAGATACCCCTGTAATTGTTGCAGTCACTCCGATCCCCTTTGTTCTTGTATATTGTGACTAGTTGCGTCACGCATGTCCTGTGGTACATGACCTGTTTCCCAACAGCGGCAGAGGAGAATATAGAGTTCAGGGAGCAGGAGTGATTCGTTAACTTTCACTACTTCCACTGGGATACCATCACTCCCTGCAGTTAATTGCTTTTCTAAGGTCACTGAGGCTCGGAAGATCATCTAGGCATTCCAGTACTGGAAGATCTGGTAGAGAAGCCAGGGCGACATCGTCTACTGTATTCTGTGTGGCATAGACTTCGAGGTAGTGTTCTGTCCAACGTTCTAGCTTCTTGGTTAATTATTTATATTAAACTTGCCTTGGGGTGATGCAAATTTCATGTGTGCTACTCTTTCATTGCCAATGGGAAACATCGCGATGCAGGGGACGAGACTGTTTCTTATTGCGAAGCCGACGCCATGTATTCTAGGGCTTTGTTCTGGTTTTCCTTGCCAGTAGAATGTATAGTTGCTTTCTGTAAGAGATCCGCTGTCACCTAATTCCAAGAGCGTAGCAAAGAGAGGTTACAAATTTCTACCAGTGGCTGGGCTCCATTAAATTAAGTGCAGTGAATTGCCGAATTCGGGTCTCAATCAAGGAAATCCTGTGCCGAACTGTGTTGACCCCTTAGTAAGGTTGTGACAGAGAGTCCCCTTGAGGTTAGCGGGACATATTCTCAAACAAAACGATTTACGCATAGTAAAGAGGCGATGACATGGAGGCTATTACGAGGAAATCGCAAATAGAGAATCCTAGTACACTTTGGCGCCATATTTTCATGGAGGTCCTCAGAGCATGTGGGAAAAGGCTTCGGGCATTGCCAATGACAGATTTTTGTGGAAGCAGCTGGCCGCCCAATGCGCCGAAAGACTCGATTTGCAGACCTCAAGGAAGCGACCCGAAAGCCTTGTTGGAAACCCTCCTTGAGGCATTTGCCCAGACTATGCCAGTGCGAGAAGCCGAGGTGGTCTTCTTGAGATCACGTCAACTGATAGCAGTTCCTTCAAGACTTCTCGCACCGGCTCTTCTGCGAACACTAGCTAGCGGTAAGCCAACAAAGGCGGGAGAGAGTTGTGCTTCAGCGAGGCAAGGCTGAGGGACCAATTCGTCCACGGGCTGAACGAAGTGGTGCGAACTGGTAAGTTCCCAATTGAACAGGTTCGGGGATTTATTGGAGGCCTTGCAGCACACTCAACAAGCAAATGCCCATACGCCGACCAGCCTCTCCACCAAACACAGTCACCAAGTTCAATTGGCAGTTAACCGCCCTACACAACCTGCGGGCACAAACAAGTAGGGGATTCTTCCCATACGCTGATGATGGAGCACCAGTCTGCATCAACTGTTGGAAGTCTGGACATGTTTGGAATCGTCACAACCTGAAACTCTGATTCACTCGTGCTATAGGCTGTTCTGTCAATGGTCTATTGCCCCCTGTTTCAGAAAATCTACCCACAATACCTAAAAGGCAGAAGTTAGGAAAATGGTGTAATTTTCACAACAGCCGCTCACACAATTTGTATGAATGCAGATCACAGCCAATCCAAACAATTGCCGCCCTTTTTTCCAGGATACACGAAAAAACCCTGAAGACATTATGGACTTGACGCACTTTAGCGAGAGGTATTGTTTGTGGTGGGATGTCCATAATGTCCCGTTTTGTCCTTGGTACTGCTGCTGCTGTTTTAGAATCTTCATGACATTGTACTTGTACTTTATGACATTGTACTTGGATCAAGATTTATAAAGCTTGAAATTCCCCAAAACTCCACTATTAAGCTGCCTTCAGTGCATCAAACTGCATCCTCTCGACAAGGAATAAAAGATATGACGATAATTGTTAGCTCTCGATGTAGAGAGACCCCGATTTAGTTAGCAGGAGCAAACTTGCCATTTCACCACAAGTAGGACAACGGGCCAAGAAACAGGCTAGGCGCATTCACATCCGTGGTGCAAGTCACCTTACCCAACCAGGCTCTGCATCCAGAGACAGAAAGTTTGAGGCTTGTCAGCCATGCAAGGCCTGGATTGATAAGTTCCGCAGACCATGTTCAGGAGAAACAAACAGTGCCACCAGCAACAGAGACTTTTTGGTTCACCCCTCACTACCGCACTACCATCAGGTTCCAAAACATTTATGAAAGATTTTAGTGTCCTTGATGGAAAGCCCACAGTAGCTACATTCTTCATACAAAGAGAAACCTGATAGGCCACCCTGTAGAATCCAAGGTTCAAGTACACTACAGGCCGGAAACATGTATGGTGTTCAAGGAAAGGCTGTTCAGAGAAGAAACAGTTTATGTTTCCAGAAACGTACTAGGCTAAACGCCCCGGGACGGGTCGTTTCAAGCTAGGGGCTCTGTAGTGGGGACCTGATATACTGGTCGGCTGAACTTGACCAAGCACCGGTCAGCAAAGGTATTTGAATTCCTTATCCTGCTGTCATCCTCCATTGAAACTTGCTGCTACGCACCTACTCCAATACCACCAGGTTTTTTGTGTACATAAAACTTGAAATAAGCCTCCTGACTTGCCTCGTCATTTTGGTTATTACATTCTGTGCCCAACCCACCACTAACATTTTTTAACAACTTTTGTGCATATAAATATTTGTAATCATTGTCAACACAAAAGCTATTTTCCAGAACCCTATATGTCACTCTGACATTACCATTAATGTGAAGTTAATTAAACATTATACAACTTTCGTATATTGTCCATTTTTGTATATGAATTATTTTGTCATGACAGCCGTCAACAAATATTTTCCTTTTTTGTGTCTCGTAACGTCTATTTTATGCATGCATTTTTTGTTTGTTTTGAAGTTTTTTTTTCTAATAGTTTTTTATTTAAAGTGTTATCCTTTCAGTATATAGTTTTTGTTTAAATAGTTTGGAAAAAAAGTATAGTTCTTTCATCTTAAAAGTATTTTTTCATAGGTTTCCAGTTCAAGATAGTCTTATTTGGAAGTGAAAAAGGTGAAATCTTTTGGGTTTTTTCCCAAAGTAAAATTTCCCTTTCAGACCTTGCAATCAACAGGCACCAGTTCGACAGTCTTATTTCGAAGTGAAAAATGTGATATCTTTTGGTTAGTTCCCTATTTTAGATTAGAAATAACATTTAAATATTTGTAAGCGAGCCGCAAAGTCATCATTCCTTTTGAGATTTTTCAATAATTAGGTTTCTGTTGCCTATGGCTCATTAGGGTGTCATGTGGCCACATTATTTCCAAACTTATGTAAAGGTGCTTAGAAGCGTCCAAGGATTCCGAAATTGAAATCTCACTTTTCACAAGGATTCGAACTGTAGAACTACAGTCATCCCGCCTCCAACTTTATGTTGTTTTCTTATATTTAGTTAAAAGTTAGTTAAAAAATGTTGACAAGATTAATTGTAACTATGCTTGTTTTTTTATACTTAGATGCTGATAAATCGTGCATTCTAAATTAAAGAACAAACTTTTCCATTTTTTATAAGATTTAATATCAAATTTTGTTGTTTCCTCAGGCCACAAGAGAAAAAAAAATGTCATTTGATTTTAAGAATAGTAAATTGATAAAATAATCATTTTAAGAGAGAAAGTGAAACATTTTTCCGCGAGTGGGGGGGCGGGGGGACCCCCCCCAACCCCCACCCTCGCGGAAAAAATTATATATATATGTGTGTGTACACAATTAATCTTTATTACATTCTGACGTTATTGTTTATTGTAGACTCCCCGCCCTCCCCCCAAAAAAAAATCCCGGCTACGCCCATGGTCATTTGGTCAATCACGCTCCACACACTGTGAGAGAAAGAAAAGCGCAATAAAATCTTCTCAAGTACAGATATTTACAATATAACTTCTGTGGTCATCTTTAAGGGAGAGCCCCTCCCATTAGGGAATTAAACCTAAAAAAACCAAGAAAATAACAGTAAGCGGTAAATAAGATACAAAGCTGTCCTTTCCTTTAACATCTAATGTTTAACAAATCTGGAGTTAAAATCAGGGAAAGTAACAGGGAGAAAAAGTTTGAAATCAGCAGAAATGGTGTACTACTATTGAGCAAACACTAGAGTGTAAATATACACTCTCTAATTGTAACCATCCTAAGCTGCCTTATATTAGAATATCTCTGACTTTATCATTTTTCAAAATATCAAATTAGTGTGAAAGCTTTTTATCATTCATCTGTTACTTTGATTCAAATTCCACCTCTTATGTTATTTTTCTGTCACATTTCATATGGGTGCATGGCTTAGCGGCTTAAGCGTTTCTCTATCGAAAATGGATCAAGTACGAGAGTTCAGATAAGCACAAAAAATTCTCAATCAAAGCGGGCCTATTTGCTGGATAGGATTACGGTGGGCCCGCATCATCGTGGTAAAACTGAGATTTTAAGGGTCAAGTAAATAGAGGGGGTCCAACTCAAAGTGTGGCTGCCTTGTTAAAAATTGGATTGAAGTGCGCCGGCATGCTAGGCGCTCTTCATATACGCAGGAGGCTATAGAAAGTATGTTTCCAGATGCACAAAATTGCACAACGTGCGAAAAACAAGGTTTAAGCTGCAGCGCGACAAAGGATAAGTTAGCTACCATCCTAGATCTCCAAGATGTCTTCCGCTAAGTTAACCTGAACTGAATGCAAAAACTAGGCCTAGAAGACTAACTGAACCCACGGACGTACGGTATGGTAGTCGTGACCCCCATACTTCTTCTTCTAGCCAGCTTTATTGCTGCTTAGCTGTGAACTTGCAGTCTTTCTCGATCTCAGGCGCATGACAGGGTCTGGCGATAAGGCTTTGTTACTAAAGTTGATGAACCTGGGTTCAAACACGTTATGCCCAATAAAAAGCTGCCACAGGGATCGTCAAAATTCATGCACTTGATTAAACGCCAATTTTCAATGTTTCTGAATGACATTGGACACGAATTTGTTTGTGTTCCCTACTACACAGAAGTCCACTGGCTCTCCTGCCATAATGTATTGAAGAGATTTTTTGCACTGCGTGGGGAAATTGTATTTATTCTGAATATGAAAGTTGAACCTGTCCAAACTTACGAATTGGTTAAAGATTTGGCATTTGCACTGGTCACCTGCAAGATTTGAATTTCAAACTTCAAAGTAAAGACAAAATTGTCACAACTGGTTGCGATCATGTGAAGTGCTTTCAAGCAAATTACGACTGCACCTATGAAGAGAAAATCTTGTTCACCTCTAAACGTGTCAGGAACTTAAAAGACTAAATACGGTTACAACATTTGGTAAAGATGCTTTCAATGACTGTTTCCGTGACTTTTTGAACGAGCAAGAATTTTCGTTGTTTGTACCATTTTCATTTGATTCTGAAAATGCTGCTGGTAATGCGGATAGTGTAAAAATATTTTTTCCTGAATGAGGAGGCCGTATGAAAGAAAGCATTCGGATTAATTCTCTTTAATGTTTGGATTCAAACCTCTTTAAAATGTCATTTTGTCATCTTTTTCTCTTCCTCCCTCCTAAACATTGTGACAAGTCAGAGTCACTCAATTTTATCACAGCAAAAATTATTATTTATTATTATTTATTTATTTTATTTTAATTATTTCCCCAACTTCGTCACTCGCCCCACCTTTTCCTCTTCTCACTAGACTGAGTCCACCACCTTGGCGACTTTTCACTTATCTCCCCATCACTTTCTTTGGTCTTATGCGCCGGATGTCCTTCACGTCGAAGCCACCTTGGATGAAACACGCTTCAGTATTTCTTCCCCCCCCCCTTTCTTCAAAGTTCTTCTTTGATCAAAGAGACCACTCGGAGCAACACGCACCTTGACACTCCATGGTGCGACTCCCATCTCGAGTCTCGATTCACCCACCCACATCTCTTTAGAACCTTTATAAGGTAGACCAAAAACCAGACCTGCTCATTTCTCTATCGCTGACAATCGAGTCTGGACTATTTCATTTATTCTTACTCTTAGAGGAATACCTGCTGGTAAGCCGAACAATCACAGTTCCACAATTTGTGCATATTTCTCACTGGATATTTTTATGTGTATTTTATTATTTCATTTATATTCAATTAGTGCATTGTGTATTTCTTACTGTCGTAGTTGAAAACAGACATGGCATATGTGTATATGTATGTGAGCTGGTGCTATCTGAGCTATTTTTATCTATTTCGTATATTTTATTTGAATTACTTTTATAGGCTAGTGCTAAGCTGCAAGTGTGCACTCCAACTTTAAAGTTCCTATTTGCTATTGAGTATCATCTCCTGCCTAAATGGATCTACTCAACTCTTCCACTTGGCGCCATCGGTTCTACTTGCATGCCTATTCGACAGCACACCTGTCAACTTATTAGGTACGACGTCCAAATAAACCCAGAGTCTGTGCGAGACGTCATAGCTTCGCCAAACCCTCGCAACTCACTGGACTAATCCTGCTAACTACGCTGCCCACGGCAGATCTCTGCCCGCAGTACTCTTGTGCCCACGGTAGCCGGCCACCCTACCTACTGTGCCCTACAGATATCAGAAGTTTGGATTGAGACTCCACTAGAACTGAATTACCGGCGTCCCTCTACTCGCTAGAGCGCCACCTCCAGCATAGAACAAGCCAGGACACAGCCAGCTGCGACCCAAGCACTACGACCAGCTAAGTTCAGAAAACAAAGTGACATACTCTCTTATTAAGTGCAAGAGATGATTAGAGATAGATGCACACCCTCCTCCTTTTTATTCTTCTATTCTATTTATGTAAAAAATATTCTTCAATTTTAACTTTGTATCTCTCTTTCATTGCTTGTCTCGTTGCGTGCCTTAGGTTGGTGTGTGATAGTTTCAAAAATAATCATTGAACAAGCCACACACACGTCACTTTTGCCAACCTGTCTCACATATACTTTCTTTCATCCTTTCGTCTTTCATCCTTTCGGCTCCACATTATCCCGCTATTCTTTTCCCTTTAACTCAAAATTCGTTTTTTCTTCTACCATCTCTTAGCTCTTAGCTCTCGTTCTCTTAGCTCCTCCAAATCTGTGATCATACGAAGCCGTTCTACTCAACTTCTGTACAATTCAATATCTCTCAACAAATCAATAACTTTAATGTCAAACCTACAATCAATAAACGACGACCGATTTTTACTTCCATGTTCCCCAATTTACAAATATCAGGTGATATATTAAGTTACCGATCCTTAATCGGATAAATAATTTGTTAAGGAAGAATATATAATCATTTTGGGAATATTGTTGTAATTACGAAAATGAACGATCGTGTAAAAACTATCAATCTGAAGAGTTGCTTTTTCGTTCTGTCAGTTCTAAATGGCAATAAAGATGGCTTATAGAAAACCACAGCTTAACGTTTTTATTGCTTCTTTCGCGTAAAAATATTGGGCTATTATAGGATTGGAAGAAAAGTCTTGTGTAACTTCTAACTTGATTATTTCTGACAATTAATATTGCAATTATGGCTCTTGGCATCATTGTTTCTGCTTAAATAAATAAAATAAGACCAATGCTCACCAACAAATTTAACCCTTCCTTTACCTAACCCTTCTTGCTAAAGCATATCATTCCATTCAGATCTAACCTCTGCTTCATCATCTAGCAATCGTGTGCATTTGCTCCTTTTTTTTTGTTGACTTCTTGAGTGCTTTAACCAAAGATGCTTGCTCTCCATCATCGACATACGGTGGCAGGACCACACTACGAACAGCAATGTCCTTGCCACGCCGGTATGGACAGTATAGAGGGACATCTTATGGTCCGACAGATGCACTGGGTAGGGCATAATGTAAAATCGCATTCTTTCAAGAGACTTAAAAACATCGCGTCAGTTTCTAAGGAAGCATAATTGTGATGCATCTGTTACAACCTTTCAGCTTACTGAAAAAAAAAAGATAGCCAAAAATATCTTCGTCCCCTATACGGAATAAGTACCCTGCAAAGCGTGACTGTCAGATTATAAGAAGTTCAAACTTTCATTTTAAAAAAATTAGACACAAAGTGAGCACTACAGACGTTTGAAACTTTACACAACTTCGAGATTTTCTACACTCGCCACTACAAAGAAATCGCCACAGTTATACATAAGGCAAATCGAAAATCTGCACACATTATTTTGTATATATAGTAAGACCTTTTGCAACATGTCAAAAGGAAAAGAAATTGTTGGGCCTAGCGCCGTTGCATTTTCTTCTGTGAATGGCATCCAAAAACCTTCCGTTATACTCTCTCCCTGTGGATCTATACCATAAAAGTGGGCAACAAGCGGCTCCTGCCTTCTGACCAAAGTCGATGTCCTGGCTTCCTGCTCTTCGTAGAAGAGTTACCATTGGTTGTTTATGCGTTATTTTACCTAATTTTAAAGATTCGGGTATAGCAAAGAGCTCAGGTCCGCCACAGCAATATGTTGTCCCAAGGTGACCATTGCTTTTAATACCTGTTGTATTGGTGCCGAGGTGATTTACAGTTCTAAACTGTAAACTGTGAACCCTACTTTCTTTCATTGCCTATGGGGAACGAAACTTTTTTATTGCGAAGCCGACGCCATGGGTCTTTGTACTAGAATGTAAGAGATTCACTGTCTGCCAGTTTGGTTTCTTGTAGTCTGCCGTTTCTCTGTCGATGATAACTGTTGAAGTCAGGACATATTGTCCGCATGTTCCAGCTTGCAAATCGCATTAAAGTTGAGGGTTCTGAGCAGCTTTTAGGTTTGCTTGGTTCGCCCACTCTTTACTTCCATCGTTCCACTGGTTACACGGTTACAACAGCTACAATTTCTCTTTTGAGGCTAGTTCTTTTCCTTTTATGACCACAATAGTGTTATGACATTAAACATTAAACGAACATTCCTCAATTGCGAGTTTAAAAAATGAAAAAAGAAATGTAAGCATTAATTAAAATATATTAACGTTTTCAATTATGCTAAAACGAAGCAAAAAAAAAGGGTTCTCAATGTAGTCTGAAAATTCTGTACACCATGAGTTTGAAGAAACACCAGGATCGAAAAAGTGCAGTCCATTTTTCTTTGAGTGAATTTTCTCTCACCATTAAAAAATTAACATTAACAATTAACATTATTATTCTCACATTCGGAACTAGGACACCTCCAGAGTATGTTTCAAGTGCCAGGGTTATGGATTTGCTGGACAAATCACAGGAAAAGATGAAGATTATGTTCCTGAACCGTCTTTACGACTTCTCATGCTAAACTGTGTATGGCAAACAGGCGCATTCTCAAACAGCTGGAGGAAAGCCACAGTAATACCGATAAATATAAACTGGGAAGAGAATGGGTCCCAGGTAATAGCACTAACAAGTTGCATCTACAAAACCATGGGAAGGATTATAGACAATATCTTGTTCTGGTACCTCGAGAGATATAAAATAATTTCTAACTACCAGTGCGGATTCTGGTAGGGATGGACAACTGACCACCTGGTAAGGCAGGAATTTTTCGTCAGAAATGCATTTCTGACGAAAACACTGTATTTTTCGATATAAAAAAGGCCTATGATACAATCTTGAAACATGGCATTCTACGTGGCATTTTTCATTCTACGTGGCATAAGCTTATGGAGCTTATGGGGACCTTCCCTTCCCTTCCTAAACGACCGAGTGGGCAACTCCGCTTCTGACACTTATGACCAGCAAATGGCTTCTCTTAGTAACCTAGTTTTACACTAAAAAAAAACCAGAAATATAAAGGCTCGACTGGCCTTACGGACAGGGGAAATTACAGATATACCTTGCTGCTGCTATATCGGAGTCTAAACCGATCCAAGTTGATCAGCTAGGAAATATCTAAAAATACTGGAACCCATACAAAATGCTGTCTAGGCGCGTTTCGTACATCACCAATCCCTTTCCACGTGGAGGCTAGACAACTCCCCATGGATATAAGAATGAAAAATAATGAAAAAGATTTCAATGCAGTATATATCCAACCCCATATCCAACCCCATGAACCCTTCTTTCGACTACATATTTAACCTTACAGTTGATACAATCTTTCGATTGTTGGGCCTTTGAATGAGAAATAAAATAAAATAGAAATCCCACAAATTTATCACTCAATTTCAAAAATTATTTTAAGTTGCTCGTTTTCAGTTTGATTCTATCCACTAACGCTCATGAACCTACCTACAGCAACTGTTACAAGGGGTATTACTACCAAACACCGAGTGGTGCAACCTATATAAAACACACATCAACATTCTTTCTTTTCTATAGCCAACAAAACATATCAGAAATATTAGCAATTAAATATTTCCAAGAAGTACATGGTTTCCAAACTTTTTTGTCTCGTTGTCATGTTTTCTGGTTTTCGCTAGACCCCCTGCTTGTATTTCATTTTTTTTAAAACTCATTTTTTAAATTAATTTGTAACTGTAGTGTAGTGAGTCTAAGAGTGAAAAATTAATTTAAAGCTACATCTGAGGGATCTTTTTTTTTTTAACTGATAAAAATAAAATTTGAACCAATTAAAATAACATACAGTATACACACTAGAAAAGTTTTTTTTTGTTCATCATCAGTAACTAGGGATATTATGTTTCATATAGAAATTTGTTGTTCTATGAAGTAGTCCTTCAAAAATTAAATATTAATTCATTAATTTGCCTTTATTGTAAAAGTTTTTGCAAAGAGTTTCTCGTGTATTTCTTGTGCTTTTACGTCTAGCTTCAATATTAGGCAGCGGAACTGCATTCATAACAGGAGAAGGGTAAAAGACGAGACTGTCGCCTAAATCAGTAAGCTTCGGGCAGGAGGGACTCATTACAAACCTTTATACGTGTTTGAAATTAACGGGTGTGAAAATTAAAGTTATGACTTGCTTAAATAAAATCCACTATGGACCCCAAATTTACTTTTTTACTTTCATAGACCCCCTGAAAGTGTTCGTAGATTTGGGGATCACATTTTGAGTAGTGAAATGAAGGTTTGTTTTCGAAGTTGGGGAATGCTTTAGAGTGATGGAAGAAATAAAAACCATACAAGAAAAATGCAATTTGAAGAGCTTGGGTTCCAAACCATACAACAGTCACCAGGTTCTCCAATTGATGTTTCTCAAGAACCAAAGGATTTTAAGTTGCTGCGGCTTAGAGGTATTTGAAGCAAAAAAAAAACAAAAAAAAACTACAATAATAATAATAAAATTATAGCGAAAAAAAATCGAAAAATAGAATAGCGGTGGCTGTGCACTGAAGCGCATGGTCGAGAGGCAAGGACGCTTGAACTTCGGCAGGACGGAAAACCTTCTCCCAGATACCACCTCCCACTGGTACAAAATTGAGATTTGACGATAGAAGCATGAAAGTACCGCTATATAAAAGCTATACTTATTATTATTATATTATTATTAGAATTCAGGCAGCAGGAGTCATTCATTGACTTCCACTGGGATACCATCACTCCATGCTGGAGAACTTCTATTTTTCATGCAGTAAATTGCTTTTTTGAGGTCACTAAGGCACGGAAGCTCATCAATGCATTCTAATACTGGAAGATTAGGTAAGAGAAGCCCAGGCGACATTATCTGTGTGGCATAGACATCGAGGTAGTGTCGCTTGGTTTGATCGGGTGATGCAGAGGTTAAGCTAGTGCGTCCTTTTTGAGCGAATGTACTGTCAATTCAATGGAGCCCAAGCCTTTTGATGTTTGCAGTAATGTCAAGCAGGGATGTGTGCTCGCGCCTACTCTGTTTGGCATATTTTTCATGTGTACAACGACATAAAAAAGGTGTGTTTCTTTATACATGATCCTCTGGAATATTTAATGTATCAAGGCTGATGGCAAAAACCAAGGTTACGAAGTTATTCATCAGGGAACTCCTGTATGCTGATGATGCAGCTATTTTGGCTGATTCTGATATTTACAGTCCCTGGCTGATTCTGATATTCTGCTTGCCAGAAGTTCGGCTTAAACATCTTGTCGAAAACACAAACAAGCACCTCAAGTAAGCATTAATGGCCAACCACTAGAAATTGTTGATCTTGTTACCTATGAGCGTAGCCAAAAAAAATTCATTTTTTTTTTTAAATCTCAAGAATCAGATGGAGTTAAATTAAATTTCCGGAGGGTTTTGCGTTTAAATCCTCTGTAGGATTTGCAGTTAAAAACCACCTTTGCAATAAAGCAAACTAAATAGGAGGTGCGTTAGCTAAGAAGTAAAGCTGTTTGCTTTTGAGTCATCTCACCTCAGTGATACGACAATAAAAAACCCTTAAGGCTTTCGTGTGGATGACACTTTTCAAATCCATCCTTCGGGTGATGCAGAGGTTAAGCTAGTGCCACCTTTTTGAGCGAATGTACTGTCAATTCAATGGAGCCCAAGCCTTTTGATGTTTGCAGTTTTCGTTCAAATTCCCCCCTATTAAAATTTGAAAGCTAAAAAAAACATTTTCAATATAAAATTAAAGCTTAAGTAACAAAAAAGAACATACGTCACGAGGTCTCTGGCCTGCTTCAACACATTCTTTCAGATCTCCCCGAACTTGCACGGAAAAACCTTCTCCCAGAAACCACCTTCCGTAGTTAATAGAGGTTTTGAGTTTAAAAACTCCCTCAAGATTAAGAGTGATTTAAAGTTAAACCAAGTGGATTTTTAATTTAAACCCCTTTGAAGTGGATTTAAAGCTAAAACCCATCTTTCGAATACAAACTGAAGCTAAAACCGATTGCACACAACATTATATATGAAGAAAAAGCGTGTTTTAGACAAGGTCGCAGCACAATATAACACATCCTAAACATTAGAATGAACAATATCCCCAACACCAAGAGAATCTTTTTCACGTCTTTGTTGAGACATCCAGTTATCTAGAATCTTAACAAAAATGCCACCAGTGCGGTGTACTTCAACTGGGGACTGGTTCAAAACCACTGCCTACTTTCACCAAAACTTTAAGATAAACTTTCACCTTGAAATAATGGAATATGCTCTCATTAGCCAAGACTTTGCGTCCCCTACTCAAGACAGATATTAGGGTTAGCTGTGAATACCAAATGAACAGCCGCGGACCAACTGGTTTGCAGTCTTCCCGCAGTTCACTGAGCTCATGCAAGACGTGCGCCACCGTCTCTTCTGATTCCCCGCAACGGGCATCAAAATTTGGACGGAACCCAGTTTTCTTACCTATGGGGCCACTGCGCTATTGTTGTTTGTTCCGACCTTTTTAGCCTCCACGACGGGTCCTCTCGATTTGGGAGATGCATGTGCTGCATGCTTTTAACCATTTTTCTCGTATAACTGTGGTAGCTTGTTGAAACGTAGACTCGAATGTGGGCACGACCAGCGCTCCTTCTCGGGCTAGAGCATCAGCCACGGCATTGCCCCTCACGCCGCAGTGCGAGGGCACCAACTGCATAAAGATAACAGCTCCAATAAATAGGCGGATGTTATTTTCGGCGCCTAATGCCTTCCACCATGGCTTGGAGGCAGCACTGTTAATCGGTAACCATTACAACGGTTGTCGCAACGGTTATCTTTTCACGCATTTTTTGGAGCAGGTAATTGAGTGTGTTGGTTATCGCCGTTAATTCAGCATGAAAGCTACATGCGGCCCGCTTGTCTGGTTCGTGTCAAAAACATCATCTGGACATGATAAAATAGCAAATGAAATGATCCGGGGACTAAGATCCCACTTAACTTTATCAACCATACATGTGTGAGCAGGTCAGGAGGCGCTGAAAGACCTGTTCTCTGCTCAACATTAAATTCTATAACAGTAGGCAGATGTTAGCGCTACTGGGTGGGTTTCATCTGTGACACCTCAGTCTACGACCAAGGGGCTAGAGTCGCCTAAGTAACCAGACATACTAACCTAAACTTAATGAAAGCACAAACGAAACTTTACTTGAAATTAAAAAAGACAAAATGAAACTTTATTGACATATACAAAAAAAAATCAATAATGAAATATAATATATATAATAACCACTACAACTAATACTAACCCCCCTGCTACTAGACCTACACTACTACAAACACCAACCAAACCAACTAATGAACAATCTAACTAAATCACTACAACTACTACACTACTACACTAGACCTAGATCTACACTCTACACTAACACCCTACAATAAACTAGACTAGATCTACAATCTACAATATTCTACTACTACACTAAACTTAAAAAGGAAAAAACAGTCATAATCAATCATCACACTTTAGATCAATTCAAATTAAAAAATAACGTAACATACACATCCATAACATTAAAGAAGATTACCCATCACAAATGGAAGCTCTCAATCAGACACAATATTAATAGCAGGAGATGTAGAGTCAAATCCAGGGCCTAGATCTAAAGATAGATGCAACATCTGCAAAAAAGTATGCACCATGAAACAGAAAGCCATTCAATGTGACACCTGTGATGAATGGTACCATGCATCATGTCTCCATATGAATACACCTGTGTATAATGCCTTAGGCTACAAAGATGCATCATGGCACTGTGTACCGTACATCAGGACTGTTTGATTCCTTTGATGCGGACACTTCTAACCCATACAACATTACAAAACAAACTCACCAACCACTAGCCAGATCCACTAAATTTACTAAAATTAATACAGCAGCCTCACTAGACAGACATGCTAAAGAAGTAATACCAAAATACCTTAAAACCTTAGTAATAAATTTTCAAAGCATTAGGAACAAAACAGCAGATTTAGAAATTTTATTAGAATGTGAGAAACCAGACAAAATTGCAGGAAAGAAACTTGGCTACATCCTGAAATTTATAATGCAGAAATTTTCAATAGTGATTATGAAATTTTTAGAAAAGATAGGGCTGATAACCATGGAGCAATAAAAAAAACTCTTATAGCAGAAGAAATTACCTTATCTAACTCAAAAAATATAGAATCTACATATTGTAAAATTAATATAACCTCAACATCCCTATTAATAGGCAGCATTTACAGACCACCAAATTCTAGTTTAGAATACATGCAGGAACTATGTAATCAGATTACTACACTTAAAGAGACAAATAAAAATGCAGTTTTTTGGATTATGGGTGATTTCAACCTACCTGATATAAATTGGAAAACACTAACCATAGATAAACACCAAAACTTTAAGGACATAAATCAGCTTTTCATAGAAACTTTACACAACCTAAGTTCAGATCAAATCATTAAAAAGCCAACTAGATTAAACAACACATTAGATCTCTTCTTAACCAACAGACCTGGATTAGTAGTTGATTATGATATTATCTATCAGACCATGAGATCATAAAAATACACAGTCAGATAAAAGCAGTAGCCAATACAAAAACCAAAAGAAAAATCTTACTCTGGAATAAATGTAACCTAACACAACTACACCAAGCTGCATTAAACTTTCAACAAACAAAAGAAATAAATGCTGACTACAGAAGCTTTGTAAACAGAAGGAAAACCCATATAGAAAATTTAAAGAAACCAAGGCAGAAAGAGTTTACAAAAAGTATATAAAAATTAAACACCTAACCCAAAAAGTAAGCAGACAGCTGCAGAGTGAAAACATAAACAATGTAATATCTAAAGATAACAACAAAAACCTATGGTCATACATTAAGTCTAAGAAAATGGAAACAACAGGCATAGCGCCATTAAAAGATGAACATAACATAATACATAATGATAATGAAACTAAAGCAAACATCCTAAACAAATACTTTGCATCAGCATTCTCAGCCCCAGGAGACAAGACATATTTCTTAATTTGAACCAAGTAGACAACATAGAAGATTTAGTAGTACAAGAAAATGGAATTAAAAAACTATTAGCCAACACCAAACCAAATAAAGCGTCTGGACCTGATGGTTTTCCAGCTCGATTACTCAAAGAACTAAGCAATGAGCTAGCCCCAGTGTTCAAAATACTCTTTCAGGCATCGCTTAACCAGGGCAGAGTACCAAAGGACTGGAAAGAAGCTAAAGTCACCCCCCTTTTTAAAAAAGGAGAAAAATCTGATCCAGGAAACTAC
This sequence comes from Biomphalaria sudanica, assembly GCA_036873155.1. Taxonomy (NCBI): domain Eukaryota; kingdom Metazoa; phylum Mollusca; class Gastropoda; family Planorbidae; genus Biomphalaria; species Biomphalaria sudanica. The sequence goes on from JAZGLO010006670.1 coordinate 4,846,664, forward strand.
AGACCAGTATCACTTACCAGCATCACATGTAAAATACTAGAACACATAATATGTAGCAACATCATAAACCACTTAGACAAACATAATGTCCTCACCCCATACCAACATGGCTTTAGGAAATATAGATCATGTGAAACACAATTAATAGGACTAATTGATGATTTCTCAAAAGGTTTAGATAGTAGTGAACAAATAGATGCTATCTTACTAGATTTTTCCTAACTTGTCTTTGTTTATCCGAAGCCTCCCTCAGGTGTCTGTCTATTTGTCGGATCACTTGCCTACTGCCTATTTATTTGGCATTGTCTGCCTATTTGCAATGAGTATCATCTCCTGCCTACTTAGTTATACTCAACTATTTGCACTGCACAACCTGCCTATTTGGCTCTTTGGCGCTATTGCTCTACCTTCATGACTACTTGACAGTCTACTTGTCAACCTATAAGCCACGACATCCCAATAGACCACGTCGCTGAACTTATCCTGCTAACGACGCTGCCCACGCCAGATCAGCTCTGCTCTGATGGACCAGTATGTGGCAATTCAAAAATAATCATCCCCTAGACATCAGACAAGCCAATCACACAGGTAATACACGAGGTCCGTCACAACATGTGACAAAGTTTATAGCAGATTGTTCTTATTTAATGATTTGATTGCCAGGGGAACAAAAGAGTGTTTGTCTGTCTTTGCTATCGGTGTCTTGTGTTTCTTTTTTTTTTTATGGTAAAATCACAAAATCCTAAGGGTGATTCTTTATTTGTTTCGCCAATGATTTTACAAGCAGCATTTAGGATTCTATAAAGTTTATTTTTATTTTTAATGCTCAGTAATCGTAATCTTTGCTGCCCTTTTTTGCTGATATAATCAGTATTTACAGTAAAATTGCAGTAACCTTAAGCACTTTGAGTTTTGATGGGACTTTTGAAACTCAAATCTCGTCATTTCTACGCTCATAGAATGAGGTGACTTGAATATAATGAAAACCAAAGCGCTTCGCTCAGCTACCGCAACTCCTGTTTTCTGATTTTTTTTAGAGGCCCCTGTAAGGAGAAAATTCCCTATTAGGTTTGTGCAAAAAGTCCGTCTGTTCGTCTGTCACAATTAGATCTCGAAAACTAGAAGAGAAATTAAAAATATTTTTTCATCATGCCATGCTGCTTGAAAAGTTCTGAAAGATTCTAAAACAATCAAATAAATGTAAGGGAGGTAATGTTACAATATTTTAACAAAGACAATACTGTGTGTATTTTCAGTATACAAAATTTTTTTACAACTAATTCGTTTTTTTTTTCTGGTTAACTAGCTTTTAAAATTAAAAGAAATAGAAAACATATTTATAAAGGCTGAATGCACTTTGTATGTAAATATTACCCAGATATTTTAAAATGGAATTTTAAATTTATGCATCGACTTTCGTGTGATATTGCAAATACAAAAGCAGATACCAGTTGCCTCAAAAGTTTTTAAATAATCAGATTTTTTTGTATAGTGCATAGACATATAATATTCAGGATTTTAAAATAAGAAAGTAATTTGCTACAAACGATTATTAAAAATTACTTTTTAGATTTATTTTAGAGTTAATTTTCTTGCTAAAAAAAAAAAAGTTGTTTATTCAGTATAGAATGATCCGGATTTTGTTTGAAATCCATCTTCTAATAAATAAAACAGATAATCTTCTCATTTACGAAAATGGGTTCCGAATTTTTTGATGAAAATGTTTTAAAACTTTATGCGAAATCGCTCTTCTCTCTTACATTTCATTTAATTTTCTAGTTTAAACGTTAGAATATCTAATTATCGTTAACATTAACATTGTATTTTTGAGGAAAACAACTTGCTAACTCCAAAGTATCGTTGGAAAATCTCTCCACAAGGTTATGGTAAATCTAATTTTTATACGAGACCATCCCAAAAGTTTAATTACAATTTAATCAGATTTAGTGAGAGAAAATAAGAATTCTAGAGTTAATTCAATTTTGGGATGGTCGTATGAAAATTAGATTTACGGCATATATATAAATATATATATATATATATATATATATATATATATATATATATATATATATATATATATACATATATATATATATATATATATATATATAGACATCTAGAAAATCTATTATAGAAACTTAAAACTACTGCGATATTTCAGAAGGGAAATTATATTTTAATAAGATTTTCAATAGCTTTTATTCTTTTTTTTTCTCGATTAACATGTCGGATAGACAAACATACTAAACGCACATAAAATGCGTCTTTAGTCCTTATATATTTATATAAAGGGGTGCACCATATAGTACTTTTTGATATCCGGCGGAGTCGGATATGATCGGATAGTAAAATTCTGAATACGGCCGGAGCCGGATACCTAAGTGTCTTGTTAAAAGCTTGTGTTGCTAAACATTTTACGAAACTGTAACTACATTGATTGGTTTTATTTGTTTCCTTTTATATACCTTATTGTTTTAAACTCTGTTACTGATTGATTTATTCAAGCTTAACAGTTTTTTTTTCAAATCTGTATAGCATGAGTGTATGTACGATGCCACCAACTGTAAAGGTAGGTCAATGTAAATAATGTTAGTATATATTTAACTACTTACTAATGTAAATCTCTCATAAGTAAAGTGCAATCTGTCTTGTATAGTGGTCGGATGTATGTGTTTATGAATTTCAGACCAACAACCTGGTCAGATATACCTAGTGATATACATGTAGTCCTAGTTAACCATCACGTATTGTTTATTCCTTGAGCATACGCACGCAATAGAGTTGGGTGTCAGTAAAAAAAAATAGCACATTGGCATGGTAAGTCAAGCATATAGATAAATTATATCCGTCCACTAGTTAGAGGTCAAGGGTTGTTGTTTTTTTACGCTCCAGTATTTTGTTTCTTTGTTTGTTAGAATTAACTGCGTTATTTATTAAGTCAAAAGAATTAAACAATGAAATTAGCTTTATTTCTAAAGGTTTTAATACAAGGCAAAAAAAATACACACACACAAACATGCACTTCTTTGTTTTATTTTATTGTGCATAAAACGTATGTAAGAAACATCTTCCTTAGTTATTACTTATTACTTATTTTATTCGTGGTTTCAGTAACTGTTACAAAAGGGAACGAAAGTAAGCCTATGAATGTTAGGTATGTAAAAGTCGTCCTAGCCTGACAGACAGTGGCTAAGTACGCATCTTAAGTAAAAAAAACAACATATAGTTAATTGACTGTCACAAATTATTAAGAATATTGTTATGAAATCAAGACACTTAACTGCAGATTAGAAAAATTATTTGTTTCGGATGTTTCTTCAGAGCTGAAGATGTTTATTTCCTAGTCCAAACCTCCAGCTGGACGACTGGGAGTGGGTAGAGTTTGAACATGGGGACCATCGATAAATCCAAACGATAGTCCAGCGCGCAAAACCGCGCGAACAGGCAGCCATAATTTAGACTAGATCAATATCTATAATTCCCACTTCTAGACTTCAAGTGTAGATTTTTATTTCCAAATGTCTAGCTCAAATATTGCAATACTATAAAATACTAAAACTAATCTACTATTTTTAAATTTGATATTGCATTCCGTCTATTATTAAATGATCTAAGCATTTTTTTACATAGATCTCATCTAAATTATATCTACATTATTCCAAATTTATAATTTAGATCTAGAAGATATAGCTCTTAAGAATGCTAAATCAGAAGTTTAATTTAGGTAGATCTACATTCTCATTCTAGCTCCATTTAAATGAACATGCCAATAGTTCTGTTGGTAACTGTGCTGGGACATCGAGCAGATGTTTTACGTTTTAAAGCCCTCTGGATCTGGATTTTTTCTTTAACAAAACCCTTTTCGGCTACACTTATGTGACTTGTATGTTCGGAAGTTAAGCTCTTTACTGCTTAACCATCGCACCTTCTTTTTTGTGACTTAAGTATGCTTAAATTTTTTTTTTGTAATTGGGTTTTTTAGCTTTAAAACCTACTGAGGGGGGATTTTAAAGCCCTTTGAGTTTTGAGGGGGTTTTAAAACTCTCATAGAATGAGGATACTTGTCCATAATCAAAAGCAAAGCGCTTAACTGCTCAGCTAACGCACCTCCTATTTTGTGACTGGTTTGCTGTATTTTTTTTTGGTATTGTAAACGTGGTTTTTAGCTTCAAATCTTACTGAGGGTTTAGTAAACACAACACCCTTCAGATTTTAATTAAACTTCCTTTTTTCATAGGCTATACTTGTTCTGTATATTTTATTTTTATAGGTAAGTGTCAGATTTTATAATGGTACTTCTGCATATTTTTATATAGGTTAGCGCGGGATATTATAAAAAGTGATGTACATGCTGTCTTAAAACAGTTAAGTGTACATTTGACCAGTGGTCAGTACAGTATCTCTGTGTGGGTGACAGCCGAAGATCTTTGTGGTCTGTCGTGTAATTATTTTATTATTCTGTACCTGAGACGACATGCTATTTTTACTGCTGATATACATACTGCTGAGTTATTGCTGCTTTAAGCTGCTATTACTCTGCTGCTATAACCTCTGCTGCATTTTGTTATTGAAGTTATTGCTTCTGTAGATCTAGGGAATCTAGTGTTATTTTGATTTTGTTTTTGTACTGTTGCCTTAGACGCCTTAGACCTAGTAGCTTAGTCTGTTCTTAGTGAGTTGAGTGGTCCCAAACGGTGGATGCATATTCTATTATTGGCCTATTCAAGGTTAAATAACATTTTAGTTTTATGTTCTTATTTGATTTATAGAAATTTCTTTTAATAAACCCTAATGCTTTGTTGGATTTTTTATAGTTTCATCAATATGTGGATTCCATAAGTTTTTCATTTATTATAATACCTAGATATTTTGCGTTTTTAGTCTGTGTTACTGGTTTGCCATGAATAAGATAAGTGGAATTAATTTGTTTTAGTTTTTTTGTTACTCTTAACAACTGATATTTTTCTGGGTGGAAAGACATGCTCCAATTTGATTCCCATTTCTGTAATTCATCTAATTCTCTCTGTGTCTTGTTTTGTTTTTATTGTTCTATATATTATGCAATCGTCTGCAAATAATCTGACTTTTGTTCCTGAACTAATGCAATTTGGTAAATCATTTATGTAAATTAAAAATAGTAGTGGACTCAAGACTGTTCCTTGAGGTACACCTGAGTTTACTGTTATTGGTGTTGATTTAGAGCCATTTATTATTATAGTTTGTTCTCTCCCTATCAGAAAATCTTTAATCCACTGATGCAGTGGACCATTAATGCCGAAATATTTTAATTTTTTAAGCAAACTATGGTGGTGAACTTTGTCAAAAGCCTTGGAAAAATCTAGTAAGATAGCATCTAGTTGTTCACTATTATCTAAACCTTTTGAAAAATCATCAATTAGTTGTGTTTCACATGATCTATATTTCCTAAAGCCATGTTGGTATGGGTGAGGACATTATGTTTGTCTAAGTGGTTTATGATGTTGCTACATATTATGTGTTCTAGGATTTTACATGTGACGCTGGTAAGTGATACTGGTCTGTAGTTTCCTGGATCAGATTTTTCTCCTTTTTTAAATAGGGGGGTGACATTAGCTTCTTTCCAGTCCTTTGGTACTCTGCCCTGGTTAAGCGATGCCTGAAGGAGTATTTTGAACACTGGGGCTAGCTTATTGCTTAGTTCTTTGAGTTTGGTGTTGGCTATGGTCATACATTGTCTAAGAAAATAAAAACAACGGGCATAGCGCCATTAAAAGATGAACATAATACATAATGATAATAGAACTAAAGCAAACATCCTAAACAAATACTTTGCATCAGCATTCTCAGCTCCAGGAGACAAAGACATATTTCTTAATTTGAAACTAGTAGACAACATAGAAGATTTAGCAGTACAAGAAAATAGAATTAAAAAACTATGTTCATCTTTTAATGGCGCTATGCCCGTTGTTTCCATTTTCTTAGACAATGTATGACCATAGGTTTTTGTTGTTATCTTTAGATATTACATTGTATATGTATTCACTCTGCAGCTGTCTGCTTACTTTTTGGGTTAGGTGTTTAATTTTTATATACTTTTTGTAAACTCTTTCTGCCTTGGTTTCTTAAAATTTTCTATATAGGTTTTCCCTCTGTTTACAAAGCTTCTTTAGTCTATTATTAAACCAGCATTTATTTATTTTGTTTGATGTGTATTTAGTTATTTATTTTGTTTGATGTGTATTTAGTTGGTATATGATTTTCTATAATGCTTTTAAGATGGTTTTTAATGAAATTCCAGAGGTCATCGTCTGGTCTTTTTTTAATAAGAATGTTTGTTGAAAGTTTAATGCAGCTTGGTGTAGTTTTGTTAGGTTACATTTATTCCAGAGTAAAATTTTTCTTTTGGGATAATATCATAATCAACTACTAATCCAGGTCTGTTGGTTAAGTAGAGATCTAATGTGTTGTTTAATCTAGTTGGCTTTTTAATGATTTGATCTGAACTTAGGTTGTGTAAAGTTTCTATGAAAAGCTGATTTATGTCCTTAAAGTTTTGGTGTTTATCTATGGTTAGTGTTTTCCAATTTATATCAGGTAGGTTGAAATCACCCATAATCCAAAAAACTGCATTTTTATTTGTCTCTTTAAGTGTAGTAATCTGATTACATAGTTCCTGCATGTATTCTAAACTAGAATTTGGTGGTCTGTAAATGCTGCCTATTAATAGGGATGTTGAGGTTATATTAATTTTACAATATGTAGGTTCTATATTTTTTGAGTTAGATAAGGTAATTTCTTCTGCTATAAGAGTTTTTTTTATTGCTAAAAGAACTCCTCCTTGGTTATCAGCCCTATCTTTTCTAAAAATTTCATAATCACTATTGAAAATTTCTGCATTATAAATTTCAGGATGTAGCCAAGTTTCTGTTCTTGCAATTTTGTCTGGTTTCTCACATTCTAATAAAATTTCTAAATCTGCTGTTTTGTTCCTAATGCTTTGAAAATTTATTACTAAGGTTTGAAGGTATTTTGGTATTACTTCTTTAGCATGTCTGTCTAGTGAGGCTGCTGTATTAATTTTAGTAGATTTAGTGGATCTGGCTAGTGGTTGGTGAGTTTGTTTTGTAATGTTGTATGGGTTAGAAGTGTCCGCATCAAAGGAATCAAACAGTCCTGATGTACGGTACACAGTGCCATGATGCATCTTTGTAGCCTAAGGCATTATACACAGGTGTATTCATATGGAGACATGATGCATGGTACCATTCATCACAGGTGTCACATTGAATGGCTTTCTGTTTCATGGTACATACTTTTTTGCAGATGTTGCATCTATCTTTAGATCTAGGCCCTGGATTTGACTCTACATCTCCTGCTATTAATATTAAAAGTGATAGGTATTTATTTCTACTGTGTCTGATTGAGAGCTTCCATTTGTGATGGGTAATCTTCTTTAATTTTATGGATGTGTATGTTACGTTATTTTTTAATTTGAATTGATCTAAAGTGTGATGATTGATTATGACTGTTTTTTCCTTTTTAAGTTTAGTGTAGTAGTAGAATATTGTAGATTGTAGATCTAGTCTAGTTTATTGTAGGGTGTTAGTGTAGAGTGTAGATCTAGGTCTAGTGTAGTAGTGTAGTAGTTGTAGTGATTTAGTTAGATTGTTCATTAGTTGGTTTGGTTGGTGTTTGTAGTAGTGTAGGTCTAGTAGCAGGGGGGTTAGTATTAGTTGTAGTGGTTATTATATATATTATATTTTATTATTGATTTTTTTTTGTATATGTCAATAAAGTTTCATTTTGTCTTATTTAATTTCAAGTAAAATTTCGTTTGTGCTTTCATTTAGTTTAGGTTAGTATGTCTGGTTACTTAGGCGACTCTAGCCCATTGGTCGTAGACTGAGGTGTCACAGATGAAACCCACCCAGTAGCGCTAACATCTTCCTACTGTTATAGAATTTAATGTTGAGCAGAGAACAGGTCTTTCAGCGCCTCCTGACCTGCTCACACATGTATGGTTGATAAAGTTAAGTATGCAGTTTTGAGTCTGTGATCTTAGTCCCCGGATCATTTCATTTGCTATTTTATCATGTCCAGATGATGTTTTTGACTTAAGATTTTTGAGTGAAGGAGTGTCAAAGACTGTAAGTTGACATTTGGAGCTTTTTTTTCTTTCTTTAGAATATTGCTAAAGGCCTGGTCAACTTGTTTTCTTGGTTTTCTATATATATATACTAGCCTGACATTACCCGCGGCCTGCGGATCCTAGTTTGCGTTTACTAATCTAGTGGATTGGATTTAGATGTATGTTAAAGTTAGCTAATGATCCTTTCAAGTTTTTCTCTTTCGCTACGAAAATAAAATTAGTTTTGCGAAAATATAATCTATTGATTTCATTATTTAATAAAATTCACCTTCAAATTTGTGTTTTAAAGAATTCGTTCCTTACATCTGCGAATTAGATTTCCTGGCGAACAATCTATCATTAGACAATACCGTAATACACGTCTAATGTATATGTGTAGCTATGTTATCAGGTCTAAATGCGCATAAGTAGATCTGAAAGAAAAAAGTAAATTAAAAGTAAAGACTTAAAATTAAACCTAATATCGGTAGTTGTAGGGTAAAAAAACTTAAAAAACACAATGGAAAGTAAATTGTATTATGTAAGTAGTTTATTTGTTTAATAATATGTCTTTATAATGTGTTATATTATGACCTCTGACGTTAATTTAATTCGTATCACTACGCGGGCGCGAGTTATGGAAAAGTGTGTCAATGCGGCTAAAGCTATTCTCGCATTTAGAGCGAACGATTTTATGTAAAAAAAAAAATGTTTTGTAAACTCAAATTTGAAGGTTCAGTAAATAATTAAATGAATAGAAACTAATTTGTATTTTGTGGCATTTTACGTCTCGAGACGTGACTAAAGAGGCCAATCCTTGATACACAGCTGCGATCGCAGTTTGGGCATATATAATCCCCAGGCGCCGCTGCATTTTCACCCTTCTTTCTGCTTCTGTTGTGTATGACATCTGCAATCTGCTTGGTGTTGATATTCAGCTACAAAGCCTGGGTTTCTTCTTAAACCAAGACATTTCTTGGAGTCTATGGATGATGACACGCTGATGAAAAACTGTGTTACTTTTTCTTGTTTAATGAAATACAGGCTAATCGCTTGTTCAATATCATTGATGCACGAGCACTTTTTATCAACAAACCAGTGCCACAATCGCCAATCGACATATTGAGGATGCTGGTGAAACGATATGAATAGAGATTTTTCATAAAAAATGTGTTACTTTCTCGTTTGATGAACTACAGGCAAATCGCTTGTTCAATGATGCCATTGATGCACGAGCACTTTTTATTAACAAACCAGTGCCAGGAAGTTGGCTTTATATGGTAATGATGTGTACTCAAATCTTGCAACCTCCATCCGAATGCTGCTAACTCATGCCACTTCCATTGCGTCATGTGAGAGATCTTTCTTAAAGCTTAAGTTACTTAAAAACTATATCTGGAGAAAAATGAAGCAAGAAAGGCTTAGCGTGGCTTTAATGTTAGTGAAGTCATAAATACTAGACGGTATCGATGTAGATGATGTTATAGATACCTGCACAGAAAGCACGACGTGAAGCGATATGAATTGAAGCGATATGAGATTTGTCACTTGTGCATTGTTTCGCCAATAAACAATGGTATTATTCATATAAAGATTCTAAATGATTGTTTCTTGTTAATTTTACTGATATACTGTACCTATTTCAGAGTAGCTTATATAATTATTAAGTACAGTATCTCATGTCATGATGTCGAATGTCAAAATGCAAGGGGCCCCCAAAGATGGCGATCCCCCCAGGCCCCCAAATCCCTAACTACGCCTCTGATCTGATGACTATAGTTTGATTTAGAATAATATTGAAGAGGGTTTTTTAACCTCAAAACTCTCTGTATGGGGATTTTAAACTCAAAACCACATGGAGTGGGTTTAAAATTAAACCCCTTTAGGGAGGGGGGGTTGAACTCAAAACCCGTTTTGGCAACGCTCATAGAATTTTGTGACTGTAGTATACTTTAATTTTAAATTGAAGAAGTGGCTTTTAGCTTCAGATCCCGCTGGGGGGGGGGGGTAACTTAAAGCCCTCTCGATGTGTTATTTAAACTCAAAACCCATCTCAGCTACGCTAGTACAATCTGGGGACTGTCGTTTGCATTATTTTTTGTTTTTATAAAAGTGAGTTTTTAACCTCAGAACTCCCTGGAGGAGGATTTTAAACCCAAAAGCTTCTAGGCTACGCTGGGGCAAGTGATGGTTTAATATTAAAATTTCAAGTAAAATAAACAAAATCAAAGCAAACAATGTTACTAGGACAGTTTGTGTGGAAACACAAACTTAAAATCGGCCCCCAAAGTGTCCATCTAGAGTCTTCACCAGGATTCAAACATGGGACTTCCGGTTCCAAGTGCTTTATTCCATGGGCGTAGCCAGGATTTTGTTTCGGTGAGGGGGGTGCGTTAAAGAGAATTACCTTCCCCGCCCCCAGCCCCTCCCGCGAAAAAATTATATATATATATATATTAAATATATAATTAATCTTTATTACATTCTGGTCCTTCATTCTTTCGGAAGACGTTTATTGTGCCCTAGAATAGGTTCTTCCTGGTGTTAGTGGAAAAATTGTAGACTCCCCGCCTTTTGCTAGCAAGGGGGTCTGAGCCAAGTACAATTTCCGGTATTGAAAGCCAACAAAATGCATATTCTGACGTATCTGCAGTGCATTATCCTGCTGTTAAAAAGTTTTATTTCAAAAACCTAATGTGCTATTCTTACTGACTTAGACCCTCCAGTGCCGTACGGCGCATTTGCCGGCAAGCTGTTTCTACAACATTGTGTCACTGGCAATGTCTGAAGCCTCTTCCCACCTGCTCTGAGGACCTCCATGAAAGTGTGGCGCCAAGTTGTACTAGGATGTCATCGCAACTCTTATTATGCGTAATTGATTTTGTCGAAGAGCATGTCCGGCAAACCTCAAGCGACGCTCTGTCTAAACCTTACTAAGAGGTCGACTCCCAGTTCGGCATAGGATTTTCTTGATTTAGACCCGATCTCTATTACTGACTCCTAAGATCTGTCTTAGCCATCTATGTTGAGCCACATTTAATGTTTTTCAATTACGGCATATGACTATTCACTGCACTTTATTAATGGAGCCCAGTCACTGGTAGACATGTGTAACCTCTCTTGACTACGCCCATGGAATTAGATGACTGTAATTTGCTTTAGATTTTGTATCGAAAAGGGAAGTTTTATCGTCAAAATCATCTGTTAGGGAGTTTCAAACTAAAAAATCTCCGGAGTTGTTTTTTTTTTTTAAATTCAAAACCTTATTTAGCTACGGCCATAGAATTTGGTGACTATAGTTTGCTTTAGAATAATATAAAAGGGAGAGGTTTTCAACCTCAAAACGCTCTGTAAGGGGATTTTAAAATCAAAACCGTCCGGAGTGGTTTTAAACTTTAAAAAAAAACAACATCCGGAGAAGGGGGGTTTAAACTCAACCCCCATCCCCCATTGGCTTGGTTACAATCAAAGAATTTTAGTGTGTAATTTCCTTTTTTTATATTTTGAAGAGGAAGTTTTTGGCTCCGCTGAAGGGGGGTTTAAACATAAAACCCCTCTTTGGCTACGATCATAGCATTTTGAGTGCGTAATTTGCTTTTTCTTTTATTTTGAATAGGTATTTTTTGGCTTCGAACCCAGCTGAAGAGTGGTTTAAACACTAAACCACTATTGGCTACGCTCATAGCATTTTGAATGTTTTTTAAATTTTGAAGAAGTATTTTTTAGCTTCAAACCCCGCTGAAGGGGACTTTAAACACAAAACCCCTCTTGGCTACGCTCATAAAAACTGCTGACTGATGTATAGATAGTATTATATTGAAGAGGGGGTGTTTTATCGTAAATTTCGGATGTGGTTTAAATCGACCTCCCCCTCCCCCCAATTAGCTATGCTGTTGGAATTTGAGAATTGTCGTTTACATTATTTTTGTTTGATTTGTTTTATAGAAGAGGGGATTTGCATGGGGTTTTAAACTCAAAAACACCTTGGCTGCGCTGGGGCAAATGATGGTTTAATATTTAAATATCTTTGAAAATAAACACAATTCCGCCTCCCCCACCTGCGGGGGGGGGGGAATTTCATTGGGGGGGGGGGGGGTTGAACCCTCAATTTCCATGGCTACGCCCATGCTTTACCCCTCAGCCACAGCATTTCCATATATTTATTTAGCGTACACTTATTTTTTTTTTTAAATAATTATTATTAACCTTATCCATACATTCAAAATTAATAACATGTTACATGTAATAAAGAGAAACTAAAATTAGTCTAGGGCTCACTTAATGCATTTTACCCCTTGACCCAAAAGTAGGGTCCACCCAACGTTTTTTTGCAGTTTCTATATCTTTAAAGCATGCTTATTAAGAATCCGATTGATGTCAAGCTGACACCTTTGGGGAAAAAAATTTTTTAAGCGTTAAAGTTTGTTTGTAATACATACACATTGTACAATCACATGGAATGTAAAAATTATATCATCTGGCACAATTATGCAATTATCAACAGACAATTTCTGTTTCAATTTAACTGTTTCAATATCAACAGACAGATTAATCAATTTCTGATTCAACGTCAGATCCTGAATCGCTTTCAACGTCCACTTCATCTACCAGTACATTAATTTTTGTCAATGGATTTTGACAATTTTCTGTTTCATAGCACTGGCAAAAGATTTTGCCAGCCAAATTTGGTGGGATCAAGATTTGGAGGATCTCGTAGTAAAGCAGTTTTCCAAATGCATGTTTGAATATGGGCACGCTTAACATTCTCCTCAAACGCTTCTGATGTCGGGGGCAATGATTTCAATTTAGGTGTTATCGTGGCTTTTCGTTTACCAGTCCTGGAAAGCCATTGGGCATACCGAGTGTCAGACATGTTTCCAGCATCCGGACACCCGTAGCAAGCAGCCATGAAACTTGTAGCTTCTTTTACCACACTGTTCAAGTCAGATTCTATATCTCCCAATTTGAGAAGTGTGTGTCCCTTAAATAGCAACTTAAGAACAGTAGCTTTGCCGATACCAAACATGTATGCTACAGTATCACATCCTGATAGCGCATGCGCAGCTAAAAGGTGTGGTATTATTTGATGATGCTTTCTTGCTGTTTCTCCTATGTCGACCACCCATAAAATATTTATCATAACTCGGTACAGCTGCTGGTCTGCAGTAAAAACTGTAAATGTTTGTCCAGATTCTTTCGTAATTCTTTGAGCCTCCATCATAGCTGTCATCATGGTTGTTGCGTCTGAAGGTTTCATGTCTATCAGTGGGGTGTATACTGTGTTTGTTGCGGTCTTGATAGCTTGACAATGTTCACGTGCAAGTGAACCAAATTCTGGTGTTGAAGGATTGTCCGAAATGCTTTTGAAAAATGCAAAATCTAAGCTTTTCGCTCTCCTGGAGAGTATATTTTGCTCAGCCAAAATTTTTAGCAGAGGAACACATCTTTTACATTCATTTTCCGGCATACTGGGTTTTTTGGCGCCTGTGTAGACATGAACTGGAATATTAGATGTAACTGCAGTTTTCATTTCTTTCTGCTTTATACGTCTAAAAGTCTGGTCTTCTCGTTCAATGTCATTGTTGGGTTTTGGTTGAGTGAAGAGCATTGCCAGTCCGTGAGTTGACTTTAGGCCATTTTGGGAGGATATATTTGCATCAAAATTATCAGCAACAGCTTGAATTAAACCATTACTACTTTTGAACACTCCTGTACATGATCTTTCTTTAACAGTTGCTAATGCTGCAGATGATTTGAATCTTAGTACTTCTTTATATGTACAAGTGACACCATATGCATTGAAGAGTTCCAATTGTGATTTCTTTCTTAATAGCACACCAAGTGCTACTTGAAGGCCAGTTGGGTGCTTTTGAATGGCACTTGTAACCATGTTACCTATCAGTAAGGCTGGCAGGCTATTCCGCAAGTTGTCTGAAATTTTAGAAAGGAGTGACAACAATGTTGCACTGATATCTTCCGAAGCTGTTGCACTGTTTATTCGTGATTTATAAGTTGCTTTGTCTAATTTGATACTTTGTGTTTCCTTGAAAATATGCTTTGCCACAGTGTTAACTGACATATCATCATCATCCTCGTCTACAACACGCAGTAATTGAGAAGCACGACTGCGGAAGATGAGTATGTTAGCAAGTCCAGAAGATGATAAGACAATCAAGTTTCTACCAAAGAAGTTGCAAAGTTTCTCAACAAGTAATTGTCTGGATAATAGGGCACCACCATTCTCTTGATAGATATGAAGTAGATCTGCAGAAGTCCACATGTTTGTATCATCGACTTTCATTTGTTCAACAAGGGTTTCGAATGCACTATCAACAGTAACTGGTACGGTTTCGTTCGTGTTTGCTGCGGCTGCTACAGATCTTTTGCTTATGAAGTTTAAATAACAGTCTTTATGATATCTCCCATCTGCTGCATGTAGGTCACTAACAGCACCACTGAGTCGTATCTGAACTTGTCTACCCCAGTCATCTGACCGTTGCAAGCATACACCCAACAATGTATCCTTGAATGTCTTTGCTGCTCCACGCTCTGCAGTTCTACATAACACAGCCTTTCTCCAACGATCAGGATGCTTCCATTCCTTCTCCATTACACAAAGTTCTCCACAAAATATGCAATGTTCCCTAAAAGTAAATACTGGCAATTCTGAGCGGCAGGTTCGCTTTCTGGGCGGAGAATCCATATACGACTGTGTTGCGTCTACATCAAGTCGACTCTTCAAGAATCTTTTTATCATTGTTGTCGAAGTGTATGTGGACACGCAGTCACGATGGCAGTTAATTGTTAAGTCACAATCATTGTCTAAACGCCGCTGAAGGTCACAGTGGATGTCGTCGCGTCGTTCAATACTTGACTTGATGATTGTCCGTATTCTCGCAGAGCCACACACTGAAAATTTCTTATTACTGAGACCACATTTGAAAAAGCATTCATCCATTGTTGAGACAGTCTGTGGATCAATAATTAATCTGAAAATAAAAATACAATTTATAAAGTAAATTTATATAAACGTTTATAAAGTAAATAATTAAGGTGCCTCTGTCATTAAAATGAAATACAGTAAAAACCTAATGTTAAAAAGTAGAATCTACGTGGGTAAAAACCACTTTTGACATAATACAGAATTATTTTCGTACTTTACACCTTTACCTATATAGTCCGGTTCTATTGACCCATAACCTAAAAGTTGGATCCACCCAACGTCCACCTAATACCAAATCATAATAGTTGCTTATGCCAGTATTCCCAGTTTTCTTTTCATGCCATGGGGCAACTTTTCCCCGCTATTAGATTTTGAAATTCCAACTTTCAGTTTTATCAGCCCACCCTATTGTGCATATATTATAAGTGAACTTTAACATTAAAAATAAAAATTTCCCCAATGGTGTCAGCTTGACATCAATCGGATTCTTAATAAGCATGCTTTAAAGATATAGAAACTGCAAAAAAACGTTAGGTGGACCCAACTTTTAGGTTATGGGTCAATAGGACCGGACTAAATATTTATTCTTCTTACAAAATTAGATTAACGGGCAACCCCCGAAAAAATCTTGATCTACGTTAGCTAGTGAGCAGTTGTATACAAATGACTTGACAAGACTTTCCCCACGAAAATAAAAATTAATATCTCCATTGTCATTTGTCATACAAGCTAGACCTAGATCTAGACCTAGTTATAGATCTAAATATAGATTCAAGATCTAAGTCTAGATCTATGTCTAGATCTAGATCTAAGTTTAGAATCTTGATATAGAATCTGCTATATCTAGACTAGAGTTTGTATGAATCTACACGTTTAATCTTAAAATTACAAGACCTATGCCAATGTTATGATCATGAATACTAAGTCTTTTGTTGTTGGATAACTGTGTACTATGCTGTTCGTATCCGATTAATTTCTTAATGTGATACTATTGTTTACATAAAAAATAAATCTGCACCCCTAAACTGTCAGAAGATGAGTTATTATAAATATATCTCGATTTCGGCTCTATTTAGTCGTATTTAGGCTAGGATATGCCTATCTGCGCTATAAAAGTAGTTCGTTATTTTTGAAAATTATAACTAAAACGAAGTTCGTATCCAAATTCTTTTATTAAAGAAACATTTGAATCAGTATTCTATTCAATGAGTTAGTTTATAAATGGAAAATATATTTTATAATGACACTTTTGCCATTGACACTTTATATCATTTGCGGATCCAGGTAGAGGCGATCGGGAGGGGGCGATGCTATCAATCCCGTTCCCCCCCCCGCCCCCCAAGCTTTTGAGTTGGGGGGCGTTCCAATTTATTTGTAGAAATCACAGCTTGCTGGCAGAATCAATTAAATATATATATGATTAAAACTTGTTATTGACATTTTATATTATGTCGTTCCCCTGTTGGCCTATTGGGTGGGGTGTGTGTGTGTGCGAATACCTCTACTACCGTTCCCACCTAAACAGTTTGAGTGCGGTGGGGAGGTCATACTTTTATGGAAAAATCATAGTTTGTGAACAAAATTAATGAATTAATATATACATTTTATATTATGTCGCTCCCCTTCTGGTATCTTGGCCGATTCGGTGGGGTAGGGGGTGATTGCATGTTCTATCCTCCCCACTCAAGCCCTCTGAGTGGGGCGGGGGGGGGGCGGTCATATTTTTATGGAGAAATCATAGTTTGTGAACAAAATTAGTTGAATATCTATATTTTATAAGCTATGTATTGATATTTGAACTCATTTGTATATTATGTCGCACCAAGCTCTAATCTCAAATTTTATGATTAGAAAATATAAAATGAAAAAGGGTTGTACCAGGTGGGAGGGGCAATACATGCAATCGCCTTCCGCCCCACCTATATTCTTTAATGCAAAATGCAATCATTAGCAGAAATTATAAAAAGGAGCGAGGATTAATCGTTTTCACTCCACCGCCCCTCCCCTTTCCAGACGAAAACATGATGTTTTAAAACAGAATAGTCAAATATGGCGACAGAGTTTATGTAATTTCACATGAATTTATCATAATTATTTTAAGAAAGACTTTGCTTTGGAAAAGTTATAATTCATACGAAATTTTTTATTATAAGAGTAACGATTGAGATGAGTACTAAATCCAAATAAAGTATACCTAGTCACCTTTTTCCAACCTTTACCCTTATCTGATATTTTTCTAGTTAAATAAATTTGTGACTATAACTCACAATTTATACTTGAATCCTAAAAATGAAAAAAAAAAAAAAAAGAGTAGAATCTAATTGGTCCACTTAATTTCTACTCCCACATCCGAATTTTTTTGTTTAGAGCTTTGTATTGTAGTTCTGTAACAAAACAAAGTTACAAACTTGCCTTTTGAACAAAATGTATCACTTTCAAATGAGCATTTAAAAAAATATTATGTATCGATTTTTTTTTCGGCGGCGATCCTCATAGCCTTAATCTAATGTGGGGTCTTATCTTTTCAAAGAACAAATCGGTTTTATTTGCAATGTATTAAGGGCCTATAAATTAATATTAGAATATTTTTCAGGTAAAAAAATATTCAAAAGGTCCATCTTTAATAGGAGGAATAATGAGCTTTAGGTCAGGAGAATACGTTTCTTTAGTGAAGAATGCAAGAAAACGCTTTTAGCTAAATTAATTACTAAATTAATTTGATTGTTTCTTCAATAACCTTACCCCCCTCTTGTAAATACAAATGAAGAGAGTACTAAGTAAACCATTGTGATTTATTTTCTGATTCTATGTTTAGCTTTATATGTACTTTGTGACCTGAATTACACAAGGCTACGATTATTGACTAGTTACCCTTCATTTTTCATTCAATAACTAGACTTACGATGCAATATAATATTCATTTTACACGCATTGTTAAACTTTGACTTCTTATGGCCTTCTTGGATGACTACTTTTATAAGACAACAAAGCAGCTGGTACAACACGTCAAAAGTAGAACGTGTGTGTTTACAAAACCTGCTGAGTCAAATCATACAAGGAAATTTATATCGAAAGACCAAAATAAAGTCGCACGTTTGCCCGCAGCGTAAACTGTCCTGTAATTTTAGCTTTACAATTCATCTGTGGCGATCGCGCAGTGAGGCATAGATCTTAGGTCTAGATTAGTGGTTGCCCATTTGAAGACGACTATCTCAATACTGCTGGATATAGATAGTTGGCAATAGATACCTGTACATTCAATGGATCGAGTGCGTAAATCTTGGATTCATATTGTTTTGTTATTTCACACTTCTAGACATATCGGAATAAAACGTCCTGTTTGGATAAAATCTAATTTCGGTAAGTTATAATCACTTTTTGTAGTTTAGACTACATAGATGATAGACATCTAAGTTACTTTTGAAACATTTGCTAGTTTAAAGCTGACCTCGTTAGTCATTTCATTAGATTATGTTACACACACGCACACACACACACACATATATATATATATATATATATATATATATATATATATATATATATATATATATATATATATATATATATATATATATATATATATATTATTCTAGACTAGTAGCGTAATGGACAGAACACCTGGCATGGCATGCTCGGCGAGCCTTTTTTGTTTCGGATGTTCCATTTGAAGATGATATCCCTAGCCCAGATCTTACGGCGGGGGGTGGCGGCATGCAGGCTTTTTAACTCAGGGCTATCGTGAATATCAAACGACAGTCCATACTCCAGAGCACATACCACACATGTTGACACAACCAACGGCCATCCATTTTAGTTACGCCACTGACTCTAGAATGGTCACCAAACTCTTAAAATTAATTTGCATAGCATGCTTCACTTCCGTACCCAATATTGAACTAAAACCTTAGCAAACAATTTTAAATAATATGCCCTAATAAGTGCTTATCCCTTTCTCAAATTGTAGGACACTTGTAAAAAAGATGTAATTTATTTTAATAGCGTGTTTGTATATTAACAACTTTCTCAATGATTGATATTCTAGGTCTATATTAAGTAGAGTGAAAAGTTTTAATAAAGTTAACAGCAAGATAACGTTTTAAAGTGTGGAATTTAGATAAATAAATGGGCCCATGGGCGTGGCCGGTGGAAGCGGGGGGGGGGTCACATTGCACCCTTCCTCAGGATTGGTGACTTCATTAATTACTAGATTTAGACTTAGTCATCGCATTTCATTTATAGCAAGAATCATTCTGACAATTTTAAAGCTTACATGTAAATGATCCGCTTTTAATAATTGCCTAATAACTTAAGTCTATTGAAATAGCTTTCACATTGGACAATAACCGTTGGCCACTTTGTGAAGTTGTCAATGAGTGCCTGGCCAGTCTGAAGAAGGAAATATTATTAATTCATTGAAAAGAAACAGCGTTATAATGTCATCCCAACATATTTGTTGGCATTCTTCAATGGAAAGCCCTATTCCCAAACCAAGCACTTTTGGACTATGAATCCTTATTTGTATGACCACATCCTCCCCGTTTGTTCGCAGTTTCGTTCCAATACGTTTTCATAAAGCCGACCAAAACAATTCATAATTAAAACAAATTCGATAACACTGAACATTTATATGCGTATGTACGCGAGTATGGGGTTCCAGTTGTATAGATACAAGGATAAAAAAAGTGTTTGGTTGTGGAGGGGTGTTTCATCTGATGAATAATGAGCTAAATTGTGTGTGATGTGAATAAAGGGACGTTATCATTCTGGCAGTCCGAGATTACACATTTTTCCTTGAGGATTACAAGGAATGTGCCAAAGAAGTGTTTGTGCATAGAGTCTAAATTAGCGGGTATTGAAGGAGAGATGCTAAATGAGAGAAATAAAAAGAGGAAATTGTAGAGCTTGAGGACTTCAAAATTGTGTGTGTGTGGGAATCGTTGTTATGAGGGCAGTACTTTTTAAGGGAAAAGTCTTGTGGGCAAAATAAGCACAAAACTATTACCAACTCTTTTAGCCGTATAGTAGCTAGTGATTAGTAACAAAGAAAAAAAAAGTACTTATAAGAAAAAAAAAGACGATTCCTCCTTTACAAAGGTGATAAACCTTTGAAAGAACGATTATTTCGCTCTTATTAACTTAATAGTTAATGAATGATAGATTTATATGGAATATTTTTACCCTGCTCCTATTCCCCCCCCCTCGACAAAAGTTCTGGATAAGCGAATGTATAAATGTACCCAGGAGTTTATACACTTCTAATGATTGACCTATAAATTCAGACTTAGACTGTTATTTCCTGAACGTGTAATGATTGAACTATAGGACCTTCAAGCTGGAAAACCTGCTGACCTTTGAATGTTCGAGATAAAGATTTTTTAGATCTTAAGCCAATTTTTTAAAATACTTTTAAAAATTATAACGGTCAAACTAGAATTTTCCACATTGTGGCCAATTAGCTACTAATTTATTATGTATACACACGATTTATGACGAAAAAAAAGAAGCGAATACAATAATCGCACACAAAATGTTTATGTTTATGAAAATTACGAATGATTTGAAAGTTAATCAGATGTATATCTAGTGCAACAGTTAGTCTGTTACACGTCTGAGTATATTTGATTGATTACCCCTGCTCTGCGTACCTATAGAATATCTCTACTTAACATGTGAATCGAATTGATTTACTGAGTACTCATCACGGTCGTCAAGAGATCGGTTGCCAAGATAATTATTGATTTTATGGACTAACATTTAATTGGGTCAGATAAGATAAGAACCGTTAAATATTTATTTGTGTAGTTCCGGACAAAATAGAGAATACACATTTAAAACATTTTGCTATATTATCAAATAATAAATTTTAGATAAACTTAATAATAAATGTTAGCTATATTATCACCAATCACTATAATCACTAATAATTTAAATCAAACACAGTTTTTAAATACGACTCCATTTTATTAAAAATAATAGAAGACACAACACACTAACAACAAATTCGAGAAACACATCAACACACTGAATAGTAGAAAAAAGGAAGACTACACGAAGACAACAAATGAAAACCACACATTATCCTTCTCAGTTTGGAGTTAAATATACATACACATACATGTAACACTTTCCAATGACGATATTACGTGAGACTTACACGTGGAGATTTCATACCAGCACACAGTTGAACCTCGAAGCAAGCTGGCATGTGTCAGCCGTTCACACACATGCTGCTACTTATACCCATGTCACAGAATTCACAGGAAGTGGGTGGGTGTTGAAATAGTGACAGTTTTATTAAAAGTGCAAAAAAAAATAAATAATAATAATAAAAAAAGCTTATACGAAATATAATTGTATCAATTGGTTTGGATCAGTCATGTAATTAAGTTTGTAATAGATCTAGACCAACAACAATAAACCTGTGCTAAAAGAAATATTTTTACCCATTGTTTTTGTTTAGCGCTATTTTATGCTTTTAGATTTCTTTATACCCTATGATCCTATTACTTGCTTGGACCGGTTGGGAAAATGGGGGCGTGAATTTTACCAAAATCGTTTATTAAAAGCGATTTTATAAAAAAAAAGGGGGAGGGGAACTACCTGAATTCGAATTTATGACACAAGCCTCTTCAAGCCGACATTCTAGCCACTCTGCTAGTGTGTTGTGTATGAAAACATAAAAATTGGTATAGTTATCTATTGTTTGTTTCAAGCTTACTTTAAAGCTGCGACTTTTAAAGGGAACTAATTCAGCTTGTACCACCACCTCAGTCTAGTACAATTTCTTTCCCCTGTTTGAGATACCAAACAAAATTATAATTTATTTTCAATGGTTAATTAACTGTTTTTTTTAATTGATTCTTGTGTTATTAGGTAAAAGAAATAATTGAGCAAAATTTAAGCTTGATCCAAGATTGTGTGTCGGAGAAATAACGTACGTATAAACTTTTTCCAGACGAAGTTGACAGACAGGCAGACAAACTTGATATAAGCTGTGTAAAAAAAAAGGGAAGGGATGTTCCTACAGAAATATTATATGAGCGTTACGATTTGCGTTATGAAATAATAAAAAAAGGCCCAGCAAAACAAAAAAATATCGAGAGTACAAATATTTTGATTAAGAACCAGCAAAAGCCAAAGAATAGTAAAATATTTCAAATAAGACTATTCATTAAGGCGTTATTTTATTACGCAAAAGTATTCAAATTAATGATGTAATAAAGTTGGGATAAATGCGACCATCGAGAAAAGATCTTTAGAAAAAGTCATTTTGAAATGTATTCTTTAAAACGTTTTGAGTTGATTCCCTTGCGTTTTGAGTTGATTCAGCTTGCGAAAACCAAAAACAATTTTTAAAGGTACTAGATCTATTTTGAAGATGAAACAAAGGCTCTTAATAAAAAAAATTATTTTGTGAAACTGTCATTTTACTTAGTCAATATTCAGCTATGGATTTATTACAACAATGAAAATACATTCGTTAAAAAATCTTTTGAAAAGTAAATTCACCGGTTTTGCATCGCCCTTACCCGTTATCAGGACGTCTCGACCCCCTTGAGAGGAGGGGTCGTAGGACGTGGCCCACGGTTGGCCAGATGTTGGGGTAGAGAGGAAAGAGAAGAAGAAAAAAACTTCAAAAGACCATTTGTGTATATCTAGTTTATGGTTGTTTTCAGGCGATTGTAGCCAATGTAAAATTTGGCTTCTCAATGAAGAGCAAGCACATGTGTAGTATTTCCTAGTATGTCAACACACACATATGACAGCACTTAAGCCGACTATCCCCGTTTCGTCTCTGAGCTATTCGTGCCATCATTGACACAACACAGTGAAGCAGAACACACTGCGAGTCAATGCACGTTTCACTATTGACATTCTGTGTAGACTTACGTCTTTGTTTGGTGTGTGTAGCTTACATTGTTAGCATGGAAAGAGGTCACCTGTGGAACTCAACCTGGTCATACATTCAACAAATCAATAAAGTCATTTATACATAGTATCATTGTTGAGGTGTCAAGGTGAAGCGCCGTTTTAATATTTAGATCTACATGCAGAGAGCGCTGGTTTTAATATATGCATGTTTTAATTCATGCTGTTTTTAATAATCAAAGTTTACACTACAATTTGAAGTGAATCTATGTTACAATAGTTTCGTAGACAGATCTATGTTTGTCGAATCGTTAGTGATTATACAGTAGTAACGCCACAAGTATAATCAATTCAATTCAAAGATTTCAACAAAATGATGAATAGACAAATAGATGATTTTGGGTCAGATTACATTGTTTATAATGATCTGCTCCTATGTGAAAAAAAACAACCCCAACGAAGTCAGTTTATCTGTTGTCTTTATTTCACCAAACACATTAGGCATCATTTAATACTCTGCTAATGTTAATGTTAAATCTTAGTGTCAAAAGGGCATTTTGAATTCACTAACACTAATAAAAATCTCATTCACACTAACATAAAAACTTTTTTTTTTTTTTTAAGAAGGTGACTTTTTGTAAGAGCAATTACTTAATAAGTAGATAGATAAAAATTAATATTATAATCAAGATTACAAATAGACACAAAGTCAAAGGTGGCCCCTAACAACAAAAACCTATGGTCATACATTAAGTCTAAGAAAATGGAAACAACAGGCATAGCGCCATTAAAAGATGAACATAACATAATACATAATGATAATGAAACTAAAGCAAACATCCTAAACAAATACTTTGCATCAGCATTCTCAGCCCCAGGAGACAAAGACATAATTCTTAATTTGAACCAAGTAGACAACATAGAAGATTTAGTAGTACAAGAAAATGGAATTCAAAAACTATTAGCCAACACCAAACCAAATAAAGCGTCTGGACCTGATGGTATTCCAGCTAGATTACTCAAAGAACTAAGCAATGAGCTAGCCCCAGTGTTCAAAATACTCTTTCGGGCATCGCTTAACCAGGGCAGAGTACCAAAGGACTGGAAAGAAGCTAATGTCACCCCCCTATTTAAAAAAGGAGAAAAATCTGATCCAGGAAACTACAGACCAGTATCACTTACCAGCATCACATGTAAAATCCTAGAACACATAATATGTAGCAACATCATAAACCACTTAGACAAACATAATGTCCTCACCCCATACCAACATGGCTTTAGGAAATATAGATCATGTGAAACACAACTAATAGGACTAATTGATGATTTTTCAAAAGGTTTAGATAATAGTGAACAAATAGATGCTATCTTACTAGATTTTTCCAAGGCTTTTGACACAGTTCACCACCATAGTTTGCTTAAAAAATTAAAATATTTCGGCATAAATGGTCCACTGCATCAGTGGATTAAAGATTTTCTGATAGGGAGAGAACAAACTGTAATAATAAATGGCTCTAAATCAACACCAATAACAGTAAACTCAGGTGTACCTCAAGGAACAGTCTTGGGTCCACTACTATTTTTAATTTACATAAATGATTTACAAAATTGCATTAGTTCAGATTATTTGCAGACGATTGCATAATATATAGAACAATAAAAACAATACAAGACACAGATATTTTACAAAGAGAATTAGATGAATTACAGAAATGGGAATCAAATTGGAGCATGTCTTTCCACCCAGAAAAATGTCAGTTGTTAAGAGTAACAAAAAAACTAAAACAAATTAATTCCACTTATCTTATTCATGGCAAACCAGTAACACAGACTAAAAATGCAAAATACCTAGGTGTTATAATAATTGAAAAACTGTCATGGAATCCACATATTGATGAAACTATAAAAAAATCAAACAAAGCATTAGGGTTTATTAAAAGAAATTTCTATAAATCAAATAAGAACATAAAACTAAAATGTTATTTAACCTTGGTTAGGCCAATAATAGAATATGCATCCACCGTTTGGGACCCCTCAACTCAAGAAAACATTAAGAAACTGGAACAAACACAAAATAGAGCAGTGAGATTCATAACAAACAAATATTCACATTTGACTAGAGTAACACCATTAGTAAAATCACTAAATTTAGGAAGCCTTCAGGACAGAAGACTCAAAAGTAAAGTAGCAATTATACATAAAACACTGAACCATAATCTTCAAATACAAAAACAAAATCTAATAAAATACTCTGAAAGACACAAAAATAAAGGCACATTCCTCGTCCCATATGCTAGGACAAATTTGTACAAATACTCCTTCTTCCCTAGTGCTATTAGAGCATGGAATGGGTTGCCTGAGCTAGCCAGGAAAACCAGTGACTTGGCAGAATTTAAGTCATTGGTTAATATGCATGACTAAATGCATGACGCGTAGGACGTAATCATCTTCTTTTTTGAAGTAACGTCTGTATTATATAAGATAAGATAAGAAGACTGACTAATAAATTAGAAATATTTTTGAATGACTTCAAAAGAAAAAAACAAACTTTTCAGTTATTTTAGTTAGACTAAAAATGTTTTTTTTTAAAGCGAGAGAGTTAACGAGGGTTGATAAACAATTTTTTTTTTCTTACGGTATTACAATTACTGAAATCACTCCGAATCACGTCAAAAGAAAAAAAATCCATGACGTCACTCGGCCTAGTTTGACTAAAACATTTTTTTTTAATGCGAGAAAGTTGACTAGGGTTAATAGACATGTGCACGAGTTCTTATAGCATTTTATTTAATAAAATAAGTCCCAGGTGATCGAGCTTCGCTCGGAGGAATATTCTATTAATGAAAAATATTTACCCGAACTTATTTTTTAAAAAACATCGCGTTAGTATTGTAAAGAAGCGTTTCCCTTCAAGCACCTCGCTTATATCGAACACCCTTAAGCTCACTAAAAAGCCTTTGGCAGATGTTAAGAATCCCATACGGGATACGTGCCCTGTCCAGCGTAATTGTCGGACCATAAGAAGTCCCTCTATACTGTCAATACCGGCGTTCGCAAGGACATCTCTGTTTGTAGTGCGGTCTTGCCACCGTATGTTCATGAAGGAGCACAAGCACCTTTAGTGAAAGCGCTCAAGTAGTCTTAGTTGTTAGTTCTCTATAGTGTCCATGTCTCAGGTCCATATAAAAGGGTTGAGAGGACCACCGTCTGGTAGATATTCATTTTTTTAGGCAGGCGGAGCGATTTATTTCGCTAAACTCTCGTCTGAAGGCGTCCAAAAGCGCTATTGGCCCAGGCCAGATAGTTATCAACTTCCCTTGAAAGTGAGGCGTCATTTGCTACTATACTTTCCAGATATGTGAAGTTGTCTACAACGTTAATGGTCTGTTTGTTCACGGTGATCCTTGGGGCTGAGTAGGTTTTATTGGGTGACTTCTGGAACATGACTTCAGTTTTCCCGAGGTTTATAGATAAACCGAAAGAGGCTGCAGCGTATGCAAATTCGTTGACGCGTTCTAAAGATCATGTTCATTGTAAGCTACCAATCATCGGTATAGAGAAGCACCGTTACGTTATGACCATTTCTTTTGTTTTTGTATGGGATAGTAGACGTCGAAGATTGAACATATTGCCGTCCAAACGGAACCTGATGTTGGTATAGATGGGAATGAAATAGCAGACATGGAGGCAAAGAGAGCCCTCAGTGAAGTTAAGTCAGGAATCCCCATTCCATGCTCGGACTTGAGACAATATATAACATTTGTCAAATACAGAGTGACAAAATCGATGAGGAGCCGAGGCCCACAATAAACTGAAACAAATCGTTGCAGATGTCGGCGGCGGTCCACATATAAAGGTGTAACATAACGTGGCAGCACGGTTATGGTCAAGACAGGATTGACCACACCTACATGCACCACTGTGTTTTGATTATAACTGTGGCTTGGCCGTAGAACACATCTTCCTCGGATGCCTCAGATAACAGGACATTAGAAAACTGCTTTACAGAGTATCGCCATGTTCTTACCAATTTACTTACTTAGATTGAATTAGATACTCCGGCGCCGTTCGGCGCATTGAGAGGCAAGCTGTCTCCACAAAGATCTGCCTGTCACTGGCAATGTCTGAAGCCACTTCCATCTGGTGTTCACTGCTCTGAGGTCCTCCATGACAGTGTGGCACAAATTTATATTAGAACGTCCCTGTTTGAACTTATCCTCGTATCGGCCTCCATGTCATCGCATCTCTTGGTATGCGTAATTACTTTTGTCGGAGAACAACGCTCTGTCACTGAATGGTCGACACCCAGTTCAGCATAAAATTTGCTCGTTTGAGACCCGATCTCTATAACTCCTTAAATCCATGTAAACCATTTGGGGTGGCGATTGTGTTAAGTAAGTTTATTTTTATCTCATGTCCAATAGCTTGGCTTGTCCAAAATAGGTCTCAGTTTTTGGAAAATGCTCCCTACCTTTCCTATTCACACACAATAGATTCTTATTCACGAAAAAAAATACATTAACTTACTTTAAAAGTAAATAATATTGCTTCTAACGTTCATACTGTAAGTATTACATAGAGGAGGGAGTCCTTAAAGGACTAAGAGCACGACATGGCCTAAATTGTGCTGATGTGCCATAAATTCTAAAATCCTAAATCCTAACACAATGCAAGCCAACTACGGCAGAGCTATGAAGATCGAAGCGCCATTTACACAGATGGGTCTGAGATTGATGGAAATGTCTGATGTGCCTCTGCTCCTTTAGGAATTAAACTATCTCTCCTAAACCCCCGGATGGATGCTCTTTTTGCACGGCTGAACTACATGCAATCTCACTTCCTGATATGCTATGACTCAAAATCTGCATTGCAAGCTTTTGAGCGAATGAAGACAGACATCCCACTGACACATAAAAGCTAAAAACTCGTGGATAAATGTTCTAATCATAAAGATGTTAGTTTTGTCTGGGTTCTCTTTGACGTGGGTATCGAAGCTAATGAAATAGCAGATAGAGAATCAAAGAGGGACCTCCAGAAGATAGTGACAGGAACCTTAATTCCTATCTTGGACCTGAGACAGTGCATAACTAATAAATTGAAACAAATTGTGGCAGATGTGAGGTACCGGTCCACATATTAGGGTATGACACGACCTGTAAGTGCGACTATGTCCAGACACCCACATCACACACTCCTTTATACTAAATAGAGAGGACCCCACACTGAGTAATAAGTGTAGCTCTGACCTCAATGTAGAGCACATGCCTCTTTGGTTACCTCGAAAAACTAGTACATTATAGAAAAAATATTTTAGCACTAATAACCTCAAAATAATGTTTTTTAACGTAGATCCTTGGAAAGCATTGTTTTTTTATCTGGGAAGAGGGATTGACTGCTAAAATCTAAGTGAGTTGAGTTGAGGCAAAGTACTTATCTGTAACATAAAGCATATAGTAAGGCTTATGTATGTATACATATGCGTAGCAGGGGGTGGTTCGGGTCCACCCGAAATGAAATCTCCACGTATATAAATTTACGGTCGGGGGGGGGGTACACCTCCCCGAAAAAAATCCCATGTATGTATGTGTTCATGTATGTATGTCCCAAATAGAAATCAAAACCATTTAACCGATCTTTATAAGACTTGTCATAAATGTTCCTTAGGTACTAACTGGAAGTAACTTATAAAAAGTAGCCCCAAAACAAGCTTAAAGTTGCCCAACTCTATGAAAGTATTACTATGTCATGGATCTAGGTCATATGGCCATGTTTACATGAGACAAAACCGAAAGGATCTAGATCTGATTTTAAGAACTACACTTTGCAAACATAGTTTTTACTTTGACACATGAAAATCCCCCCCCAAATGAAATCCCCCCCTACCAGGGGGTTTCGCAGTCAACCCCCCACCCCTCTTCTATAAAACAAAACAAAACAACAACAAAAAAAGAATGCAAATTCCAAAATTTCCCCTCCGAAATTTACGATAAAACCCCTACTTCAATCTAAGACAATTAGTCACCAGACTCTATGAGCAAAGCCAGGAGGGGTTTTTGTGTTTAACCCCCCTCCCCTCTAGCTGAGTATGCAGCTAAAAAATACCTCTTCAATATAAAAAAAAAGAAAATTACGCACTCAGAATGCTATGAGCGTAGCCAAAGGAGTTTTGAGTTTAAACCCCATTCAGCAGGTTTAAAGCCCACAAAATACCCCTTCAATATCTAAAAAAAGCAAATTACTTACTCAAAATGATATGAGCGTAGCCAAAAGGGATTTTGAGTTTAACATCCCAGTACAACTTAGCAACACACTTTCATGGAGGTCCTCACAGCAGGTGGGAAGAGGCTTCAGACATTGCCAGTGATAGATTTTCTGTAAGCAGCTTGCCGCCCAATGCGCCGTACGGCGCGGGAGGATCTAAGTAGGTAAGAATAGCACATTAGGTTTTTGAAATAAAACTTTTTAAAAGTAGGATAATGCACTGCAGATATCTCAGAATATGCATTTTGTTGACTTTAATACCGGAAATAGTGCCTGGAGGCTGGGCTCCGCCTCGCACCCTACTGTGGGACCTCTTAGCGCTTTCCCAGGCTGGCAAGGGTGGAGAGTCTACATTTTGCCCACTAACTCAAGGAAGAACCTTGTTGATGTCCAAGGGCTGAGCCGAAGGCTCTTCGAGCCTTAAGTTTGAAAAAAACAACCTGTTTGGACGCCAAACAGTAAAAAAAAAAACAACCTGTGTGAACACAGTTCTGTTTGAGAGAGACATGAGTCAATGCCTATGTAAAGCATTGCTGTTTCCAATGCCTTTGGCCCCCGACGCATGCTTGGCTGCACATGGCCAAAGGCCGAGGACACCGGGAGCCTCCGCCATTTTCCTTCGTTGTACCAAGCTAACTGTGCGGGACCCGCCATTTATGTAACGGTCCCTTTGAGGAACAGCGCATGAATGTGGGACGTGTTCGTGGGGACTTTTTTACAACCCCGCCCGTGCAAGGGGTAAACTCTCGTCTACCCGTGGGCATCCCCACGGGAGTTATGTTTCGCCATTCATTTAGCCTAGCTACCCCCTCAAGTAGCCGTTTCCACCCAGGTGCCACGATGAGGCAGAACAGCGTACCCGGGCAAGGAAGAACCTACAATAAACGTAGTCCGAAAGAATGAAGGGTGAGAACACGCACAAACATATATTTATATGCGGATATATATATATATATATATATATATATATATATATAATATATATATATATATATATATATATATATATATTGTTGGATATGATGGAGCCAAGGTAACAAGAGTGATCAACAACTTCTAGTGGCTGGCCATTAATGCTTACTTGAGGTGCAGTGTTTGTGTTTTGGACAAGTATCTTAGTCTTGCTTTGACTGATGTTTAAGCCGAACTTCTGGCAAGCAGCAGATAATTTGTCAACCAGGCACTGTAGCTGAATATCAGAATCAGCCACAATAGCTGCATCATCAGCATACAGGAGTTCCCTGACGAGTAACTTCCTGGATAAAGACATAAACAACAGGATAGCCAAGGCAATGGCCACCATGTCACGGCTGCAGAAAAGAGTCTGGGACAACATATTGCTGACTAACAGTACTAAAGCCCTAGTCTACCGGACCTGTGTGTTGAGCACCTTGCTGTACGGAAGTGAAACATGGTCAACCTACTCATGGCAGGAAAAAAAGCTGAATGTTTTCCACCTCCGATGCCTAAGGCGGATCTTTAAAATAAGGTGGCAAGATAAGATAACCAATGAGGAAGTGCTACAAAGAGCAGGGTGTCAGGTCATCCCCTCTGTTATCAGCAGCAGACGCCTTGGCTGGCTTGGCCACGTTCGTAGAATGCCAGAAGGTCGACTTCCACGGGACATCCTGTATGGCGATCTAATAAAAGGCAAGAGAGCCGCTGGTCTCCCACTTTTACGTTATACGGATGTATGCAAACGCGACATGAAGCTCTTCAAAATCGACACTGGCAACTGGGAAGAGGTGGCACTGGACAGATCCTCATGGAGAGAGAGCATAAAGGAAGGGTCAAAAATTGCAGATGTCATACACAACAGAAGCAGGAAGAAGGGTGAAAATGCAACGGCGTCTGGCGATTATATCTGCCCAACCTGCGATCGCAGCTGTGTATCAAGGATTGGCCTCTTTAGTCACACAAGAAGTTGCAAAGGGAAAAGATCGTCTCTCGAGACGTAAAATGCCACAGATATATATATTGGCTCCCCCCCCCCCCCGCAGACAAAAATCCTGGCTACGCACATGCAAAGTTGTCAGTGTTGTGACATCATCATTCAGCTTCTAGTTTACGATTGTAAATATAATATAATTAAATTTATAATTTTGTTATTTAATCATCCACATAGTTGGTTACTCGATGTACGACGGCGTGTTAATGATGTTCTTTTCAGGCTGAACATCGGATCTTAATTTTGTTAAACTATTGAGCAACATATAAACGCTCATGCAAAGTTGTCCGTGTTGTGACATCATCATTTAGCTTCTAGTTTACGATTGTAGATATAATATAATATAATTAAATTTATAATTTTGTTATTTTATCATCCACATAGTAGTTGGTTACTCGATGTATCGATGTAAGACGGTGTGTTATAATGATGTTCTTTTCAGACTGAACCTCGGGATCTTAATTTTGTTAAACTATTGAGCAACATATAGGCCTATAATCCATAATTCCGACAGATGTCTAAGTAATAAACCCAAGCACTAAAATCAATTCTGACGAAGGGCACGTTAATTGACTATCAGTCAGTACAATGGTACACAGTACAGGCCCCTTATCAGAACATGGCCTTAACACGCTATTTATAAAATGTCACACACACATGTACACACAAGCTTGTAAAGAAGTGTGATATAAGGTAACCTTGACATTGTACATGGTTTGCTATCAGTTTTCTTACTCGGTTGATTGTCAACAGTGTTTTACCTCAGACTGATAACCACGTGGCATCCTGTAGGTGAAAGCCAATAGTAATACATTTGTTTAGTTGTTAAAGTTGAAATAAAATTGTAGCTCTATTGAAAACGAAAAAAAAACATGTTCTAGATCTACAAATTTGGGTTTAAACTCGTTAATCAAGACAGATCATTTTCTTGCTTCTTTTTTTTTTATCTTGTAAACAAATGCTCTTATTAACATGATTGTAAAAGAATTAGTATTTCAGTCACTTTGGTGAGTAAATATTGATTGAAACAAGTGGATCATTAAGTTTGATGTGTATTAAATGTTGACATATTAATCGATGATAGTTACGTATATGCACATTGAGCGGAAGGAAACTAAAGAATGTAATCACATAACAACGATAAATAAGTTGATCGGAACAATTTAATTTCTGGAAACAAAATGAAATCGGCTTCATGCAGATAAAAGACTAGGCAGTGGCGTCACTAGGGTTGGTGTCATCCGGTGCGGTCAACTCAGGGTGTCACCCACGCCCCTCCCCTTTAAATTTTTTTTCTTTAGTTTGTTGCGCTCTAATACATATAGTTTATAATTACCTACATTATTTGATGTTCAACAACTATACAGTTAGTGTTTATTAAAATGTAAAATTCACTTGTTTATTATAATTTATCTACAGTTTACTGGGTTTGTGCAGTCATGTGAAACTCTGCACACATCCTTGAACTTAAGAATCTAAGACATTGCCATAAATCTATTGTTCAATTTTGAAACAATGTAACCATAAGTAAATTACACTGTTTTTTTTTTCTTTCTGGATTTCAAACTTGATTAAAGTTTATATCTTTAACGATCTCATTTTTTATAAAAATTCCCCTTAGTGAAAATGTCGTTTGTTTCTCAAAAAGTTCTTAAGTTTAAAAATCCTTTTTCACATGACGCCATAGATAAGCAGATGGTAAGAAACGGTTGAAGGCTTTGTTCAATGATTTAGAGATATTTTCTACGGTCTTATGTCAACTTTTCTTTTCTTCAAGAATAACTTTTGTTGCCTTTAGATCCTTTCTCAGTCATGGTATTTCTGTTTGAATCATATACACCAATATTTTTAATTGACATCTACAATACTTTGTTGGTTGTTGAACTAGACAATTTTTCGGTTGGAGTGCTCCAAATGTATCTGCATCAATGATTGCTTCAAGTAAGAGTTTAAAAAACGATCAATGGACATAATAATGAACCTCTTTTTCTCTTCTTAAATAGTGAGTATGGCATCTAGTGATTGCTCGATTGGCATTTTCTCCTTGTTTTAAATATTTTTTTCTTCTGAATCACAGTGCTTTTTTTAAAATTTGAAGACCTTTTTTTAATACTTTGCGCTAACGTGCTATGCTTTTGTTAAAGAAAAGGTTTAATTAGTCATCTATTTGTAAATAGTTTAAAGATATGCCTACTCTTGTGTATCTTCGACCTTCTAGTACATCTTCCACCAAAAAAAATTTAGTAATAATAGGTAAAATAAAAAGATCTTAACCTTTGGCTCTAGTGGCAATAATTTCAGAACGAAAAAAGTACCGTAAAAATAAATCGTATCACAAAATGATCATCAAAAAACGTATTTCTGAAAAAAGACCACGTAGATTGATATACACATCTGTTAAATGCCTTTTCTGTACTCCTCCATGGTTCCAGACATCGAAGCTGCATTTTCATATGTTTGAGCTCCAAATAAAAACTCAAGTTCAACCTTTTCTAGACATTTTAAGATATTCTATTTCGGACTTTATTTCAACCACAAATTAAATTAAGTCACAAATTTCTATTTTATTTCTATAACATTAGTTGAAAATTGTCGACAACAAAAGAATACATTTTATTTTGCTATTTAGTGACTAAATCGTCCCCATTAGGAAGCATCAGAACCATTCTTGGCACTAGACAAGAATAAAAATCGTCAAGTATATCCTTCGACACATTGTAACATTTCCTTCATCTTGGGTTTGAGCTTCTTTTACAGAAAAATGAAATACCATCTTCAGAAATCTCAATGGCCACTTATTTACTATGTAATTCTACAAAATTTACAATAATTCCATGTGAGATTTCAATTATTTTTTATGCCTGAAGAATGTCGTCATTTGTTAAACGGTGACTTTTTATAGATTAAAAAAAATATATTGTTACGTATTTCTGTATCTTCTGGCTAAATGTACAAGTAGGCTCACGAATAAAAACACTGTAAAGAACTTGACTAAACTTTCAGGTTCATATAACTTTATTGAGTATTAACTCTAACAATTTGTTACTGTAACATGTAGCGTAGAAGACTGTACAATATCTGTCAGTTTACAGTTAGCTATACTTCGTTGCAATTCATCTCTTCACTTCGTTGCAATTCCTCTCTTCTCAACTTGCATCGAGCCGTATTCCACAGAACAGACCAACGACACACTTCCCAGTGTCGCTCCAGGTCTCCCAAAGCTGAACCAAGTCGTACTCAAGTCTACCGAATCAGAGCCGCACACGTCTTACATCGACTGTATCGACTGTAACGGCTCAAGTCCACTGTAGTTCGCTGTATTGACTTTAACGACAGTAGTCCACTCCAGTTAACTCTACCCTAGTTAACTTGCATCGAGTTGTACACGTTTCTCTTCCACTAGAGCCGCACACGTCTTACATCGTCTGTATCGACTGTAACGGCTCACTCAAGACTGACTTTCACATTAACTCTCTGGCTTATATAGAGTCCCTAATCGCTCCTCCAAAGTTGCACAAACACTGCTAGTATCCTCTGGAATAACACGTGAGAAAACGTCACATCCTGTCTTTGTTTATACATGTAGATTCCAGAAAACATCGGCTGAGTTGTCATCTTGCCGGGGTCACAAGTTGTGACCTCTATCTGTCACTGGACATTGCTAGTACCTTCTGGAATAACACGTAAGGACACGTCACATCCTGTCTTTGTTGATACATGTACATTTCAGAGAACACCCGCTGCTGTGTTATCTCGCCGGGGTCATACGTTGACCTTTACCTATCACTGTTCAATTGTAAAAATATGTTTAGTTGATATGAAAAACACAGAAGTTAGACCTATTTATCAATTGCGAATAACAACTCTTAGTTTAGGACTATTTTGTCACTAATCCTTATTTTATAATTATAATTATATTTAATATTATTTAGTCTATATTTATTATTATATCCTTAGATTTTAGATCTAGTCAGTCTTAGACTTAGACTTTAATTAATGCCTCTACTAATAATAACTAATAGTAATATTCTATATAGTTAGTTAAACACATAAATATATTGATCTAGAATTAGATCTAGATCTGGAAATTAGATCTAGATCTAGAATTAGATCTAGTCTAGGTCTATATTTGGAATAAACCATTTGATTGTCTTTGTAAATTAGCTTTCACTTTAGACTTAACTTAGGCCATCTTATGCATTTTTAACCTTAAAGTAGAATCAAACTAGACCATTAAAAAATAAAATCAACAACAGTCATCATGAAATTGCTCTGGCTATTTATCCTAATAATTACTAAATACACACTAGCTGAACACAGAACTAGATCTACCTCAGTCAACACTAAACTTAAAAAGGAAAAAACAGTCATGATCAATCATCACACTTTAGATCAATGCAACTTCAAAAATAACGTAACATACACATCCATAACATTAAAGAAGATTACCCATCACAAATGGAAGTTCTCAATCAGACACAGTAGAAATAAATACCTATCACTTTAAATATTAATAGCAGGAGATGTAGAGTCAAATCCAGGGCCTAGATCTAAAGATAGATGGAACATCTGCAAAAAAGTATGTACCATGAAACAGAAAGCCATTCAATGTGACACCTGTGATGAATGGTACCATGCATCATGTCTCCATATGAATACACCTTAGGCAACAAAGATGCATCATGGCACTGTGTACCGTGTGGGTTACCTCAATTTACATAAGGACTGTTTGATTCCTTTGATGCGGACACTTCTAACCCATACAACATCCTAAACACCATCACAAAACAAACTCACCAACCACTAGCCAGATCCACTCCTGTTAAACCTAAATCTACTAAAATTAATACAGCAGCCTCACTAGACAGACATGCTAAAGAAGTAATACCAAAATACCTTAAAACCTTAGTAATAAATTTTCAAAGCATTAGGAACAAAACAGCAGACTTAGAAATTTTATTAGAATGTGAGAAACCAGACATAATTGCAGGAACAGAAACTTGGCTACATCCTGAAATTTATAATGCAGAAATTTTCAATAGTGATTATGAAATTTTTAGAAAAGATAGGGCTGATAATCATGGAGGAGTTCTTTTAGCAATAAAAAACACTCTTATAGCAGAAGAAATTACCTTACCTAACTCAAAAAATATAGAATCTACATTTTGTAAAATAAATACAACCTCAACATCCCTAATAATAGGCAGCATTTACAGACCACCAAATTCTAGTTTAGAATACATGCAGGAACTATATAATCAGATTACTACACTTAAAGAGACAAATAAAAATTCAGTTTTTTGGATTATGGGTGATTTCAACCTACCTGATATAAATTGGAAAACACTAACCATAGATAAACACCAAAACCTTAAAGACATAAATGAGCTTTTCATAGAAACTTTACACAACCTAAGTTTAGATCAAATAATTAAAAAGCCAACTAGATTAAACAACACATTAGATCTCTTCTTAACCAACAGACCTAAATTAGTAGTTGATTATGATATTATCCCTGGTCTATCAGACCATGAGATCATAAAAATACACAGTCAGATAAAAGCAGTAGCCAATACAAAACCTAAAAGAAAAATCTTACTCTGGAATAAATGTAACCTAACACAACTACACCAAGCTGCATTAAACTTTCAACAAACATTCTTATTAGAAAAAGACATTAACCAACCAGTCGATGACCTCTGGAATTTCATTAAAAACCATCTTAAAAGCATTATAGAAAATCATATACCAACTAAATACACATCAAACAAAATAAATAAATGCTGGTTTAACAATAGACTAAAGAAGCTTTGTAAACAGAAGGAAAACCTATATAGAAAATTTAAAGAAACCAAGGCAGAAAGAGTTTACAAAAAGTATATAAAAATTAAACACCTAACCCAAAAAGTAAGCAGACAGCTGCAGAGTGAATACATAAACAATGTAATATCTAAAGATAACAACAAAAACCTATGGTCATACATTAAGTGTAAGAAAATGGAAACAACAGGCATAGCGCCATTAAAAGATGAACATAACATAATACATAATGATAATGAAACTAAAGCAAACATCCTAAACAAATACTTTGCATCAGCATTCTCAGCCCCAGGAGACAAAGACATAATTCTTAATTTGAACCAAGTAGACAACATAGAAGATTTAGTAGTACAAGAAAATGGAATTAAAAAACTATTAGCCAACACCAAACCAAATAAAGCGTCTGGACCTGATGGTATTCCAGCTAGATTACTCAAAGAACTAAGCAATGAGCTAGCCCCAGTGTTCAAAATACTCTTTCAGGCATCGCTTAACCAGGGCAGAGTACCAAAGGACTGGAAAGAAGCCAATGTCACCCCCCTATTTAAAAAAGGAGAAAAATCTAATCCAGGAAACTACAGACCAGTATCACTTACCAGCATCACATGTAAAATCCTACAACACATAATATGTAGCAACATCATAAACCACTTAGACAAACATGTTGTCCTCACCCCATACCAACATGGCTTTAGGAAATATAGATCATGTGAAACACAACTAATAGGACTAATTGATGATTTTTCAAAAGGTTTAGATAATAGTGAACAAATAGATGCTATCTTACTAGATTTTTCCAAGGCTTTTGACACAGTTCACCACCATAGTTTGCTTAAAAAATTAAAATATTTCGGCATTAATGGTCCACTGCATCAGTGGATTAAAGATTTTCTGATAGGGAGAGAACAAACTGTAATAATAATTGGCTCTAAATCAACACCAATAACAGTAAACTCAGGTGTACCTCAAGGAACAGTCTTGGGTCCACTACTATTTTTAATTTACATAAATGATTTACCAAATTGCATTAGTTCAGGAACAAAAGTCAGATTATTTGCAGACGATTGCATAATATATAGAACAATAAAAACAATACAAGACACAGATATTTTACAAAGAGAATTAGATGAATTACAGAAATGGGAATCAAATTGGAGCATGTCTTTCCACCTAGAAAATTGTCAGTTGTTAAGAGTAACAAAAAAACTAAAACAAATTAATTCCACTTATCTTATTCATTGCAAACCAGTAACACAGACTAAAAACGCAAAATACCTAGGTGTTATAATAAATGAAAAACTGTTATGGAATCCACATATTGATGAAACTATAAAAAAATCCAACAAAGCATTAGGGTTTATTAAAAGAAATTTTTATAAATCAAATAAGAACATAAAACAAAAATGTTATTTAACCTTGGTTAGGCCAATAATAGAATATGCATCCATCGTTTGGGACCCCTCAACTCAAGAAAACATTAAGAAACTGGAACATACACAAAATAGGCCAGTGAGATTCATAACAAACGAATATTCACATTTAACTAGAGTAACACCATTAGTAAAATCACTAAATTTAGGAAGCCTTCAGGACAGAAGACTCAAAAGTAAAGTAGCAATTATACATAAAACACTGAACCATAATCTTCAAATACAAAAACAAAATTTAATAAAATACTCTGAAAGACACAAAAATAAAGGCACATTCCTCGTCTCATATGCTAGGACAAATTTGTACAAATACTCCTTCTTCCCTAGTGCTATTAGAGCATGGAATGGGTTGCCTGAGCTAGCCAGGAAAACCAGTGACTTGGCAGAATTTAAGTCATTGGTTAATATGCATGACTAAATGCATGACGCGTAGGACGTAATCATCTTCTTTTTTGAAGTAACGTCTGTATTATATAAGATAAGATAAGATAACATGTTCCGATAGTTAGCCACAGTCGTTAATTGTTTTAAATTGTCAGCTATTCACAAAGTGCATTTTTGTTATTTGGGTGTCACACTCCTATCCCCCCTAGTGACGCCACGGAGACTAGGCTTCATTATTTTCAACATGACTATAAGAAACTGTGAACTATGAAGCCACAGCCCTATTTCCGCCAATATAAAAAGAAGAGACGAGCAAGTTTCCAAAGTGTTACGGATACTATTGTATTGTTAGTCCGACTGATTTGGTAGAGCTGGCGTCAATCCCGCTCCCCCCTTCCCCAAACTTTCGAGTGTGGGAGGGGCGGTCCTATTTATTTGTAGAAATCACTGCTTAGTAAAAGATTAATTAAATATTTATATTTAATTAAACTTGTTATTGATATTTTAACCTATCTTTATATAACGTCGTTCTCGTGTTTGCCGAATGGGTTGGGTGGGGGCGAATACATCTACTGCCCTTCCCACCTATACCCTTTGAGTGGGGGGGGGGGCGGTCCTACTTTTAATTAGAAATCAGTTTGTGAAAAAAATTTGTTGAACTACTATATAATTTGTATATTATGTCACTACGCTTATCGTATCTTAGCCGATTCCGTGAGGTGGGGGAGGGGGCGATTGCTTCTACTGCCCTTTCCACTCTAGCCCTCTGAGTGGGGTGGGCGCGGTCCTATTTTTATGGAGAAATCATAGTTTGTGAACAAAATTACTTGAATATCTATATAACATAAATTACATGTTGATGTTTAAACCCATTTGTATATTATGTCGCAAACACACTAAGAACTCAAATTTTATCAATAGTAAATATAAAATGAAAAAGGGTTGTACCATGCAATCGCCCTGCGTCCATCGGACAAACCAATACATTTTTTCTTTTAGTATTTTAGTTAAGAAATTACAAAATTAAAAAACAATTGTCAGTAATATAATTTATATGTTATAAATTATATTCTTATATCGAGTCGCCCCACCCCCATTCTTTAATGCTAAATGCAATCATTAGCAGAAATTATAAAAAGGAGCAAGGATTAATGTTTCCACTCTATCGCCCTCTCCACCTTTTCAGACGAAAACATGACGTTTTAAAACAAAATTGTCAAATATGGCGACAGAGTTTATGTAATTGCACATGAATTTATGTTAGGTATTATAACGAAGACTTTTTTTGTGTGGAAAATTTAGAATTCATACCAAATTTTTCATCATAAGAGTTGAGAATGAGTTCTGAACCCATATATTATTTTCCTAGTCACCTTTTTCCAACCTTTACTCATACTGATATTTTTCCATTGTATTTTAAAAAATTGGGTCTATAACTCACAATGTATGCTTGAATCTCAAAACGGCTAAAAATTCAGAGTAGAATCTAATTGGTCCACTTAATTTTTCCTCCCACTTCCGAACATTTTTGTTTAGAGCTTTGAATTGATTGTAGTTCTGTTAAAAACAAAGCTACAAACATGCAAAATGTATCACTTACAAATGAGCTTTTTAAAAAAATATATAATTTTTCCAATAATGTTTTTTTCGGCGGCGATCCTCAAAGTCCTAATCTTAAAATATGGGGTATCTTATCTTTTCAAGGAACAAATCGGTTGTATTTCCAATGTAGTAAGGGCCTGTAAATTCATTTTAGAATATTTTTCAAGTAAAACGATATTCAAAATGTCCTTTTTATTAGGATGAATAATATATAGTTCGTCCATCGTGGTTCGATGATGACCACTTTGTTATCCACGGGGCTGAGGACTTTGCACTGGGGTTTTAAGCCTCCTCATGTGGCTGGTGAAACCTATGTGAGCCCGGATTGTTCGGCTGCACACTGGGCAGGTTATTTCAGCTAGAGATAGTGTCATTGGCCTTGCTTTTTTTATCTGGCGTTTTTCTTTAATGAGCTGTAGATATCAGGAGAATGCGTTTCTGCAGTGAAGAATGAAAGAAAAAGCTTTTGGCGTCGGGGCTTCGGCGCTCCCCCAGACCACCTGTGACAGGTTAGCGAAAGTGACATGTGTCTGGCTTGTTTAATGTCTAAGGGATGATTATTTTTGCAGTTATCACACACCAACCCGTCAGCCTATAAATCGGGAGCAGGCACGCAACGAGACAAGCAATGAAAAAAAGATACAAAGTTAAAAATGAGGAATATTTATTTACATAAATATTTACATAGAAGAATAAAAAGGGGGAGGGTTTGCATCTATCTCTATTCAATACTATATTTAATCATCACTCTTGCACTTAATAAGAGAGTATGTCACTTTGTCTTCTGAACTTAGCTGGTTTTCCTGCTTGGGTCGCAGCTGGCTGTGTCCTGGCTTGAGGTTCTGCAGCTGGAGGTGGCACTCTAGCGGGTAGAGGGACGTCGGTGATATAGATCTTGTGGAGTCTCAATCCAAATTTCTGATATCTGTAGTGAGCACAGTAGGGCGGGTGGCCGGCTACCGTGGGCACAAGGATACTGCGGGCAGAGCTGATCTGACGTGGGCAGCGTAGTTAACAGGATTAGTCCAGTGAGTTACGAAGTTCAGGCGGAGCTATTACGTCTCGCACAGACTCTGGGTCTATAGGGACGTCGTGCCTAGTGGGTTGACAAATGGACTGTCAAATAGGCAGGCAAGTAGAGCCGATAGCGCCAAGTAGCGGAGTTGAGTAGATCCAAGTAGGCAGTAGATGATACTCAATAGCAAATAGGCAAAAGTGCATAGGCAATAGATCCGATAAATAGCAAATAGGCAGACACCTGAGGGAGGCTGCGGATAAATAAAGACCAGTTAGAACATGTCTCTCATGCATCTTATCGATGCCCTCGACTGAGGTGCGTTCGTCATTGGTAAAATTGCTTTAGAGCACAATGGGGAGATGATGACAAATGGAATCGGAAAATACATGGCTGATAGTAGCAATATAAAATTTACATAAAAGGGTAAATAATAATCTCAAATAAACAACACAAGTAAAGGAGGGGGGAATGGGTGGTGTTTAGCGACCATGATGGTTTGTTTACATACGACCAAGGAGGTTATATTTAGATGGAGATGGCGTGCCGCCACTAGGTTGAAGCCAAATCGCAGCCATCTTTGTCTACTCAAATTAAAACGTGTAGTCTGTTTTATTTTGAGAAATTTGTTGACAATAGTTCACGACGTTATTTAAATATCTGTACATTGTACAATATCTTATAAAACGTTAAAAACACAGTGTATAGAATAAAATAAACATTACAAATGCCTTATTGTTCGGCATACGGTTGTACGCAACGACGACCAGAAAACGGGATATCGCTCATTGACTTTGTATATTCAGTATGGTTTATCAGTGTGTTCTTATATAATGTCTTCATGTTTGTATAAAAATGTATCTTCCCACATTTTACATACTAAACATTTTAGATGTAGGCCAGAGTTTAATTAGGGAAAGATTAGTTAGTATTACTGTAACATTATTAGTAGTAGTTAGTAGTACTCTTTTCACTTCAATTTTATCATTTTGTGGTGATTTCAGTGCGGTAAAAAGTATCAAAAATATAACAAACCTCTTGCTAATCATTTTTGTGCTTTTTTCAGCCCACAATAGTGCTCAATTTCGATGTAATTATTATATTTCGGTTTTGTAGGCCTCGATCAGGTGATCGTATAAATCACTTTACATGCTCTACAGCGCTTTGTAATTGATCCATTGGAATATCTAGACCACCAGATATGAACTTGGACCTTAGAGGAGTTTAGAAAAAAACATGATGACAAAATACGAGGCTAATTTAGTCGTTACGAGAATTAGAAAACTGGTATCGCAATGAAAACGGATGGAATGTTTTGAGTAAACCAATATGGCGAATAGGCTCCGCCCACTGACTTCAACCGATAATGAACATTTGATAGCAACCGCCATCTCCATCTAAACATAACCTCCTTGCATACGACCGTCGGCCGAGAACAATGGAGCGCGCTTGAATGAAGAGGATGTCCGTTCAAGGGGCGCAACTCTCGTTAGAGTAAAATGAGTCAAGGGGAGATAATTCACATATCTTCTCTAAGCGCAGTATTAGTGCGCTAGTACAATTATCAAGGCGGTCAGCCGAGATTAAGGAAATAAAATAAGAAGAAAAATATATACATGGTTACATCAACGATCAATTGAGCAACGTAGCATTAATAGATTAATGCAATACATGAATAAATACATATGACATGTTAATGTTTTCTACTTATGACAGTGAGAAATACACAATGCACTAATCAAATATAAATGAAATAATAAAATACACATTGTAATATCCAGTGAGAAATATGCACAAAGTAACTAAGATGGAACTTGTGATTAAGTTCGGCTTACCACCAGGTATTCCTCTAAGAGTAAAAGTGAATGAAATAGTCCAGACTCGACAGTTCAACGAGAATGAGAAATAAGAGGGTCTGGTATGATTTGGTTCTACTATATAAAGTCCTGAAAGAGGTGGGCGGAAACAGGAAATGGAATTGACCAAAGGTTATCTCTTACGTGGGTGAATTAGACTCGAGGTGGGAGTCGCACCTTGGAAAGGTCAATAGGCGTGTTGACTCGAGTAATCCCTTTGGTCAGAGAGAGACGTGGGAGAGGGGATGGGAAGAAAGATTGACTTGCATTCCACCCTAGGTGGTGTCAACTGCGACCGTCAGACATCCGGCGGGTAAGATCAAAGAGACTGTGTGTTTAT
Source organism: Biomphalaria sudanica (assembly GCA_036873155.1). Classification (NCBI taxonomy): domain Eukaryota; kingdom Metazoa; phylum Mollusca; class Gastropoda; family Planorbidae; genus Biomphalaria; species Biomphalaria sudanica. The sequence goes on from JAZGLO010006670.1 coordinate 4,890,245, forward strand.
CTTTACCCCGGTCAAGGGAAGATAAGTGAAAAGCCGCCAAGGTGGTGGACTCAGTCTAGTGAGACGAGGAAAAGGTGGGGCGGGTGGGAAATTGGGGATAAAACGGGGAAATAATTAAAATAAAATGAATAAATAATAATAAAATATAATTAATGCTGTGATAAAATTGAGTGACTGACAGCAAGCTTTTCACTTGTCACACCACCTACTTGTCTCGACATGGCTTGTTTTTTTTTGTTGTTGTTTTCTTTTGTTTTTTTACGCCGAAAGTTGAGAATCACAGCTTTTTTTTCATCTTAAATCTTATCTATATACCTATATATCTATATATCTATATCTTTATCTATCTATCTATCTATCTATCTATCTATCTATCTATCTATCTATCTATCTATCTATCTATCTGTCTGTCTATGTATCTATCTATATATCTATATCTATCTATCTATATATATATATAAATATATATAAATCTCTCTCTCTCTCTCTCTCTCTCTCTCTCTCTCTCTCTATATATATATATATATATATATATATATATATATATATATATATATATATATATATATATATATATATAGATATAGACCATTTTTTCCCACGTGAGACCTTTTTGAATTTGTTTATGTTTGGAGGCGAACTGACCTGAGCGAGTGTGTTGATGTGTAAAGTAACTGGATGATCGCGGATTTTTCAACGGATGATTGTTTTTCTTAAATCGGTTTTTGTGAATAGTTGTATGTACATTTGATTAGGAGAACTGTGAAATTATTTCGATTACTTGGATTATTGACTGTTCTTGGTGTGCTTCTGCAACCAGAAGGATATCGGCGACCTGACAATCGGTGAGTTAACTTTCTTTAGTCTACTCCAAAGTCGTAAAAATATATATATATATTGTTACGACTTTGGAGAAGGGGGGGCGCACGAATTTTAGTATAAAAATTACACTATTTATTTACGAATTCATTACTTGTGTTAATAATATATACTAATTATTTATATTTCAACCTATTTTTGATTTTTTCGCCACCCCTCTAGCATGTTGGTCGGGAGGGGGCGATGGTATCAATTCCCTCCCCCCCCCATGCACTTTCGAGTGGGGGGAGGCGGTCCAATTTATTTCTAGAAATCACAGCTTGCTAACAGAAACAATTAAATATCTATATGATTAAAACTTGTTATTGATATTTTAACCGATCTTTATATTATGTCGTTCCTGTTTGCCGATTGGGGGGGGGGGCGAATACCTCTTCCGCCCTTCCCACCTAAACCCTTTGAGTGGGGTGGGGGCGGTCCTACTTTTATGGAGAAATCATAGTTTGTGAAAAAAATTAATTCAATTAATATATAAATTTAATGTTATGTCAATCCCCTTCTGGTATCTTGGCCGATTTGGTGGGGTTGGGGGAGGGTGATTGCATGTACTGCCCTCCCACTCTAGCCCTCTGAGTGGGGGGCGATCCTATTTTTATGGTGTTCTCTGAAATCTACTTGTAAAAACAAAGACAGGATGTGACGTTTTCTCACTTGTTGTTCCAGGTGATACTAGCAGTGTTTGTGCAACTTTGGAGGAGCGATTAGGGACTCTATATAAGCCAGAGAGTTAATGTGAAAGTCAGTCGTGAGTGAGCCGTTACAGTCGATACAGACGATGTAAGACGTGTGCGACTCTAGTGGAAGAGAAATGTGTACGACTCGATGCAAGTTAACTAGGGAAGAGTTAACTGGAGTGGACTACTGTCATTAAAGTCTATACAGCGAACTACAGTGAACTTGAGTCGTTACAGTCGATACAGTCGATGTAAGACATGTGCGGCTCTGATTTGGTAGACTTGAGTACGACTTGGTTCAGCTTTGGGAGACCTGGAGCGACACTGGGAAGTGTGTCGTTGGTCTATTCTGTGGAATACGGCTCGATGCAAGTTGAGAAGAGATGAATTGCGACGAAGTATAGCTAACTGTAAACTGACAGATATTGTACAGTCTTCTACGCTACATGTTACAGTAACGAATTGTTAGAGTTAATAGTCATTAAAGTTATATGAAACTGAAAGTTGAGTCGTCAAGTTCTTTGCAGTGTTTTTATTTGTGTGCCTACTAATACATTTAGCCAGAAGATTCAGAAATACGTAACAGTATGAAAAATGAGCTTTAGGTCACTAGAATGCGTTTCTTCTGTGAAGTATGCAAGAAAACGTTTTTAGCGTCGGAACCCCACTGATGTAGTTGTCAGGTGAATGCGTTTCTGCAGTGAAGAATGCAAAAAACGCTTTTAGCATCGGGGCTTCGCCCCGAATTCTTTTTATGTATAATGAGCTATATATGTCAGGAAAATACGTTTCTGCAGTGAAAAAAGCAAGAAAACGTTTTTGGCATCGGGGCTTTGCCCCAAAACCCACTTTGGAACCTTATAGCGCTGCCCCAGTTGTTTTATTTTTCGCCGAAGGTTGAGAAATGCTGCGTTTTATATTCTCATATATATATATATATATATATATATATATATATATATATATATATATATATATATATATATATATATATATATATATATATATATATATATATATGTGCTGTACGAACGTTTATGCATAGGGTTAGGGTTACTAGGCGTTAGGGTTAGGGTTTGGAAAAAAATCGCCCCCCCCTATAAAGTTCTGGATCCGCTAGTGATATATATAGGTAGGAGGTTTTAAACTCAAAACCCCTTTGGCTTTGCTAAAATAAACAAAATTAAAGCAAAAGATCAGTCACTAAACTCCGACCCCCCCTTTCTTGGGGGGGGGGGTTGAACCCCAACCCTCCCCCCGGCTACGCCCATGGTATATATATATATATATGTAAGGTTCTTGTAATAGTCGCAGAACAAATATCATGTCAGATGTCATATTTATTATACTAGTCGATTGGCGGCGTAGCATACGTCGTTATTTTGCAGGACCGGCCTTAGGTGGCTGTAGTGGGCTCCGCACTTATGTGACCGCAGTGGGCCCCGCACTTTCATTGGACCCGCGCTAATTCTAAGTGTATAAATTTTTTAATTAAACTGTTGTTTAACTTACAACAGATTTACCGCGGCCTCTTATCGATTTACCAGGAGCTCCTGGAAATCTGAAATTGCGAAATATACGAAAAAGTCCTGGAAATATCCGGAAATTATTAAAAACTCACACGAATCTCCTGAAATATATAGACAAAAATTGTCCTATTTCGGTGTCATTCAATAAGGAAAATGCCAATCCTACGCGCGATAAAAAAAAACGGCATTACGCCGTAATTTTGGAATCTGGTTAAAGAAGCTTCTCGCGCCTCAAACTTATGAAGAATTACTTTAGTTTAACAATTCTCGTAGATAGATTGAAACATTTGGTAATTCTTGCTATTGAGCGTGATCTATACGTAGTAAAGAATGAATAAAATGCAAAGACGAATTTATTTTCTAATACAAACTCTTTAAATTTCACGTATTATCCGTTGCGTAACTTAAGTTCGTTTGACTTGCAAAAATAAGAGAGTGATCTTTCCTTTACTTCTTCTTCTTCTCGTCCAAACTCTTGAGCGAAGAAGAGAATTATCTATACTATAAAGTAGAATGTGAGGTGTATGTATAGACATCAAAACCGCTTGACCAATCTTGATAAAACTTGGCAGGAATGTTTCTTGGGTACCATTTTAGACCTTAGTGTATGTATTGTAGCCCTAAAACAAACTTAAAACCCTAAAAAAAATAAATTTGTCCGACTCTATTAAAGCTATAGTATTTGATGGATCTAGGCCATGTCTACAATGTTGACATGAGAAAAGATCGAAAGAATTTAGACCTAGATCTAATTTTAATAAATACACTTTGCGCAGATAGTTTTTTACTTTGACGCATGAAAATACAAAAGATCCTTTGATTTCATTATATAATAAAATTAACCTTCAATTTTGTGTTTCAAAAGCATTTTTTACATTAATTAGTTCCTTATATATGTAACTACAGATTTCCTGACGAACATTCTTTCATTAGACAATACCGTAATGAATCGCGTACTAAAAATTAATTCGTTTAATTGTTTACTTTATAATCCCTCCCTAGATCTAAATCTCTAATTCAACTCTAAGATGATAAAACTTCTCTTCGCACAGATAGTTTTATACTTTAACACGTGAACATACTAATTAAAGTCCATTCATTTCATATTTTGATCAAATAAACATTCAAATTTGGTTTTCTAAAGCTACATTCGTTTACAAAAGCTGCGAAGCCGAGTTGAGATAGGCCTAGATCTATATTCATTCATGAATAGCGTACTAAAAATTATTTCGTTTAATTGTTCACTTTATAATCCCATTCATTTAACAAAGCTATCGCCCTTTTCGTTTTTAATTGATATGAATGTATCGGCTTCGGGTAAACCCATTTTCGCAAAACTAATTTTATTTTCGTAGCGAAAGAGAAAAAACTTGAAAGGATCATTAGCTAAGTTTAACATACATCTAAATCCAATCCACTAGATTAGTAAACACAAACTTAGACCCACAGGCCGCGGGTAATGTCAGGCTAGTATATATATAGAGAAGATAGTGCTTTCTGTAAAGAAATAGGTACTCAGTGATGGATTGCCTAACTATTAACTACTAATAAATTAATAATACATTTAAAATACAAGAAAAGTGATACTTTTTTTCCGTCATATATAAAATATTATTATAAACCTGGTGGTGACACATATTGGGGTAGTGCTGTGTGTTTTTAGGTTACGCAAATCGCCCCACCCCAGCGCTAGACGAGTGACAGTACACGCCAGTTTGCCCTACTAGCATGTCCTCCGGACAAGGCTGAAGATGATGTGTGCCACTATTTTTCCTCCTGTGGACCTGAAACCCATTCCCAAAGCCTTACTATTGAAAGCCCTACGAAATCACCTGTTAGCCCAACGATCTTGATGACTCCGGCCCCTACATGTAGATGGCTTCGTCAAGCTCAAGAGGCAAGCCCATTGTCACCCCCATCGATCGACACCACATGCAGTGATGAAACTTCACATCCCACGTCATGAGTTGGATTTTGTCCGGGACCGGAGGAGACAGTGGTATAAACCTAGTGGTTACACATATGGGGGTAGTGCTGTGTGTGTTTTTAGACTACGCAAATCGCCCCAGCCCAGCGCTAGACGATCGGTCAACCATGACGAGTGACAGTACACGCCTGTTTGGAAAGGACCTGTGTTGTAAATAGAACGCATGCAATCACGGCGCGAATGTGATCACCATAGCGGTCCAGCAACGTTCCATCCTGTCTAGATGGCATGTAAGGACCCTATAAAAGAGAGAATGTGTTGGAGTCAAAGGACTTCACGTTATCTCGCAATGTGACCAGTACGAGGCGAAGTCAGAACATCATGGTATGTGTAGACGGTCTTGGACAGAGAGGCAAGGTTTTTGTACAGTCAGTGTTAATGTTGTTGCCAATAGTGATGTATTTGAAATCAAACTGTTACTGATACTTTGGAGCCCTGAGTTGTCAGGTTCTTTGGGTTAGCTGTGTCGTTTATATATATATAAAGATAGTTATTTTTATTGACCTTAAAAGTGTGTTTATCTGTTATCATTTTGCGTCTTAAGAGACAATATTTTCCTTCTACAACATCTCTTTTAAAATGAAAAGAACCAGAGGATGCAACATTTTTAGCGTTTACATGCTCATGGTGTTTTCGCTTTCTACAGTACATTTATACTACTTTATGCTTGTCTCTCCATGCAGCCCTAACAGTTTCCTTTTTTCCCCCCTAGATTATATTTACCTTAAAAAAGCATACCCGTTTTAATTCATTAAAATATCTATTGAAATATGGAAAAAAAAAAGTTACAATACCACAGTAGAATTATATATTTTTCAGATTTCGTAGTTGAATCTCAAGTTATGAAAACGTTGTTTATTGTGTAAGAATATCTCCTTATTCAGTGAACAACATGGACCATAAAAGTCAAAGTGGATCTATATTAAAAACGTAAGTAAATCCATTTATTTATGAACACTTCTGAAGGACACGTAATGCACTGATCGCATTTTTTATAACAGTCTTCGTTTTTAACACGTAAATGGACTAAACAAAACTAATGGGAAACCTCTAGAACCGAAGCAGGACGTTTTGGCGCCGCCGTTTTGGCGCGAAGGTCGTTTTGGCGCGAGCCGTTTTAGCGACGGGACGTTTTGGAGCGAAATACATTATGTACGTTTATTGTATTATTTCTTTTAAAAGAATTATTCATATCTATGATTTGTATGAGTGTTTGTATCAAGACATATTTTTCACGTATTAAATGTAAATGTGTGTTTGTTTATCACATCATTTTCTTTAATAAACATTTTGGCTTGTGTATGTGTGTTTATTAAGAGGCACACTTTTATTTTCAAAAAAGTTTTTAAAGATATTACTTTAAAATTAAAAACAAAATGAAACGATGATAGACTAAAAATGGATGCAATGATTTGTTTACATTGGTTTATTTAATAACTGTATCGTATCTCCCGCTATACATACCAAACACTTGCTAATATAAGTAAAAATTTAATACATGTACCATGTTTCTCAAAAGACTTTAAGTTAAGTATACATAGACACCATGGTTATTTGTCTAAGTCGCTGGAATTCAAGGGTTCATTAAAAAAAAGCTACGTGCTTATTAAATTATCGTCAAATGATATCTCGCGCCAAAACGTCCCGTCGCCAAAACGGCTCGCGCCATAACGTCCCGTCGCCAAAACGGCGGGGCCAAAACGACGGCGCCAAAACGTCACGTACCGCTCTAGAACTTAGCAGCTATAGCCCACAAAAACAATTAGACTTGCGTATCCCAAATAACTTTCATTCTCATTTTACATTTCTCCATTACATTGAATGTAATAAGTCAAATTCTAGATCTATGTACAGAAGACAAATGCTTGGCTATGTTACCGGCAAAGTGCGCATGTAATTTTGGTATATATTTTGTACGGAGGAAGGTAGAATGTACTTATTTATAGTTTGAAGCACATAATATAATGTGATATCCATATATAAATTAAACTAATATTTAGAAGTTTGAGGTTAAATCACTTAATCTGGGGCCTCATTGCTTTCTGTTTCAGTATAAATATCTGTAGCAATATTTTCTCTGAAGATAAAAAAAAAAGAGGGTCATAGTACGGTAAAATAAAACAAGTGAGCTTCTATAGCCGGTGAAAACCAGAAAACAAAGACATATCTAGGCTTGCACTAAACCAGGGATCAGCAACATTTTGAGTCGGAAGAGCCAAAAATTATACAATTTACAAAATTTCAACGTTTTTAAAGAGACAATTTTTTCTTCCAAACAATAAATAGTAGGCCTACTCGCAAAAATATAGTTTTTTTTATTAAAAAAAAAACAACCAGCGTATTTATTCATAAGAAAATATGTAAATTTATCTTCATATAAATAGTAATTTACACAACAAATTAGATTATAGATATTGTTACAACTCTGCCATGCGCACCACAATCCAAGATAGTGCAGAAAGAAGGTGCGCACTATCTGTGACTAGACAGGAAGGATGTTGACATGGAAGAGAACGATTTCCGCCCAAGTTGGGAGCCTAGATAAAGATGTTGTGATGTCTATTAAATAAACATCGATGTGCCTCGTTGAGTTGCCTCCCATCAGTTTTTACAATTGGTCTCAGAAGTGGAATTATAGGCAACACAACGAGAGGAGGCAGGCTTTGATTACAATGACATATTTGAAGCTACTAAATCAGCTCTCAATTAAAGAGCTAAGACAAGAGCTTTGGGACCAAGGTTTAAAATCAGTCGGTAGCAGGGAAATGCTCACGGCTCGTCTGCTGCAAGCCCTGATTAATGAAGACGAAGATCCAGATACCTACCTATTTGAAATTGAACCGGAGATTTATGAGCTTATTGGCAAGATACATGAAGGTATTGATGCAATGTGTGAACAAATTAACAGTATGGGAAACACGGTAGATAAAATGGTGTCTCAAGCGAAGAAAGGAGAAGACTCGTTGGTAAAGGAGCAGTAGCCTGTAGACTCGTTGGTAAAGGAGCAGTTGCCTGTAGACTCGTTGGTAAAGAAGTTTACGTGGTCAAGACTGTGGCTGCACAAACAGTGGTGACGGAGACGCTGGGGATTGGAGCATCGTCTGTGTCTGTGTTGTGGGCAAGTCTTGTGGTTGTGACTTTCAAGACAAGAAACGTGACAACGATTTCTGTGACGATCTCAACGAGATGTACCGAATCAAACGGAAAGAGACAAATGAAGAAACTGAAGTCTGTAACGTGCCTGAGGCGTTTGTTCCAGTTGGACCTGTTACCAGTACCTCAATGAACCGGACGGAGCAAGACAACGTTGGGTCTGCGTCCAAACCTGTTGCTGTGGACTTTAAAGACCTCTGCCTATCTGCCGGTGTCTACGAGGGAAATTTGAAGCTCGACAACTGCATCCAGAAGTTTAGCATGAGCTGTAGTGCTGTACCTGCGACGCATCACACAGGGAATGAGTATGCCAAGAAAATTACAAACAAGGCATGTGTACTTCTGCCATCATCATCGACATTGGCATAGACGAATGTCAATCAACCCAGGCTAAATCTGAGCTGTCAAGAGAAAGACATTCGAAACTTGAACTTGAAGAGACCTATCTCCTGGATGTGAGGGTGACTGCAGCGCATTGGACCTTGTTTGCAACGTTGCTGCATGTGAGCCTGCAGTCTCCTTGGGAGGCGTCCGTCGGAAGGGTCTGCTGAGACAGCGTTTCCGATCAACGGCTGTGCTGAGGAAAACAGTGCTAAACACTATCTCGTTGTGTCAAACGGCTTAACAACAGCCTGGTCAACTGGTGGAATAGAAAGCGGCACCAGAAGAAAACAGTGCGGATGACTTCGTGGGGAACACGCTCCCTGCCGCCTGCGCCTCCCACCGATCGACCTCCACCTGAACTGTCTAACCTCCACTTCACTGTTTCTTTTCGGGACGAAAAGCTCTAAGAAGGGGGCAATGTTATAACCCTGACATTGCGCACCGCAATCCAGGCTAGTGCAGAAATAAGGTTCGCACTATTTAGTGATAAGACAAAGTCGGATGTTGACATTAGAGAGAGAACGATTTCCGCCCAAGTGAGAGCTGATGTAAAGATGCTGTGCTAAAGACATGTTGTTCTAGATGTATTTGTGATGTCCTGTAAATAAACATTGTTCAGGCTTCCGCGCGGTGTTGATGCTTGTAGATGGATCTAGTGTAGATCTACGTCTGACTGGAGGTAATGCCGAACTCAAAACTACTTCAGTAACACCGGCGAAAAGCCGAAACAAACAAAATATGTAGTCGACGCTGATGCTGTTTACAAATCCATTTAATAACTAAGAAGGGAATCGTCCTATGTCAGCTATGTCCGTAAATCCGTATCTATATTCTACTGCTCTACACAAAGCATCCTCTTTCTAGCGTCACTAAGAGCGTTCTTGTTTTTTAAAGATCTGTTACGTCATTTGTCGCTAAGTAAAACTTTTCCCTTATTCCCGAAACAAATAACTAATTCCTAATCATGTCATAACAACTCCTCCCCCTCCCGCTAAAAAAAATTGCCAGTCAATTTTTTATCTACTGTCTTGGTCTTACATTGTGCAAGGGCCAAAATGTAGAGAAACATAAAAGACAACACAACTTGAGTCTTGATTTCGGTTTCAACTTCTTCATCATTGTCCCAAACTCAAGTTGATCTGAACACCTATTTCCCTCAACTGTCACAAAGTGCTACTGTCCAATGTGATGTGCCATAGGTGACCGCAGACATAGGTGTCTAGCTATACTTTATCACATCACGTTCCAGATGTTACACCACTTTCCCTCACACGTCAGGACAGACATTTTACCTAATATGACAAATTGACATTTATCAATAATCGTTCTCCCACTATACACCTAACGTTCGTTCGGGCATTTACAAGTGTATTTTATTTCCTCTCTCCACTTACTTGTCCCAGCGCGACCTAACTCTTTACTGATGTATGATCATGATCACCAACAAGGAATAACTTATAAAACTTACTTTCCCTTGATATCAATACCTCGTCGCCTTATAAATGCCCTATCTATTCATACCTCCATACATACAATTCATACATATTCATACATAATAAATAACTAACATGAGTCAATCTAATACTAACTAATACTACAACAACATAATACCCATCTGATTATGACTACTAGCCAAATCAATTAAGAATAAACAATTTAAATAAAATCCAACTTATTTACACTACGGTTGTATAGTGTTATGTTTCACAGGCAATCTACACGACCCATACATTTGTTCTCTCCAACTGGAGTTAACATCTCTTCTTACACCACTATAGCCCGCGTGTGTCCTTCTTCCTCTGTATGACGTGCGCTTACCGCTACCACAGTCATCGCTTCTATCATCAATGTCGGATACAGACCTGTGCCTCCTATCCGAACTCGCAATCTTCTGTTCAGACTGTTCTGCCCTACTCCAACAGTCTTTAGCGATGTGCCCATGTTTATGGCAGTTAAAACAAATTCTGTCCTTTCTAAGTTTGTTTCGCCTCATGTTGCCATACCTGTTTGTCCAACTTCTAACCTGTTTGTCAGAAGCGTCTCTCACACCTGCTACATTTCCAAGTAAAACATCTCTAGATAACCTCGGCATGGCTACCCCTTCACAATACCCTGTGTACAATGGAGATCGAAGGAACACTTTGCACGCTTCGAACCTCTTAACTGCGCCGTCTGCCAATCTGACTGATTTGGTATAGCCTAAATAATCATTGGACTTAACTAATCCCCCTCTTACCGCGAGTGTACTGCTAGCTGTGTCCCGGATCACATTTATCTGTTTATTATTTATCATGCCCGGATATAATTTAAACCTATCTTCCCCACAATCAACGTAGTTAATTTCTTCATCTGGTTCACTATCCCTACTATCACGATCCCTGTCTTGGATGCTCCTTACAAAATTAACCCTATCTGGTGACCGATTATCCCTCTCTTGTCTACGGTTTCCTTGATTACCTCTCCTATCACTAGTGCCACTATTATCCTGTGTATTCCCATTGCCAGCTCCATTCCCTCTATGTTTTTTACATTGGTATGCCATGTGTCCCTTTTCCTGACAGTTAAAACATGTAACCTCCCTAAGGTTTCTATCACCCACTTTAGGTCTATCTATTCTCCTATCATAACTTTCCCTGCCATTGTTTTCATTTTCCCAGGATCTATCCTTTATGTCATCATAACTATCCCGACCATTGTTCCCACGTTCCCTGGACCTACCATTTCTCCTACCATAGGTGTCCCTATCACTAACATCATTCCTTCTACAATACTCCCTATCATTGCTATCATTTCCCTTTACATAATTTACCAGGTCAATAACTTTTTTGTGGTCTCTAACTGAAAGTGGGTTGTTTGGATAAGCATTCTTAAAGATCCTAATAATTTCTACCAAGTCTTCAATTACCTTAGGGTTTCTCTCTTTTATAAAAGACTGTAGCTGAGGGTCGCATTTATTGAGAAAGTTATCAACCAGAATAAAGTTCCTCAACCCCTCGTAGGTGTTGTCCACATTTTCGAATCCGAGCCATTTAGTGAAGAAGTCCTTCTCTGCGTTGATAGTTGTTTGTGGATCAACCTGGCTGGATGGAGTGTTTTCGTAATACTTCTTTCGGAATGTTGCCGCGTTGTGCCCGTATGCGTTTAGCAGTTCCTTCTTTAGCACCTGATAGCTATTTTGCATCGAGTGATCGTGGTTCTGGCAAATCGTGAGGGCTTTCCCATGTACGAAGTCCAACAAGATTTCGGACCACTCCCTCTCTTGGACATTAAACTTTGCTAGTTTAATTTCAAAGCGTTTCAGATAGTCGCCGATGTCGTCCTTGTCTTCCGCAAAAGGTTGTATTTTCTTTTTCATCCATGCGGCGCTACCATGGCTTTCTATATTGGCGCTATTGTTGCTGTTCCCTTCAATGAGCACACTTACACCAGCCTCTATCCTCATCTGCTCAACTTGAATTCTTACTTTTCTGTCCGCCTCTTCTTTCTTCTCCCTCTCGATGCGTTCCGCTTCTCTGACTTTTTCCCGTTCTACACGGTCTGCCTCTTCTTTTTCTTTTTCTCTGGCTCTTTCCGTTTCTCTGACTCGTTCCCGCTCTCTGCGATCTGCTTCTTCTTTTTCCTTTTCTCTGGCCTTTTCCGCTTCTCTAACCTTCTCTCTCTCTAGGCGTTCTGCTTCTCTAATTCTCTCCTTCTCCAAGCGCTCTGCTTCCGCCGCCACCATCTGCTGCACATAGGCAGTTAGTTCTTTGCCTCGCAGTTCTAATTCTGTCTTTGCTTCATGAATTAGCTTTTTTCTAAATTCTTCTAGGTCGTAACCTGAAGTAGTTGCCATATTCCTTATTTGTTACTTTATCCTACGTTATGGTACCTCTTATACCAACAAACAAAACCCTTGGCGTCTAACTACCAACTTAGACTAATAACCACTTCTACCCTTTCTCAAGATACACTTAGTATCCTTGGTACAAGTGTGTAGGCTACACTTTGACCCGACTGAATACGCTGTGCGACACACGCACCCTCAACCGACACCGTGTTACTCAACACGAGTGGCCGGTAAATAGACCAACCTGTCTATTTACAAATACTAAAATTACAACTGGGCAATCAGGCTTCACCTCGATTGTTCCCCAGATCTAGTCTTGATTACGCTAGATCTTAGTTACTTCTTACCTGCTTTCACAGCCAGGAGTGTATATAACTTACAACTCATACAAATAAACTATAAAAATAAACTTAAATACGATGAACACCAAACTATAGATCTAGTTCTAATGAATGAGACTTTCGTCTGACAGTAAGACTTAAGACGGGAGTATTGCAAACAATTAATACATGACGTTACTAAAAATGCTTAACTAAATGATTCACACTCACATACAGGACGCATTAACAGCTAAACATATATATGGACCTCTTGCTAGATTACACCTAATTTTAAGGATATCCCCAATCCACCACGATTTAACCTGGTAGTGATAATCTAGCGAGTGGTCACTTCCCTACAGACTCTAATTATTCTAAGGAGAAAGTAGTTAAATAACACTTGACTTATCTGTCTAAGAAGCGGTGATAACTCCACAGTCAGTCTCGGGTCCACTCTTCCTACGCTAATGTCTGTCCCGGCGGCAAGGCTCACGGCGATGTCTTCCCTAGCGATGAGACAAGAACAACGAACGTTTCGGTTCTCCAAGGTCCTCCGGTACTGGTCTGCAATGGCTCCGGTTCTTCGGTGGTACGGCGTCTGGTTCTGGTGTTCACGGTGATCTGTCGTCTGGCTCCGGTTCGTCGGTGGCGTAGAGTCTGGTTCCGGCTGCTGGTTCCGACGCAGGTACGGTGGTTCCAGGTGGTCGTCTGTCCAACGTGAACCTGTAACGGTCCAACTATTGGCACAGCGACAAAGTCAAAGTCCAGTGCTAAACTACCGGTTATCTGGCTATCTAACGTGTAGCACAGAATTCAGCCGAGCTGTAGATCAAATTAGCACTACTGTACTTAAGTGCCGTAGGCAGTACGATGTCTCCTACGTCAAAAGTTCTTTGGCGTGACCCCAACGGTCGATCTTGGCCTTGCAGAAGGTGACCTTCACGTTCGTTCTCACTATGCCGGGCAGGCGATATCTCTTCAGTACGGAATCGACAGGACGATTTTCTTCCCTCCACAAAACTGTAGCCTTCTCGATAGAAGCTTCAATACGATGCCACAAGTATGGGTACTTACAAATCACAACTGTAGATCTAGATCTATATTTCGTTACCTCCTAGTTCTACGAGTCCAGGATCTTACTGGCTTTCCCTCGCCGACGTGGCTGTATAATCAGGGTCTAGCTGCAGACTAGGCCGATGACGTTAACTTCTGCCTCCTCCTAACAGAGGGCTTCTATTCTTCTGGATGTTGATGCCAGTGAGTTCCGAGTCTGGGGTCGCCACGTTGTTCAGGCTTCCGCGCGGTGTTGATGCTTGTAGATGGATCTAGTGTAGATCTACGTCTGACTGGAGGTAATGCCGAACTCAAAACTACTTCAGTAACACCGGCGAAAAGCCGAAACAAACAAAATATGTAGTCGACGCTGATGCTGTTTACAAATCCATTTAATAACTAAGAAGGGAATCGTCCTATGTCAGCTATGTCCGTAAATCCGTATCTATATTCTACTGCTCTACACAAAGCATCCTCTTTCTAGCGTCACTAAGAGCGTTCTTGTTTTTTAAAGATCTGTTACGTCATTTGTCGCTAAGTAAAACTTTTCCCTTATTCCCGAAACAAATAACTAATTCCTAATCATGTCATAATAGAAAGCGGCACCAGAAGAAAACAGTGCGGATGACTTCGTGGGGAACACGCTCCCTGCCGCCTGCGCCTCCCACCGATCGACCTCCACCTGAACTGTCTAACCTCCACTTCACTGTTTCTTTTCGGGACGAAAAGCTCTAAGAAGGGGGCAATGTTATAACCCTGACATTGCGCACCGCAATCCAGGCTAGTGCAGAAATAAGGTTCGCACTATTTAGTGATAAGACAAAGTCGGATGTTGACATTAGAGAGAGAACGATTTCCGCCCAAGTGAGAGCTGATGTAAAGATGCTGTGCTAAAGACATGTTGTTCTAGATGTATTTGTGATGTCCTGTAAATAAACATCTATGTCTCGTTGAGTTTGCCTCCCTTCAGTTATAACAATATATATACATCTATTTATGTAATTTATCTATATACGTAGGATAGGTACCACTACATAAATATTTATTATTGAAGTATAAAAAGTAAACAATTAAACATTTACATACAACACTAACCTGTACTTCAATAACAAGTAATTAAGCAAACAAATTCAGTGGAAACTTTGACTTTGCATGGTTAAAGTAAGTTTGGATAAATATGGCCCATAACTTGTCTTTATTTTCAAACACGACTCTAAATTTTTATTTGTTAGTTGGCTTCTTACTTTACTTTTAACTATATGTATGCAAGAAAACGCTTGCTCGCACGAATATACCGATCCGACGATAGTCAGCCTTCCAAATGCCGACTTTTACCTGACTGTAGCAATCTGGAAGACTATTTCGTGCGTCGAATATAAGTGCCTAATCTCGCGGCACTTCTTTTAAAGCTGTCCACTTTTGTTGCGTTACATACATTTCTGGACCTTTAAATCTTCCAACCTGATTTTCAACTCTGTAAATTTTCCACCCCTCAAAGCTTTACTTATTAAATCGATCAATTGCATGTCTAGAGATCCAGTGTCAATTCCTAATGGATCATGTGGATTTCGGTACTATGAGTGTTGAGAAGATTTTTTTTTATAAATGCTACTATCGTTTTGTTTGTTTCGAATTGCTCAAATCTGTCAATAAATTCATCTTTATTTTTTTTTCTTTGTAAATGTGCTGAATTAGCTCGTGTCAACAGTTGCACTGGTTTTATTGTAATATTGCTTTACAAATTGAAAATGAAAGAATTGACCGCTCAGAATAATTTCTACAAAAAGAATATTTTTTTCTTCAAAACAAACGAATTCTTCTACCGAAACATAGACTGGGTATTTCTTTCCTTGCAGTTTTAGATTCAGCTCATTTAATTTTACTGTTATATACACCATAAAGTAAAATGCTTGCAACCATTTGTCTTTCTCTAATTCAGGGTTATTAATGCGTTTATCATTTAGGGATGTATTTAATTCATTAAAGCACAAAGCAAAACGTTTCAACACCTTACCTTTGGAAAGCCATCGCACTTTATTGTAAATAATCTCCATTTCTTTAAGAATTCTTTAAACTAACGTCGGTAGAGTGCCTTCGACAAGATGCTGTTAAAAATCTTGATTAGCAAATTCATGACCTCAACTATTTGAGCCGAAAATGTTTGGACACAAAGCTCTATTTGGTGTATTATGTGCGAAACGTAAGAATTAGGTGGGTTCGTTTTGCTCCAAAGAAAAGTAGTTGCTTCTTTATTTTTTCTAGTCGTACTTCTGGCTTCTTCAGTTGCTATTGAAAAGTTTGTATTTATATCGATTATATTGCCTTCAATGTAT